>CM019070.1:150060846-150715504 GCA_009667805.1 Leptobrachium leishanense | reverse complement strand
GACCACTCCTCTTCACAAAACTGTTTCAGTGTAGCAATATTCTTGGGATGTCTGGTGTGAATCGCTCTGTTAAGGTCATGCCACAGCATTTCAATTGGGTTGAGGTCAGGACTCTGACTGGGCCACTCCAGAAGGCGTATTTTGTTTTGTTGAAGCCATTCTTTTGTTGAATTACTTCTATGCTTTGGGTCATTGTCCTGTTGCATCACCCATCCTCTGCGGAGCTTCAGTTGGCGGACAGATGGTCTTACGTTTTCCTGCAAAATGTCTTGATAAACTCTGGAATTCATTTTTCCATAAATGACAACAATCCGTCCAGGCCCTGAGGCAGCAAAGTAGCCCCAAACCATGATGCTCCCTACGCCATGTTTTACAGTGGGGATGAGGTTTTGATGTTGGTGTGCTGTGTCTTTTTTCTCCACACATGGTGTTGTGTGTTTTTTCCAAACAACTCAATTTTGGATTCATCTGTCCACAGAATATTTTGCCAGTAGTGCTGTGGAACATCCAGGCGCTCTTTTGCAAACTTCAAACGTGCTGCAATATTCTTTTTGGACAGCAACGGCTTCCTCTGCGGTCAGGGCTGGCCCAAGACATTGTGCTGCCTGGAGCGAAGGATGAAATGCTGCCCCCCCCAAAAAAAAACACGCAGCGTGTATGAGCGTATCACAGAGCGCCATAGCAATAAAATTCGAACACCCATACACACCGTACATTAGAATTTTCTTGCTATGAAGCTCTGTGATACAGTAATGTGAGGTGTATATAACTGAGCCCAGCGTCACATACCCAGCAGTGCCCAGCGTCACATACCCAGCAGTGCCAAGCGTCACATACCCAGCAGTGCCCAGTGTCACATACCCAGCAGTGCCCAGCATCATACCCAGCAGTGCCAAGCGTCACATACCCAGCAGTGCCCACACATGGGTATATTGTCCCAGCTCACACATGGATATATTTGCCCCCAGGCTCACACATGGATATATTTTCCCCCAGGCTCACACATTGATATATTTGCCCCCAGGCTCACCTCATTGATATATTTGCCCCAGGCTCACACATAGAAACATAGAAAAATGTCGGCAGATAAGAACCTTTCGGCCCATCTAGTCTGCCCAATTACATGGATACTTAACCTGGATTTATCTTTTGTTTAGGATAGCCTTATGCCTATCCCATGCCTGCTTAAATTCAATTACTGTTTTGGCCTCTACCACTTCAACTGGAAGACTGTTCCAT
Organism: Leptobrachium leishanense; assembly: GCA_009667805.1. Classification (NCBI taxonomy): domain Eukaryota; kingdom Metazoa; phylum Chordata; class Amphibia; order Anura; family Megophryidae; genus Leptobrachium; species Leptobrachium leishanense. Next base: position 150,714,265 of record CM019070.1, on the reverse strand, counting down.
GTATCCACCACCCTCTCAGTAAAATAATGCTTTCTGATGTACTTTTAAACCTTTGCCCCTCTAATCTAAGACTATGTCCTCTTGTTTTGCTACTTTTGTTTCCGTTTAAATATACTCCCTTCCTCTACCTTGTGGATTCCTTTTACGTATTTAAATGTTTCTATCATATCTCCTCTGTCTCGTCTTTTTTCCAAGCTGTACATGTTAAGATCATTAAGCCTTTCCTGGTAACTTTTCTCCTTCAAGCCGTACACCATTTTAGTAGCCCTTCTCTGAACTCTCTCTAAGATGTCTATATCCTTCTGGAGATACGGTCTCCAGTACTGCACACAGTACTCCAAGTGAGGTCTCACCAGTGCTCTGTACAGTGACATGAGCAATTCCCTTTTCCTACTGCTAATACCTCTCCCTACACAACCAAGCATTCTGCCAGCATTTCCTGCTGCTCTATTACATTGACTACTTACCCTTAGATCCTCTGAAATAATAACCCCTAAATCCCACCCCTCAGATGTATCCAATATTCTATATTCAGCCCTTGGGTTTTTACGTCCCAGGTGCATTATCTTGCACTTATCCACATTAAAACTCAATTGCCACAGCTCCCACCATTTTTTTAGTTTACCTAAATCATTTGTTATTTGGCTGATCCCTCCAGGAACGTCAACCCTGTTGCAAATCTTTGTGTCATCAGCAAAAAGACATACTTTACCATTAATACCTTCTGCAATATCACTAATAAAAATATTAAAGAGAATGGGTCCAAGTACTGACCCCTGAGGTACCCCACTGGTAACAAGACCTTGCGCCGAATAAACTCCATTTACCACAACCCTCTGTTGTCTGTCACTCAGTCACTGCCTAATCCATTCAACAATATTGGAATCCAAACTGAAAGATTGCAATTTATTGATAAGCCTTCTATGCTGAACAGTATCAAAAGCCTTACTGAAATCTAAATAAGCAATGTCTACTGCACCACCTGTGTCTATTATTTTTGTTACCCAATCAAAAAGATCAGTAAGATTAGTTTGGCATGATCTCCCTGAGGTAAACCCATGTTGTTTCTGATCCTGTAATCTATGTGTTTTTAGATGTTCAACAATCCTTTCCTTTAACATGGTTTCCATTAATTTCCCCACTACTGACATAAGACTAACTGGCCTATAGTTCCCCGATTCCTCCCTACTACCCTTCTTGTAAATGGGCACAACATTTGCTAATTTCCAATCCTCTGGGACGACTCCCGTTAACAGATTTATTTAACCAATCCTTGTTAACGGTTTTGCTATTACATCACTGAGCTCTTTTAATAATGGATATTTGCCCCAGGCTCACTCATGGATATATTTTCCCCCAGGCTCACACATTGATATATTTACCCCCAGGCTCACTCATGGATATATTTGCCCCCAGGCTCACACATTGATATATTTGCCCCCAGGCTCACACATTGATATATTTGCCCCCAGACTCACACATGGATATTTTTGCCCCCAGACTCACACATGGATATTTTTGCCCCCAGACTCACACATGGATATATTTGCCCAAGACTCACACATGGAGATATTTGCCCCCAGGCTCACACATTGATATATTTGCCCTCATGGATATATTTGCCCACAGGCTCACCTCTGCCAGGCCCCTCCGGGCAGATCGTGTGGCTGCCGCGTTCCTTCCTTCAACGAGCGGCAGCCTCATGAGTATCTGCCGCTCGCCTGGGATCCACCCTCCAGCCTGCTGCGATCTCGCGAGATCACATGATCTCGATCGCGGCAGGCTGGCGGATGGATCTCAGGCGAGCGGCAGATACTCATGCGGCTGCCGCTCGTTGAAGGAACGAACGCGGCGGCCGCACGATCTGGCACCGCCGCATAAAAAAAATAGTGCACAGCGCAGCAGCGGTGCCGGGGGCTGAAATTTGCCACCCCCGAATTTCTGCCGCCTGGCGCCGCTGCTCCGCTCTGCACCATTGTCGGGCCGGCCCTGTCCGTGGTGTCCACACATGTACTCCATTCTTGTTTTAATGTTTTCCTTATTGTAGATGTGTCAACAAAAATGTTAGCATGTGCCAGAGATTTCTGTAAATCTTTAGCTGACACTCTAGGATTCTTCTTTACCTCATTAAGCATGAGGACGACCACGCCTAGGGAGAGTAGCAACAGTGCTGAACTTTCTCCATTTGTAGACAGTCTGTCTTACCGTGGACACATGAACATCGAGGCTTTTGGAGATACTTTTGTAACCCTTTCCGGCTTCATGCAAGTCAACAATTCTTGATCGTAGGTCTTCTGAGAGCTCTTTTCTGCGAGGCATTGTTCACATCAGGCAGTGCTTCTTGAAACCAGTAAGCCCAAAACTGGTGTGTGTTTTTAAAGGGCAGGACAGCTTTCAGCAACACATCCAATACTATCACACTGATTGGACTCAAGGTTGGCTCACTCCTGGCTCCAATTCGCTCTTGGAGAAGTCATTAGGCTAGGGGTTCACATACTGTTTCCACCCTGCACTGTGAATGTTTACATGTTATGTTCAATAAACATGAAAACATATAATGTTTGTGTTGTATTATTTTAAGCAGACTGTGTTTTTCGAATTGTTGTGACTTAGATGAAGATCAGAGCACATTTTATGACCAATTCATGCAAAACTCCACGTAATCCCAAAGGGTTCACATACTTTTTCTTGCAACTGTAGATAGATAAATGGATAGATATATATACTCAGACAAAGAGACCAATAGTTAGATAGCAGGGAGGGAGAGATTGATCAAAAGATACAGACAGAAAGAAAGACAGATAGACTGATGTATTGATAGAAGTAAAGAAAGGTTGAGATAAAGATAGATCACTTCCAGTGATGTCACTAAATATGCAAATTAGTGCTCTCTATAAAACTATTTCACAGTCGGCATCATCAAGCAAACCTCTCCAGGAGGATCCTCACGTAAAGCTGTATGCGCCTCTGCTGATCCCTCTCCCCCTGATCCTAACTCGCTCTGATCCTGTCGGCTTTGAGGGTTCACCACGAGTCAGGAGGGGTAACTGTGTCACAAAGGAAAGAAACAAAAAACGGGAATTTGTTTCTTCCAGTAATGAGAGTCACAAATCGTGATAACCCGCAGAGTTTAATGCTGCCGCGTTGACTCAGAACGTGGAACGGTAACAAGCCTTATATATTCTTAGAACGTTAATGTATGTGTTTAATTATTCCGCCGGCTCCCCAGACGCTGCGTGTCGATTTTAGGTTCCACCGGCAGATTCGGCGAGAGCCTCGTAATGCACACTGATATAGGCCGTAATAGCCGGCTCTCGGTGGAAGGAGTTGCCGTTTTATCGGGGAAACAAGTCTCTGCCGCCCGGGGTTATTAAAAACATAAAGCAAAGAGGCGGCGGGCGCTCTGCAGGCCTCCTTCACGAGCGTTATGGACCCGCTGTCACTTTGCATGAAATCAGAGGACGAGTCTGGATACATAAAGCGAGCAAGGTGCTCCCCAGCAACGCACACCCGTTCCTTACATTAACATGCGTCGATGCGCACAGATCCATTACCTTCCACTGGATCGTGACTCCGTAACCGAATTCTGCCTGATTTATATACATTTATTTTAAACAGTTAACTGCGATAGAAATACACAAAGATAGAAAGAATGATATAGCGATAGAAAGAATGATATAGCGATAGAAAGAATGATATAGCGATAGAAAGAATGATATAGCGATAGAAAGAATGATATAGCGATAGAAAGAATGATATAGCGATAGAAAGAATGATATAGCGATAGAAAGAATGATATAGCGATAGAAAGAATGATATAGCGACAGAAAGAATGATATAGCGACAGAAAGAATGATATAGCGACAGAAAGAATGATATAGCGACAGAAAGAATGATATAGCGACAGAAAGAATGATATAGCGACAGAAAGAATGATATAGCGACAGAAAGAATGATATAGCGACAGGAAGATATAGCGACAGGAAGATATAGCGACAGGAAGATATAGCGACAGGAAGATATAGCGACAGGAAGAAAGATAGCGATAGAGAGATATAGGGATAGAGATATAGCGACAAAAAGAAAGATAGCGATAGAGAGATATAGCGACAGAAAGAAAGATAGCGATAGAGAGATATAGCGACAAAAAGAAAGATAGCGATAGAGAGATATAGCGACAAAAAGAAAGATAGCTATAGAGAGATATAGCGACAAAAAGAAAGATAGCTATAGAGAGATATAGCGACAGAAAGAAAGATAGCTATAGAGAGATATAGCGACAAAAAGAAAGATAGCTATAGAGAGATATAGCGACAAAAAGATAGTGACAGAAAGATATAGCAATAGAAAGATATATTGACAGATAGCGACAAAAAGATATAGCGATAGAGATATAGCGATAGAGATATAGCGATAGAGATATAGCGATAGAGATATAGCGACAGAAAGATACAGCGATAGAAAGAAAGACATAGGGATAGAGAGATATAGCGACAAAAAGAAAGATATAACGATAGAAAGATAGCGATAGAGAGATTAGCAAAAGAAAGATAGAAAGATATAGTGAAAGAAAAAAGATATAGGGATAGAAAACTATAGCGATAGAAAATTATTGCGATAGAGAGATATAGCGAGATAGAAAGAAATAGCGATAGAAGAAAGGTATAGCGATAGAGATATAGCGATAGAAGAAATATATAGCGATAGAGAAGTAACGATACAAAAATATAACGATAGATAGAAAGATATTACGATAGAAAAACATAGCGAGAGATATAGCAATAGATAGAAAGATAATAGAAAGATACAGGGATACAGAGATATAGCGATAGAATGATATAACGATAGAAAGAAACAAAGCTAGATATTAAGATATAATCGATAGAAAGATATAGCGACGGACAGCAAACAATATGAAAAACAGACACAAAGCTCAATCAATCAGTAGATTTAACAATAGATCTATATATGTCTGTACAGAAAAATAGAGGGATAGACAGGCTTGTACTCGCCTTCGGGGCTACTGGGAGATACCAGATGGGCTGATGGCTCAGTGGGCCGGTGTGACCAAGATCGATTTTATATTATATTTTCGTGTATAATGTAAATATTGTAACTTTGGGTATGATGGGCGGCAGGGTCTAGATAAATGGTAGAGGGAGCCCCCTCGCGCATGGTCTTACATTCTACAGTAGTTCGATTGCAAGCTCTTCAGACCAGGAACTGGCATTAAAGAAGATTTGATGGAATTGACGCACAGTTCATTTTTTAAGTGTTATTACAAAAAATCTGAAAAGGAAATTATCGTTTGCGTTTTCGGGATGAAGTTGTTGCGTCACGTCTGGCATCATTTGTATCGGCGCATCTCCCCGGTGAGGTGGTTATATCTCTTCCCAGCAATGAACGCGTCTCCCCGGTATGATTATTAGGAGTCAATGGATTGATTTCATTAGACTCGACAGCAGGAGAGAAGAGGTTCCCTGCTGCCCCCTAGTGCTCCCCGAGCAAAATGCAGGGTCTGTGCGCAGCGCTGAGAGTCAAAGCTCCTCGGTCTCAAAATGAAGAAAAAAATAAAGATTTTTGGGTTTAATTCAGTTCAAATGCACAAAATTATCTTTACCTGTACCAGCTGTTACGGCCGCAGGTATTCATACAGGTGTCTGCCTGTTTACGCGATTATGTTCTGCGTCCACATTTTCGGTCCCACCTTCACTTTTAGGAGATTCCTTCATTGGTCGAGAAACAAAATCTGATAATAAATTACCGGAATGATGTGCTCAGTGACTGCACCCTGTGTCCCCACGTTTATATCCAGCGATACAGATTACCGTTTACAGACTCCGTGCTGGGAGTTTTATTGATCTGCAGCTCTGTTATACACCCTCACACCCGGAATATATGGAGGAGCCCCTAAAAAGACACCCGCACACCCTGAATATATGGAGGAGCCCCTAAAAAGACACCCACACACCCTGAATATATGGAGGAGCCCCTAAAAAGACACCCACACACCCTGAATATATGGAGGAGCCCCTAAAAAGACACCCACACACCCTGAATATATGGAGGAGCCCCTAAAAAGACACCCACACACCCTGAATATATGGAGGAGCCCCTAAAAAGACACCCACACACCCTGAATATATGGAGGAGCCCCTAAAAAGACACCCACACACCCTGAATATATGGAGGAGCCCCTAAAAAGACACCGCACACCCTGAATATATGGAGGAGCCCCTAAAAAGACACCCACACACCCTGAATATATGGAGGAGCCCCTAAAAGAAACACACCCTGAATATATGGAGGAGCCCCTAAAAAGACCCACACACCCTGAATATATGGAGGAGCCCCTAAAAAGACACCGCACACCCTGAATATATGGAGGAGCCCCTAAAAAGACACCCACACACCCTGAATATATGGAGGAGCCCCTAAAAGAAACACACCCTGAATATATGGAGGAGCCCCTAAAAAGACCCACACACCCTGAATATATGGAGGAGCCCCTAAAAAGACACCCACACACCCTGAATATATGGAGGAGCCTCTAAAAGACACCCGCACACCCTGAATATATGGAGGAACCCCTAAAAGAAACCCACACACCCTGAATATATGGAGGAACCCCTAAAAGAAACCCACACACCCTGAATATATGGAGGAGTCCCTAAAAAGACACCCACACACCCTGAATATATGGAGGAGCCCCTAAAAAGACACCCACACACCCTGAATATATGGAGGAGCCCCTAAAAAGACACCCACACCCTGAATATATTGAGGAGCCCCTAAAAAGAAACCCACACATCCTGAATATATGGAGGAACCCCTAAAATGACACCCGCACACCCTGAATATATGGAGGAACCCCTAAAAAGAAACCCGCACACCCTGAATATATGGAGGAACCCCTAAAAGAAACACCCTGAATATATGGAGGAACCCCTAAAAGAAACCCACACACCCTGAATATATAGAGAAGCCCCTAAAAAGAAACCCGCACACCCTGAATATATGGAGGAACCCCTAAAAGAAACCCGCACACCCTGAATATATGGAGGAACCCCTAAAAAGACACCCACACCCTGAATATATTGAGGAGCCCCTAAAAAGACACCCACACACCCTGAATATATGGAGGAGCCCCTAAAAAGACACCCACACACCCTGAATATATGGAGGAGCCCCTAAAAGACACCCGCACACCCTGAATATATGGAGGAAACCCTAAAAGAAACCCACACACCCTGAATATATGGAGGAGCCCCTAAAAAGACACCCACACACCCTGAATATATGGAAGAGCCCCTAAAAAGACACCCACACACCCTGAATATATGGAGGAGCCCCTAAAAAGAAACCCACACACCCTGAATATATGGAGGAACCCCTAAAAGAAACCCACACACCCTGAATATATGGAGGAGCCCCTAAAAAGACACCCACACACCCTGAATATATGGAGGAGCCCCTAAAAATACACCCGCACACCCTGAATATATGGAGGAGCCCCTAAAAATACACCCGCACACCCTGAATATATGGAGGAGCCCCTAAAAGACACCCGCACACCCTGAATATATGGAGGTCGGTTTTCAGCGTGTTAGTCTGTTGTCTGGATATCCTATACTTTTTTTTCCCGGAACGCTTTGCTATTAGACGGGGCTCTTAATATTGGAGGAAAAGATTGTTTCCATTATGTGTCATTGTTACTCTGTATAAAGACGAGTTACATTGCGCGCACAGAGGCGTGATGCTTGTTTTATATTGTACATTGATTACAATCTGTGCAGGAAATAAAACACACACAAGTCCTTTTGGAGACGCTGGTGACCCTGTAAAGGGCTTCCCTGCATAGTGATGGTTCCTCCATAGAGGTAAGAAGAATAAACCTACTAGAAAACCCAAATTATAAACATCCTTCGTTAATTCACTCGCTGACGCCACTTCCGTCCAGTGGTCCCCGGGGGGCAGCGACGAGATCTAGGGTCACAGACCCCACTGCCATAACGAGGCCATCCATCTCATTATCTATGCTAAATTATAGGGTTAATTATATCCGGGGCGCAGCTACAGTAACTCACTTCTCAGTAGATCATGAAAAATTTAAAACGATCATTAAGATCTAAGTTACGGGCAGCAGAGAATAACTCAGGAGATAAGGTGCTGCCGTCTCCGCGTCCTTTAACCCGTTAATGTAAAAACATTTTCTACGGAGCTCGATTTACTTTAAATGTCCAAAATCTATGCAGAAATGAAAAAAGTGTAAGCTCTTGGGCTCAGTGTAATGCGGTTACGCCACAATTTTTATTTAAATCCTGTAGCCCAGCTTTCTAAACCAGGTCTGTCAAACTCACCTGCCAGGAAATTGCCCCCGTAAAGAAGTGATTCAGTTCGACAGTCCATAGGATTCAACGTACTTTTTTTTCCTTTTTCGTTTTTACTCAACCATTTAGGCTAGGGTCAGACTAACGTATTTTTCGCGTTGTCCGTGAAAAAGTGCGTTCGAATGAATGGACATATTTTTTCACGGAATAAGCGATAGCGGTCATACGATGCGCATTTTCGTCCGTGATTTTGTACGGATCATCAATAAAACACTTTTTGCGTCTGGACGTTATGTTGGCCGGACATTAGCAGCGTCTGACGTCTCCCAATCACGCAAACACGCCGCTATGCGGACGCAGCGCACTCTGTAGTAGTAGCGGTTTGACGTTCTAGAAAAAATGCGTCCGTTTGCCACTTGCGTTGCGCGGACGGACTTTCGTGCGGCCATTCGTCGTATGTTCCCCGGCATTGGACGTCATTTGCTGCTAGCACGGCCGTGATTTCGTGCGGCTAAACGCACGTTAAAACCGCTTTCGTCTGACCCTAGCCTTACTCTTTTCCTCCGCAGCAAAAAAAGACTTAGAAATCTTTTGGAATTTGAGCATTTGTTTGTATTTTTAGGCTTAATTTTTCATTTTTTTTTTTATTAAAAAAAAATAAAAATTCATGGCCGAATGCATTTTTTTCTTTCTCTTTTTCATGGTGGAATGCATTTTTTTTTTCCTTTCATGGTTGAATACATTTCCCCCCCTTTTCTTCAGGCCAGCTACGATCGGCGACGCTGTTCTTAGTGCTGAAATCTATTTCACAACCAGGTACGGGAGGGTTTCTCCCCTGCAGCATTCAGTAATGGTTTTTTCCTGCATTCGGCTGCATTCGGCTGCATTCACGGGTACGGAAACCCCATTTCACCACCAGGGGACAGGGACTCCCTCAGCTTTTTTTTCCCTCCCTTGTTTGGCGGCCGACCTGTGTCGTCCACAGACGCTTCCAGTGGACGACCCTGGTCGTGCGACAGTACTGTCTGGAGTCGGACGGCCAAAATCGGTCGTCAGACTACGGAGCCAATGGACGGCCGGCCTAAATCCGAGCAGCTGAATTTGTGAAGTGTAGCCGTCACTTATAAAAAGACAAAACCACATCGTTACAGATTGAAAATACATTATTTTTTAATATAACTCTGGATTAACATTACAAAAAAAATTACATTTTCTCATAATCTTTAAAAAAAATAGAAAATAATCCCTGAATACTTTTTAATTGTGTTTTTTTCCCCTCGTAACCTGGCAGAGCAGCGAGGATGGACACAGTCTGTGGTGGCGACGCAAAGACACCGCACAGGTTTAAAAACAACAACAAAAAAAATAAAAAAAATAAAGAAAGGTCACGGAGTAGTTTGAAAAGGAGACCTTCCCGTTGGTTCCCCAATAATGCAGCATTTCGGGATCACCAAGAAGGGGGTGAACACAGCAGCAGGACCAGGCAGGTGTTGGAGAAAAAGTCAAAACATGTGCAAGTTTATTTCGATTAAAAAAAAAAATTAAAATATAAAAAAAAGGCACTATTGTGAAGGAGAAAAAAAATAAATAAATACGTGCGCGGCAAGGCCGGGCGTCTCTGCTCCATCGGAAGAAGGGGGGGGGGGGGGACAAAAACGGAAGAAAATTGATTTTAAAAAGGCACCGATACATGATATCAAGCAGCAGGAAGACCATGATGCACAGCAGTCAGCGATTTTGGATGTTCTGGAACTACATGTCCCATGATGCCCAGCTACTCATTAGGTGAACAGAGCATCATGGGAGGCGTAGTTCCAAAACATCCTCAAGGGCCAAGGCTGCCAACCCGGCGATGTAGCATCTTGTTCAAAGCATAAAAGGCTGCCCCGTGGCCAGAACTCCAGGAACAGGACTGTAAAAAGTGGCTCAAGCTCCTTGAAATGGGGGAAAAACCCCCTTCACTAAAAAGGATTTTGAGGTGAAAAGGCACAGAAAGAAGTTGCGATTTGCAGGTAAACACAGCAGGAAAAAAAGTGAGGAACCAGGGAGCGTCCGCAGGGAGACAAGTGGATCGGAGGAATTGCGCTCCCTTTGCAGGTGAAAAAAAACTATGAAAAAGTGGTAAAACCGGTGGTTTTGTGTCCGCTACAAAGTGAAGGTTTGACACGAAGACACGAGTAGTGCTGCGATGTTTAAAAAGGCACGGCTGAGCTTCCCGAATTCCTCGTTTTGTTTCAATTAACCCCTTCACTACCAAGTGATTTTCCAAAAATCACTGTCAGCAACCAGTTTTGTTTTTAAAAAAAAAAAAAATAAAATAAAAACTCACTTGATTTATAGAGTAAGAGATATTTGGGAATATTCCCAGTGTATTTCTTCCTGTAATAAATCTATTCGGCAGGGTGATGGCGCCATCTAGTGGCCGAGTGGAGTTACAGCAGGTAGACCTGCGGCTCGGGTCTCCGGGTTGGCTGGGGAAAGCCCGATATGTCAGGACGTTCCCCAGCCGATTTGAACCAGTTTTAGCACCACGGGCACCATGCCCACACAGCTAAGACTTTAGTGGCAGCTTCTGGAGGCCGAAAACAAATGAAATTCATTTGCAGTCCTGAAGAACAACCCCGGATGGTCTTAACACAACCCTCGGGAGACTGTCTGCTGCCTCTGAACGCGTATATGGTGTCATCACAGCAGTGAAGGGGTTAAGAGCAGGCGGAAACCTTAGCATTGATTGAGAGAAACTTTGGCAAATAAAAAGGTTCGTCTCGTTAAGATTGAAACTCCCCCAAAAAGGGAAAGAAAAATAAAAAATAAATAAAAAAAAACCGAAATAGAATCCCCAGTCGTGAAAGTTAATGGCACATTCTGCGTCGCAAAAACGCAATCTTCACAGTACGAAGGCGCCGCAGGGCAGTCACCGGGCAAACGCTGTGGAAGCCCGTCATGGCATCACTTGCGCTGGAACTGACAAAAGCAGAAAAAAAAAAAAAAAAAATGAATGAATGAAAGGAAAAGGTTCTGCAGTCACGGAAGACTCGAGGCGGCGCGTGAATTCTTGCGCAGTCCCTGAGGATTCTTAATTATTCACGCAGGAAGACCAACAACATGATGCAACCCTGTGCAAGGAACGTGGAGCAGGTGCTCCCGCAGTAAACAAAAGGATTTGCCCCCGGCGAAGGTGCTTCCTCAGACAGAAAGTGCTGATTTGTAACATCTCGGGAAGATCGGGCTCGACGGGTCCCAGCGGCCGGATCTCAGGTTGACGGGTCCCAGCGGCCGGATCTCAGGTTGACGGGTCCCAGCGGCCGGATCTCAGGTTGACGGGTCCCAGCGGCCGGATCTCAGGTTGACGGGTCCCAGCGGCCGGATCTCAGGTTGACGGGTCCCAGCGGCCGCATCTCAGGTTGACGGGTCCCAGCGGCCGCATCTCAGGTTGACGGTCCCAGCGGCCGGCATCTCAGGTTGACGGGCCCCAGCGGCCGCATCTCAGGTTGACGGGTCCAGCGGCTGGATCTCAGGTTGACGGGTCCCAGCGGCCGCATCTCAGGTTGACGGGTCCCAGCGGCCGGCATCTCAGGTTGACGGGTCCCAGCGGCCGATCTCAGGTTGACGGGCTGGGCGGGTCCCAGCGGCCGGATCTCAGGTTGACGGGTCCAGCGGCCGCATCTCAGGTTGACGGGTCCCAGCGGCCGCATCTCAGGTTGACGGGTCCCAGCGGCCGCATCTCAGGTTGACGGGTCCCAGCGGCCGCATCTCAGGTTGACGGGTCCCAGCGGCCGCATCTCAGGTTGACGGGTCCCAGCGGCCGCATCTCAGGTTGACGGGTCCCAGCGGCCGCATCTCAGGTTGACGGGTCCCAGCGGCCGCATCTCAGGTTGACGGGTCCCAGCGGCCGCATCTCAGGTTGACGGGCTGGGCGGGTTCCCAGCGGCCGGATCTCAGGTTGACGGGCTGGGCGGGTCCCAGCGGCCGCATCTCAGGTTGACGGGCTGGGCGGGTCCCAGCGGCCGGATCTCAGGTTGACGGGTCCCAGCGGCTGGATCTCAGGTTGACGGGCTGGGCGGGTCCCAGCGGCCGGATCTCAGGTTGACGGGCTGGGCGGGTCCCAACGGCCGGCTCTCAGGTTGACGGGCTGGGCGGGTCCCAGCGGCCGGATCTCAGGTTGACGGGCTGGGCGGGTCCCAGCGGCTGGATCTGAGGTTGACGGGCTGGGCGGGTCCCAGCGGCCGGATCTCAGGTTGACGGGCTGGGCGGGTCCCAGCGGCCGGCGGTCATACGACACCCACCATCTGATCGATCTGCCGCATGTAGACACTTTTCAAGGGGAGAGAGAACCTCCGCTCCTCCGGCACTCTGTTACACTAAAAACAGAAGAAAGTCACGAATCAATGCGAGGAAACAAAGTATCAGCAATCTCATTAACCGCAGCCTGTTTGGGTCATAATATCTCTGCTCAGTCTATTAGCCACGAGTGCGGAGTAAGACTTCAGAGGTAACGGCATATACCCCTCGCAAGATCTACCTAGAGGCTGAGCGATCATCATGCGTGGCCGTCTCGATCTTATGCAGAGGAGGCTTCCTCGGCATTTGGGTTTCTGGGTGGCAGCACGCCGACCCGCAGGTGGTATAGATACACAATAAATGGCAGCTCAGCAAAGCCGTCGCCCATTCGCAGTGTTAAACCTTTGTTTTTCGCACACGAGGCTTTCACTCCATTCAAACATACAGGCTTTTCACACGTACAGATTTATGGACCGTAAATAAATAAAATCAAGATTTAGGCAATCAGAACACACACACAACAAATTAACACACACACAATGTATCCAGGGAAGGACAAAGCTTGCACGGTTACAGGAGGACCCAGAATACTGAAGAGTCTATTCACAAAGCACTGAAATTGTGTTTCGGCCGGTTCCAAAATTTGTATCACCGAAGCAGTTATTTGATAAATCGGCAAAAACCCTCGAATTACGCCGAATTGGCGCTGGAGAATTGCACCGAACGGAGAAAAAATATAAGATAATTTTTTTTACAATGAAACCTATGGGATTCGCCGGTTTAAACGGGTCAAATTGAATCATTGAAAATCAGGGCCTTTTTGTCAGAATTTCGCTGTTCTGTGAATAGAAGACACTATAGTCTATGGAGAAATTTCGGTGCCGCCGAATCGCACTGTATTTTGCTGCAAATTTTCCTGTATTTGATGGACTGTTCAGTGAACAGATGAATTGACCCGAAAAGGTGAAATACCCTGTCCGGCACGATGCGGAGGTTACAGAATAACCCTTTAATGTCTTCACCGTCGGTTCCTCCTCGTGTACAAACGACATTACTGACTCACGTTGGTGCTGGAGTTGGCGGAGCGGAGCCTGGTCTGAGAGAGTTTGTGCAGCCCTCGCAGAGCCACGTCCTCTTCGTGGAAGTCGTCGTGCAAGGCAGATTTCCTGAAACGGGGATCGAGTGGAACCAAGTGGCCCTCGGTGGTGAAAAGGTACTTGTTGCCGGTTCTGTGCACCGGATTATCTTCATCAAAGAGCTGGGGGGGGGGGAAGAGAAAGAGCAACCGTGTCACAAGAGTCTGAAACGTCTGATTATAAAGGTTTGTGCTTTTATCCCCGTCACTGCTGAGATCGACTATACTCGATCCACAAGGTTCCTGCTGCCGCTGCCCCGATAACCCGCAGTGTCGATCTGGTGATCCGCAGGACCAATGCAAAGGAATTTCCTTTATTCCGCATGAAATTCGTTTGCATTTAGGTTCCAGAACCCACCCCTAATGTTTCCGCACCGTGAGCACGATGCCCCGAGGCGCCAGCACGTTATTAAACCAGCTGGGAATGTGTCAGAATCACATCTCACCCGCTGGCCTGCAGCAGCTCCTCCTGGCCAGCAGATGGCGACGTCTCCCTGCCACATTGGGAATATTCCCAAATATTTATTACTGTATAAATAAAAAAGGACTTTCCCAAAAAAACACTGGTTCCTGACAGTGGTTTTCTGAAACATCACTGGTAGTGAAGAGGTTAAAGAAACGTGTCCTCATTCCCACTAGTTGTGCATTAGTGATGGCGATCGTTGACATCCCAGATGGTTAGAAGCTACATGTCTGAAACATCTGATGCGTCACGGTTTTCCCCCAGTGGCCTGGACGTATGGTAAAAGCTGGGTGCTGGGCAGGACACGGGTCACGGGACTTTGTAGGACACGGGTCACGCTGTTCCGAAACTTACCAAGTACAGATATTTGCAGGTTTCGCTCAGGAAGAAGCTTTCCATCCGGTCCTCCTGGGACTTCTCAACCACATGGTGCAGGGTGGCATAGCCACACCTGAGAGAAGAACAATGGGAAAAAGAAAAAAAAAAAAAAATCGTATATACAGAGCGCGATAAGGAACGGGGTATTTTTTCTCCCTCCCATTGACCCCCAAAACATACTCAGCTTTGGCGTGCTTCTCCAGGCTCAGCAGTATATCCATGCCAACGTGAAGGTAGAACGGGTTTTTCGTGGCCTACAAAGACAGGGTGAGGATTATCACGTGTTTGAGGAACGCAGAGGACGTTCAAGACGGGCTGAAACCTTTTAGGAAATGGATTTCCATTTCGGTGATTTTGATTCATGGCGATTCCATTTCAGTGAAAATACCGTGCAGTCACCAAATGTTCACCGCATTTCGCCGACATTGGAGTCGCTGAAGCATTTATCGGAACGTCGGTGAAAAGCACCGGATTGGCCGCGGCGAATTCTACCAAACGAAAAAAAAAATGATCTAGGAAGTCTCCGATTCTCCTAACAGGAGCTTAAATCAATAAAAATGGTATAAAATGCATCTAAATAATAAAAAGGTCCCAGAAAAAATTTACATGTCTTAAAAAAATACAAATAAAAAAGTTGAATGAAAAAAATATAAAATTAAATGTTCTTAAATTAAAAAAACATATTGCATATATATCGTATCCTATGGGATTCGCCTGTGTAAACGAGACCAGTTGATATTACGGCGAAATGCTGTGTTATCAGTGCAGTCTGGCGTTAGGTGAATGGACCAATCGTTAGTTCTCTATGGGACGATTTCGGTAATGCCGAATCACGGTGAAATGCGCTGTATTTTGATGTCCGTTCGACTGTATTTTGTGAAAAGACGAATTGCCCCAAAAATTGCAGATCTGGTGAAATTAACCCTTAGGTGCAATTCGGTGGCAAATTCGGAACGTAGTGAACAAACCTCTAGGAGAAGAATCGAAAAGGAATGCATTAGAAGCAGACACTCCGGTGTGGACTGATCTATGAGCGTAAATGGACAGCTCTACATGTACTCAGGTCCAGAAATATTGGGACATGGACACAATTCTAACATCTTTGCCTCTATACACCACCACAATGGAGTTGGAATGAAACAAACACAATGTGCTTTAACTGCAGACTGTCAGCTTTAATTTGAGGGTATGTACATCCAACTCAGGTGAACGCTGTAGGACTTACAGCAGTTTGCAGATGTGCCTCCCACTTGTTAAGGGACCAAAGGTAATGGGACAGAATAATAATCATAAATCAAACTTACCCTTCTTAATACTTGGTTGCAAATCCTTTGCAGTCAATCACAGCCTGAAGTCTGGAACGCATAGACATCACCAGACGCTGGGTTTCATCCCTGGTGATGCTCTGCCAGGCCTCTACTGCAACTGTCTTCAGTTCCTGCTTGTTCTTGGGGCATTTTCCCTTCAGTTTTGTCTTCAGCAAGTGAAATGCATGCTCAATGGGATTCAGGTCAGGTGATTGACTTGGCCATTGCATAACATTCCACTTCTGTCCCTTCAAAAACTCTTTGGTTGCTTTTGCAGTATGCTTTGGGTCATTGTCCATCTGCCCTGTGAAGCGCCGTCCAATGAGTTCTGCAGCATTTGGCTGAATGTGAGCAGATAATATTGCCCCAAACACTTCAGAATTCATCCTGCTGCTTTTGTCAGCGTCACATCATCAATAAATACAAGAGAACCAGTTCCATTGGCAGCCATACATGCCCACGCCATGACACTACCACCACCATGCTTCACTGATGAGGTGGTATACTTAGGTTCATGAGCAGTTCCTTTCCTTCTCCATACTCTTCTCTTCCCATCACTCTGGTACAAGTTGATCTTGGTCTCATCTGTCCATAGGATCTTGTTCCAGAACTGTGAAGGCTTTGTTAGGTGTTGTTTGGCAAACTCTAATCTGGCCTTCCTGTTTTTGAGGCTCACCAATGGTTTACATCTTGTGGTGAACCCTCTGTATTCACTCTGGTGAAGTCTTCTCTTGATTGTTGACTTTGACACACATACACCTACCTCCTGGAGAGTGTTCTTGATCTGGCCAACTGTTGTGAAGGGTGTTTTCTTCGGTCATCCACCACAGTTGTTTTACGTGGTCTCCCGGGTCTTTTGGTGTTGCTGAGCTCACCGGTGCGTTCCTTCTTTTTGAGAATGTTCCAAACAGTTGTTTTGGCCACACCTAATGTTCTTGCTATCTCTCCGATGGGTTTGTTTTGTTTCTTCAGCCTAATGATGGCTTGCTTCACTGATAGTGACAGCTCTTTGGATCTCATCTTGAGAGTTGACAGCAACAGATTCCAAATGCAAATAGCACACTTGAAATGAACTCTGGGCCTTTTATCTGCACATTGTAATTGGGGTAATGAGGGAATATCACACACCTGGCCATGGAACAGCTGAGAAGCCAATTGTCCCATTACTTTTGGTCCCTTAACAAGTGGGAGGCACATCTGCAAACTGCTGTAAGTCCTACACCGTTCACCTGAGTTGGATGTACATACCCTCAAATTAAAGCTGACAGTCTGCAGTTAAAGCACATTGTGTTTGTTTCATTCCAACTCCATTGTGGTGATGTATAGAGCCAAAGATGTTACAATTGTGTCCATGTCCCAATATTTCTGGACCTCACTGTATATGAAGGTGAAGATCTCTCACCTGGTACAGGAGATAGGTGGACTCCACCAGCTCCGGCCGCAGGGGATAAAAGGGTACGTCGGGGGCTTGCAGCTGCCAGTTGTATCTCTCGGGCAGGGCTCCGTAGCGTTTCCAGATGGCGTAGTAAAAGGCGTGCAGGCAGATCGCATCCTCGATGTCACCTTTCAGGACCTGAAAGAGAAGAGCCTGTGTGAAACCCCCCACCTTAAAACCACAACATGGAGAGCAGGGGAGGCCAACACCACGTATTCTGGCTCAGGATCTGCCAAGTCGACCACATTTAAAAAAGGCGACAGACTGGTTGGCGCAGCAGGGACCATTCAAGGTGGTTGACGGAGATCCAGCACCTGTAGTCCGGGGAAGAAGGCTTGCAGCGAGTCGATCCACGTGTTCATGAGTTGCCCGTTCAGCATGTTGACGTTAACATAGAGAGGGGGGTCCCCCTCGCCTTCATTGCACGCTTCCCGTCTGTGGGAGTAAAAAGGAGAGCAGTTGGCAAGTGAGCAATGGATGGATGTGTGGGTCAGCGATGTGATGACAGGCCGGGTGAAAATGGCAAAGATGCGACACTAATCGTCATAACAAAGAGCGATCAACAAAGTTACAGACACCACAACGACACTGTATACAGACAGAAAGTGTATGGACACACACAACCAGAATGGCTGCCAGACACATACATATATACACTATGAAGCGGGACGCACTCTCCAGCTAAAGGAAAAATGCCTACTTTATTATACCGTATCATAGAAAAAAAATATATATATATACATACATACATACACACACACACACACCCCACAACAACAGTTATGGGACCATCACAGTATTAATGAATAAAAAAAAACCTACTTTATTGGTGATTCATTAAAAAAAATTCTGCCGTTTAGCGTTTCAGCTCATACAAGAGGCTTTATCAGGGAGCACGCTTGATAAAGCCTCTTATATGAGCCGAAACATCTGAATTTTTTAATGAATCACCAATAAAATATAGATTTTTTTATTCAATAAGACCGTGATGCTCCCATAACTGTTACTGTATAATCTAGCTTTGGGATTTTTTGCACCACGGCACAATAGAAAGTTCCAGAGCGCTGCACTAAAGTAAGAGTGAGTGTGTGCACTCACACAATGAAGTGAGATTCCTTTTGGCTATATTAGAGTGCGGGGTCTCTTGGATGCGTTCTATACATATAATACACACAAAATAAAGGCTCAGTTGGAACCAAAATATTGTCTTTGAATTGAAATTAATTTGCTTTTGCGCTGCAGATCACGATATCGGGGCACTGGATTTGTGCCTTTGAAACCCGAGATATCTTGATCTCGTTGGTGAAGGGGTTAAGGCGCAAAATATATATACACAAAAAACAGAAGGACTGCCAGAAACATGCATGTATACATAGCATAATCACTAGGGATGCACCGATACCACTTTTTTAAGACCGAGTACGAGTACCGATACTTTTAATGTCATGTGACGCTTTCCAATAGGAACAGACCTCATATAAAAATTTATATGGGATTGGCCCCCAGCTCTCATGGATTGGCCCCCAGCTCTCATGGATTGGCCCCCAGCTCTCATGGATTGGCCCCCAGCTCTCATGGATTGGCCCCCAGCTCTCATGGATTGGCCCCCAGCTCTCATGGATTGGCCCCCAGCTCTCATGGATTGGCCCCCAGCTCTCATGGATTGGCCCCAGCTCTCATGGATTGGCCCCCAGCTCTCATGGATTGGCCCCCAGCTCTCATGGATTGGCCCCCAGCTCTCATGGATTGGCCCCCAGCTCTCATGGATTCGCCCCCAGCTCTCATGGATTGGCCCCAAGCTCTCATGGATTGGCCCCCAGCTCTCATGGATTGGCCCCAAGCTCTCATGGATTTGCCCCAAGCTCTCATGGATTTGCCCCAAGCTCTCATGGATTTGCCCCAAGCTCTCATGGATTTGCCCCAAGCTCTCATGGATTTGCCCCAAGCTCTCATGGATTTGCCCCAGCTCTCATGGATTTGCCCCAGCTCTCATGGATTTACCCCCAGGTCTCATGGATTTACCCCCAGGTCTCATGGATTTGCCCCCAGCTCGAACGCTGGGGAAGCTGGCCGTGTGCATGTAAAGCACGCGGCCAGCGTTCCCCTCCGGCGCGCCAAATACTCACCCTTCCTGAAGTTCCGGTCTCTGGGCAGTGATGCGGTCACGTGGCCGCCGGGCGCATCTGTGACGCTGCCTCCAGCCGAGAGGCAGCGTCACAGGAGCGCCCAGTGGCCGCGGGAACGCATCACTGCCCAGCGACCGGACCTTCAGGAAGGGTGAGTATTTGGCGCGCTGGAGGGGAACGCTGGCTGCGTGCTTTTCATGCACGCGGCCAGCTTCCCCAGCCCCGCGGATACCGGCAAGCCGGCCCAGCGCCGGCTTCCGGTATCGGCGGGATGTATCGGCCCGTTTGCACGAGTAACAAGTACTCGTGCAAACGGCAATAACGGCCCCGATACCGATACTAGTATCGGTGCATCCCTAATAATCACACAAGCTGTGTTTGTTCGGGTGGCTCGCACCTACCCCGCTTAGTGGCGTTTTGTTGGGGCCAGGCAGTGTGTAACGGGTCAGAAATGCAAATGAAATCATAAAACACATTATATAATCACAGTGTTTTATGCTAGCTCCCTGAGGACACTTCCAGCGGTCAGATGCATGGACTTCCGAGAGCCTGGTGATGGTGGAGGATGGAAAAGTTGTGCGATGGGCTTTGACGTTGTGGATGGGGATGGTTTTGTACCTTTTTTGTTTTCGGGTTTATTACTCTGGCCCCTTCCTGATCTAAGCAGCTGGGGAGGGTCCCGCTAGTTATCCAGGAGACTCTTCTGGACATAGACCTTTATTTCCACCTAACATCCAGAGCTTGGCCCACATTACACATGGTCAGAACCACCCTGCAGGTCTCCTGCCCAGATACAAAAACAAAAAGGAACCTGCAGAGGACGAATAACCACAAAGTGTTACAATGACATAATGAGAAGGTCAGACCAAGGGCGAGCATGAACATCGCTTCCTTTAGGAGGACTAATTTCATAAGCATCTTGATACCAGATACCACAGCTTGAAAAACCGAACGGCAACAATGTCTCGGGATCAAAGTACGTTAGGGTGTGAGGGCTGATCTGATAGCCGGGGTAACAACTAGGACAATGATGGTGAAACTGGGCACCCCAGATGTTTCAGAACTACAAGTCCCATGATGCATAGTCACACAAAAAAGCTGGTTGAGCATCATGGGACATGTAGTTCAAAAATATCTGGGGTACCCAGGTTCACCATCATTGAACTAGGAGGTGTATAGTCCATTAATTCACAAACACTGGAAGATAAACATTCATTCTAACAGAGTGACAGGAATCATGGACGTCAACATTTCACTTAACGGGCCAGTACCAAAAAAAAAAAAAAAAAAAATGTCCTTAGTGTTTATTTGATGTTGCTGATATCTTACATGTGCTTTGTTTTTCGCTTGTATGTTTAGTTAAGAAAATATTTTCCTCTATATGTGTCACTGGGTGCATCCATTGTGTGATATTTTTCTGTGTCGGTGGGTGCATCAGTTGTGTGATATTTTCCTCTGTGTCACTGGGTGCATCCATTGTGTGATATTTTCCTCTGTGTCACTGGGTGCATCCATTGTGTGATATTTTCCTGTGTCACTGGGTGCATCCATTGTGTGATATTTTTCTGTGTCGGTGGGTGCATCCATTGTGTGATATTTTCCTCTGTGTCACTGGGTGCATCCATTGTGTGATATTTTCCTCTGTGTCACTGGGTGCATCCATTGTGTGATATTTTCCTGTGTCACTGGGTGCATCCATTGTGTGATATTTTCCTGTGTCACTGGGTGCATCCATTGTGTGATATTTTCCTCTGTGTCACTGGGTGCATCCATTGTGTGATATTTTCCTCTGTGTCACTGGGTGCATCCATTGTGTGATATTTTCCTGTGTCACTGGGTGCATCCATTGTGTGATATTTTCCTCTGTGTCACTGGGTGCATCCATTGTGTGATATTTTCCTGTGTCACTGGGTGCATCCATTGTGTGATATTTTCCTCTGTCACTGGGTGCATCCATTGTGTGATATTTTCCTCTGTGTCACTGGGTGCATCCATTGTGTGATATTTTCCTCTGTGTCACTGGGTGCATCCATTGTGTGATATTTTCCTCTGTGTCACTGGGTGCATCCATGAGTGAATGGGTCAGTCACCGACTCACATCATTGTATTGTGTGGGATGTAATTCAAAGGACATCACCAGGGGGTAGATTAGAATGCTATAAAGCTCACTGTTTTAGCTCATGCAGCTGCCAGATGCTTATCTTGAGTAGTAAGAACAATAGCCCCCTGCAGCCTTATCTAAACATTCTCTCCTCCACCTCATTAACTGTTAAATACTGTGGATTAAATGAACAAGAGCCACAACGTAAAGCTTTTGGTAAATGTTGCATCATGTGGAAAAATCCACAAATAGGAACGAGACCTGACTAGCTTTTCCTTTTTACATGAAATTACTTCAAACAAAAGGAAAAAAACAGCAGGATGTGTCCCGCAAAGTGTCTAGTCACAGCTTATGTACGTGGTAGTGTCCCTTAGTAAAATAAAAAGCTAAAAAAGGTCTAGTTTCTACTTCTCGGATGTCACCTACCCTCTCCTGAGGTGGTTCTGGATGCTCTCATAGGCTTCGTTGAACATATCCAGGTCTTCTTCTTCCCCGAATAAAATGTACGACTTCAGCAAGTACTCAAAGAAGGAGTCGAGGCCGGCTCCCAGCCCGCTCTGCTTCCCAACCCAGTGACCAGTCTGGATGTCCACCACGTTCCCTGAAACCAGACACGAAGAACGTCAAGGGTGAGGAACCGCTCGACGTCAACCAGTGAAACCAATAGGTGTTTGCACATGGGGTTATTCTTACCCAAGAGACCAGTGTCATTGCTCCTCAGGCTCCATAGCGCCCGGACGGCTCGCCTGGCGACCCACTCGAAGGTCGAGTCTCCCATGAGCCGGCTCAGGACGCCAAACTCCACGAGCAGGGAACCAGCGCCGGCGGTGCACGTGTGATTGAGGCTGCCTGGCGGGACGCCGTTCAGCAGGTTGACCTGGAGGAGAGGGGGAAAAAGTGAGGTCAGGCAGAAAAAAAAAAAAAGGGCCTTCAAGCACCTACCACCTTTAAAAAGGTCCGCGTAGGACACTGAGCATCTGGCGAGGGTATTTAGTACATGCACCCATCACCGGGACTCTTACTCACCCTAGGGTAAGGCATGCCGGTCTTGGTGTTCTCAAACGCAGGGAGGAGCCGGACGGCGAGGTCGTGCGCCATGTGCAGGAGCTCGTTATCGTACCCACTCAGGGTCATGTTGCCGAAGGGTTGCTTGGTGTCCGTCAAGATGATATGTGCAGACAGCAAACTCCCCAAGATCCTGAAAACGTGACCATGAGAGGAGATCTTTACAAACAGACCCACCTTTTACCTTCAAGGACCTCAAACAAAGACCCTTATCGACCTAGCGATGGCCAACCTCAGCCCCCGTGTGTAGATATGAGAGGACTTGACGAATCCGGGGCTGGTGGCAAAGGGCTCATATGTTGACTCGCTCTACAGAAATCTACATACAAGACGTTTCCTGGCTCCCAAAAGTACACGTCTGGCTCCTACGCGTCTCAGAAAAATCGGTCAAGCCCTGATTTAGCACCGAGGGGAACCTAGCGGTCACTACTTTCCCACCGGTCTGACGATTTCTGGGTTCGGTACCTAATAGTCGCCTCGAAAACTTGCACGGTGGAATCTTTATCGAAGGAGACCGTGTCAATGACCAAGCGCACGGCTTTCTGGAACTCCGTGGTGTTCCCCATCACCTGCAGAGAGAAAAAAACAAAACGCACCAAATGAACGCGTGTCGTTGTACCCGGGGGACAGGAATATCAGTGTAAACACGACAACACTATCAAAGTGCTGGTTCCATGATCTCGAAAGAGACCTCTGGACCCGCGTAGACGCTTCCATAAAAGATGCATAGAGGACCTCGGAAATGACAGTATTTGGGTCTCATTCCTTCGCCGAATGACGAAATACGGTGCAATTCGGCAGCAGTGAAAATCCCCACAGAGAAGCAATGGATAAATCTATTCAGAGACACCGAAATCTCAGTGAAATGCCCTGATTTTCGGTGCTTTAGTTCGACAGGTTTAAACGGACGAATCCCGTATATATATATCCAGAAATTCCGCACACGAAGTCTTCAAATATGGAGTAAATAAGTAAGAACTTTATTCAAGGAATAATCGACGTTTCAGTCCATCAAGACTTTCATCAGGATGTATAAGAAAGAAAAAAAACCCACATATATAACCGTTTATTCTTTTCATTTTCAGCAAAAAGGCTTTTTTTATTTTTCGGAAACACCTTTGATTCTCAATTTGTTTTAAAATCCGTTATTTTTATTCTGTAACATTTTTTAAAAGGAACTTTTTTTTATTATTTAGGCAGATTTTAATGTATTTTTATTGGTTTAAGGTTAAGCACCTATTAGGAGAATAGCAGAGCTCAGTGTTTTTTTTTTTGCAGTCTGGTGAATTCACCGCAGGGTCAGCGAAATGGAATCTCCGAAGTGCGTCGAACCAGATAGCACCAAAATTTCAGTGCTTTCTGAATAACCCCTTATGGACCACAAAGTGAAGGGTACTGTGCCTCCCATATATACAGTAACAAAGTGAAGGGTACTGTGCCTCCCATATATACAGTAACAAAGCGACGGGTACTGTGCCTCCCATATATACAGTAACAAAGCGACAGGTACGGTGCCTCCCATATATACAGTAACAAAGCGTCGGGTAAGGTGCCTCCCGTATATACAGTAACAAAGCGAAGGGTACGGTGCCTCCCGTATACAGTTGTGCTCAAAATTATTCAACCCCCAATGCTGTAAAGGGTTTTAGGGAATTTAGTGTACATTTGTAATTGTATTCAGAATGAAATCCTACAAGGACTTTTTAAAGAACCATATGCAACTAAAATGACATCAATTGGTTTTGTAATACAGTAGTAAATGTTTCTTTTGTGAATTCTTCATTGACACAATTATTCAACCCCTTAAAGACTATCACTCTGAAGAACAGAGGTTCATTCAAGTGTTTTCAATCAGGTATTGAAAACACCTGTGGATGTCACGGAGCAGCAATAAAGCATAATAAGCACCAATTATAGGGATGCACCGATACCACTTTTTTAAGACCGAGTACCGATACTTTTCTTTAAGGTCATGTGACGCTTTCCAATAAGAACAGACCATATAAAAATGCCCCCAGCTCACATGTATATCCCCATATACATATATATATTCATATTGCCCCAGCTCGCACATGGATAATGCCCCAGCTCGCACACGGGTATGCCCCCCCAGCTCACACACGGGTATGCCCCCCAGCTCACACACGGGTATGCCCCCCAGCTCACACACGGGTATGCCCCCCAGCTCACACACGGGTATGCCCCCAGCTCACACACGGGTATGCCCCCCCAGCTCACACACGGGTATGCCCCCCCAGCTCACACACGGGTATGCCCCCCCAGCTCACACACGGGTATGCCCCCCAGCTCACACACGGGTATGCCCCCCAGCTCACACACGGGTATGCCCCCCAGCTCACACACGGGTATGCCCCCAGCTCACACACGGGTATGCCCCCCCAGCTCACACACGGGTATGCCCCCCCAGCTCACACACGGGTATGCCCCCAGCTCACACACGGGTATGCCCCCCAGCTCACACATGGGTATGCCCCCCAGCTCGTGGACCGGATCTCTTCCCCCCCCCCCCGGCGACGATACTCACCTTCCTGGGCGCCGCCGGGAATGTCTCCGCACGTGCGCTCGTTGGAAGGACCCCAGCCGCGACCATGTGGGACCATGTGATCACGGCTGGGGTCCTTCCAACGAGCGTGCGCGGGGAAACTTTACCGGCTTCGCCCAGGAAGGTAAGTATCGTCGCGAAGAGCAGCTGCAGGGCCTGTCCGAATGCTCTATCAGCATTCGGACAGGCCCTGCAGCTGCTCACTGTGTACATACTTACCTTCCTGGGCGCCCCCGGGAAAGCTTCCACGCGCGCTCGTTGGAAGGACCCCAGCCGTGATCACATGGTCCCACGTGGTCGCGGCTGGGGTCCTTCCAACGAGCGCACGCGGAGACATTCCCGGCGGTGCCCAGGAAGGTAAGTATCGTCGTGAGCAGCTCCAGGGGCGGCTGTCCGAATGCCGATAGAGCATTCGGACAGCCGCCGCAGCCCCTCGGATGCCGGCAAGCCGGCTCAATGCCAGCTTCCGGTATCGGAAAAAATATCGGGGGGTACTGCACGAGTACCAAGTACTCCTGCAGTACCCAGTATCTGCCCCGATACCGATACTAGTATCGGTGCAACCCTAACCAATTAGGCAGCTTTAAAATGACTGATACTCAGCTCCTTCTAGACATTTACTGGTGTGGTTACAAACATGGTGAAGTCAAGAGAATGGTCCAGGAAGACAAGAGAAGAGGTGATTACTCTTCACAGGAAGGGCAATGGCTATAAGAAGATTGCAAAGATGTTAAACATGCCAAGAGAGACCATAGGAAGCATCATTCGCAAATTCAAGGCAAAGGGCACTGTTTAAACGCTACCTGGTCGTGGCAGAAAGAAGATGCTGACTTCGACTGCTGTGCGCTACCTGAAGCGTAGAGTGGAGAAAAGTCCCCGTGTGACTGCTGAGGAACTGAGAAAAGATTTGTCAGATGTGGGTACTGAAGTTTCAGCTCAGACAATACGGCGCACACTGCGTAATGAAGGCCTCCATGCCAGAACTCCCAGGCGCACCCCCTTGCTGTCTCCAAAGAATAAGAAGAGTAGACTGCAGTATGCCAAAAGTCATGTGGACAAACCACAGAAGTTTTGGGATAGTGTTCTGTGGACTGATGAAACAAAATTAGAACTGTTTGGGCCCATGGATCAACGCTATGTTTGGAGGAGGAAGAACAAGGCCTATGAAGAAAAGAACACCTTGCCTACTGTGAAGCATGGCGGGGGTCAATCATGATTTGGGGCTGTTTTGCTTCTGCAGGTACAGGGAAGCTTCAGCGTGTGCAAGGTACCATGAATTCTCTTCAGTACCAGGAGATATTGGATGACAATGTGATGCAGTCCGTCACAAACCTGAGGCTTGGGAGACGTTGGACCTTTCAACAGGACAATGATCCCAAGCATACCTCCAAGTCCACTAGAGCATGGTTGCAGATTAAAGGCTGGAACATTTTGGAGTGGCCATCGCAGTCACCTGACTTAAATCCAATTGAGAACCTCTGGTGGGACTTAAAGAAAGCAGTTGCAGTGCGCAAGCCTAAGAATGTGACTGAACTGGAGGCTTTTGCCCATGACGAATGGACGAAGATACCCGTAGATCGCTGCAAGACACTTGTGTCAAGCTATGCTTCACGTTTAAAAGCTGTTATAACTGTAAAAGGATGTTGTACTAAGTACTAAGATTGAATGTCACTTGGGGGTTGAATAAAACTGATAATGATGTGAGCCCAGAAAAGACATTTGTGGTTATTTCATTATAAATGTTATGTTATATTTGTCTGACCTACACGTGCCTCTTTGATTTAATTGTAAGCAAGATGACTGAATGATCAAAATCAATGTCAAACTGACCAAAACACTCAATTTCAGTGGGGGTTGAATAATTTTGAACACAACTGTACATTAACAAAGCAAAGGGTACTGTGCCTCCCATATATACAGTAACAAAGTGACGGGTACGGCGCCTCCCGTATATACAGTAACAAAGCGAGGATCTGGATGTAACAGGAAGTTGCAGTTGAAACCAACACGTGCCGGTGACAGCTGCGAGACGGAGGAAGTGAGCCGGTGAGAACAAATCCGGGCCCCGCACCTGGATGGCCGCAGCGTTACAGACATGGGGTCGTACGTAGAATTCTAGGTTTCCCCTGTGATTGCTCCACCTAGAGATCTGTGCCCCCGAAATGCTCTTTATTTAATGGCGAATTGAATACGCCCCCTCCCCCGCAGCGTTACAGACAGAGGGTGCAGCGCGTCACTCACCGCTAACGTGTCCAGGGCGTCAATCAGTGTTAGGGAATAGTTTCCAAGGACATCGTTGATGTTTAGATTTGAACTGAAACAACACATTAAAAGGCGTTAACATCCCGCGGGGCGGCGACACAGGCGCGTTCCTTACCAGCCAAGGGCAGAATCGAGCCAGCCGGCAAGTAAAGCGGGTGCGCGCGGGTCAGGAGTCCACGGACTCTTATTTATTTTCTACCTGCAACAAGTTATTCCAATTTAGTAGGAGTCTGAGGATTTACCACCCTCCCCCCCGACCTAAACGCACGCGCTTCACTCGCAAGCCCAGTCCCTGCGTGACTGCTGATTCCGCCATGCGCTGCTGTGCGACTCGCACGGACTCAGCTGACAGGAAAGCAGAGGGGCCCGGGCATTCATTTAGCGCAGGGCTGTCAGACTCACAGACCCCCAGACACTACTGCCTACAATTCCCATAACTCTTTCAATGCAGCAGATAGCCAGGGAATCATGGGAGTTGTAGTTCGGAAACATTTAGGGGGACCAGAGTTTGACAGCCCTGATTTAGAGCATGACGGCTTTGTCGGGTGCCAAGAAAAGCGCATGCGTTTAGGTCAGGAGGGAGAAGCCGGGAGACTCTGGGAATAACTAGAAGCAGCAAATACAGAACGGAGGGAAAACGGGGGAAAAGAAGGTTTTATCACCCGGAATCAATTCAGAAATCACTAGGATCATCTAATCATGAAAAAAAAAAAAGATCAGAAACACCTGCACCCCCACAGAATCCACACAACCAACCCGAGAAAGCACAGCATGGAAACAAAGACACACAAACTCACCCCTCCCAACACAAAAAGAGAACGTGACAAGTTCATACTGCCCCAGCTCACACATGGGTATGCCTCCCCCCCCCAGCTCACACATGGGTATGCCTCCCCCCCCCCCAGCTCACACATGGGTATGCCTCCCCCCCCCCCCCCAGCTCACACATGGGTATGCCTCCCCCCCCCCAGCTCACACATGGGTATGCCTCCCCCCCCCAGCTCACACATGGGTATGCCTCCCCCCCCCCCCAGCTCACACATGGGTATGCCTCCCCCCCAGCTCACACATGGGTATGCCTCCCCCCCCCCCAGCAGCTCACACATGGGTATGCCTCCCCCCCCACTCACACATGGGTATGCCTCCCCCCCCCCCAGCTCACACATGGGTATGCCCCCCCCCCCAGCTCACACATGGGTATGCCTCCCCCCCCAGCTCACACATGGGTATGCCTCCCCCCCCAGCTCACACATGGGTATGCCTCCCCCCCAGCTAACACATGGGTATGCCTCCCCCCCTAACACATGGGTATGCCTCCCCCCCAGCTCACACATGGGTATGCCTCCCCCCCAGCTCACACATGGGTATGCCCCCCCCCAGCTCACACATGGGTATGCCCCCCCCCGCCAACACATGGGTATGCTCCCCCCCCAGCTCACACATGGGTATGCCTCCCCCCCCAGCTAACACATGGGTATGCCTCCCCCCAGCTCACACATGGGTATGCCTCCCCCCCAGCTCACACATGGGTATGCCTCCCCCCCAGCTAACACATGGGTATGCCTCCCCCCCCCAGCTCACACATGGGTATGCCTCCCCCCAGCTCACACATGGTATGCCTCCCCAGCTCACACATGGGTATGCCTCCCCCCCCCCAGCTCACACATGGGTATGCCTCCCCAGCTCACACATGGGTATGCTTCCCCCCCCAGCTAACACATGGGTATGCTCCCCCCCAGCTAACACATGGTATGCCTCCCCCCCCCTAAACATGGGTATGCCACCCCCTCCCCCCCCCAGCTAACACATGGTATGCCTCCCCCCCCAGCTAACACATGGTATGCCTCCCCCCCCAGCTAACACATGGGTATGCCTCCCCCCCCCAGCTAACAATGGGTATGCCTCCCCCCCCAAAACACATGGGTATGCCTCCCCCCCCCAGCTAACACATGGGTATGCCTCCCCCCCCCAGCTAACACATGGGTATGCCTCCCCCCCCCAGCTAACACATGGGTATGCCTCCCCCCCCCAGCTAACACATGGGTATGCCTCTCCCCCCCCCCAGCTAACACATGGGTATGCCTCCCCCCCCCAGCTAACACATGGGTATGCCTCCCCCCCCCAGCTAACACATGGGTATGCCTCCCCCCCCCAGCTAACACATGGGTATGCCTCCCCCCCAGCTAACACATGGGTATGGATCCCCCCCAGCTCATGGATCCCCCCCAAGCTCATGGATCCCCCCAAGCTCATGGATCCCCCCCAAGCTCATGGATCCCCCCCCCGCGACGATACTTACCTTCCTGAGCGACGCCGGGAATGTCTCTGCACGTGCGCTCGTTGGAAGGACCTCAGCCGCGACCACGTGATCGCGGCTGGGGTCCTTCCAACGAGCGCGCGCGTAAACTTTCCCGGCGGCGCTCAGGAAGGTAAATATGAACACAGTGAGCAGCTGCAGGGCCTGTCCGAATGCCGATAGAGCATTCGGACAGCCGCCCCAGCCCCTCGGATGCCGACAAGCCGGCTCAATGCCGGCTTCCGGTATCGGGAAAAATATCGGGCGTACTGCACGAGTACCAAGTACTCCTATCTACTAGTATCGGTGCAACCCTAGTGACAACCTAGCGGAGCGGTTATACACCCACACACCCTGAATATATGGAGGAACCCCTAAAAAGACACCCGCACACCCTGAATATATGGAGGAACCCCTAAAAAGACACCCACACACCCTGAATATATGGAGGAGCCCCTAAAAAGACACCCGCACACCCTGAATATATGGAGGAACCCCTAAAAAGACACACGCACACCCTGAATATATGGAGGAACCCCTAAAAAGACACACGCACACCCTGAATATATGGAGAGCCCCTAAAAAGACACCCACACACCCTGAATATATGGAGGAACCCCTAAAAAGACACCCACACACCCTGAATATATGGAGGAGCCCCTAAAAAGACACCCGCACACCCTGAATATATGGAGGAGCCCCTAAAATGAGAGATTTAGGGCCAAACGAGGGGCTGTCCCTCCTGAATAGGGTCACTTGAGCGGAAACGGTCTCGCGCAGGGCACCCCGGATCAATACATGGAGACCCTCTCTATACCACAGGCAGCTGCTGAGGACTGTAAGTCCCATTGGGCTGTCTGAGCACGATGGGCATTGCAGTCCCAGGTCTGAGGGAGACATCTAGCGGCCAGAAGCCCCAGCAGCCTCAGAGTTGTCAGATCAGCCATGTTTTCCAGGACACAATACTATTACATGCACAGGGAAAAGTGCTGCCCTGCAACATGTATAATTCATATGCTGCAGGAAGGAAATCAAGGCGGGTCACCTGGGATTCCTTTCCTGCACTGTATGGATTATACATGCTCCGGGGTGGCGTTTTTCATGCACTTGCCATCAGCATAATTTATATGTGTCCAGGAAAACATGGCCGGTCTGGCAATCCTAGCACCCTCAGCCAGCCAGATCTGGAGCACAGCGCCCCCCCCCCTCCCGGTACTGACGGGTTTCCGGTGTCCGGTCCGCGGCCTCGGCACAGGATGGGGTTGAGCTCGTCCTCCGGGAAGGCGTGCTTCATGTAGTTGTCGTAGCCGAAGGAGAACATGCCCCGGGCCATCTCCCGCATCTCCAGGCGGAGGCCGACCGGGAAGGAGCTGTACCGGCGTCCGTACTCGTCCCCGGGACCCACGAAGAAGCGGCCGTAGGTGGACCGGCACACGGCGGACACTCCCTGAGCCGCCCCCCGCAGCGTTCCGGGCGGAATGAGCCCCCGCAGCGCGTGAAGCCCGAGCCGCAAGGCCAACAGGGCCAGCAGCACCGAGCGCCACCGCATCCCTGCCAGCCGGACACACTTCCTGCTTATGCCACGCCCCCTGTCTGCGATAGGCCCGGAACTGGGTGCTGGCCGCGCCCACCAACGCCGCGTGCGGCGATTGGGTAGTGTATGGAAATGAAGTGTGCGCCCATCCAATAGAAGAACCGCCCGTCACTTCTAAACAGCGAATAGCTTAATGTGTCCATAGGAACACTTCCGGGTTCGGAAGGACAAGCTGTGTTTACTTGCCAGAGAGCTGCCATCATCACGTGACCACACCGGTGTTCCCTCAGATGCTTCGGGAACTACGTTTCCCGTGATGCTCAGCCGTTCATGTGGCTGACTGAGCGTAAAGGGAAATGTAGTTCCAAAACGTCTTGATGGCCAAGGTTGACCCCCTGCACGTTGCTCACAGCTCCGGTCATCACGTGGCCACACAAACAAAAACAACACCTGGGATCAGAAACCTTGGACCTCCAGATGTTTTGGAACTACATTTTTCCTTAGTAGGATGGCTGAGCGTCATGGGAGATGTAGTTCCAAAACACCTTGAAGGCCAAGGTTGCTGACCCATGAACATTAATGCATTGCTCAGGGTACACAAAGTCAAAACACACACAGCAGCAACAATTACACAACGTTCCTGCAACAGGAGCCACATACTTCTCACAGTTCCTGTCATTCTTTGGCAACAAAACACACACTGTCATGACTTTTTCCATCTCAATTTACCAAAAATCTGGTAATTCTACCCTAAAGCAGGGCTGTCGCACCTCGACCCCCCCCCCTTGACGTTTCTGAACTACAAATCCCATGATTCTTTGTCTATATATTGCATTCAAAGTATTCTGGGAATTGTAAGCCATCAACATCCGGGCGACTAGCGTTTGACACCCCTCAGCTAAAAAATGTAAACATCTGCGGCACCCCCCCCCCCTCAGATGTTGCTGAACGACAACTCTCATGATTCTCTTGCGTTCAAAGATCTCTGGGAATTGTAGGCATCAACATGGGGGGGGGGTGGCGAGGAGCACAGTTTGTCATTTATGGTCAGAAACCTTGGCCCTCAGAGATTTCAGAACTAAATCGCTCATGATGCTCAGAGGTGCGTTCAATACCTCAGCCGCTGCAAGTGCTAGGTTAGCAATTTGCCATTGAACACCGCTCAGCACTGCTAACTTAGCACTTGCAGCGACCAGAGGAGATGCTGCGAGAAGCGGAGTGTGACGTATTAAAGATGGCCGCCGCCATGAAGTAGGCTTGTGCACCGATTTTTTTTTCGGTTCAATTCCGTTCGATTTTTCGGATTTTTAAACTTTGATTCGGCTCGTTTCGACCGATTTCTGTTTCGGTTCGGCTCGACTCGTTTTTCGTGCACATGTTTTCGGAATATCGACCATTTTTCGTATTTTCGTGTCACTTTGCTCGTTTTTTGTATCGACTTTTTGTGATTTCGGAAATTTTCGTTTTTTCGGAACGTCTGTTCTCCTCGTTTCAAAGCAATAAATTTTGATTTGACACATTTCAAGTCCATTCGAAAATTCCGAAAATATTTCGTTTCGGCTCGGAAAACTTTTCGGATCTGCCATTTTCGGATCTAAAAATTTTCGGAAATTCGGCTGCATCCGAAAACACGAATCGGGAAATTTCGTGAAAATTCCGAAACCCGAAACGCACATCCCTACCATGAAGCAAGTAACAATTCAGTACGACAATGTTAATTTTGAGGTTTTTGTTCACCAAAGCACAAAATATTTATTATTTCCCCCTGCACATAGACATATATTACAGGTCAATTATATTTTGTTTCTGAAGTAGACATAACGTTTATTCAATAAAAACGATCATTTGTGGTGTGTGCATACAAAGCGGAATTGTGCCGACTGCTTTTCTTTATCATATTTTGTCCGAGTGATATGAATAACAATCTGAATCTTTCATTAAGAAATCGTCGGCCATTTTGGATTAAAAATTCGCATCCAAAGCATTCAATGACACTGCTGCAGCAAACTGAATTGCTGCGCTGCAGCAATTCAGCAGCTGCTGAGGTATTGAACGGGGCTCTGCTTATTGCTAGACTGGCAGAGCCTCATGGGAAACGTAGTTCCAAAACATCAGGGGAGGGGGGCCTCCAAGGTGTATCGCGACGGATTCCTTCCCTCCTTGTAAAAGCAAGACGCGCGACACAAGTAGATTCGTTCATCCAGTTTATTTCAACACATTTCGTCTACAACTCGAGTGAGCAGAGTCCCGGCAGGAAACGGGTTTATTAAACATTTTTTATGACCCCGCCATAAATAAAAAATACATTTAAGCATTGATTTTTGCAAAACAAACACAATGAAACTCTGTACAGTTAAAAATCACCTATAAAAACCAAAAAGTCATTAGCGCATTCCGGGGTGTGGGGGGGGGGGGGGTGGTGGTGCAGAATCGATGGGACATGGACCAAAAAAAATAATAAGATCCAATATATTTACAGAGAACTAGCCAAATGGGACGTCATGGGACGTCGCGTCACCTCCTTAAACCTAAGGGGCTAAAAAGGTGCCATCTGCAAATGACATGGGATCATACCGGACCCTAGGCCAGAGGGGGCTCCCCAGGGGCCCTGCAGATATTCAGGAATATGTTCCTACGTACGTCTAAGCCTTCGCCGGGTAAGTGAACGTCCGCAGGGCTTAGACAGCAGTGGGCGTTAAGGCACCATGGGAGGTATGTGCAAGTAAGGACACAATCATCATCTAGAAAGGGGGTGCAGATCAAAGCCTAGGGAAGAAGCAGCAGACTAACAGTGTCACGTAGAAGATACAAAGCGCGCGGGGAGTAAATGCTACAACGGTGCAAAAATAAGCAGATGGAGTATTTTTGACTAAAACAATAATAAAAATAAAAAAAAATACTCTATTTCCCCTTCAACACACTGATCCAAGTGACAGAGTAAGAGATGTTGGCAGGTGAGCTTACACTCTAACCAGCACTATAAGCCCCTGAAGTCTTTTACACATTGGGATACGCAGCACAGGTGACTTTTTTTCTTTAGTGTCTGAAATCACAGATGCCTTCTGGGAAAAGTCACAGCCACAGTATTTTTCGTGCAAATCGACTCGCATCTCCCACGATTCCATTCGTTACGTTTTGGATGCAGGATGCAGCAGCGTTCGCCGAACCCAGATGTACGAATCAGCGCGTGACGGGACCGCGTAACCTTCTAAGCTGAATACAGTGATATTTCTAAAAAAAACGTTCTTTGCCGGTGGACACGTTCCGGGCAC
This sequence comes from Leptobrachium leishanense, assembly GCA_009667805.1. Lineage (NCBI taxonomy): Eukaryota > Metazoa > Chordata > Amphibia > Anura > Megophryidae > Leptobrachium > Leptobrachium leishanense. The sequence continues at coordinate 150,679,717 of CM019070.1, read as the reverse complement.
TTACATGCACTCCGTGAAAGTTCTGCGGCAATATATAAATATATAGCCGGGGATCGCAAACTCTAGCCCCTCCCAGATGTTTCCGAACGACAACTCCCACGATTCTCTGGTCGTCTATCGCACTCAAAGAACTGATGGAAGTGTAGGCATCAAAATCTGGCGGGAGGCAGAGTCTGACACCCCCATTTCAGAGCTTTCTAGTGGCATCAGATGTGCTTACCCTGAAAAATAAAGTTTTACCTACATCCAGGGCCGGCGCATCCATTAGGCCAACTAGGCAGTTGCCTAGGGCGCTGCTTGGAGGGGGGTACCGTAAGGAGCCCATATAACCGCAGGCACTATGGCAGAGGGTAAGTCTGTTTTGAGCTGCCACGGAGCTTGCAGTTAGCCCGGGACAGGTGATACCTGCGAGAGGTTTCTAACTGCCTGCACGCTCACAGCGAGCAAGGCTGCCGTCCCCTGATCTAGACCCCACAAGAGTATGAGACGTATTAAGGGGGCAGAGACGATATCTGGTGAGAAACACTGGGGAGTAACAGAAATCCTTGCACCGGCCCTGTCTCACCCCCCGGTGAGTCGGAGGATCGGTCCCAGACCATCCCTTGCGACAGACACAGACGGTTGACGGCCGCTGCTGCCGCTTAGTGAATAGGACTGCTCATGGTCTTAGGGGTGGAAGTGGGATAAGAACGGTCACCGGACGCCTTTGCGTACTCAGATTACATTCAGGCACAAGCGAAAAAGCAAAAATAAAATAAAAACCTCTATATAGCAGCAGTGCTTCACTGAATGAAGCGGAAACCGACGGAAAAAATCGCATCGACGGCTACAGTGTCACATACAGAGACCAGGGAAGGTAGGCGTACCGAGCCCCGGCGAACAGCCTCTGCTAGGGGCAGGAATGGAAGACAGAGCTCCCGTATAGACGTGGCAAAAAAATAAGCTCCAAGCGCGGAGAGGAGAGAGGTAACTCTTGCTTTGCTTCCGTTTTGATTCTTCCACCGGTCATTGCTCTGCATTTTAACATGGGGTAAAGGGTTCGTGTTTAATGCTCTGCGCGTCGTATAAACCGCGCACGACATTGAAGCGCCGACGCAAGGCTAATGGTAACACCTCATACTGAAGGGCGATCTCCTCCGGGTTAGACAATCGCATCCGACCTGTAGTGATCGACTAAAAAAATATCAGAAAAGCCATCGGGGATCCATGTACGCGAGTATCAGAGAGCACAACGCTCAGCGTGCACGGACTGGGATGTGCGAGGACCGTTGCGTCCTGCGATGACTAGAATGAGCGTCCCACACATTCTGCCTGCACCCAGGGCAGCCATCAAGGGGGTGACAGCCCATGACATGTTCAGAGACCAAGTGGCTCCAGCATCGTCGGTGACCAGTCCTGCAATCTGGAGCTCGGGGCCTTTTTGGTGATTACTGTACATTCAATGTTTTTGTGAAACGCAGACGAACAAACGCAAATGGGTGAAAACCGGGGGTAACACTTTAAATAAGGCTGAGAATCCACCCAAGGTGAGTGATGTGGCCCAGAGCATCCGACAAAAAGGATGCCAAGGGCTCAGCCAACAGGTCACAGAAAAAAAAAAAAAAGCCAACTAGATTGCTGTCAGTCTGTCCATGGTGGTAGCAGGGGAGATTCTGAAGATCCTTATGGTTCAAATGACACAACAATGCCCTTACATACAAGTTCTCCCTTAGTAGTAGGTGTGTTCCATCCTGGTCGCTTCTCGGCCAGTGATCTGATATTATCCTCTCCTTCGACTCAGCCCTCCATTGCACCCTTCTAGATCTTTGACTCAGCCCTCCATTGCACCCTTCTAGATCTTTGACTCAGCCCTCCATTGCACCTTTCTCGATCTTCAACTCAGCCCTCCATTGCACCCTTCTAGATCTTTGACTCAGCCCTCCATTGCACCTTTCTCGATCTTCAACTCAGCCCTCCATTGCACCCTTCTAGATCTTTGACTCAGCCCTCCATTGCACCTTTCTCGATCTTCAACTCAGCCCTCCATTGCACCCTTCTAGATCTTTGACTCAGCCCTCCATTGCACCCTTCTAGATCTTTGACTCAGCCCTCCATTGCACCTTTCTCGATCTTTGACTCAGCCCTCCATTGCACCCTTCTCGATCTTTGACTCAGCCCTCCATTGCACCCTTCTCGATCTTTGACTCAGCCTTCCATTGCACCCTTCTCGATCTTCGACTCAGCCCTCCATTGCACCCTTCTCGATCTTCGACTCAGCCCTCCATTGCACCCTTCTCGATCTTCGACTCAGCCCTCCATTGCACCCTTCTCGATCTTCGACTCAGCCCTCCATTGCACCCTTCTCGATCTTCGACTCAGCCCTCCATTGCACCCTTCGAGCTTCGACGCAGCCCTCAATTGCACCTTTCTCGATCTGCGACGCAGCCCCCATTGCTTCTGCATCCAAACCTCCCCGTGCTGCAATGATGGATTCCAAACCAATCACCGAACATACGCAATCCTAACGTTCAGAATTCCACAAAAACTTCCCCATTCTTTCTTCCAGTCGATGCACATCCTGCTCCGCCAGGCTTTTACAGCGAGACAGAAACACCCCACGATTCAATCAGGACAAAAAAGTAACCGTACCGCTGTGTTTTAATGCGGCGTCTAGACCCTATCCATGTTTTTAAAAAGGAGCAAACCGGAAACGTGCTCTACTAAAGGAGAATTCCTTACGGACCCAGTAAAGCGTCCGGAACCCCCTGCCGTCTGTCATCTAGCCAGAGCCAAATCCATCTGACGGAAAAATCACGCCTTTATTCCAATTATCCAACAAGAAAAAAAAGTTATTTTCATCAATAATCCGTACCGAGGTCTTTGGTTTCAAATCTGGGAATGAATGGGATGGGGAGAGTTTAAACGTGCACAAAAAAAAAATCCCAAACAAGACCAAAATAATAAAAAAAAAAATCCCCCATCCTCAACCACAGAAATAAAATAATATATATATAGAATGTTAGGGTGCATTCATTGACGGCTTGAGGTATGGTGGGTGCACATAACCAAGTTTTAGCATCAGTTTTCCCTACAGAAACGCAATTACAATCATTTATAAAGCGTCATAACTCAGCGCGCTGTATTATGGCCACTTATTTATGACCCGTTGCTGGGTGCGTCTGATAGTGCACCCGCAAACCTACATATTTTACCTGCAATTATTAAAATGCTCTTAAGCGTTTAATAATAATATATATATATAAAATAAAGAAAAAAAAAGATTTAAAAGTTAATCCTTAAAATGCGAAATGGAACACCCGGACTCACATGTACAAGTCATCAGCCGCTGATCCGTACGGACGACGAGGAACGGGGACTCTGCATTCAGCCACATCTACGTAACCAATGGATTTATCGTCATCTTCGCTACAATGAATCCCTCCTCCCACGAGGATATTATACGCTTAGCAGGAGATATTTCTTGGTATATTTACACCGTGATCTTTTAAGGACGTGCTTTGTTTGGATCATTAATATCTATGTATCGTCGCTCTGTATACCCTGTATCTTTATGCATTTCCTTTTTTATACCTGTTTAATTTAGTCGCCTGATTTCTGCCTCAGCTTCCCGAAAAGAACGCCCGTCAAGGGGAGAGGAGGGCAGGGCGTCCGCCATGATGGAGCAATAGAAGAAAAGGAAGGAAGAAGCAGGTCGCGGGCGGCAGAGCAGGAGGGGATTGGGGTAGCTTGACGCAACGAAGCAAAGCAGGAAGATGAGCAGCACTGAGAGGACAGGGTTAAATATCCTAGGACGTGGAGGCAAGCGTTCGTCGCCTCCAAGGTCAGCTAACGCGTGAGGATCACTTCCTTGAGAGCTTCGGTCGCACATCCAACATGGACAGCTCTAAGAAACCAGTCAGAACCCCAAAAAATGATAAAAAAGCAAACGTACACCCAGGGTGGACAGGTATGGGGTTGGTCACTACCTAGGGTGGACTGCTAAAGGGATCGATATCATAGCCAGAGGGGTCCATGGAAAACATATAAAAAGGGGAACCACTGCTCAGGGTGGACTACAAGAGCCGGTGTCACGTCGACGTCGGACGCGATCACCACCTGCAGCGATTGGAAAGAGGAGGCAAAGTAGTCACTTGATTGACATGAGAATGGAAGAGGGAAAAAAAAAATGATCTCGCCCCCCAGAATTAGGAATATCTGATGGACAGAAAAGAACTGCGGGGTAACACGACAGACTGGAAGGGCACGTGTCTGGGTGCAGAGCGGGCGAGCTTGTCCTAGGACACAGAGCAGCAGGAAAACGGTGCAGAGGTCTTTAGCTGCGGCGTGACTTGGAATGCTGGATCAGCCACTGGAGGGTGATATCTGAGGAGAGAGGGGGGGTCACAGGTTAGGGGGCAATGGTCCGGGATGGACACGGCGCGCTCCGCCTTCCCAGCTCCTCACCTATGTTATCTTTCTCTTTACAGGAGATGGAGTAGCAGCAGATTTCTCTGTCCTGGATCAACGACAGGTTCCTGTGCAAGAAAGAAAAAAACGCATAATGAACAAAAGAATAAAAAAAAATAAAGTATATAATAAATAAATGCAATAATTATAAATATATTAAAAATAAAACCTATATACACGGCCTGGCCAGTCACACGCTGTAATATCTGGTTGTGTCGCCTTTTGCTGTGATTGCGGCACGCATTCGCCGCGGCATCGTGTCGATATGTCACAGTATTTATTGGCGTCCAGAGTGGCATTAATTTGCGGCCAAGATCTTGTGTTGATGATGGGAGAGTCGCGGCGCTGCGTAAAGTCTTCTCCAGCACATTATCCCAAAGATTAACCTCAATGGGGTTAAGGTCTGGACTGTGCAGTGGCCAATCCATGTGCGAAAATGATGCCTCATGCTCCCTCAACCACTCTTGCACAATTTGAGCCCGATGAATCCTGGCATTGCCATCTTGGAATATGCCCGCTGTGCCATCAGGGGAGAAAAACCCATTGATGGAAAAACCTGCTCATTCAGTATATTCAGGGAGTCACATGACCTCATTTTATGCTGAAACATATTAATCACTGCAGTAATTATCCAATGGAAGGCGAAGACTTTATGTTTTTGGCCAGACAATGCTAAAACTGTGCATAAGAAAACAAAAAAATAAATAAAATCACAGCTGCCTTGCCGGTGGCGTCGGTGTATCCCTGATTCATGACGCTCGGGACCAGACATGTTTTGAATCGGGATTTTGGGATATTTGCATAGAATAATGACATTTCTTGGGGACCCAAGTCTAAACACATAATCCATTTAGGTTTCATACACACACAGCCTGAAGGGAATGTTATCCCGGATTTTTCATCGTTTTGTCGCTGTCACACGCGATCAGGAGGGATATTTTCCACTCGAGGCGTCACATTGGCGTTCAGAATCTTTTCGGGTTCGGGATACTCCGTCTGTGTGACAGCGCCCGGCCTCGTCGAGGCTCTGACCCAGAAGGCATGTGTCACTCTCATACTTGGGAGCTCAAAACCAAAACAGCGTGGTGTACCTTCCAAGGGAGAGCTCTGTCAGGCTAGTAGAAAAAGCCCTGGTGCAAACGTCAGCGAGGTCCGCCCAAACCTCAAAGAACATTCATAGATCCACAAAAAAAACATGCAGCACAGGTCTCTTCATCGGAAAGTTTCATTGACTGAATGCAACAGTCAGCGCAGGAACGACAGAACCCAAGACGACAGAAGAAGGTATATCACCCACGGATGTACAATCTCACACGGCGAATGTAAATGTATTAAATATCTCAGATACAGAACTTTCATCTTTAGAGACTGAAGTACTCTCGAAGGGCTCGAGTTTCTGCCCTACTACTACACTTGATTCATTTAACCTCAGAGTTGACTTAGAACGTTTGTTCCGTAATATTAAACTGAAAGTGTTTTTTGAAAAGAATAAAAAAGATGATGGCCCACAGGTTATGAAAACAGAGGCGTTTATAGCAAGTCAAATGGGATTGAGGAACAAGAGTCACTTTACACCTCCTTCTAGTCCAGTGATTGACACATTCATTGAATTTATCCGGAAGGACATTGATACTCTTTTGTCTGAATTCCATGACCAGGGTCAGCCCAACTTGTCACGTGATGAATGGATGGCTCTAAAAGCCCTTCAAAAATGAAATGATATTATTATCAGGAATGCGGACAAGGGAGGCTCACTTGTGGTCATGGATAAAGCTAAATATGTCAAAGAAGTGCGTAGTCAATTGTTAGATATTACTACATACGCACGCTGTGATAGTAATCCTATACCGAAATTAATTGAGGACACCTTAAAGGATGCTCAGGATAAGGGAATTATAGATGAACCTTTAGGGGTCCTACCAGTCTTTTATATACTTCCCAAATGCATAAGGATCCTGTTAATCCCCCTGGTAGACCTATTGTTGCTAGTACTGATTCTGTTTTACAACCTATCTCAATCTTTCTGGATAGTATCTTACAACCCTTGGTCAGGAATACTAAATCTTTTATATTAGACACCTCTGATATATTACACAAATTGAAAAGTCTTGTTATGGAAGGACCTTTGATTCTTTTCACTTGGGATGTGGTAAGTCTTTATACATCCATCCCTAATGAGGAAGGTATGATGGCTATTCACGATATTCTTCAACGTCAAAATATGAAGGGAGAGGAGATTACATTTCTGATGACATTGGTCTCGATAGTGTTAACTAAGAATTATTTTTTATTTGGGGATGAGATCTTCCAGCAGTTGAGAGGGACAACTATGGGTTCCAATATGGCCCCTGCATACGCCAATATCTTTATGGACTCTTTTGAGACGCAACATATCTATAATTATGATTTATTTAAAAAATATGCTTGTGCATGGTGGCGTTTTATAGACGACATTATTGGCGTATGGAGGGGCCCCAAGAAGCAACTGGAGAGGTTCCATAGGGAAATGTATGACATAAACCCTTCCATACAGTTTACGATGACCTATAGTGAGCGGGAGATCAATTTTTTGGATTTACTCCTCACTATAGAAGATCAAAAGATTAAATCAGATCTATACGTTAAACCAACGGATAGGAACAGCCTTTTGCTCTTTTCCAGTTTCTACCCAAAGAATACCATTAACTCCCTACCTAGGAGTCAATTTACCAGAGTAGCTAGGAATGTCTCTGATTTGGATACACTTACCATCAGGTTGGGAGAGATGACTAAAAGGTTTGCAGATAGGGGGTATCCTGCCCCTCTCTTGGAGTTGGAGTCAGAGAGGGCAAGATTTCTTAAAGGAAAAGAATCTGGAGGGATTAGGTCTAATCGGACAAAACAATCTAGGATATCGTTTTTATGTCAATATAATCGAGCAAGTAACAGGATTAAAAATATTTTTACATGGGCACTGGAATTTGTTAAGCAGGGGATTTCCGGAGGTGGATGAGTTTAAAGTACCTCCCCTTGTATCATATAGGAGGAACAAAAATTTTAAAGATTTTCTTGTAAAAGCAGATATAGGACCCCTCAAAATGAAACGTCAAAGATTTTTAGGTAATAAGACGTGCATCACATTTCTGTGCTTGAATTGCAGTTGCTGCAATGCTGTCATACGGGGGGGGGGGATCATATCTCCCATCCGTTTAGTGGTCAAAAATTCTTTATAAGGGATTACTTTACTTGTGATGCCACCTATGTTGTGTATGTTTTGTAATGCCCGTGCGGCCTCCTGTTTGTGGGAGAAACGACTAGGAAAATTAAAGAAAGAATCACCCAACATAAATCGACAATACGCACTGGCAAGACGGATTTACCAGTATCAGAGCATTTTTTAAAAGAACATCACACTATATCACAATTCTGATTTCTGGTGATATATTGGGTTCCTCCGTTACGGAGAGGAGGGGATCGATTAAAGTTATTAAAAAGGAGAAACTGTGGATTCATAAACTTGACACATTGTGGCCTAGGGGCCTCAATAGGGAGTTTAATCTTGATGTATTTTATTGAGTATTTGTTTATTATTTTATGTGTGTAATTTTCTATATGTGCTGCACTTGTTTGGTGATTAAAGAGAGTGGAGACTTAAGAGTTAATAACATAAATCCCAAGTAAACTCCACCCTTGTTGTCCAATTATGTGGATAATGATTTGGTCTATTTAAAAGAACTGCATTTGTATGTACATCTATGCATGACTAAGGTCCTATAGGACCGAAACGTCGCATTTTTATCTGTTGCATTCAGTCAATGAAACTTTCCGATGAAGAGACCTGTGCTGCACGTTTTTTGTGGATCTATAGTCATACTTGGAGCTGGGATCTTATCATACAACGGAAACACTTGATCCAGCCTGAACGCCTGGAATGTGAGGCTCGACTGAGAAGGGGAAGGTTCATCTTGCTCAATTAACCATTAACACAGGTGCTGCGCTGTGATCAGACACGCCATGGGCTCTCTCACCTCTCCTTCTCACCCTCTCATGTGATCAGTTTACCCCCAGGACAGGGTAATAAATGAAGAATATATAACATTTTCTTCTCTTTTTTTTCCTGCCTGTCACCCCTCCAGGTTCTGAACACACAGGGGCTCCTTCGTATTTATTATTTAGGATTATACAGGATTACCGCCCTAATCCTGAATTCTAAAATCCTTCCGGATTTTAGTATTTCCAGATTAGGGATGCTCAGGGTGGGCGCTGTCGCTCTGGAACCCGTCTGAGTGCTGCAGCAGAGCTCGGCACATGCTGGGAGCCTCTGGGCAGATGCAGCATGTGACACGCTGCCCGGAGTCACTCCGAGTCCGTGCATCAACCTGCAGTTTCTTCTCTGCTCCGCTTCAGTATCCTCGTGGCATCCTGTCACTCTGTCAGTTTATACTTATGAAAGTGCCTGAAACATATCTAAACTGGGATTATAATAATAAAAAAAAAAGAGAACTGCATCACAGAGCTCCACTCCCCATATGCAGCAAGGAACTCTGGGACGGACATGCAAATGAAGTCTCCAATATCTCACTTTTTTGCAAGCAGGAGGGTTCTGTGTTAAAACAAACCCAGGAAGCAAGTGAGAAACTGGAGACTTCATTTGCATGTCCTTCCCAGAGTTCCATGCTGCATATGGGGAATATAGCACATGAGCTCTGTAACCGGTTCCCTGATTTGCTGGGATGAGTAAATGTCTTCTACAATGAGAAACTTTCAGGGTTATTCAAAGAGATCCGAATTGCTGGAGAAAGGGAACCGAAAAGTGAAATTCAGTGTTCGGTTTCCTTTCTTGGCCATTCGGCTATCCAGAGAGCAGGCAGTTGGCCAAATGTTGGCGAATTGCCTGCACATACGGTGCCTGTTCGGTGCCTGTTCGAGGGCAGTGAAATCCCCATGAAAAGCACTGCTTCGGCTATTCAGAGAACACAAACCAGCAGTGAAAGGTTCCCGAATTGCCGTGCTGTTCGATGGTTTCATTCGGCAGGTTTATTCAGGCGAATCCCATAGGCTTCAATGTTAAAAATATTCCCGTTTTAATTCAATATCTAATAAACCGTTCATTATAAAATTCTGCAGCAAAAAGTCTCTTTATTTATAGATTTTTTTCGGATCTTTTAGACATTTTTCGTGATTTTTTAGTGAAACTTTTTTTTCCGTTTTTTTTTAAATTCGTTTTTTCTTTTTTTCTGTAACAGCCCTTTTTATTGTCATTCATTGGATTTTATATGTAAATTTCAGATATTTTCGTTCTGTAGTTTCTTTACAAACAGCGTTTCACTTTTCAAACATTCAAGCGTACTGTTTATTTTTTTTTTCACGCCATTCGACTGCGGTGTCGAGTTTTTCCGGCGGCTGCTCTGCACTCTGATCGGCTCCTGCTCGGGTTTCTCCGGCGTGTTCGGCGGGGTTAATCCAGATGTTTTGCAGGTTTCGGCGTGCATTCGCCCCGGTTTTGAGGTGAGTTTTCGTCGGGTTTGCGGCTGCTTTTCCCTGCACTACGACGGCCCTGTGGTGCTTGCTGAATACACCGCAGGGTCGCCGAAATGGGATCGCCGAATCGCACCGAATTGAAGAGAACGAAAAGTCACCGAACGTGCAGTGACTTTTCGATTCTCTTTGAATAACCCTGTTTATTATTTGCTATGGAGGTTTTTAATCTCACTTTCTGCCCTCCACCACAACGTAAATGTATATATATATATGGACAGCTCCTTTCCAACTGATCCCACCCGTTATTACGATCACGTACATTTTCTCGATGATCTGCTTCTCATCCAGCGCGCTGGCGAGATCTCTCTTATTTCCGAGAACCAAAACCTGAAATAAAACAATATTTTAAAAAATAACCATAAAAAAAACCAAAAATAAATAATAATAAAAAAAAAAGATAAAATTGAGAAAATTCCTGCTTTTCCATATTAAATATGGCATCCCAGCCTGGAAACAGTTAAAAGAGCCTAATGCTACAGAAGGGGAAACGTAAACCTGTGTTACGCTGCGCCGCCACCTTAACACGAAGCAAAGCTTTTTCTACCGTCACGACACAGCCAGAGGCTCCGCCATGCCGGACGGACGGATAGGGATTTTCCCCATACGATATAAAGGCACAGCCAATCTAGTTTTAAAAGCGACATGGCCTAGTTCATGCAATTTTGATCATTTTGCCCCCATGGAATTGTGGTTTAACCGTGCAAAGGGGATAAAACCCACTAAAATTCACTTTCTGCTGAGCAAAACAGAAGCCGATCAGCACTGGAGTCCGCTGTATTCCCGATGCTAACCTCTTGCTTTGCAGTAAAGAGCGGGAGTTCAACTGGGCTTTAACCCCTTCACTACCGATAGAGATATCTCGGGCTTCGAAGGCACCACCTGGTGCCCCGATATCTAGATATCTCAGTATGAATTTCCTTTTCTCTTGGGCTGCAGAAGGGGCCCCCAAGGTTTAACCCTGTGGGTATTATGACCAAAGAGATAAAACGGTGTAAAATCAGCTGATGAAAGCTCTGAAATATCGGGCATTCAGCAGCCGACGCTCAAAAAAACATAGACCTGCAGCTCAAACCTCTGTAACTCAGTTTGGCGGTAGATGACGCCATCTAGTGGCCAAATAGGTTATTTACAGTAATAGCTATGTGTTAATGTTTAATTAACTAAAAATTATTTTACGAAAAACAACTGGTTTCCAACAATGTTTTTTTTTTTTTTTAAAAAAGTAGTATGAAGGGGTTAAAACACAAAACCTCTGGCTTTTGGCATTAAAAAAATAAATTTTACAAAGTGAAATGGTGCTCAAACTTTTGTGCGAGAATATCCCCTCTAAGGCTGGGCACAGACGAACGCGGTGCGAACGTGCGTTTAGGCGCATTTTATTACGGCCGTGGTAGCAGCGAATGACGTCCAACGCAGGCCCACACACGAAGTACGGCTGCACGAAAGTTCGGCCGCGCAACGCAAGCGGCAAACGAACGCATTTTCGCAAGAAAGTAGAACCGCTACTACTGACGTACAGAGTGCGCTGCGTCCGCATAGCGGCGTGTGATTAGGAGACGTCAGACGCTGCTCATGTCCGGCCAACATAATGTCCAGACACCCAAAGTTTCCTGGTTTGGATCCGTAAAAATCACATCTGAAATTGCGCATCGTATGACCGCTGTCGCGTCTTCCGTGAAAAAAAATACGTTCGGACGCATCAACGCACTTTTTGACGGTAGACGTGAAAAATGCATTTGTCTGACCCCAGCCTAAAGCTGCAGCGAAGGGAATTTATTTCACGCCTGAAATCAGCAAACCTCATTATTCAGCTGTCGGATTATTACTCTAGATCAGTGGTCTCGAACTCTGCCCCCCCCCCAGATGCTTCTGAACTACAGCTCCCATGATTCTCTGGCCATATATTGCATTCAGAGAATTCTGGGAATTGTAGGCCATCAACACATGGGGATTACAGTTTGAAATCCCGGCTTTAAAAAGGAGGCCACCAGCTACAATGACCGTTAAAGTAAAATCAAGTCAGTGGACATGAGAGGAGGGGACGTGGACCTATCACCATGATCACTTAAACCCGTGGTTGGGTAGGGCAATCTTGGCCCACCAGACATGTTTGACCTACATCTTACATGATGCTCAGCTTCTTGTTAGGTTGGCGTGGACACGTGGGAAATGTTGTTCCAAAACATCTGGCCGGCCAAGACTGCCTGACCCAACTCCTGATTTAAGTGATCACGGTGATAGGTACTGTGGCTCTCGTAGGGGGTGAAAACGTGCCTAACAGAAGCCGAACCGGATGTTTCAACGTCAATGAGGGCGACTTACCGGGATGCCCTGTAACTGGGGTTTGTCCAGGAGGTTGTGTAGCTCGTTACGAGACGCTTCAATCTTCTCCCGGTCTGCGGCATCAATCATGTACCTGCCGAGGAGCAGGAGAGCAAAAAAAAGTCATTCGATTATGGGACTTGTCTGCTAAACTGTGATTTAGTTGAGCCAAAAACTGGCTGCAAGATCAGAAAGTTTAAATAAATGCTTGCTGGAGTCCAAGGGGATGGCGGCTGTCTGAATGCGCCAATGGCATTTCGACTAGTGATGCACCGAAATTAAAATTTTGGGCCGATACCGAAAATTCGGGATCAGCTCGGCCAAAACCGATACCGAAAATCAGTCATCCGAACTTGGGTCTGGAGGCCAGGGGCTCGTCTGAGCCTGAAAGCCAGCCGATCTGCCTGCTCGGCCGGGGATGACTGATTTGGGGAGGGTTGGATGAGATCACATTGCCTACACATACCTCACCTACATCCACATACTTCGGCCCTGGGCTCCTCCAGCGGTCTTCATGCATGGCCTCCTGCATCGGATGCAGCCCACTGCTTACAGTTCCCACTCTGTGTGCGCGCACCAGACGCCGGTCGCAGGGGTGAAGTCACAGAGGCGGAATCCTTTGACCCTGCAGATGGCCGGACCAGTGACAGCTTTGCCGCTGGTTAGCAACTAATCACTAGCCAGGGGAAGCCCCCAACCAGCAGCAGATGGGATCCAGGCTCAGGTGAGCCCATCGATCGGTCGGGCCTCAAGGTCCAGATGACTGATTTTCAAGATTTTTACTTTCGGCCGATAATTTCAGCCACCAAAATTTCGGTGCATCGTTAATTCCGACAGCCCCTGCGACTGGCCACGTTCCAACGAGCGCTGCCTGCAAAGGTTTAGAGCGGCCACTCGATGGGAACCCCCCAGCCGCGATCTGATGGGATCTCGGAGTTTGCGAGATCTCGAACTGCACGATCCCGTGGCTGGGGGGAGGGGTTTCCCAAAGAGAAGCCCGCTCTAAACCTTTGCAGGCGGCGCTCGTTTGAACGTGGCCAGCCACAGGGGCCTGTCGGAATGCCGTTAGAGCATTCTGACAACCGCCCCATGCCTGTATCTGAAGTGAGTGTGTGTAGGTGTGTGTGGGTTTGTAGGTAGGTGTGTGTGTTTTGTGTAAATGGGTTGTCTGGTCAGTATCGATACTCGGTCTGTAAAACAAATGGTATTGGTGCATCGCTAGTAACTAGCGTTAGGACTTTGTAGTCTTAATTAACTCTTTGCACTCACCATGTTAAGTATAGGGAGCACAAAGTACAGTAAGCTTGCGCTAAAAAGTGCTAGTACCGATGCGCCAACAGATTTTTTAACCTGTTAGTGATCGGAAAGGTGATCTGGCCAGCCAGCAGTCACCACTGTTAGCCTAACGCTCACGAATGTGATTGAGCCCATAAGGGTTTATTAACTAAGCACAGAAATTTCGGTGCTTTTCACTTCAGCGATTCCATTTCACCGACAGTTTTGTGAATTCACTATTCACCGTAGATGAAGTCGCCAAAGCTTCATGAAGAAGTTAGCGAACGTCACTGAAGAGCAACGAACTGACCTTCATGAATTCCACCAAAATGGAAAAATTTAGTCTAAAAAAAAATATAAAAAGGTGTTCTAAATAATAAGAAAAGGTTTTTTGCTGAAAATGAAGAAAACATTTTTTTAAAAAAATTAAACCGATAATATTTTTTGCATTCGATCCTGTGGCATTCGCCTGTTTAAACCTGTTGAACTGAATCATTGAAAATCAGGGCATTTCACTTACATTTCGGTGCAGTTCGACGTTCTGTGAATAGATTAACCATTACTTTGCTATGGGGAAATAACGCTATCGCCAAACTGCACCACATTTCACCGTCAATTCGCCAGTATTTGGTGAACTGACAGCTTAGTGAATAGACAAACTGCCCCGAAATTGCACTGAACGTGGTAAATGCACCGTACGGTATAATTTGGTGACCAATTCAGAAGTTAGTGAATAACCCTTTTAAGTGGCAGGAAAACTCCTCGCCGCCCTCACACGGTGTGCCTCGCCTCCCGTGCACTGTGTGCCTCGCCGCCCTCGCATGGCGTGCCTCGCCTCCCGTGCACTGTGTGCCTCACCTCCCTCGCATGGCGTGCCTCGCCGCCCTCACGCAAGAAATCCCTTCTTTAAAAACACACCGTGTGTAGAGACTTACACGATGGCATTGACCCCGCGGCAGTAGCGCTCCCACATGCTGCGGAACCTCGGCTGGCCTCCGATATCCCAAATCTGCAGGAACAAGAAGAGCAGAAGTCAGTTCATCCCCCAAATGTTATCATCACAAAGCCTGTGCGGGGGCCTGCGCACCTCCTCACCTTTATAGTGACGTTGCCTTTGGTAACTTTGCGCATGTTGAAGCCCACGGTGGGGATCATGTCCTCGTTGAACTGACCCGACTGGGGGGAAAAAAGAACAAGGGAGGGAATCATTAAAAAGCAGACGCACTAATTAAAGTGTATTAGCAGTAGGTTTGGGTTTGTGTATCCGGAGTAGGGGGATGCACCGATACCAATACTTTAGCACCGAATACGATACATATTGTCAGGTACTCCCCGATACCGAGTAAGAGTACTTTTATTTAATGTCATGTGACGCTTTCCAATAAATAAAGATTTTTGCAGAAAGACCTTCCAGTTTATGTTAATATTGAAATGTATGTCCAGACACCCCATGTGCACACACACACACACACACACCCCATGTGCACACACACACACACACACACACACACCCCATGTGCACACACACACATCCCATTTACCCCATGTGCGCACACACACACACACCCCATTTACCCCATGTGCGCACACACACACACCCCATTTACCCCATGTGCGCACACACACACACACCCCATTTACCCCATGTGCGCACACACACACCCCATGTGCACACACACACACCCCATTTACCCCATGTGCGCACACACACACAGATACCCCATGTGCACACACACACCCCCCCCATGTGCACACACCCACCCCCCCCCATGTGCACACACACACACCCCATGTGCGCACACACACACCCCATGTGCGCACACACACACCCCATGTGCGCACACACACACCCCATGTGCGCACACACACACACCCCATTTACCCCATGTGCGCACACACACACCCCATTTACCCCATGTGCACACACACACACAGACACCCCATTTACCCCATGTGCACACACACAGACACCCCATTTACCCCATGTGCGCACACACACACCCCATTTACCCCATGTGCACACACACACACACCATTTACCCCATGTGCACACACACACTCCATTTACCCCATGTGCGTACACACACACAGACACCCCATGTGCACACACACACACACACACCCCATGTGCGCACACACACACACCCCATGTGCACACACACACACACACCCCATGTGCACACACACACCCCATGTGCACGCACACACACACCCCATTTACCCCATGTGCGCGCACACACACACACCCCATTTACCCCATGTGCACACACACACACACCCCATTTACCCCATGTGCGCACACACACACACAGACACCCCATGTGCACACACACACACACACACACCCCATGTGCACACACACACACCCCATGTGCGCACACACACACCCCATTTACCCCATGTGCGCACACACACACAGACACCCCATTTACCCCATGTGCGCACACACACACACAGACACCCCATTTACCCCATGTGAGCACACACACACACCCCATTTACCCCATGTGCGCACACACACACACACCATTTACCCCATGTGCACACAAACACTCCATTTACCCCATGTGCGCACACACACACACAGACACCCCATGTGCACACACACACACACACACCCCATGTGCGCACACACACACACACCATTTACCCCATGTGCGCACACACACACCCCATTTACCCCATGTGCACACACACACCATTTACCCCATGTGCACACACACACTCCATTTACCCCATGTGCGCACACACACTCCATTTACCCCATGTGCGCACACACACACACACCCCATGTGCACACACACACACCCCATGTGCACGCACACACACACCCCATTTACCCCATGTGCGCACACACACACCCCATTTACCCCATGTGCGCGCACACACACACAGACACCCCATTTACCCCATGTGCACACACACAGACACCCCATTTACCCCATGTGCGCACAGACACACCCCATGTGCACACACACCCCATGCACAGACTGCACGCACACACACCCCATGCACAGACTGCACGCACACACACCCCATGCACAGACTGCACGCACACACACACCATTCACCTCATGCACAGACTGCACGCACACACACACACACCCCATTTACCCCCTGCACAGACTGCACACACAGACACCCCATTTACACCATGCACACACACACCCCATTTACCCCATGTACAGACTGCACACACACAGACACCCCATTTACCCCAAGCACAGACTGCACACACACACACACAGACACCCCATGCACAGACTGGACGCACACACACACACAGACACCCCATGCACAGACTGGACGCACACACAGACACCCCATTTACCCCCTGCACAGACTGCACGCACGCACACACACACCCCATTTACACCATGCACACACACACCCCATTTACACCATGCACACACACACACCCCATGCACAGACTGCACGCACACACACCCCCCATTTACCCCCTGCAGACTGCACGCAGACACCCCATTTACCCCATGCACAGACACACAGACACCCATGCACAGACTGCACACACACACACACACAGACACCCCATTCACAGACTGCACACACACACACACAGACACCCCATGTACACACACACACACACCGCAGATACACCTATACCCAGACATAGATCTCACTGCATTAAGAGCATTCCGCTAGCATTCCCCGCCGGCTGGCTGACCGCGTCACGTAGTTCTCTGAGCAGCCGCCGGATTGTGAGACGATTCCTCGCGATATCCCCCCGCGACACGATTCCTCGCGATATCCCCCCGCGACACGATCCCTCGCGATATCCCCCCGCGACACGATTCCTCGCGATATCCCCCCGCGACACGATCCCTCGCGATATCCCCCCGCGACACGATCCCTCGCGATACCCCCCCGCGACACGATCCCTCGCGATATCCCCCCGCGACACGATCCCTCGCGATATCCCCCCGCGACACGATCCCTCGCGATATCGATCCCTCGCGATATCCCCCGGCCACACGATCCCTCGCGATATCCCCCCGCGACACGATCCCTCGCGATATCCCCCGCGACACGATCCCTCGCGATATCCCCCGCGACACGATCCCTCGCGATATCCCCCCGCGACACGATCCCTCGCGATATCCCCCCGCGACACGATCCCTCGCGATATCCCCCCGCGACACGATCCCTCGCGATATCCCCCCGCGACACGATCCCTCGCGATATCCCCCCGCGACACGATCCCTCGCGATATCCCCCCGCGACACGATCCCTCGCGATATCCCCCCGCGACACGATCCCTCGCGATATCGATCCCTCGCGATATCGATCCCTCGCGATATCGATCCCTCGCGATATCGATCCCCTCGCGATATCGATCCCTCGCGATATCGATCCCTCGCGATATCCCCCGCGACACGATCCCTCGCGATATCCCCCCGCGACACGATCCCTCGCGATATCCCCCGCCCGACACGATCCCTCGCGATATCCCCGCGACACGATCCCTCGCGATATCCCCCCGCGACACGATCCCTCGCGATATCCCCCGCGACACGATCCCTCGCGATATCCCCCCGCGACACGATCCCTCGCGATATCCCCCCGCGATATCGATCCCTCGCGATATCGATCCCTCGCGATATCGATCCCTCGCGATATCCCCCCGCGACACGATCCCTCGCGATATCCCCCCGCGACACGATCCCTCGCGATATCCCCCCGCGACACGATCCCTCGCGATATCCCCCCGCGATACGATCCCTCGCGGTATCCCCCCGCGATATCGATCCCTCGCGATATCCCCCCGCGACATCGATCCCTCGCGATATCCCCCCGCGACACGATCCCTCGCGATATCCCCCCGCGACATCGATCCCTCGCGATATCCCCCCGCGACATCGATCCCTCGCGATATCCCCCCGCGACACGATCCCTCGCGATATCCCCCCGCGACACGATCCCTCGCGATATCCCCCCGCGACACGATCCCTCGCGATATCCCCCCGCGATACGATCCCTCGCGATATCGATCCCTCGCGATATCGATCCCTCGCGATATCGATCCCTCGCGATATCCCCTCGCGATATCGATCCCCTCGCGATATCGATCCCTCGCGATATCGATCCCTCGCGATATCGATCCCTCGCGATATCGATCCCTCGCGATATCGATCCCTCGCGATATCGATCCCTCGCGATATCGATCCCTCGCGATATCGATCCCTCGCGATATCGATCCCTCGCGATATCCCCCCGCGACACGATCCCTCGCGATATCCCCCCGCGACACGATCCCAAGTGAAACAAAGTTAAGTTATTTTTAAACCTGTAAACCTACTCCCTGGTGCAGATTTTTCCAATTTTACCGGAAAAAAACAGGGGGGGGGGTGTTTCCATGGCTTCAAAATTCCCACAAATTTTACATCTCTACCTGTACATAAACCCAAATGTGTGGCCACCAGGTGGCAAATTGTAGGGTCCCCTGGCTTCTTGCCCCCCAGATTTGCTGTCCACCATGGTCTCGACATGCAGGCTGATGGGAGATTTTGGTGACACTGCACCTCTTCTTCAGTCCCTGGCACCGATTTCCTGAATCCCAGCAGCGCGAGGTGTTTTTGGACGTAGAGACCCAGCAACACCTTGTCCAGTGGTGGCGGATGAAGTCGCTGTACGCTGCAGAACCACAAGTCCCACTATGCTGGGCCAGCCAACTGACTGAGCATCATGGGAAGTGCAGTGTCTAAAGAGTAATAATACACCTCCCGACCCAGCGAGGCTTCTGGGGAGCCGAGACTAATCCGTGGAGCGTGAGGTCTCGTCATTCTGAGGTCAACAGATAACTACCAAGAAAACAAAAGATGGAAGCGATTCCACCCGGCGTGCGCAACAACTGCCGGGCAGAGTAAGAAAACAGGTTTAAAACGTAAATGGAAGAACCTGTTCCTCAACACCCGGGATAACCTGGAGACGCTAGTAAAAACGCCAAGTCTCCTTAACCCCTTAATGACCAGGGCTTTCTCACCCTGCTCTGCGTTTTTGGGCCAGACCGATTCCGCCATTTTTCGTTTCACTATTAGCGCGATTTCCCATGATTTAATTAAGTTCGACTGAGTTTATTTTATTTACAAAACAAATTGAAGAATCTGGGTTTTTAATGAATGGCGCGTCCATCCGAGCATCGGCAGTGTCGAGACGCATCTGCCAAACCTGACACTTTTCTCTGGCGATGCCCGGATGGACGCGCCGTCACATAAAGATCCAGATTCCTCAATATTCGGAAAAGTAAAATTTTGATGGAATAAAGTCATTGACGAACACTGCCGTATGCTGGGATTATTACATGGTACGTTGGCTTTTTCGGGCAGATGGTCGGATGGAACCGGCGTTTTATTTTGCGGCGGATGTCGGATGGAACTGGCAGTTTTTTTTTTCGGCGGATGGTCGGATGGAACCGGCGGGTTTTTTTCCGGCGGATGGTCGGATGGAACCGGCGGGTTTTTATCCGGCGGATGGAACCGGCGGGTTTTTATCCGGCGGATGGTCGGATCGAACCGGCGTTTTTTATCCGGCGGATGGTCGGATCGAACTGGCGTTTTTTTCCGGCGGATGGTCGGATAGAACTGGCGTTTTTTTCCGGCGGATGGTCGGATCGAACTGGCGTTTTTTTCCGGCGGATGGTCGGATCGAACTCGTTACTCATGGGAAATGTAGTTCCAAAACATCTGGACGGCCAAGGTTGCTCATCCCTGATGTCCACAATTGACACAAGAAAATCTGACGCCCCATCAGGACGAGGACACCGTGACGTCCAGAGCGTGACGTCTACTCCAGGACGCACTTTAAATGAACTTAAGATCGCCAGTATACGGACTGTCCAGCGTAAAAACAGGGCAGCCGGCAGCTATGGGTGTGACCAAAATGAGAATTATAGTCTGTGCGGTGCACTGCTGACCTTTGGCAGCCCAGGAGCTTCAGAACTATATCTCCCATGATGCTCAGCCAGTCTTAACTTGCAGAGGATGAGGGGGTTATGTCGTTGCTACAGGGAACAGAGGAGTAATGCAGCACTGTCAAATCTTGAGGCCCCCCAGATGTTGATGTATACAATTCCCAGAATTCTTGGATGCAATAGATGGCCAGGGAATCATGGGAGTCGTAGTTCTGAAAGATCTGGAGGGGCCGGAGTTTGACAGTTTTGGACCGGACCTGCAGTCCTGCTGAGCATTTAAGATTCCCGTGGCGCTAAGCATCATGGGAATGGTAGTCCGAGCAATAAAGGCGAGTTACACGGTTAATCCCAGGCCCCTCCTGCTCACCGCTATGACATTGACAAACGTGGTTTTCCCCGAGTGCTGCAGCCCGACCAGGGTGAGCTCCATCTCCTCCTTCCAGAAGAGGGAGCGGAACCAGTCCAGCAGCCGAGACAGGAGGGACATCATGGCTGAGGGGAGAGGAAAGGGGACACCGGGAGGGGAGAGGATACGATTGACTGAGGGCAGACAACGAGTCGCTGCTACAGGGAGGCAGAACCACCAGCGGCTCTACGAGGAGGCCGGCGGAACTGTGTGCATCGGGACTGTGCTGACACCGGAACTGCCAAGTGATAGGCCGGGGCAAACCGGAAGCGGAATTGCTGAGGCCTGGAGCGTGCCGCGGATCAGCTCCCCCTGGCGGCCTGGAGCGGCATAGCCACTTTTTACATGATTTATGTTTGTTTTGGCCCAGGTAGGTAAGAGAGATCCAGAGGAATAAATACACAGCGCAGGGCTGCCGGCGGGGACCATGTTTTCCCTGACACACATTACTATTTCATGCCGAAAGGGGGAGCACAAGGGAAAGCTCTGCCCTGCAACATGTATAATTCATATGCCACAGGAAGGAAGTTAAGGCAGGTCACCTGGGATTCCTCTTTGATTTTTTTACATGCAGCGTATGGATTATACATGCTCTGGGGTGGCATTTTTAATTCACTGCCCGTAAACATGCGTTAATTATATTTGTCCAGGAAAAGATGGAGGATCTGGCAGCTCTAGCCTATATTAGGGTCGCCAGATCTGCCATGTTTTGCCGCACATATAATTTATTCATGCTGATGGACAGTGTATGAAAAACGCTACCCTGCAGCATGTAGAATCCATACGCTGCAGGTAAGAAACAAAAAAGTAGCCCAAACTACCCCTAAATGTTATGGTTAGAATTAGAGTTACTTCAAGGGTTGGGGAATTTTTAGGGTTAGGGATTCACCGATACTAATATCGGTATCGGTGCCGATATGCAAACGGCCCGATACATCCCGCCGATACCGGAAGCCGGCGCTGGGCCGGCTTGCCGGTATCCGCAGGGCTGGGAAAGCAGGCCGCATGCATGAAAAGCACGCGGCCAGCGTTCCCCTCGGGTGCGCCGCATACTCACCCATCCTGAAGGTCTGGTCGCATGGCAGTGATGCGATCACGCGGCCACTGGGCGCTCCTGTGACGCTGCCTCTCGGCTGGGGGCAGCGTCACAGATGCACTCGGCAGCCACGTTATTGTATCACTGCCATGCGACCGGACCTTCAGGATGGATGAGTATGCAGCGTGCCAGAGGGGAACACTGGTTGCGTGCTTTTCATGCATGCGGCCAGCTTCCCCAGCGTTCAAGTTGGGGCACTATCCATGTGAGCTGGGGTCACTATCCATGAGAGCTGGGGTCACTATCCATGAGAGCTGGGGCACTATCCATGAGAGCTGGGGGCAAATCCATGAGTGCTGGGGGCACTATCCATGAGAGCTGGAGGCAAATCCATGAGAGCTGGGGGCAAATCCATGAGAGCTGGGGGCAAATCCATGGGAGCTGGGGCACTATCCATGAGAGCTGGGGCACTATCCATGAGTGCTGGGGGCAAATCCATGAGAGCTGGGGGCAAATCCATGAGAGCTGGGGGCAAATCCATGAGTGCTGGGGGAAAATCCATGAGAACTGGGGCACTATCCATGAGAGCTGGGGCACTATCCATGAGAGCTGGGGCACTATCCATGAGAGCTGGGGGCACTATCCATGAGAGCTGGGGCACTATCCATGAGAGCTGGGGCACTATCCATGAGAGCTGGGGCACTATCCATGAGAGCTGGGGGCAAATCCATGAGTGCTGGGGGCAAATCCATGGGAGCTGGGGCACTATCCATGAGAGCTGGGGGCAAATCCGTGAGAGCTGGGGCACTATCCATGAGAGCTGGGGCACTATCCATGAGAGCTGGGGGCAAATCAATGAGAGCTGGGGGCAAATCAATGAGAGCTGGGGGCAAATCCATGGGTGCTGGGGGCAAATCAATGGGTGCTGGGGGCAAATCAATGAGAGCTGGGGGCAAATCCATGGGTGCTGGGGGCAAATCCATGAGAGCTGGGGGCAAATCCATGAGTGCTGGGGGCAAATCCATGAGAGCTGGGGCACTATCCATGAGAGCTGGGGGCAAATCAATGAGAGCTGGGGGCAAATCAATGAGAGCTGGGGGCAAATCCATGGGTGCTGGGGGCAAATCAATGGGTGCTGGGGGCAAATCAATGAGAGCTGGGGGCAAATCCATGGGTGCTGGGGGCAAATCCATGAGAGCAGGGGCACTATCCATGAGAGCTGGGGGCAAATCCATGAGTGCTGGGGGCAAATCCATGAGAGCTGGGGCACTATCCATGAGAGCTGGGGCATATCCATGAGAGCTGGGGGCAAATCCATGTGAGCTGGGGGCACTATCCATGAGAGCCAGGGGCAATCGCCATGTGAGCTGGGGACAATCACCATGTGAGCTGGGGGCAAGGTACATGTGAGCTGGGGGCATTCTGTATATATATATATTTCTCGGGGGGATATATGCATGTGAGCTGGGGGCTTTTTTATTTGAGATCTGTTCTTATTGAAAAGCGTCACATGACATAAAATAAAAGTATCAGTACTCGGTATCGGTGAGTACTTTTAAAAAGTATCGGTACTCGTACTCGGTCTTAAAAAAGTGGTATCGGTGCATCCCTAGGGTTAATGTTTATATTTGTGTTCGGATTATTGTTACTGTTGGGTTTATTTCTGCAAGTATTAGGTCTAGGGTTAGGGATAAGTTTATTTCTAAGGTTAGAGTTCACTGTTAGGCTTACTGGTTCTGTTTGTGTTAGGGTTATATGCACTGCTTATGTTTGTATTAGGACTATTTCTAGGGTTGGGTTATTGTTAGGGTCACTGTTAGGGTTACTTTTAAATTTACGGTTTATATTAGGATCAGGTTTACATCTAGGGTTGGGTTATTGTTAGGCTGGGGTCAGACGAGCGCACTACTGACGTGCCTCCCGGTGTTCTTCGCAGTGTTGTGACGCTTCAACAGGGCTGGCCACACGCTGTAGCGCGCGCACGAATTGCATGCGCTCCTGCAGACGTGCTGCAAGCCTCCCCGTGGAAGCGCTACGACGCGCGTTCGAAGGGGCTGCAAAGTGCAGATTGAGCTTTGCAGCACTGAGTGCACTAACTGCGCTCAGCGAGGTGACCAGACGGGTGTCAGAGTGGAAGGAACGTCCACACTCACGAACGTTCCTTCCGCTCTTAAAAACACCTGTCTGACCCCGGCCATAGAGTTCATATTTGTATTAGGGTTACATCTAGGGTTTGGATTACTTTTAGACACATTGGTTGTGTTTGTGTTACTGTTAAGTTTACGGTTTATGTTTGGGTTAGGTTTACGTCTAGGGTTGGGTTATTGTTAGAATTTATATTTGTATTAGGGATAGGGTTGGGTTATTGTTTGGGTTACTGTTAGACACATTGGTTGTGTTTGGGTTAATGTTAGGCTTATTGGTTGTGTTTGGGTTAGGGTCACTGTTAGGTTTAGCATTAGGGTTACTTTTAGGATTGGATTATTGTTAGGATTAGGTTTACTGATTCTGTTTGTATTCGGGTTACATCTACTATTTATGTTTGTATTAGGGTCACTGTTAGATTTATTAGTCCTCTGTGTTAGGGTTACTGTTTGTGTTACAGTTACTGTTTAAGTTTGTATTAGGGTTGGGTTACTGTTTGACATATTAGTCCTGTTTCTGTTAGGGTTACTGTTAATCTTACTGTTTACATGTTTATGCTAGGGTTACAGTTACAGTTTATATTTGGGTTAGAGTTACTTCTAGGGTTGGGTAAATGTTAGATTTAATAGTCCTGTTTCTGTTAGGATTAGGGTTACTGTTTGATTTAGGGTCACTGGTTATGTTTGTGTTGGTCAGGGTTACGTCTATGGTTTAGTTATTGTCTGGGATACTGTTAGACATATCCATCCTTTTTGTGTAAGGGTTAGATTTATTAGTCCTGCTTCTGTTAGGGTTACAAATACTGTTTACGTTTGTATTAGGGTTACCTTTAGGGATTGGTTATTGTTTGGGTCACTGTTAGACATATTAGTCCTTTTTGGGTTAGGTTTACTGTTAAGATTACTGTTTGTGTTACAGTTACTGTTTGTGTTAGGGTTAAGGTTACTGTTTATGTTTGTGTTAGGGTTTGGGTTACTGTTTATATTTGTGTTAGGGTTAGCTACTGTTTATGTTTGTGTTAGGGTTACTGTTTATGTTTGTGTTAGGGTTACTGTTTATGTTTGGGTTAGCTACTGTTTATGTTTGTGTTAGGGTTACTGTTTATGTTTGTGTTAGGGTTTGGGTTACTGTTTATTTTTGTGTTAGGGTTACTGTTTGTGTTAGGGTTAGCTACTGTTCATGTTTGTGTTAGGGTTACTGGTTATGTTTGTTAGGGTTTATGTTTGTGTTAGGGTTAGCTACTGTTTATGTTTGTGTTAGGGTTAGCTACTGTTTATGTTTGTGTTAAGGTTACTGTTTATGTTTGGGTTAGCTACTGTTTATGTTTGTGTTAGGGTTACTGTTTATGTTTGTGTTAGGGTTTGGGTTACTGTTTATGTTTGTGTTAGGGTTACTGTTTATGTTTGTGTTTGGGTTAGCTACTGTTTATGTTTGTGTTAGGGTTAGCTACTGTTTATGTTTGTGTTAGGGTTACTGTTTATGTTTGTGTTAGGGTTACTGTTTGTGTTAGGGTTACTCTTTATGTTAGGGTTACTGTTTATGTTAGGGTTTGTGTTACTATTTATGTTTGTGTTAGGGTTACTGTTTGTGTTAGGGTTACTGTTTATGTTAGGGTTACTGTTTATGTTAGGGTTAGGGTTACTGTTTGTGTTAGGCTGGGGTCAGACCAGCGCACTTTTAACGTGCGTTCTGGCGCACATAATTACGGCCGCACTAGCAGCAGATGACGGCAATGACGGCCAATATACGATGTACGGCCGCACAAAAGTCCGGCCGTGCAACGCAAGTGGAATTTGAACGCATTTTTCTGAGAACGCTGAACCGCTAGTACTGACGTACAGAGTGCGCAGCTGACGCATAGCAGCGTGTGTGCGTGATTAAGAGATGTCAGACACTGCTAATGTCCGGCCTACATAACGTCCAGACGCAAAAAGAGTTTTATTGTCGATCCGTACAAAATCACGCCCGAAAATGCGCGTCGTCTGACCGTTTTTGCGCATTCCGTGAAAAAATACGTCAATGCGTTCGGACGCACTTTTTCACGTTCGCGGTGAAAAATGCTTTCGTCTGACCCTAGCCTTAGGGTTACTGTTTATGTTTGTGTTAGGGTTACTATTTGTGTTAGGGTTAGCTACTGTTTATGTTTGTGTTAGGGTTACTGTTTGTTAGGGTTTGGGTTACTGTTTATGTTTGTGTTAGGGTTACTGTTTGTTAGGGTTACTGTTTATGTTTGTGTTAGGGTTTGGGTTACTGTTTATGTTAGGGTTACTGTTTATGTTTGTTAGGGTTTGGGTTACTGTTTATGTTAGGGTTACTGTTTATGTTTGTTAGGGTTTGGGTTACTGTTTATGTTTGTGTTAGGGTTTGGGTTACTGTTTATGTTAGGGTTACTGTTTATGTTTGTGTTAGGGTTACTGTTTGTTAGGGTTAGGGTTACTGTTTATGTTTGTTAGGGTTTGGGTTACTGTTTATGTTTGTGTTAGGGTTACTGTTTGTTAGGGTTAGGGTTACTGTTTATGTTTGTGTTAGGGTTTGGGTTACTGTTTATGTTAGGGTTACTGTTTATGTTTGTGTTAGGGTTACTATTTGTCTTGGGTTACTGTTTATGTTAGGGTTAGGGTTACTGTTTATGTTTGGGTTAGGGTTACTGTTTATGTTTGTGTTAGGGTTACTGTTGGTTAGGGTTAGGGTTACTGTTGGTTAGGGTTTGGGTTACTGTTTATGTTAGGGTTACTGTTTATGTTTGTTAGGGTTACTATTTGTCTTGGGTTACTGTTTATGTTAGGGTTAGGGTTAGGGATACGGTTTGTGTTGGGTTACTGTTTATGTTAGGGTTACTGTTTATGTTTGTGTTAGGGTTTGGATTACTGTTTATGTTTGTGTTGGGTTACTGTTTATGTTAGGGTTACTGTTTATGTTAGGGTTACTGTTTATGTTTGTTAGGGTTACTGTTTATGTTAGGGTTACTGTTTATGTTTGTGTTCGGGTTTGGGTTACTGTTTATGTTTGTGTTAGGGTTAGCTACTGTTTAGGTTAGGGTTACTGTTTATTTTTGTGTTAGGGTTTGGGTTACTGTTTATGTTTGTGTTAGGGTTAGGGTTACTGTTTATGTTTGTGTTAGGGTTACTTTTTGTTTGTTAGGGTTAGGTACTGTTTATGTTAGGGTTACTGTTTATGTTTGTGTTAGGGTTCGGGTTACTGTTTATGTTTGTGTTAGGGCTACTATTTATGTTAGGGTTACTGTTTATGTTTGTGTTAGGGTTACTATTTGTGTTATGGTTAGCTACTGTTTATGTTAGGGTTACGGTTTATGTTTGTGTTAGGGTTTGGGTTACTGTTTATGTTGGGGTTACTGTTTATGTTAGTGTTAGGGTTACTATTTGTCTTGGGTTACTGTTTATGTTTGTTAGGGTTACTGTTTATGTTTGTGTTAGGGTTACTATTTGTTTGTGTTAGGGTTAGCTACTGTTTATGTTAGGGTTACTGTTTGTGTTAGGGTTACTATTTATGTTTGTGTTAGGGTTAGCTACTGTTTATGTTAGGGTTACTGTTTATGTTTGTGTTAGGGTTACTATATGTTTTGGGTTACTGTTTGTGTTAGGGTTACTGTTTGTGTTAGGGTTACTGTTTGTGTTAGGGTTACTGTTTGTGTTAGGGTTTCAGTTACTGTTTGTATCAGAGTTAGGGTTGCTTCTAGCATTGGGTTATTGTTAGGGTTACTGTTAGATGTATTAGTCCTGTTTGTGTTACAGTTACTGTAGGATTCACAGGCTCCGCCTTTAGCGCTATTCCCAAAAACGCGAGCCCCATTCCTCATATGGGAGCTACATTGAATTGTCCATCGATTTGGACGGGGCTGATCGTCAGTAGGGCACAGATCTCGCTTTTTGGGCAATGACACATATGTCAGAGCTAGCAGGTCCCTGTTGCGACTTATCACCTGCAGAAGCTGTAATTGTCCCTGGACGCACATGTATGTTGACCTGGTAATTTTCCACAAGTTTTTCGTGACTATTTATACAATTTTATTATATAATGCTTCTAGAATCTGTCATGTGTGTCCTCCCTCTATTTTTTAGCCAAGAGCTAATACCATTGTCAATCTGCAGGAGGTGCGTGTATATTTATACGCACACGCACACGCACACACTGTACACAGGGGACCTTCCCAGGGTGACTAAACTGGATTCCTCCTCCTTGAACCTTAAAGGATGTGCAAGTAAAAGGGGTGCAGTATATGTTGATGGCCAGAAGGGGGCACTAGACCCAAAGCCTTATGCAAGTGTTTCTCTGAGAAATTAACCCTTTCCTGGTCTACAATAAAGCTTAAAAAGCTTGAAATCTTATACTCGTGTTTACAATCATCCTGTCAATGTAAGACACATGTTTTACAAATGTAGCCGCGTGCTGAAAATAGACCCATTTCTGTAATTTTTATTATTTGTAAAATGATAACAGAGGGACACCTGCATTTTAGGGCTTGTCGCTGGAGGCGGAGCCAGAGACCAGGCTATTCCCAAGCATTATAGCATGACGTCATGATTTAGCGGGGCTGTTTGGTCATTTAGAACAAGAGCAAAGTGTCTTATTTACAGCCGCACACCCCAAATATATGGAGGAGCCCCTAAAACGTCACCACACACCCCAAATATATGGAGGAGCCCCTAAAACGTCACCACACACCCCAAATATATGGAGGAGCCCCTAAAACGTCACCACACACCCCAAATATATGGAGGAGCCCCTAAAACGTCACCACACACCCTGAATATATGGAGGAACCCCTAAAAAGACACCCACACACCCTGAATATATGGAGGAGTCCCTAAAAGGACACCCACACACCCTGAATATATGGAAGAGCCCCTAAAAAGACACCCGCACACCCTGAATATATGGAGGAGCCCCTAAAAAGACACCCGCACACCCTGAATATATGGAAGAGCCCCTAAAAAGACACGCACACCCTGAATATATGGAGGAGTCCCTAAAAAGACACCCGCAAACCCTGAATATATGGAGGAGCCTCTAAAAAGACACCCGCACACCCTGAATATATGGAGGAGCCCCTAAAAAGACACCCGCACACCCTGAATATATGGAGGAACCCCTAAAAAGACACCCACACACCCTGAATATATGGAGGAACCCCTAAAAATACACCCGCACACCCTGAATATATGGAGGAGCCCCTAAAGACACCCGCACACCCTGAATATATGGAGGAGCCCCTAAAAAGACACCCGCACACTCTGAATATATGGAGGAGCCCCTAAAAAGACACCCAAACACCCTGAATATATGGAGGAGCCCCTAAAAAGACACCCACACACCCTGAATATATGGAGGAGCCCCTAAAAAAACACCAACACACCCTGAATATATGGAGGAGCCCCTAAAAAGACACCCACACACCCTGAATATATGGAGGAGCCCCTAAAAAGACACCCGCACACACTGAATATATGGAGGAGCCCCTAAAAAGACACCCACACACCCTGAATATATGGAGGAGCCCCTAAAAAGACACCCACACACCCTGAATATATGGAGGAGCCCCTAAAAAGACACCCGCACACCCTGAATATATGGAGGAGCCCCTAAAAAGACACCCGCACACCCTGAATATATGGAGGAGCCCCTAAAAAGACACCCACACACCCTGAATATATGGAGGAGACCCTAAAAAGATACCCACACACCCTGAATATATGGAGGAACCTCTAAAAACACACCCGCACACCCTGAATAGGGTAAACCTCCATAGGGTATAATGGCTCTGGGAAGTTTACAACAGCTCTGGTTAAGTTAGCACTAAGTATGTAATATGGCCCCAGGTTTGGGATTTATCTGCCGGGTCACGTTCGAGGCGAGAACAGATCATTGCAGAAATCGAGATGATTTTCCTTTATTAATTATTATTATTTTTTTTTTATTTTTTTTTAGGATTTCACCCCAGCGACTCGGAATCGCTTGTTGCGTCTCGCGTTCCTATGCAGAATACAGTAACCCTTTGCGGTACCGAAACAAGCAGCAGTTATCCTGCGAGCAGCGCACCTTTCCTGTAAGTCTCTTCTTTGCAGCTTTTCTCCGTAAGAAACAATTCGATTTTTCCCGAGTGTTGTTTATTTTCCAGTTTCATAAGGCGTTCGTGTTATGTAACCTGCAAAGGCAAGTTTATATTAGACTTAAAAAAAAAATCACATGGCCTTTTGTGCGCGTCCCGTGTCTCATTTCGATGTATCTGTTCCTCGTGACCAGCGCCCCGGATACTCCCTTATTAACCTATCTGGCCCGTTTCCATATCTGTCATAATTACATAACATTCAGCGTGTGGTTTATCTGAACGTACACTGTCTGCCAGGATTATTCATCGGATTGGGAGCCACGGGGGGAAACCGGAGAGATCACACGTTTTGGGGCAAAATAGATGTATTTGTATATAAAAAATAAGACCGCTATCCTGGAGGCTGAGATCTTCATCCGGGTTTGACCCCAGAAACCAAATAGTAAAAAGCGACATTACAATCTCCTTACTAGAGCTATCCAAGGGATCATTTCATCTCCTAAGTCAGCCTGTGGCCTGTGGCGTTTGCCCAATGGCCAGTCCAGGCTTGGTAGTGGAGATGCCGGTGAAAGCCGATCCCAGTAATGGATAACCTTGGTTCATCATTCCGTTTAGGCTCATCAGATTGGATGAGGGTCGGCGGAGGGGGGGAAAGTAGCCAGGACCAGATGGTCTTGCCGTAGGTCGGCAGAAATTCAATGCTGGCCTAGCTTGGAAGTTACTTTGCTCTCCACAATTGGAGCTGGGATAGGCCAGCTGGGGAGACCTTAGATCTTCCCAGTCAGTTTGTGATCAATTGGTCACTATGGCTTACCAGGTATTGTAGTAGCTGATCTGCATGGCGGCTGTCACTGCCCGCTGCGTTTTTTTCACATCGGCCAGTCTTGCTGCTCACAAGGAGTTTATTGTTCCAGGTAGTTCAACCTCAGTGGTGGCTGGTGACATTTGAAGTTGGCGACCTGTCCCTTTAAAATAATTCAGCTCTAGAAATGAACTGTTCAATTCTGTTGTCCATTTACGGATGCATCTAGTCAGGTCAACTTGTATCTACGTATCACCATACGTCTCAGTATCAATTGGTCGCTGTGGGCCCGGTGAGAGGCTGATATCCGTCTGCTGCCTTTCTACACCTGATCGTCTGTGAGAAGAGGGAAGGCCTGACTTCAGAAACAACATAATGAGTCAGACTGAGCATGTGCAAAGTGCCCTCAATCAGGGCAGATTTTCAGAAATGTCCATAGACGTTGACATGCGCAGTTGCTGCTGTTGCTCCTTCACGCCATCTTCAGCCAAGAATGGAGAAACAAACGCAACATCGTCTTATAACCTTTTGAGGGGGTGTTTAAATGCTAATATGCCCCAGGTGGGATGACAGCATTAAAACTAGCTGTCAGATCCCTTACAATGGCATTTTCCTTTTTATTATCATCATTATTTCTTTAATCTCCCAACTCCCTCTATGGATGAGCCGCCACTTGGTCAGCCTCCAGGGAAGTAATGGCTAATCTGTTCAAAGAACGCCAAACTGCACCGAAATGTGAGGGAAATGCCCTGATTTTCAGTTCGACAGATTTAAACAGGTGAATCCCATGGGTTTCAATGTAAAAAAAATATCGTAGTAAAAAAAATAAAAAAATGCATCTATTCTTTTCAGAAAAAAAGCCTTTTTATTTATTAGTTTTTTAGAATTTGTCAGGTATTTTATTTTTTATTCTGTAACAGACAGTATAATACAGTATTATTTTTTATAGGACTTTTTTTATTATTTTTATTGCTTTAAACGCCTTTTAAAAATTGCAGATTTCAGTTTTTTTGAGGGGGAGTTCTGGCATTCGGCGGTCGTCAGTGTCTCCATATTCGGCGCACTTCGGGGACCCTGCAGAGAATAATATATTTTTATTATATTGTTTTTTTTTTTATTCTGTAACAGACCTTTTTATTTTTATTTTTTTAAGTACTTTTTTCTTATTATTATTTAGACACATTTTAATGCATTTTTTTTTGTTTTAACACCTATTAGGAGAATAGCAGTGGTCCGTTTATTTCTTTTTCTGCAGATCGGCGGTCTTCGGCATCTCCGCGTTCAGCGACCTTGCGGTGAATACTGAATTCACAGCAAGGTCGACGAAATGGAATCGCCGAAGTGTGCCGAACCAGAAAGCACCACTATTTCACTGAAATTTCGGTGCTCTCAGAATAACCCCTATGGTCTAGAATTTATGAATCCCGCTGAGTTTCCTCTCCCTCTCGAACGGTCAGGAGGCGAACGGACGTGTAAGACAAGCTGCCGCGGTCGGCCTGACATCATCCCAGCTCAGCTCAGCAGGAATGGAATAAACTTGTAAAATCTTTTTTTTATTTTTCCCCTTTCCTAATTTTCTGACTTCCTTCGTAGGAATAGCCCCTGCGCCGGATTGCCCACACGTGTCCGGTCCCATGTGTAACACGCCTGCCGGTGCGTATGTGCAGCAGGGGGAGCAAGAAGCACAAATCCATTTTTTTTTTTTTATCTTTCAGATTCTGACCGCTCGCTGGTCCATGACGCAGATCTCTGTATCTCACTATCCGCCCACAGAGTGAGTCAGTGCCCTGCATTCCTACCTCTCCCCCCCCCCTCATTCGCCTGAATAAACCGCCCGTAGGCCGCGGTGTCCCTGAGTGGCCAGGAGGTGCAGGCACAGTGACAGCACTGCTCAATCATCAGGGGTTCAGGTGCAAAAAGTGTGTCGCGGAGATGCTCACCTATTGCCTCACCTATTGCGGGAAGCAGACCAAGATGCTGCGGAACCTCTTTCCAGGATTGCCCAGATCCCAGGGAAACGGGCCCCAATTTACACGTCGGGCTCCGGCAAAGCTGGCGTCTTACCTGGGGTCTGCCGTATCTTCGGGAAAGAAAAAAAAAATCAATAAAAGGAAAAACAGTCTCCCAGATGTTTTGGAACTACATTTCCCATGGGTCTCTGCTAACCTGTGGCTGAGCATCATGGGAGTTGTAGTTCCAAAATATCTCGAGGGGGGGGGGCAAGGTTGCCGACCCCTTGGCTACAAACTCACATTATGGGTTATTCAGGAAACACGGAAATTTCGGTGCTCTCTCGTTCGGCGCACTTTGTCGATTCCAGGGCCCCGAAGTGTGCCGACCGTCACCGATCAGGCCGTAGAGCGCCGACCACACCGGCAAACTGCAGAAAGAAAAAAAACTGGACTGCTGCTATTTTTTAAAAAGCGTTTAAAACCAGAAATAATATAAAAAGATCCTTAAAAAATAAAAAGATCTTTTACAGAATAAAAAAAACCACCATTCAGAAAATGGGAATGAAAAATTTCGTATAAAAAAATCCATAAATGAAAAGCATGAAAGGTTGCATAAAAAAAAGTGAAAACGATAATATTTTTTTTACATCTTATTTTATTCGCTTGTTTAAATGTGTCGAACTGAAACACTGAAAATCTGGGCATTTCACTGACATTTCGGTGCAGTTCGGCGATCCCTGAATAGATTAACCATTGCTTCTCTATGGGACAATTTCGCTGCCACCAAATTGAGGCAAAGTACACCGTATTTCGCGGTCACTACGCCAGGATTTAGCGAATTGTCAGCTCTCTGAATAGACAAACTTCCCCGAAATTGCACCGTACGGGGAAATTTACCATCCGGTGCAATTCAGTGACAAGTTCGGCTCTCTTTGAATCACCCTTATTGTGTCTGAAGGTGAGATGAGGAACCTGTGTAAACACGGGTGTCCTTTATCTGAAATGCTGGGAATTTCCCATGATGCTCAGCCACACATAAGGCTGACTGAGCATCATGGTATCTGTAGTTCCGAAACATATGGAGGGTCGAGGTTGCCGGCCCCTTGCTCACAGGGTTGTTCACTTTTGTTGCAACTACGTGAAACTTCAACTATCCAGAGAAGGAAAATCCAACACCGGCCGACGAAGTCACTGCAAACAATGGTGAGCAGCGGTGCCGTTCTTATTCTTCGGTAAAAAACGTAGACTGCGGCGATTCTCCACGGTGCGTTGTGAGAATACTTTGGCGATTGTAAAGTGGGGATCTCCATAGACTGGAAAACCAACGCTGGACAACTCCGCACGAAACACGCTAAAAAATAGAGATGCGCACGGTGGGAAAATTTGTTTTGTTTTTAATGGAATTAATTTCGGACAAAGCAAAACAAGTCTCTGTGCCGTTTCGTTCTATCGTTTTGATTTGTATCGTCACCTTTCATTTCGGATCGTTTTGTTACATGATGATTCGCTGTGTTCCATTTCGTATCTGTTCTGTATTGTGTATATATAAAGTTGTGTTAAGCCCTGTTTTCAGTGGCAGTTATTTTGGTGTTATGTATTGTATATATAAAGTTGTGTGAAGCCCTGTTTTCAGTGGCAGTTATTTTGGTGTTATGTATTGTATATATAAAGTTGTGTGAAGCCCTGTTTTCAGTGGCAGTTATTTTGGTGTTATGTATTGTATATATAAAGTTGTGTGAAGCCCTGTTTTCAGTCTCAGTTTTCAGACAGCAAGGATACAACCATTTTATTGACTCAACTGACAAATAACTGCCACTAGCCAGGAGCTACTTGTGGTGGCCGGGCTTGGACAAAGACATAGAGAAGCAAGTAAGGGGTTGCCAGGAAAGTCGACCGGAGATGCCTCAGGCACCAGTGCACCGTTGGGAGACCGCGCATGCCCCATGGTCTCGTGTGCACGTTGACTTTGCGGGCCCCTTCCAGGGGCAGGTATTCCTGATAGTAGTGGACAGTTATTCCAAGTGGTTGGAAGTGGTACCGGTCTCATCGATGACAACAACCAGGGTCATCCGAGAGTTGCGCCGGCTGTTCGCCACACATGGTCTGCCAGATGTAATAGTTTCCGACAATGGGGCACAATTCACGGCAGCAGAGTTTCAATCATTCCTCAACGCCAACATGATTCGGCACATAAAATCTGCTCCTTTCCACCCCCCGACCAATGGTCAGGCAGAACGAATGGTCAGGACCACAAAGGAGGCGCTCAAGCAGATGACGAATGGGGACTGGAATCACCGCCTGGCGAATTTCCTCCTGTGTCAACACACAACTCCTAATACAGCAACCGGCCGCAGCCCAGCGGAGCTGAGGTGGGGCCGCCGGCTCACAACAAAACTTGACCGACTTCACCCAGACAGAGTAGCGGCAGAGACGGCTCAGCCCAAACCCCCCAGGAACTTACAGCCAGGTGAATTGGTATGGGCCAGGAACTATGGGAGTGGGGCACCTTGGGTGGCAGCCAGGGTAACTAAGGTAACGGGCCCATTGTCATACGAGGTTACTCTGGGAAATGATTGTACAATCAGACGCCACATTGATCAGCTGCGGCGCCGGCTGACCGGACCAGTGCCGGATGGGAATCCCAGAGTGTTCTCAGGCCCACTGGAGAACTGTGTTCCTACAGATTTGCCTACACCACCCGTGTCCACTTCCGAAGAGGCGGAGGTACTAGGGGCCGTAGAGCCGTCGCCACTCACGGGCGTTCTTCGGGACACTGTCCAGTTGGAGATGGATGGTGCTCCGTTTCGGCAAGACTCTCCAGTACCATTGCGGAGGTCCACCAGAGTCTGTGGGCCCCCAGCCTATCTTGAAGACTGAGTGTTGAACAGACTGAGGAGGGAGGGGTGTTATGTATTGTGTGTATATATATATAAAGTTGTGTGAAGCCCTGCTTCGGTGGCAGTTA
Organism: Leptobrachium leishanense; assembly: GCA_009667805.1. Taxonomy (NCBI): domain Eukaryota; kingdom Metazoa; phylum Chordata; class Amphibia; order Anura; family Megophryidae; genus Leptobrachium; species Leptobrachium leishanense. Next base: position 150,643,850 of record CM019070.1, on the reverse strand, counting down.
TTTTGGTGTTATGTATTGTATATATAAAGTTGTGTTAAGCCCTGTTTCAGTGGCAGTTATTTTGGTGTTATGTATTGTATATATAAAGTTGTGTTAAGCCCTGTTTCAGTGGCAGTTATTTGTCAGTTGAGTCAATAAAATGGTTGTACTCTTGCTGTCTGTGATTACTGCAGCACAATACATAATAGTATCGCTTCGTTATTTCAAGCTCATCGATTCGTCATGTTTTTCGGTTCGTTATGTTTGTCGCATCATACCGATTCCTGAAAATTGCAATTGGTTGCACGCGCCGAATAAATAACTACGGCAGAAACGACGACGGACAACGCTCTGAAATCTACACCGAAGAACTTCGGCAGAGACTGCGGTGAAACGTTTGGAAAACTACAGCAGAAATTCATCGAATAGCGAATTCGTTGACGTAACTGCCCCAACATAGTTTGCCGACTACTAACCCACCGTTTTTTCAGTGAAACAATGGCGGATAGAGAACAATTAACCCCTTTAGTGTCAGGAACCACCAGCCTGAGTCCTCCTAGGCATAAAATACCGGCTCGACCTCATATTCTGCAGACATTATCGGAAAGCCCGAGCCGCACCCTGCGCGAGCTGATAGGAGAAAGTGCGACACAGCCGCTACCTGTGTGTTTTACTGCCGGCAGCTGGCTGGAGTTCACCTAAGTACACACGAGACGTGTGCGGAGGCAGAGAAGGGACATCACAAAATGTCACTGTGTACACACCGCGTCACGTCACTCGATCACCTAGTTTCATCCTGTTTACTTGGTGTTTACAGAGTCGTATTGTTGCCACGAGGAATAGCAACCACCCCGCGTGCGGACCTTGCACGTATGTGTAAACACTCATCCACGTATTCGTAGAATTGCGTCTTGGGTTCGGCGAAGTTATAGCCTGAACACATCGAGACGGATACACCGTATGGGTGTGAAAAGAGCCGGACGCGGCCTTGTTTTCGGTATTACAGGAGAGACCGGAATCTCCCCGGCTCGCCAGGCAAAATGGCCTCTCAGAAAAGGTCCGCCTTCATACGCGCTGACTCTGTTCACTTCAGGGATTATTCGGCAAACTTGGAATTTATAGAGAATTGAACAGAAAGGGTCTTATTCGCCGCGAGTCGGCATCAGGGAAATTGTGTATTGTATCGATTCTTTTCAAATTTATTGGTACGCCGAGTTCCGAAAAAATCCCAAAGGGATTATTCAGAGAGCATCGAAATGTCACCGACATTTCAGTGTCTCTCTCATTCCCCGCACTTCGGGGAATTTAAATTCCCCAACCCTGCGGCGAATGAAAAGCCATCAAACAGATCCGAAAAACCGTAGAAAATCCACCGATAACCCGCCAATCCAATCCGGAAAAAAATCGGATCGATCAGAAATGTCACAGAAAACCTCCGAGTGTACCCAGCGATCTGTCGCAAAACAGCCGACAATACGCCGAACACAGCACCGACCAGTTGGCAGAAAAAGCTGACAATCCGGCGAACGGGGTAAAAAAAAACAGCACGATTGAAAAGTTCAAATTTTAAACACGGTTTGCAAAAAAACTACTGGACGAAAATGTCTGGAATGAACATATAAGGTTCTGCAAATAATAATAATCAAAAGGTCTGTTACAGAAAAAAAAACGCTATTAAAAAAAATAATAAAATCGGGAAAAAAATGTTGGCGAAAAAAATCCTGAAAAATGCTGAAAAAAATCCTAAAAAAAAATTAACAGACTTTTTGCCGCAAATTAAAAGATTAAACGGTTTAATAGATATTGAATAAAAACGGTAATATTTTTTACGTTTAAACCTATGGGATTCGCCTGAATAAACCTGTCGAATGAAAACACCGAACATCAGGGCAATTCACTGAAATTTCTCTGCTGTTCGGTGTCTGTGATTAGATTAACCATTGCTTCTCTAGGGGGGTGATTTCACTGCCGTCGAACAGGAACCGTAATTCACTGGAAATTCGACAATATTTGGCGAATTGCCAGGTTTTGAATCGCCGAATGGCCACAAACTTGCACCGTACGGGGAAATTCACTGTTCGGTGCAATTTCGGGCCAGATCGCTTCTCTGTGAATAACCCTTCAAGTGCTAAAAGGTGCCAATAAATATATTTTCAGGCAGGAAAAGAGGGAATAAGACTGAAATATTTTTGAAGCATCGGATTCTTCTAATAGCCAAGGTTTAAGGCCAAAAATCTGTATGGTGCTGGACGGAAATAAGCTTTATCGGGAGTTTTACCGGCCAGCGGCATTTATCGATTATCGGCTTGGGTCAAATGTTTCTGAGATCTAGCCCCACGTTTCCAAGCTGAAGCTGAAGAGGAGCGGTGAAAGTGGGCAACCCCGTCAGGTGCCATTTTTGATAACTGCCTCCATTCGCAACGTTCTAGTCATCGTGGATGGAAAGTTCTCTCAACAATGTTACAAGTGAAAGGGGGGAAATTGCCTACTAGACCAGGAACTAGTTGGCGTCCGTCCTTTTTCTTTCCAATCCCTTAAAAAGTTACAACTTCCTCATCACGAGGAATAATAATCGACTTTAGCAAAATAACCCCAGTCGCCTTCACACAACATTTTCACGCTGAGGAATGCTGCTAGGGCTTGGTTACTTCACCAGAACAGTGACCCTCAGGCATTTAAACCTCAAACTTCCTCCTAGATATTGTGCGTAACGGTAGCCCGTGTCTCCTGGTAACGTGTCTTGTTTTTGTTGTTTTTCTCTGTTTTCTAGAAGTTTAGTCACTTCGTGGGAGGTTGAACCCATGGAGATATGCCTCGCTCCTCCGCCCTGTGAACCTTCTGGATAAAGTTCAAGTTCCCGTGGTTGCTTCACGTTTCCTCCACGGGGGGGGGGGGGGGTTAGGGGGGTGGGTCGTTACCTGGTTTGACACGTGGAGACGTCCTCAGGAGTGTTTTATGCTACTTGTACTTTGTATGGGTGAGGAATTTTATCGCATATTGTCTCCTGCAATAGCTCTACCAGATACCCCAGTGAGGTATGTGAGATTGGTAGGCGAGGTAGCAATCGATCGAGCGAAACGCAAGGGAGCCCAGGTTTTATGGCCATGAGACATCGACCTTGGAGTGCAGGGAGTGAAACGAGTGACGTGTTTGGGGGAGCAGACGCTTAATTTGGTGCATATGCTATGAGTCTGGGGCATGCGCGTGCCCTACGGCTCATCCAACCCCCCCCCCCCCCAGACGAATAAGGAACAGGATGGAGAGGTATTCCGTCATGGGGTGGGATGATTTAGGAGAAGGCTTCGTGATTTTCTGGAACCTGGAAAACCCCAGATCTTGTCTTTTTCTATAGCGTCAATATAAACTAAAAGTGAAAGAGCGTGAAGGAAACCGTGTCACCGTAAATATGTCCTTCAAAGAGGTGGGACAGGGGCGTGAGACAATACAGCACAAGATCCCGGACACTCCGGTCCAACAAAAATTATGGGACACCATTTTTTACCAAGCGATTTTCATGTGAATCCCACGTGGCAGCCTCTGCTGCAACCCTAAAAAACGGGGCGAAATACACTTTTAATGGGACGCTCTACTCATCCTGACCACTCTATAGTTTTTAAAGTGGTCAGGATGTGAGGAGTGCCTCCCCCCTTGCTGCCCCGATCAGAAGAAATCGCTGGATGAAGTGGAAGAGTTTCCTCCATCCCACAAAATCTGTGTCACCAGCAGCCGGGATTTCGAATTTCCCATCTGCCGGTCACCAGATCGGCCACACACAGAGAGCGGCCGGCGTCACCCTCTGTGTCCAATCGCTGTATTGAGCGTTCTCAGGCGGGGAGTGGACGGATCGGATCTATGTGTAAGTGTGCAGCTCCGATCCATCGCTCTGCACGGGCGCTACGGAACGTCCGTACGTAAAGTGGACAAGACCCGAAGCGGTGCGCAATTTGCGGCTCCTACACTACGCAAGTTTTGGAACACAAAGCTTTGGGAACTTCCAGGTTCTGGAGACCCTGAGAGGAAGAGGAAGAGGACCGCGCGGCGAGGGACAAAAGGGGAGTAAAATCACCCTAAAAGGAGAAGAAAAAAAATAACCGGGCGGAGGCTGTCAGCAGGATCTGCCCAATTATTTAAAGGCAAAAAAAGGAGAACTTTATATTATTATTTTTTTCTAGAATATCCCTTTATAGTCACATTGGAGCCACGGGACCAGGACACCACTGGTTGGCTAGTCGATCAATCAGTGGTGGTTTTTAAAACATATATTTTTAACCACGAAAGTAGAAGCAGCGGCTTCGTGTGAGGATGTAGATCTATTTACAGAAATTTGTAGGACGTGGTATGTCATCAGAAAGGGAAACACTATTTGTAGTTCCCTTTACTCCTCCAGCGTCAGACCTTGGCATTAGACGAGCGCGTGCTCTGCGAGGGCGGGCCCAGCAAAGAAGCCGCAGCCTTCATCCCGAGCGGCAAGAAGTGAAAACAAAACGCCAGCGTGGAGGAGAACCATGAGGAACACCACAGCTCGCCCTTTTGGAGAGTCCCCACTCGGATCTCAGAAGTGTCCGCTCACTTGCGCCATTACAGAGGAAACCTATCATATCTTGTGCGTGTCAGTCTGACTCCACCCCCAAGGATCAATCCAGAACCGAAATACAAAAGAAGTACCGACGCGCGACAAAGCTGAAGATTGCTGATGAGGCCCACGGATGAACAAGGTGTTAAAGGATCACCAACCTTTGGTCCCCCAGATGGAACTACATATCCCATGATGCCTAGTCAGCTGAAATGGTGTCAGAGCATTATGGGAAATGTAGTTTCAAACAGGGGTCAAGATCTAAAAGAAAAAAAAATAAGTGTGGGAACTCACCAAGATTTCTGCCCCCCCAATAATGGTTGTCATCTTGCACTGAACCCACCACAAATTAGATAATATATATATATATATATATATATATACACATTGGCTGTTTTTTAGGGAAAATATATAATCATATTTATTGTGATTTCACAAGGAGACGTATGATTAAACACCTGCGGACAAGACTTATAGTGTGTGGGGCCGAAACAAAACTACGTTCCCCTTCTTGAAAAATAGTGGAGGAACGGTGATCCCACGCGTTCCTGCTCGACTTATTTATTTATTTATTAAGTATTTCACCAGGAAGGATACATTGAGATTTCTCTCGCTTTCAGTATTTTCCTGGGGTCAAGAACATTGTATTTCTGTAACGACTGTAACAATACAAAGTAATAAATGCAAGATATTAAAAATAAAAAAAAAAAAGACTTGACCCTTGTTTTCAAAACATCTGGAAGACCAAGGTCGCTGACCCATGCGCTAAAGGATACCAGCAGCGTCAACGCACACAAGGCAACCGGCGTCCTCTCCGGGAGTCCATAGAACTCCATGGAGACACTGAAGAACTATTTGCTCTCCATGTCCTTCACTTTACAGGGAGGAGGAGGTGGGTGGCAGCTCCCTCTGCACTGCGGGACGGTTTTTTATCCTTTTTAAAAGTCTTTATTTTTGTGCGCGTTTTTAAGTTCGAGTTCGCATATGTATCTTTTTGTCTTTGTGTGCAGAAGTGAATCGTGGGCACCGGCAGTGGTCTCGACTCGTCTTGGGAACAGCGGGGGGGGCGTTAATACGTAACGGCTCATTCGGTAATGATAACAAACCCTCGGGAATCGGGCCTAGGGTCGCCAGGTCGGCTATCCTGGACACATGTTACCATTTCATGCAGAGGGGGGAGCACAGGAGAAAGTGCTGCCCTGCAACATGTATAATTCATATGCTGCAGGAAGAAAATCAAGGTAGGTCCTAACCTGCAGCGTATGGATTATACATGCTGCGGGGCGGCATTTTTCATGCACTGCCCAACGACATGAATAAACTATACGCGTTCAGGAAAACATGGCCGACTCGGCAACCCTAATCGGCCCCCGTGGGGCGCTGTAGATCGCTGTCCTACGAATTAAGACTAGGTCCCACTATACGTTTTTGGGGGACCTCCGAGCAGTCCGGTCTTTAAAAAACCCAAAAAACAAGTTCTGTAAACGAAAGCGAATTATAAATTATTTTAATACGGCGCTGGATTATATTTATTTTATGTTGTCCCCCCCCCCTCCTCCGCCTGCTGTTTGGAGAAGCCTGGCTGCCGGTGCCATATGTTTTTTCGGAGACAAGATTCCCACACTGCGCGGCCTTTAAACATTGCTGAATCATAGCACAGACAGACCACGCATTGCATTCTCAGGCAGGAAATGTCTCAGCCAGGGAAGGGGAGTGCGCGCCGCGCTGGTGGTGTGTTGGGGAGGAGGACGGGCGATCACAGGAACCCTTTCACCCCAGAGTGCTGGAAAGCGGCCAAGGCCGTGTCCCAACCCCAGGCAGGTCTGTGCCCATAAAGGGCTGGAACGAGCCACGGGGCGCTGCACGCACTCACGTTTCATGAATGAGAGGGAAGGGTTGGCGGCGGTGGAAACAGAAAAGGGGGGGGGGTGAGGAGTGGAACATGATGTTACAAGAACTGTGAGCTGTTTATTGAAGGCGACGGTAAATCCGCGGCCAGAAAACACCTGCCCGGCACGCATTACCATAAAACGCACAGTACATTACAGAGGGAGCTTGGCACAGGCGGCTCCGCAACGTGAGAAGGAACATATAGAGGGAGCTTGGCATGGCTGGCTCCGCAACGTGAGAAGGCCCGACGGGGTAAATGATACCAGGACGCGGGGGCAGCAGCGGTATGGAGCGGACGGATTAGTCATGTGCGCCCAAACGGGCCGCATCAGTTACACGTCAATCTTTTTAACCGTCTGGTGAGCTCCATACTGCGTTATATCAGGTTTAAGACCCCCGTGACCTCTACTGGCACTCGACCTTTCTACTTAAATCCTCAAACCCCTGAACATCCCAGTATATGGTCATCAACAGGAAACCGTACCCGTAAATATGTACGTGACTCGACGGAGGTTATCCTAATGCGTACAGACAGGAACCCCCTCCCCCCAATGCTCTCCAGACCAGGGGTCACGAAAGGGTTCACAGTCAACGACATCGGGAGCGCAAGTCCTAAACCAAACCCTGCACTGCGCAATGCAGTTTTTTGGGTTTCCAGGGTGTCAAATTAAAGGGGTGCTCTAATGAAAATAGAGCCGCCCCCCCCCTTATTTGCCCTTAAATAATTGGGCAGATGTTGCCGCCATGATGCAGCCTCCGCCCAGTTAGTTTTTTCTGGTATGAATAATTACCTTTTCTGTCTCGGCGCACAGAGCTCCTCAGCTCATGGCTGCCGAAATGCCAAAGTCCCTTGCGTTTCAGAGCTATATATTAAAGGGGTGCTGTAATGAAAATATACACACCCTTTTTTTGCCCTTAAATATTCGGGCAGATGTTGCCGATAGGGCTGAAACAACTAATCAATTAATCGACAACTAATCGATGATTAAATTAGTTGTCAACTATTTCCATTATCGATTAATCGTCCTGTGTGCAGCACACACCGTTTAGAGTCAGACTGAGTTAAACGTAAATAACCTCAGCTTCAGAGCTGATTGGAGAAGACGCGCTGCTGCTTTACTAGGTATAATTTCGTTTTAGGGTTATGTCAGACACAACCAGTTTGTTTTTATTCAGTTTACAACAGTAGCAGACCTATAAACACAAACAATAGGGATTCTGCCACTGGGTGAAGGAGCTGTATGCCTGTGTTTTATCCTTACTTGAAGCTGGAGTCCTGTGCCACCACCCCACCCTCTTTGCTTGGGAACTGCCATTCCCTCCCTTTGGTCTGGTCCCTTTCCCCAAACTCACTCCCACACTCAGATCCGGTCTTTTGTCCATACTCACTCCCTCTCACACTTAGGTCAAGTCACTCCCTTCCACTTCCAGTTCCTCCTCCCACTCAGTTTGTTCACGAAATTATTTAAAAAGGGACACTCTGACCACTTTAACTTATTAACCTCGATTTCATGCTGACATCATCTATGACCAAGTTCTTGTAGCCACGTTCATTTGAGAAAGAAAACCTGGGCTTAAGCTGCAGATTCAGCATCATCCCATCCCTCTGACCAAGCACTCGCATACCTTGTGTGAAAAGTAAGCAAGATACGCAATTTGTGTATGTACTTACGAAAGTTACGTACACTACGCAAATTGCTTCTGAAAAAAGGGCAAGGGGTTGTGGTTATTTTTATTTTTTTACATAAAATTCCTTTTAAGTAAACAATTTTTTTTCTTATCCGATGAATCGATTAATCGAAATAATAGTCGGCCAACCAATCGATTATGAGAATAATCGTTAGTTGCAGCCCTAGTTGCCGACAGCCTCCACCCAATTATTTTTTTTACTGTATTATTTTATTTTTTGGTACTCACCTTTTTGTCCCTCGGCGCGCTGCTCCTCCTCAGCTCAGGGCTTCCGAAATGCAGAAGTCCCTGCCGCTTTAATACGCAACTTACGTCGCGTAGGATTCGCAAATGGCACGTCGATCCTGACTTGCCGACTTTTGTACCCAAGTTCCATACTGCCTGCTGGTGCACGCGCAAAGAACTGATCCATCAGCTGCCTCTCTAAAGCATAAAGGAATCCCAGGTGACCTGCCTTGATTTCCTTCCTGCAGCATATCAATTATACATGTTGCAGGGCAGCACTTTTCCCTGCGCTCTCCCTCTGTATGAAATAGTAATATGCGTCCGGGAAACCATGGCCAATGTGGCAACCCTACTCGACTGCGCACTACTAGGGTTGCCAGGTCAGCCATGTTTTCCCAGAATACCATTTCATGCAAAGTGGAGCACAGTGAAAAGTGCTGCCCTGCAACATGTATATTTCATATGCCGCAGGAAGGAAATAAAGGCAGACCACTGAATCTGCTGTGCGACTCGCAATGATGACAAGTAATTGTAGAAAAATAAGAGGTCCGGGCATTTATGTATAGTATCGTGGCAACGTTTCGCCTGTATACCGGCCTTCTTCAGCTGCCAAGGATATCACGTGCGTTTAGGACAACAGGGAGAAGTCCGCGGACTCTTCATTTCCACAGGAATAACTCGCTAAAGGGAGGAAAATGCTCGTTTTAACCTAAGGAACCGAAATCCCCTCCAGAATGTCCCTTTATTCACCGCGGGCTCTGAATAAAGCGATTTATAACGTGTGAGGCAATCCCGTGGAACTGTAACCAGGTGGGTGTGATGCACACTGCGCACACCATCATTTTCTGGGGAAGCTGTGGGAGGGGGGGCGGAGGGGGGGGGGGGTTCTCCGAATCACTGCAGTGTAAGTTAGTAATACGGGAAAAATGCCGGCAGGGGGTGGTGGGTTATTTTGGAGACACCGATGAGATATTATCACCGTGATGCAAACACGGAATGAGCTGTGTATACACGGCCTTTGGTCCGTCCGGCAGCATTCCACGGGGATGTGTTAATATTCACCCACCACCAGACAAGACCTGGGAATGCTCACGGGGCGCAGGCCGGGAATAAAGAGCACAATCCTGCTCCAGGCCCCGAAAAGGACAACCGGAAGAGCAGCTTTTATTTCCCACTGCTTTGGGAGATATTATAGTGGGAGCACTAACCGCTGAGCTACCCCAAGATCCGCTGTGCGCTTTACCACTTTACGTTTCAAGTAGGACTATAAACGTGATCATCCTTGGCCAACTTTAAATGAAACGCAGAGGCATGCCGAACTCGAGCCCGTTCAGATAATGGTCACCTACAATTCCCAGAATCCTTTGAATGCAATAGATGGCCAGAGAGTCATGGGAGATGTAGTTCAGCAACATTTGGGAGGTTAGAGCTTTGGCTACAGAGCTCCCTGTACTACGATGTGGGGGTAACTGGGCTTAATGGTAAAGTGTGGGATGGCCAACAATGTATAGACTAGATCAGCCAGCATTAGGTGTGGCTGAGCATCATGGGACATGTAGTTTTTAGACACTTCTGGGGCGCCAAGGTTGGTCACCGCTGGGTTAGACAATTAAGGGGTTTATCGTTTAGTGGTCCTTTGAAAACCCTCAATTTCCGGTTAGGTCAAAAGATTGTAAGCTCTTGTGACTGGGGTCCTCCATGCAATTTGTCCCGGTCTTAAATTTTGCCATTTTTGCTGTTTTTTCTTCTCCACTCTCTAGTGAAAGTGCCGCCGACAATGATGCTGCGAAACAATGGCGGCAACCAATGACTTTCATCGAGGACCCCAGGGTGCACAATTACAAGATTTTATAAAGGGCTAACAAGTTCTATAGCGCTGTACAATGGGTGAGACAGAATAACAAATATACATACAAGTTAAACACACAGAACAGTAGGAGAGGGGACCCTGCCCGAGCGCTTACAATCTAAGAGGAGAGGGGACCCTGCCCCAGAGCTTACAATCTAAGAGGAGAGGGGACCCTGCTCCAGAGCTTACAATCTAAGAGGAGAGGGGACCCTGCTCCAGAGCTTACAATCTAAGAGGAGAGGGGACCCTGCCCCAGAGCTTACAATCTAAGAGGAGAGGGGACCCTGCCCCAGAGCTTACAATCTAAGAGGAGAGGGGACCCTGCCCCAGAGTTTACAATCTAAGAGGAGAGGGGACCCTGCTCCAGAGCTTACAATCTAAGAGGAGAGGGGACCCTGCCCCAGAGTTTACAATCTAAGAGGAGAGGGGACCCTGCTCCAGAGCTTACAATCTAAGAGGAGAGGGGACCCTGCTCCAGAGCTTACAATCTAAGAGGAGAGGGGACCCTGTTCCAGAGTTTACAATCTAAGAGGAGAGGGGACCCTGCTCCAGATCTTACAATCTAAGAGGAGAGGGGACCCTGCTCCAGAGCTTACAATCTAAGAGGAGAGGGGACCCTGCTCCAGAGCTTACAATCTAAGAGGAGAGGGGACCCTGCTCCAGAGCTTACAATCTAAGAGGAGAGGGGACCCTGCTCAAGAGCTTACAATCTAAGAGGAGAGGGGACCCTGCCCGAGCGCTTACAATCTAAGAGGAGAGGGGACCCTGCTCCAGAGCTTACAATCTAAGAGGAGAGGGGACCCTGCCCCAGAGCTTACAATCTAAGAGGAGAGGGGACCCTGCTCCAGAGCTTACAATCTAAGAGGAGAGGGGACCCTGCTCCAGAGCTTACAATCTAAGAGGAGAGGGGACCCTGCTCCAGAGCTTACAATCTAAGAGGAGAGGGGACCCTGCTCCAGAGATTACAATCTAAGAGGAGAGGGGACCCTGCTCCAGAGCTTACAATCTAAGAGGAGAGGGGACCCTGCCCCAGAGCTTACAATCTAAGAGGAGAGGGGACCCTGCCCCAGAGCTTACAATCTAAGAGGAGAGGGGACCCTGCCCCAGAGCTTACAATCTAAGAGGAGAGGGGACCCTGCCCCAGAGCTTACAATCTAAGAGGAGAGGGGACCCTGCCCCAGAGCTTACAATCTAAGAGGAGAGGGGACCCTGCCCCAGAGCTTACAATCTAAGAGGAGAGGGGACCCTGCTCCAGAGCTTACAATCTAAGAGGAGAGGGGACCCTGCCCCAGAGCTTACGATCTAAGAGGAGAGGGGACCCTGCTCCAGAGCTTACAATCTAAGAGGAGAGGGGACCCTGCTCCAGAGCTTACAATCTAAGAGGAGAGGGGACCCTGCTCCAGAGTTTACAATCTTAGAGGAGAGGGGACCCTGCTCCAGAGCTTACGATCTAAGAGGAGAGGGGACCCTGCTCCAGAGCTTACAATCTAAGAGGAGAGGGGAGGGGACCCTGCTCCAGAGTTTACAATCTAAGGAGAGGGGACCCTGCCCCAGAGCTTACAATCTAAGAGGAGAGGGGACCCTGCTCCAGAGCTTACAATCTAAGAGGAGAGGGGAGGGGACCCTGCTCCAGAGTTTACAATCTAAGAGGAGAGGGGACCCTGCTCCAGAGCTTACAATCTAAGAGGAGAGGGGACCCTGCTCCAGAGCTTACAATCTAAGAGGAGAGGGGACCCTGCTCCAGAGCTTACAATCTAAGACACAATGGCCATGAGGCACCTCCTGGCATAAGGAAGGAAGGGGCAGTCTTTATTATTCCATAGATTTTGGTCCATAACACAAGACAAAGCTCTAGAAGTCAGTTTAGCGAATAAACCCTTGAGGTTGCAACTAGGACACTGGGGATCAGCCATTGTATGGACACAAACGGCAACAATATTTTGGTACAGCAAGGGGTGACGTGTTTATGGTCACCAAATCGGCCGTGGTTTCCTGTACACCTTACTATTTCATATAGCGGGAAAGCACAGGGGAAAGTGCTGCCCTGCAGCAGGTATAATTCATAGGCTACATGAAGGTAATCAAGGCAGGTCACCTAGGATACTTTTTGATTTCTGACCTGCAGTGTATGGATTATACATGCTGCGGGGTGGCATTTTTCATTCACTGCCCCTCAACATGAATAAAATGTGTGTGTCCAGGAAAACATGGCCGACATGGCAGCCCTAGAACGTCTTACGAGTCCAATATTTCTTTACCCCTCCTGCTCTACCAAACCGTTGCCGCCTGCTTCTGTGTGCGCCGTGAACCCAAGTATCCTCGCTGCAGGGGTTCATTCGATAAAAATGAGAATTGTAAGGGTTTGTCTCAATAAAGCTTTGTGTATTCAAGCCGCAGTGGGCACTCCTCAGCTCATACCTCCTCCTCAAAGTACTGTATTTACTGCAGATTGAACACACAAAGCTTTATCGTAACGGTAACAAAAGCGAGTGTAGGGTTGCCGGGTCAGCCATGTCTTCTGGACGAATAGAATTTATTCACGCTGATGGGCAGTGCAGGAAAAACGCCACCCCGCAGCATGTAGAATCCATACGCTGCACATGGGAAATCAGAGGAATCCCATGTGACATGCCTTGATTTTCTTCCTGCATGTTGCAGGGCAGCACTTTCCCCTGTGCTCTCCCTCTGCATGAAATAGTAATAAGTGTTCAGGAAAACATGGCCGACCTGGCGACGCAAACTGCGGTCCCGCCGGTGTTAAGGAGAAGCGGGTTGGGGGGAAAGGGAACGTTGGGGAAGCGGACAGGGCGCAGTGCGGCGGGTATAGATGGAGGGAGGCGGGTGGGTGTCTGGGTGGTGTTGGAGAGTGGCGCACGGTGTCAGCATGCTGCGTTTCTGAACCGCTGCCAGTCACGTCTCATTCCAGGAAGCCGGGGATGGATTTAGCTCCGGGCTGTACATGAAAGCAGCAGTCGGAAGCCTGGCTGTGTCAACATGCGCAGGGTGACGGGGAGGTGACACTGTCAAAACAAGTGAAGGGGAACACTTTCCTGCCATGACATCAAAGCATGCGCACGTCACCCCACCACCTCCTCCCCAACCTCACCATTACCCTCCAGCTTAACCCCTCCTTGTCCGGGGGGAGAGATTCTAGAGAAAAGGCTCATTGTTACGCACGCACACCTGTATGTGAATCACACCTGGTGTGTCATAGGGGCCCCGGGGTGAGGTCACCCCCAAGAGGAGGGTTAAAATGTAGGTGAGTAAAAAGGGACAGAAAAGCCCCGGGGCTGAATATACATATAAAAAAAACGCAAACGGAAGTTTAAAACAAAGTTCAACCGTAATGAGTTCTTTAACGAGGCCTAAAACACGTTTATAAGCCTTCGGAAACAGAACTCCACCAACCCGTTGCTTCGCTCCAACGCTGGGCTAACAGATCGGCCATGTTTTCCTGGACACATGATTTATTCATGCTGATGGGCAGTGCATGAATAATGCCACCCCGCAGCATGTATAATCCATACGCTGCAGGTAAGAAATCAAAAAGGAATCCCAGAGAGGTTATTCAGAAAGCACCGAAATTACAGCGCTTCCTGGTGTGGTGAATTCCCTCTTTACCGCAGGGCAACCGAAGCGCGCCGAACGTAGAGCCGTGGAAGAGCGCAGAACTGCAGAGGGAAAAAAAAAAAAAAGAACTCTGCTATTCTAATAGGTGTTTAAACCAATAAAAATGCGTGAAAATGGCTGTAAATAATAAAAAATAAAAAGGTCCGTTACAGAATAATAAAAAAAACACCTTTTAAAAAAAAAGAAAGGGATTCAAAAATTTTGTATATATAAAAAAAAATAAGAAAAAATTAAGTAAAAAGGCTTTTTGCTGAAAATGAAAAGAATAAACAGTTGAATAAAAGAAATTTAAAACATTTTTTTTTACATTTAATCCTATGGGATTCGCCCGTTTAAACCTGTCGAACCGAATCACTGAAAAATCGGCCCATTTTACTGACATTTCGGTGGAGTTCGGCGGTCCCTGAATAGATTAACCATTACTTCTCTATGGGATATTTGCCTGCATTTGGCTGTCAGCTTGCCTGCATTTGACTTTCTGAGAAAACCCTCAGGTGACCTGCCATGATTTCCTTCCTGCAGCATATGAATTATACATGTTGCAGGGCAGCACCTTTCCCCGTGCTCCCCCTCTGCATCAAATAGTAATACGTGTCCAGGGATATATGGCCCTCTGGGAACCCTACTCGAATGCACAACACTAGGGTTGCCAGGTCGGCCATGTTTTCCTGGACACCTTACTTTTTCACACAGAGGGGGAGCACGGGGAAAGTGCTGCCCTATAACATGTATAATTCAAACGCTGCAGGAAGGAAATCAAGGCGGGTCACCCGAGATTACTTTTTGGATTTCTTACCTGCATCCGATGGATTATACATGTTGCGGGGTGGCATTTTTCACGCGTCGCCCATCGTCATGAATAAATTATACGCGTCCGGTAAAACATGGCCGACCTGGTAACCCTGCGGCGCAGCACACGTGGCGTATGGCGGCATCATTCAAAACATAAACAACATATGGATTCTCAGTCTGTCATTAAATATATAGATGTTTTTATTTTCACATAAAATATTACAATTTTTATTATCATTTTTATTTTTACTTTTCAAGGCCCTAACCCTCCCCCGCTCCCTGTATCCACAGGACATAGGAAGGTATGGACGTAAAGTGCTTTTTTTTGGTGTGTCCTGGAACCTCGAGTCACACACGGTTTTGGGTCGGGGGAGGGGAGAATGAGACCAGGGCTGGGTCCTGTTATTGTGCTCTGGCAGTTGAAGACCCCGTTCCATTCAGTGCTAGAGAAAAAAATAATAAAGTTCATTCTCTTTTGAGTGTTTAGGAATTCCAAGGGTCAAGTCCAAGTCCGTTGGAACCTTCCAACCATATATTTTTTTCTCCGTCGGCGCTGCTTCTCATCGCCATCCAGTCCCCTCCGGAAAAAAAAAACCAACAAAAAACAGCAGTCATAAGTGCAATAAGTTGGGAAATGTCTCCGCACGTTGTGCGTCTTCTGTCCATCTTCTCCGTCTTGGCCATACTCGTGCCGACACATCACCTCGTCTACTCCTGAGACTCAGGACAAGCAAAAACCATGAACTATCTCGCACCAATTCCACCGGCCTCGGAGAAGGGCGCCCACTTCTTTGGGTTCTCTTAGAGGTGGGCCGGACTCCTGGTTTACACACGGCTCGTGGCAGTGCCGAGTCGGGTTCAGTCCTTGGCGTCTGTGCCCGTCGCGGCCACAGATTTCATCGTGTGCATCAGAGCCGAGGAGTCCAGAGAGGACATGGCAGGAGAGTGAACTTGAACGCTGTCTTGACTCAGTAAACCAGAGTGTGGCATCGACGGGTAAAGCATGGGCATAGAGCCCGGGTACCAGCACTTCTCCAGCATGGGGAGGTAGGCAGAGGCTGACGGTGGGATGAGATAAAAGGGGAGGCAGAGAGGATGGCTTGAGTAAGCGTCAACCGGTGGTAGGTCACTGCTGTTGAATCGTGGCTGTTCCACCATGGCCTCCATCCTTGGCCTCTTTTTGGGAACCTCGTCTTGCTCCTGCTTTATGACTCGGTCCAAGCGTGGGGAGCAGTGGTTCACGTCCTTCCAGGCGCCTCTCTGCTCCTGCGCGCCCTCCGCCTTCTCCACCTCTCCCCCGTAGCCGCTGTCAGTGTCCGTGTCGGTCCCGCTCTGCTCGCCGGTGGCCATGGGGGCTGCGCGTCGGATGACGGGGACGCAGTTGGTGGCCTGTCCCTTGGCGGGCGGCTTTTCGGAGACCTTGGCCGTCCTCGGAGGGCTGCGGCTGAGGTCGGAGACCACACGGTGCAAGTGAGCCACCAGCTCCCGACGCTCCCCGCCTTGCAGGAAGCGGAGGGCTTCCTCGGCGCAGAGTTGGAAGCCCGAGCGGAACATCTCCTCGCTGGACATCTTGTTTCCGTCGGAGGGGGAACCTACGAAAAGGGGGGAAATAAATGAGTAAATACACAAGTGTAAACTGAGAGCGCGAGAAGGGTTAACAAAGGCGCCGGGTTATCTGGAAGAGGGTGGGGAGGAACGGGTTGACGGAGGAGAAATTCCTCGGAACGTGCAACCATATCTGAAGGTGTGTCAACTGCTGCTGACTAATCGTCTGGTTACAGTATCTGAAGGAGCTTGTGGAGTCAATGAACCCTATTTAGGGGGCGATCTGCCGCCAGCATCGGTAACGCCATCATCCCAAACTCTGGAGATCAGAGAGTTGAACCTACATGTCCCATGATGCCCTGGCAGGCTTGAGGCTGGCTAGGCACCATGGAAACATAAGGGTTGACCATCACTGTCCTAGGTGACCTGTAATGGTCCTTTCTCCTAGGAGACCTTTGCAGCATAGGAAATTCTAGGGTGTAAGGCTGGGGTCAGACGAGCGTGATTTCTACGGGCTGTACGTCCGTGCAGTACGGACATCGTCAGTACGGATGACGCAGTAGTGGTCACACAGTCCGTTTTTTCACTGAAGTTATTTTTTGACGGATGTAGGAGGAAAAATAAATTACAATGAAAAAACATTCTGTCCGTCAAAAATGCTGGACGTATAAATGCAGTCCGTCTGACCATGCTCCATCACTCACACACAAAGCTATGCGGACGTTGTGGACGTGGCGCACTCCGCACGTCCGTTCTAGCAGTATTACGTTCTTGCCTAACCTGCGTCCGTTTGCCGCGGCCGTTGTGCGTCCGCAGTTCAGTGCGGACGTACTTCATGTGTCAGGCTCCAATGGACTTTCTTTCATGCTATCACGGACGTACTTTTAGGCGCAATCACGGACGTGAACACTACGCTCGTCTGACCCCAGCCTTAGTGGGAGGCGCGGGAGTGTCCGCCATGGACCACCATGCAGATTAAAGACCCCCAAAACTCACCGTTCTGCAAGGTGAGAATCTGGTTCTGCTGCTGCTCGATCAGGCTGGACAAGGCCTGCACGTGCTTCAACGTCAGCTCCAAGACCACCGCTTTCTCCAGGTGCCCCAAGGTCTGCAGGGAGGGAAAAGTTTCCTTCATTAATAAAATCCGTAAAAATCACCCCGAAAACAATAACACCGCAACATCTCTCCAGCCAGCCAGCTCTCGTTTCGGGTTAGACATGAACATTGTGTTGTTTTGTAGAGCACCAACATATTCAGCAGCGCAGTACAAACCAAGGCTAGAAAGACAATGTATACGTGTAGAGGAGATCGAAATCGCAGAAGAGTTTTTCAGGCCGACGGGAAACCCAAGTGAGGTTACAAGTAAAAGTGTAACAGACCATGCAGGGGAGGTGGATTTTGTGGTGCAGTAACAATGTAACACACAAACACAAACACATGACGAAGACGGGCAGGAATGGGGAACAGGCCGAGCGACGGAGATGAGGAAGTGAGACGGGTCGGTGGGACGCAACGCGTGAGCAGCCTTCCATGTACTGTGACATCTCCCCCCCCCCCCACGTAGATGTGGGCGTTTTGGGGATTTCATGAAGACGCTGTAGGGGATTATTCACTAAATGGCAAACTGGCGTGGATTTTCAAATTTTAACACCAAAAAGGTCAAGCTGAAAAAAAATACCAGATTTTTGAAATCCAGATGTTTTAGCCCGAAATATCAGTGTTTTCATAAAAATTGCAGTTTAGCGAATAATCCCCATGGGGAAGTGAGGGACGATGGTCCGTAAGAAGAGCCCTGCAGACGCGGTATGAGCAGGTTTTGGGGTAAGAGCAGGATGCGCAGGGGGCGGGATGCAGACCGACGCGTGGATTCCACCAAGTGAATGCTAATTGATGCTGAAAGCCCAGGTGAGGGCGAGTGGGGGCACGGAATACGGCGCCGGTGACTTATGTGGTTCGGGCTTCCTGTTCATCCCTCTGTTGTACAGCGCTACAGCATATGTTGGAACCCCATAACAACAATAGCGTATACTGCGTCTGTCGCCTGCGCAGTCCCCCCTTTTCCAACAGGCGTCTCCTCGATGGATACACATTTGCGCGCAAGTCCTGCGACTGCCTAAATACCATCAGCCCCCGCGGCTGTTGACTCTCCATCCCCTGACTGTCACCAGCGCACACAGACAGTCTTGTGCTCATCACATGCATGCGTAGGATGCTCTGCTGCTGTCACATGCGTCTGCATTAACCGGTTTGGTTTTCGCGTGTGTTTATTAGAGGAGTCACATGTTTACGCCCTCGTGGACTGATATCAGCTCTGTACCATCAGCTCCGCCGCCGCCGCAGATTGTATTTAATTTATGACTTTACGGCGCCGCCGCGGCGGCGGCGTCCATGCGTCGCAGATCCCTCAAACCGGTGCGCGTTTTGTGGTTTGTTCCGATGCGCCCGAATGAGATCAACGTCGCCAACAAAAACATGCCCCGAAGCTGCATCTCCCATGATGTTCAATCCAACCTAAAGTGCGGTGAGTATTGCATCATGGGAAACGTAGTCCCTAAACACCTGCAACCGGAGGAACTGGTAGCCAGCTTCTGTCGCAGATTGTGAGCTCTTTGGGGCAGCGTTGTGTCTGCCTTGCCTTTTTCGTAAAACGTTTTGATCGTCTGCCTGTTGTAGTACTGCGCTGCGGAATATGTTGGTGCTACAAGCGGGATGGTTGTACGAGGCAGTGACCGTCTTACCGTCAGCTTGAGGTGTTCGGGCAGCAGGTCTTTGAGCTGAGAGATGCACTCGTTGATCCGATCTCGGCGTTTCTTCTCGATGAGCCGGTGCGGGAGTTTGTACGTGTCCTGTGCGCAAAAACAAACAAACAACAACATTAATATAATAATAACTAAATAATAAATAATCGCGATCAAAAATATAGACCTGTAAGGCGTGCTCGTACATGGGGAGGTTTCTGTATTTATTTCTATTGTTTTATTATTTATGTTCTGGGTTAATCTGTATATTTGTTTTTAATATCTTGCATTTTATTACTTTGTATTTCTGTAACAATTCAATGTTATGGAACGCAGGATATACTGAAAACCAGAGAAATCTCAATGTATCCTTCAAAAAAAAAAAAAAAAAAAATATATATATTTATATATACACATACATACATACACACACAGCACAACACAACACCAATAGCTGTGTAGGACGGCACAGCGTCCCCTAGTGACCCGTCCTACCTCCCTGCAGCAGACAAGCACATCACCTACATGTGACGGTACACGTGAGGCACAGATCACTTTGAAAGAACATACAGCCACACACACGAACACGAGATAGCGCAGAGTGTGCAAACACCCACATGGGCGCACACACACACAGCAGACACAAAATACACCTTAAAGCACGTGGCACATGCAGGGGGGTTATCCACTAAACAGTGAGTTCTTGCCATATGTGAACTGCACACTTTTATAGCCTATACAGCAGACCTGGGGTTATACGGGTACTTTACACTCAGCGCACATCTCTAAACCCAACGTATAATAAGCAAATACAGAGAGTGGACAGAGAGAGAGGACAGAGCGAGAAGACGCATACGGTGTACACACAGCCCCTTAATACTAAACACAGTGTAGCGTGCATTGTATAGGTATGTGTGGCATAGGGCCACAGCAATAGACACAGCCCCGCAAAGTCCCTGGCTGCAGCCGGCTCACATATACAGGATCCAACATGTTACAGCAGGTTCTGCCGCATGTATTCACCGTGCAGAAATATGACCCGAGACCTCAGCCAACACTGCAAGTCTGTGTTATCCTAACATATATATATATATATATACACACACACACATCCCAGTAGTTATATATATATATGTATTCTACACAATGTGTTACATTAAAAAAAAACAACAACACAGGAGTATTATTGAGAGTTGTTCATCATATACAGATACATAAACTCAAAAATGTATATACGAAATGACACATGTAATGGAATACACACATGTACACCTAAGTGTGTGTATAATATATATATATATATATATAATATATATATATATATATATATATATATATATACATACACACACACTTATATATGTATAATACTGTATATATGCACAAACACAAATCTCATACAGGTGTATATATATAACAAATATAGACATAAATGTACACCTGTGTACACTCAAGTATAATAATATATATATACATACACACACATGCGTAGAACCATAATAGATATACATATATATTTAAAAAATATATACACACACATATGTATATATATAGAAATATATGTACACCTGTGTGGATTCAAGTTTATATATACACACACACAGACTCATTTTATTTTCATATATATGTATATATACAGCGACACATATACTTCTAGGAGTATTAACACACTTTTATACATGTACATACAAATACATACTGGCGTTTAGATACACATATTTATATATATATTTTAAATAAATATACACCCATAAATGTCCACTCAAGTATATCTATACACACACATAGACCCATAATAGAAAATATATATATACACGTATCGTCGTAGACCAATAAGATACAGATCTATACATATATATTTAAAACAAATACACACACATTCCACAAGCCAAGCAAGTCTCAGCTGCAAACTGGGAACAGATATCACCCCCCCCCCCAGTAAAGCACGAGGGACACGGCGGGTGAACTGGTGGCTCCGATCCAAAGCACAAGCCTTACCTTGCTATCCTCGCACCTCTTCAGCCCCTTCCTGGGCTTGAAAACCTGATACATGTGTGAGAAATCCACCCTGCAGGAAAGAAGACACCAGTCAGCGAGACGTGCAAAGAACTAGGTAAAAACTTTAATCCCGCACTTTAAAACCGCCGATCAGGCACATCGGACTCTACGTTACCGGCCCAGGTAATAAAGGAGTGATTATTATGCGCGTTATATGCAGACTATGTTCTGCCGGATTGATCACAGGGGGGGGGGGAGCCCACAATACTCCCCAATATGTTTTAGGTGTTAGCCCAATGGAAATGTATCCGTGCGTCCTGCAACACTCTGATTATTTCATCATCTGAACCGATAGGGCTTCTATAACACATATATATATACACACACATAAAGCATAATAAAGGCAGGCACTGGCAGCAGAGGCTGCGCTTACGTGGCAGGTTACAGGTAACGAGCGCAGGGAAAGACTCCGCTTCGACAAGAGGAAACTCACCCAGACAGGGAAGCGGCTCTGTCCAGAGGGGACAGGGGTGGTGGAGCGCTTGGGATTCTTTCCATGGCGGTAACGTCCAGGGACAGGTCCAGGCAGAGACAGGTGACAGGCAGTGTATGAGAGACGTCTCCCACACGGAGATCCAGGTGGTAATGCGGTTCAGACAGGTAGTCAGCGGCAGAGCAGCGACAAGAGGCGACGCTGTCAGTCAGGGCTACTCAGCTGGGTAATGGTGCTGGGAGCAGCAGCTCTGGGTTAAATGGGTGGGAGGGGATGTCTGGTGCTGGTAGGAGGGAGTCTGGGTGGTGTGTCCCTCCCTGTGACAGCGGCATGCCTTGTGCCAAGTGAGCCAGACGCCGCCGCTGTCACATGAAGCTCACGTGCCGGACAATGCTGCATCTGTTACAGGGAGGGAGAGGAGCGTGAGGGAAGACGCTGCGCCAGGGAGGCGGCGGCGAGAAAGCGGGGTGTGATAAGCGGGGAGTGGGGCGAAAAACAGAGTCTGAACACAAAACAGAGGGCGTAATGTACTGCTGCAGCAAACAATGAGCAGATGCATGAAATAGCCTCCCAGCGGGGGCAGTAACAGTGATATAGAAAGGGTAGTAGATACATGGAATAGCCTCCCAGTGGGGGCAGTAACAGTGATATAGAAAGGGTAGTAGATACTGCTCCCACTGGGAGGCTATTCCATGTATCTACTACCCTTTCTATATCACTGTTACTGCCCCCACTGGGAGGCTATTCCATGTATCTACTACCCTTTCTATATCACTGTTACTGCCCCCACTGGGAGGCTATTCCATGTATCTACTACCCTTTCTATATCACTGTTACTGCCCCCACTGGGAGGCTATTCCATGTATCTACTACCCTTTCTATATCACTGTTACTGCCCCCACTGGGAGGCTATTCCATGTATCTACTACCCTTTTTATATCACTGTTACTGCCCCACTGGGAGGCTATTTCATGTATCTACTACCCTTTCTATATCACTGTTACTGCTCCCACTGGGAGGCTATTCCATGTAACAGTGATATAGAAAGGGTAGTAGATACATGAAATAGCCTCCCAGGGCAGTAACAGTGATATAAAAAGGGTAGTAGATACATGGAATAGCCTCCCAGTGGGGGCAGTAACAGTGATATAGAAAGGTAGTAGATACATGGAATAGCCTCCCAGTGGGGGCAGTAACAGTGATATAGAAAGGGTAGTAGATACATGGAATAGCCTCCCAGTGGGGGCAGTAACAGTGATATAGAAAGGGTAGTAGATACATGGAATAGCCTCCCAGTGGGGGCAGTAACAGTGATATAGAAAGGGTAGTAGATACATGGAATAGCCTCCCAGGGGGGCAGTAACAGTGATATAGAAAGGGTAGTAGATACATGGAATAGCCTCCCAGTGGGGGCAGTAACAGTGATATAGAAAGGGTAGATACTGCCCCCGATGGAGGCTATTCCATGTATCTACTACCCTTTCTATATCACTGTTACTGCCCCACTGGGAGGCTATTCCATGTATCTACTACCCTTTCTATATCACTGTTACTGCCCCACTGGGAGGCTATTCCATGTATCTACTACCCTTTCTATATCACTGTTACTGCTCCCACTGGGAGGCTATTCCATGTATCTACTACCCTTTCTATATCACTGTTACTGCCCCCACTGGGAGGCTATTCCATGTATCTACTACCCTTTCTATATCACTGTTACTGCCCCCACTGGAGGCTATTCCATGTATCTACTACCCTTTCTATATCACTGTTACTGGTCCCACTGGGAGGCTATTCCATGTATCTACTACCCTTTCTATATCACTGTTACATGGAATAGCCTCCCAGTGGGGGCAGTAACAGTGATATAGAAAGGGTAGTAGATACTGCCCCCACTGGGAGGCTATTCCATGTATCTACTACCCTTTCTATATCACTGTTACTGCACCCACTGGGAGGCTATTCCATGTAACAGTGATATAAAAAGGGTAGTAGATACATGAAATAGCCTCCCAGTGGGGGCAGTATCTACTACCTTTTTATATCACTGTTACTGCCCCCACTGGGAGGCTATTTCATGTATCTACTACCCTTTCTATATCACTGTTACTGCCCCCGATGGGAGGCTATTCCATGTAACAGTGATATAGAAAGGGTAGTAGATACATGGAATAGCCTCCCAGTGGGTGCAGTAACAGTGATATAGAAAGGGTAGTAGATACATGGAATAGCCTCCCAGCGGGGGCAGTAACAGTGATATAGAAAGGGTAGTAGATACATGGAATAGCCTCCCAGTGGGTGCAGTAACAGTGATATAGAAAGGGTAGTAGATACTGCCCCCACTGGGAGGCTATTCCATGTATCTACTACCCTTTCTATATCACTGTTACTGCACCCACTGGGAGGCTATTCCATGTAACAGTGATATAGAAAGGGTAGTAGATACATGGAATAGCCTCCCAGCGGGGGCAGTAACAGTGATATAGAAAGGTAGTAGATACTGCCCCCACTGGGAGGCTATTCCGTGTATCTACTACCCTTTCTATATCACTGTTACTGCCCCATGGGAGGCTATTCCATGTATCTACTACCTCTTTCTATATCACTGTTACTGCACCCACTGGGAGGCTATTCCATGTATCTACTACCCTTTCTATATCACTGTTACTGCCCCCACTGGGAGGCTATTTCATGTAACAGTGATATAGAAAGGGTAGTAGATACACGGAATAGCCTCCCAGTGGGTGCAGTGACAGTGATATAGAAAGGGTAGTAGATACATGGAATAGCCTCCCAGTGGGGGCAGTAACAGTGATATAGAAAGGGTAGATACATGGAATAGCCTCCCAGTGGGTGCAGTAACAGTGATATAGAAAGGGTAGTAGATACATGGAATAGCCTCCCAGTGGGTGCAGTAACAGTGATATAGAAAGGGTAGTAGATACATGGAATAGCCTCCCAGCGGGGGCAGTAACAGTGATATAGAAAGGGTAGTAGATACATGGAATAGCCTCCCAGTGGGGGCAGTAACAGTGATATAGAAAGGGTAGTAGATACATGGAATAGCCTCCCAGTGGGGGCAGTAACAGTGATATAGAAAGGGTAGTAGATACATGGAATAGCCTCCCAGTGGGGGCAGTAACAGTGATATAGAAAGGGTAGTAGATACATGGAATAGCCTCCCAGTGGGGGCAGTAACAGTGATATAGAAAGGGTAGTAGATACATGGAATAGCCTCCCAGTGGGGGCAGTAACAGTGATATAGAAAGGGTAGTAATACATGAAATAGCCTCCCAGTGGGGGCAGTATCTACTACCCTTTCTATAATCACTGTTACTGCACCCACTGGGAGGCTATTCCGTGTATCTACTACCCTTTCTATATCACTGTTACATGGAATAGCCTCCCAGCGGGGCAGTAACAGTGATATAGAAAGGGTAGATACTGCCCCCACTGGGAGGCTATTCCATGTATCTACCCTTTCTATATCACTGTTACTGCCCCCGCTGGAGGCTATTCCATGTATCTACTACCCTTTCTATATCACTGTTACTGCCCCCGCTGGGAGGCTATTCCATGTATCTACTACCCTTTCTATATCACTGTTACTGCCCCCACTGGGAGGCTATTCCATGTATCTACTACCCTTTCTATATCACTGTTACTGCCCCCGCTGGGAGGCTATTCCATGTATCTACTACCCTTTCTATATCACTGTTACTGCCCCCACTGGGAGGCTATTCCATGTAACAGTGATATAGAAAGGGTAGTAGATACATGGAATAGCCTCCCAGCGGGGGCAGTAACAGTGATATAGAAAGGGTAGTAGATACATGGAATAGCCTCCCAGTGGGAGCAGTAACAGTGATATAGAAAGGGTAGTAGATACATGGAATAGCCTCCCAGTGGGGGCAGTAACAGTGATATAGAAAGGTAGTAGATACACGGAATAGCCTCCCAGTGGGGGCAGTAACAGTGATATAGAAAGGGTAGTAGATACATGGAATAGCCTCCCAGCGGGGGCAGTAACAGTGATATAGAAAGGGTAGTAGATACATGGAATAGCCTCCCATCGGGGGCAGTAACAGTGATATAGAAAGGGTAGTAGATACACGGAATAGCCTCCCAGTGGGGCAGTAACAGTGATATAGAAAGGGTAGTAGATACATGGAATAGGCCTCCCATCGGGGGCAGTAACAGTGATATAGAAAGGGTAGTAGATACACGGAATAGCCTCCCAGTGGGGGCAGTAACAGTGATATTAGAAAGGGTAGTAGATACATGGAATAGCCTCCCAGCGGGGGCAGTAACAGTGATATAGAAAGGGTAGTAGATACATGGAATAGCCTCCATCGGGGGCAGTAACAGTGATATAGAAAGGGTAGTAGATACATGGAATAGCCTCCCAGTGGGTGCAGTAACAGTGATATAGAAAGGGTAGTAGATACATGGAATAGCCTCCCAGTGGGGGCAGTAACAGTGATATAGAAAGGGTAGTAGATACACGGAATAGCCTCCCAGTGGGTGCAGTGACAGTGATATAGAAAGGGTAGTAGATACATGGAATAGCCTCCCAGTGGGGGCAGTAACAGTGATATAGAAAGGGTAGTAGATACATGAAATAGCTCCCAGTGGGGGCAGTATCTACTACCCTTTCTATATCACTGTTACTGCACCCACTGGGAGGCTATTCCGTGTATCTACTACCCTTTCTATATCACTGTTACATGGAATAGCCTCCCAGCGGGGGCAGTAACAGTGATATAGAAAGGGTAGATACTGCCCCCACTGGGAGGCTATTCCATGTATCTACCCTTTCTATATCACTGTTACTGCCCCCTGGGAGGCTATTCCATGTATCTACTACCCTTTCTATATCACTGTTACTGCCCCCGCTGGGAGGCTATTCCATGTATCTACTACCCTTTCTATATCACTGTTACTGCCCCCACTGGGAGGCTATTCCATGTATCTACTACCCTTTCTATATCACTGTTACTGCCCCCGCTGGGAGGCTATTCCATGTATCTACTACCCTTTCTATATCACTGTTACTGCCCCCACTGGGAGGCTATTCCATGTATCTACTACCCTTTCTATATCACTGTTACTGCCCCCGCTGGGAGGCTATTCCATGTATCTACTACCCTTTCTATATCACTGTTACTGCCCCCGCTGGGAGGCTATTCCAACAGTGATATATAGAAAGGGTAGTAGATACATGGAATAGCCTCCCAGTGGGAGCAGTAACAGTGATATGAAAGGGTAGTAGATACATGGAATAGCCTCCCAGTGGGTGCAGTAACAGTGATATAGAAAGGGTAGTAGATACATGGAATAGCCTCCCAGTGGGGCAGTAACAGTGATATAGAAAGGGTAGTAGATACACGGAATAGCCTCCCAGTGGGGGCAGTAACAGTGATATAGAAAGGGTAGTAGATACATGGAATAGCCTCCCAGCGGGGGCAGTAACAGTGATATAGAAAGGGTAGTAGATACATGAAATAGCCTCCCATCGGGGGCAGTAACAGTGATATAGAAATGGTAGTAGATAACACGGAATAGCCTCCAGTGGGGGCAGTAACAGTGATATAGAAAGGGTAGTAGATACATGGAATAGCCTCCCATCGGGGGCAGTAACAGTGATATAGAAAGGGTAGTAGATACACGGGATAGCCTCCCAGTGGGGGCAGTAACAGTGATATAGAAAGGGTAGTAGATACATGGAATAGCCTCCCAGCGGGGGCAGTAACAGTGATATAGAAAGGGTAGTAGATACATGGAATAGCCTCCCATCGGGGGCAGTAACAGTGATATAGAAATGGTAGTAGATACACGGAATAGCCTCCCAGTGGGGCAGTAACAGTGATATAGAAAGGGTAGTAGATACATGGAATAGCCTCCCATCGGGGGCAGTAACAGTGATATAGAAAGGGTAGTAGATACACGGAAGCCTCCCCAGTGGGGGCAGTAACAGTGATATAGAAGGGTAGTAGATACATGGAATAGTCCCAGCGGGGGCAGCAGTAACAGTGATATAGAAACAGGTAAATAGCTCCCTCGGGGCAGTAACAGTGATATAGAAAGGGTAGTAGATACATGGAATAGCCTCCCAGTGGGGGCAGTAACAGTGATATAGAAAGGGTAGTAGATACACGGAATAGCCTCCCAGTGGGGGCAGTAACAGTGATATAGAAAGGGTAGTAGATACATGGAATAGCCTCCCAGCGGGGGCAGTAACAGTGATATAGAAAGGGTAGTAGATACATGGAATAGCCTCCCATCGGGGGCAGTAACAGTGATATAGATAGTAGAAAGGGTAGTAGATACATGGAATAGCCTCCCATCGGGGGCAGTAACAGTGATATAGAAAGGGTAGTAGATACACGGAATAGCCTCCCAGTGGGGGCAGTAACAGTGATATAGAAAGGGTAGTAGATACATGGAATAGCCTCCCATCGGGGGCAGTAACAGTGATATAGAAAGGGTAGTAGATACACGGAATAGCCTCCCAGTGGGGGCAGTAACAGTGATATAGAAAGGGTAGTAGATACATGGAATAGCCTCCCAGCGGGGGCAGTAACAGTGATATAGAAAGGGTAGTAGATACATGGAATAGCCTCCCATCGGGGGCAGTAACAGTGATATAGAAAGGGTAGTAGATACATGGAATAGCCTCCCAGTGGGTGCAGTAACAGTGATATAGAAAGGGTAGTAGATACATGGAATAGCCTCCCAGTGGGGGCAGTAACAGTGATATAGAAAGGGTAGTAGATACACGGAATAGCCTCCCAGTGGGGGCAGTAACAGTGATATAGAAAGGGTAGTAGATACACGGAATAGCCTCCCAGTGGGGGCAGTAACAGTGATATAGAAAGGGTAGTAGATACATGGAATAGCCTCCCAGCGGGGGCAGTAACAGTGATATAGAAAGGGTAGTAGATACATGGAATAGCCTCCCAGCGGGGGCAGTAACAGTGATATACAAAGGGTAGTAGATACATGGAATAGCCTCCCATCGGGGGCAGTAACAGTGATATACAAAGGGTAGTAGATACATGGAATAGCCTCCCAGTAGACCTGAGCCTGTTTTTTGCACATATTGTGTGATCCATTTAGTGGAAAGTAAGGTCCAGCTCTTTTGGGGCTTTTTGTTTCTCTTGCCCCGTCTCTGTCAGTTGACCTATTTAAGCACAATGGCCGTAGAACACACAGGGGTTTATCCACTAAAGAGTGAACGGAAAAACCAAAATGGAAAACTTTTGTCAAAACAACCAATTAGTGAATATTCCAGTATTTAACAGCTCGGATTCGGTTCCCAAGTTACGATTCACCGTTTAGTGAATGACCCCCCTCTATGCCCTCACGGGGGGGGGGGGTGAGAGATAAAAGCACCCAGTACACATGGCCGTGTCCTGGTGTCTGCATGATAAAGGGAGGTATAAGCCTGTGCGGGGCCGGGTCAGAGTCCATTGAGTTTAATCCTTTGTTCCATCAATGAAACGCTGTATTAAGCCGGATTGTGTATCCGCGGGAGAGCTGGTTATATAACGTGAGCGCTCACGGTGAGGCACATGCAGCTCCACGCCGAGCCACGGAGGCGCTGACGTTTCACAGCGATTAACCACTTTATTTCCCAAGCCGTCTGCATGGACCAATGGGGGATCGCTTCACCTGTAAAGCCAGCAGGCATGGGGGGGGGGGCTTTACCCAGGACACGCGGTTACAAAGATTACAGCCCTGCTTTGACGGCAGTGCGGTTACAAGAGACCCATTCGACAGCGACAGAAACATACAGGACACTTAGGGCAGGGCTGTCACACTACAGACCCTTCATATGTTTCTGAACTACAACTCCCATGACTCCCTGGCCATCTATTGCACGGATGGAATTCTGGGAATTGTACTCAACGTCTGGGGGGCCCAGGAGTTTGGCAGCCCTTGTTTAGGGGGTTATTCACTAATCACTGCACTCTCATTGAACAGACTGTGGTTTTACGTTGGTGAAACAACCAGTAACCCTAACACAAGCACAACCAGTAACCCTAACACAAGCACAACCAGTAACCCTAACACAAGCACAACCAGTAACCCTAACACAAGCACAACCAGTAACCCTAACACAAGCACAGCCAGTAACCCTAACACAAGCACAACCAGTAACCCTAACACAAGCACAGCCAGTAACCCTAACACAAGCACAACCAGTACCCCAACACAAGCACAACCAGTAACCCTAACACAAGCACAACCAGTAACCCTAACACAAGCACAACCAGTAACCCTAACACAAGCACAACCAGTAACCCTAACACAAGCACAACCAGTAACCCTAACACAAGCACAACCAGTAACCCTAACACAAGCACAACCAGTAACCCTAACACAAGCACAACCAGTAACCCTAACACAAGCACAACCAGTAACCCTAACACAAGCACAGCCAGTAACCCTAACACAAGCACAGCCAGTAACCCTAACACAAGCAAAACCAGTAACCCTAACACAAGCACAACCAGTAACCCTAACACAAGCACAACCAGTAACCCTAACACAAGCACAACCAGTAACCCTAACACAAGCACAACCAGTAACCCTAACACAAGCACAACCAGTAACCCTAACACAAGCACAACCAGTAACCCTAACACAAGCACAACCAGTAACCCTAACACAAGCACAGCCAGTAACCCTAACACAAGCACAGCCAGTAACCCTAACACAAGCACAACCAGTAACCCTAACACAAGCACAACCAGTAACCCTAACAAGCACAGCCAGTAACCCTAACACAAGCACAGCCAGTAACCCTAACACAAGCACAACCAGTAACCCTAACAAGCACAGCCAGTAACCCTAACACAAGCACAGCCAGTAACCCTAACACAAGCACAGCCAGTAACCCTAACACAAGCACAGCCAGTAACCCTAACACAAGCACAACCAGTAACCCTAACACAAGCACAACCAGTAACCCTAACACAAGCAAAACCAGTAACCCTAACACAAGCACAGCCAGTAACCCTAACACAAGCACAGCCAGTAACCCTAACACAAGCACAACCAGTAACCCTAACAAGCACAGCCAGTAACCCTAACACAAGCACAGCCAGTAACCCTAACAAGCACAACCAGTAACCCTAACAGTAACCCTAACACAAGCACAGCCAGTAACCCTAACAAGCACAACCAGTAACCCGAACAGTAACCCTAACAAGCACAACCAGTAAACCCAACAGTAACCCTAACACAAGCACAACCAGTAAACCCAACAGTAATCCTAACACAAGCACAACCAGTAAACCCAACAGTAACCCTAACACAAGCACAGCCAGTAACCCTAACACAAGCACAGCCAGTAACCCTAACACAAGCACAGCCAGTAACCCTAACACAAGCACAGCCAGTAACCCTAACACAAGCACAGCCAGTAACCCTAACACAAGCACAGCCAGTGTCCGCCAACCAACCAGTAACCCTAACAAGCACAGCCAGTAACCCTAACACAAGCACAGCCAGTAACCCTAACACAAGCACAGCCAGTAACCCTAACACAAGCACAACCAGTAAACCCAACAGTAACCCTAACAAGCACAGCCAGTAACCCTACACAAGCACAGCCAGTAACCTAACACAAGCACACCAGTAACCCTAACACAAGCACAGCAGTAACCCTAA
This sequence comes from Leptobrachium leishanense, assembly GCA_009667805.1. NCBI lineage: Eukaryota > Metazoa > Chordata > Amphibia > Anura > Megophryidae > Leptobrachium > Leptobrachium leishanense. Next base: position 150,612,771 of record CM019070.1, on the reverse strand, counting down.
CACAAGCACACCAGTAACCCTAACAAGCACAACCAGTAACCCTAACAGTAACCCTAACACAAGCACAGACAGTAACCCTAACAAGCACAACCAGTAAACCCAACAGTAATCCTAACACAAGCACAGCCAGTAAACCTAACACAAGCACAACCAGTAACCCTAACACAAGCACAACCAGTAACCCTAACACAAGCACAGCCAGTAACCCTAACACAAGCACAGCCAGTAACCCTAACACAAGCACAACCAGTAACCCTAACACAAGCACAACCAGTAACCCTAACACAAGCACAGCCAGTAACCCTAACACAAGCACAGCCAGTAACCCTAACACAAGCACAACCAGTAACCCTAACACAAGCACAACCAGTAACCCTAACACAAGCACAACCAGTAACCCTAACACAAGCACAACCAGTAACCCTAACACAAGCACAACCAGTAACCCTAACACAAGCACAGCCAGTAACCCTAACACAAGCACAACCAGTAATCCTAACACAAGCACAACCAGTAACCCTAACACAAGCACAGCCAGTAACCCTAACACAAGCACAGCCAGTAACCCTACCACAAGCACAACCAGTAATCCTAACACAAGCACACCAGTAACCCTAACACAAGCACAACCAGTAACCCTAACACAAGCACAACCAGTAACCCTAACACAAGCACAACCAGTAACCCTAACACAAGCACAACAGTAACCCTAACACAAGCACAACCAGTAACCCTAACACAAGCACAACCAGTAACCCTAACACAAGCAAAACCAGTAACCCTAACACAAGCACAACCAGTAACCTAACACAAGCACAACCAGTAACCCTAACACAAGCACAACCAGTAACCCTAACACAAGCAAAACCAGTAACCCTAACACAAGCACAGCCAGTAACCCTAACACAAGCACAGCCAGTAACCCTAACACAAGCAAAACCAGTAACCCTAACACAAGCACAACAGTAACCCTAACACAAGCACAGCCAGTAACCCTAACACAAGCAAAGCCAGTAACCCTAACACAAGCAAAACCAGTAACCCTACCACAAGCACAGCCAGTAACCCTAACACAAGCACAGCCAGTAACCCTAACACAAGCACAGCCAGTAATCCTAACAGTAACCCTAACACAAGCACAGCCAGTAACCCACCAACAAGCACAACCAGTAACCCTAACACAAGCAAAACCAGTAACCCTAACACAAGCACAGCCAGTAACCCTAACACAAGCACAGCCAGTAACCCTAACACAAGCACAACCAGTAACCCCACAAACAGTAACCCTAACAACAAGCACAGCCAGTAACCCTAACACAAGCACAACCAGTAAACCCCGAACAGTAACCCTAACACAAGCACACCGCAGTAAACCAACGTAAACCCCTAACACAAGCACAGCCAGTAACCCTAACACAAGCACAACCAGTAATCCTGCAGTAAACCTAAGCACAAGCCAAACCAGTGAGCCCAACAGTAACCCTAACCAAGCACAGCCAGTAACCCTAACACAAGCACAGCCAGTAACCCTAACACAAGCACAGCCAGTAACCCTAACACAAGCACAGCCAGTAACCCTAACACAAGCACAGCCAGTAACCCTAACACAAGCACAGCCAGTAACCCTAACACAAGCACAGCCAGTAACCCTAACACAAGCACAGCCAGTAACCCTAACACAAGCACAGCCAGTAACCCTAACACAAGCACAGCCAGTAACCCTAACACAAGCACAGCCAGTAACCCTAAAACAGGCAAAGCACAGCCAGTAACCCTAACACAAGCAACAGCCAGTAACCCTAACACAAGCAACAAACCAGTAACCCTAACACAAGCACAGCCAGTAATCCTAACAGTAACCCTAACACAAGCACAGCCAGTAACCCTAACACAAGCACAGCCAGTAACCCTAACACAAGCACAACCAGTAATCCTAACACAAGCACAGCCAGTAACCCTAACACAAGCACAACCAGTAACCCTAACACAAGCAGCCAGTAACCCTAACACAAGCACAGCCAGTAACCCTAACACAAGCACAGCCAGTAACCCTAACACAAGCACAGCCAGTAACCCTAACACAAGCACAGCCAGTAACCCTAACACAAGCACAGCCAGTAACCCTAACACAAGCACAACCAGTAACCCTAACACAAGCACAACCAGTAACCCTAACACAAGCACAACCAGTAATCCTAACAGTAACCCTAACACAAGCACAGCCAGTAATCCTAACAGTAACCCTAACACAAGCACAGCCAGTAACCCTAACACAAGCACAGCCAGTAACCCCAACACAAGCACAGCCAGTAACCCTAACACAAGCACAACCAGTAATCCTAACACAAGCACAGCCAGTAATCCTAACACAAGCACAACCAGTAACCCTAACACAAGCAGCCAGTAACCCTAACACAAGCACAGCCAGTAACCCTAACACAAGCACAGCCAGTAACCCTAACACAAGCACAGCCAGTAACCCTAACACAAGCACAACCAGTAACCCTAACACAAGCACAACCAGTAATCCTAACACAAGCACAGCCAGTAACCCTAACACAAGCACAGCCAGTAATCCTAACACAAGCACAGCCAGTAACCCTAACACAAGCACAACCAGTAACCCTAACAAGCACAGCCAGTAACCCTAACACAAGCACAACCAGTAACCCTAACACAAGCACAGCCAGTAACCCTAACACAAGCACAGCCAGTAACCCTAACACAAGCAAAACCAGTACCCTAACACAAGCACAACAGTAAACCAGTAACCCTAACACAAGCACAGCCAGTAACCCTAACACAAGCACAGCCAGTAACCCTAACACAAGCACAACCAGTAACCCTAACACAAAAGCAGCAAACCAGTAACCCTAACACAAGCACAGCCAGTAACCTAACACAAGCACAACCAGTAACCCTAACACAAGCACAGCCAGTAACCCTAACACAAGCACAGCCAGTAACCCTAACAGCTAACCCTAACACAAGCACAACCAGTAACCCTAACACAAGCACAGCCAGTAACCCTAACACAAGCACAGCCAGTAATCCTAACACAAGCACAGCCAGTAACCCTAACACAAGCACAGCCAGTAACCCTAACACAAGCACAGCCAGTAATCCTAAGTAACCCCTAACACAAGCACACCAGTAACCCTAACACAAGCACAGCCAGTAACCCTAACACAAGCACAGCCAGTAATCCTAACAGTAACCCTAACACAAGCACAACCAGTAACCCTAACACAAGCACAGCCAGTAACCCTAACACAAGCACAGCCAGTAACCCTAACACAAGCACAGCCAGTAACCCTAACACAAGCACAGCCAGTAACCCTAACACAAGCACAGCCAGTAACCCTAACACAAGCACAGCCAGTAACCCTAACACAAGCACAACCAGTAACCCTAACACAAGCACAGCCAGTAACCCTAACACAAGCACAGCCAGTAACCCTAACACAAGCACAGCCAGTAACCCTAACACAAGCACAACCAGTAACCCTAACACAAGCACAGCCAGTAACCCTAACACAAGCACAGCCAGTAATCCTAACAGTAACCCTAACACAAGCACAACCAGTAACCCTAACACAAGCACAGCCAGTAACCCTAACACAAGCACAGCCAGTAATCCTAACAGTAACCCTAACACAAGCACAGCCAGTAACCCTAACACAAGCACAGCCAGTAACCCTAACACAGCACAGCAGTAATCCAACAGTAACCCTAACACAAGCACAACCAGTAACCCTAACACAAGCACAGCCAGTAACCCTAACACAAGCACAGCCAGTAACCCTAACACAAGCACAGCCAGTAACCCTAACACAAGCAAAACCAGTAACCCTAACACAAGCACAGCCAGTAACCCTAACACAAGCACAACCAGTAACCCTAACACAAGCAGCCAGTAAGCCTAACAGTAACCCTAACACAAGCACAACCAGTAACCCTAACACAAGCACAGCCAGTAACCCTAACACAAGCACAGCCAGTAACCCTAACAAGCACAGCCAGTAACCCTAACACAAGCAGCCAGTAATCCTAACAGTAACCCTAACACAAGCACAACCAGTAACCCTAACACAAGCACAGCCAGTAACCCTAACACAAGCACAGCCAGTAACCCTAACAAGCACAGCCAGTAACCCTAACAAGCACAGCCAGTAACCCTAACACAAGCAGCCAGTAACCCTAACACAAGCACAACCAGTAACCCTAACACAAGCACAGCCAGTAACCCTAACACAAGCACAACCAGTAACCCTAACACAAGCACAGCCAGTAACCCTAACACAGGCACAGCCAGTAACCCTAACACAGGCACAGCCAGTAACCCTAACACAGGCACAGCCAGTAACCCTAACACAAGCACAGCCAGTAACCCTAACACAAGCACAACCAGTGAGCCCAACAGTAACCCTAACACAAGCACAACCAGTAACCCTAACAAGCACAACCAGTAACCCTAACAAGCACAACCAGTAACCCTAACAAGCACAACCAGTAACCCTAACAGTAACCCTAACACAAACACAACCAGTAACCCTAACACCTGCACAACCAGTAAGCCTAACAGTAACCCTAACCGTGATCCTAACCCTAACAGAACCAGTAAGCCCAACAATAACCCAACCCTAAGCAGCATTTGGGGTGTAGAGGGGGGGGGGGTATTGGTTGTAGTAAAACAGGTGGGAGGAGGTAAAAATAAAGTGTTTTTGCAAATAGTAAAAAGTATAAATCTTAATTACAGGTAAAGATATTTTATTTATTCCATTGAATCATACAGGATTCACCCGTTTAAACCAGTCAAATCAAGACAGAAATCGAAACAGAATCAATAATTTCCAATGGGACAATGTCGATGTCGAACGCGACTGGGCTGCATTGAAGCAAATCGCACAGTATTTTGCCTGTGTTTGGTGAATTGAAATTAGTTTATAAATTGCCCCAAAATTCCAGCGAAAGTGAAATCCCCCGTTCAGTGCAACTCTGAGTTTAGTGAATAACCCCCTATAGTTCCAAAACATCTGGAGGGCTGAGGATGCCGACAATTACGCTACAGCATAGGCGTGCGCAGGGGGTACGCCCAGACACTAATGGTGGGTGACGAGGTCCTCTTTCACCGCCTACATTGACATTCTAGAATAAAGGATAATAAATAATGTCCCTGATCGGCTTCACGAGGAATAATAAAATCTGACTCCATCTCCGATTAAAGGCTCGTTATTTCTAATTAAAAAATGTGTATTTTGTGTAAAATTTTCTAAACACTGGTTTTCAGTTAATAAAAGGTTCTATGGGTGCAAACCCCAATGCGCTACAGTGTATGTTTGCGCTACACAAACACATCCTGCAATGCTTTTGGACGCACATTATTTATTTTTACCGATGAAGGCAGCGCCGCGTCACTGAACCAAAATATTTCAGCACTACATGTCCCAAGATGCTCAGTCTTTGCGTCACTTAAGGTTCAGAAACCCCTGCACAGTCACCGCAGATATAGTCCAGAGGCGAACGTGAAAACCCACGACCGCGTCGGCCACAGGACATCGACGTCGCTCCTAATGTCACCTGCTGGCCGTTACCCACACGCCTTGCCCTTTAAGAGTCAAAACGCGTCGGTCCATCCCCAGGAAAACCACAGCAGCTTCCCCTATGCACGCCCTTAACACCTACACACACAGGTCAGACCCCGGCGCTGACGCAACCGCCACCAGGAGGTTTATAGTAAGACAGGACAGAGGAGGCGTGAGGAAGTGGGGAGGGGGGGGGGGAAAGGGGGGATTCCAAACCTCTGCATCAAACGCACACCACCAGGAACACAATGCATGAATAAAACGCCAGCTGAGGACTGTACGTCTGCAGCCATCGAGAACCGGGATACCATAGGTACCCTCCTGACGCTCAGCCGGCTATGGGTTAACTTTAACGCGGGGGTTGGGAACCAAGACCCTCCAGATGTTTGGCAACTACATCCCCCATGATGCTCAGCCGCATACTAGGTGTATTGATTTGCTTTATGTCGCAGCCTGGCCGCTTTGCCATAGTTTGGGTGGCTCATGCGGTAGGTGAAATCTCCTTTCCTCCAGTCTGAGTGGATTTTGTAAAGTCCTGTTACTGATCAGGGCACTGGTTTATAGCAACAATGTAATCCTATTCCTTTTTTCTTCACGGTTAAACAAGTGCAGTTTTTGCAGAAATAAAAGCTTCAAACCTCCTATATTCACTTTTTAGCTCAATATTGCACTTTCTGCAGCTCCGTAATATCTTTATTCGACACTTCGTGCCGAACGCTGCAGCACACATCCAAGACATACAGGGTTATTCACAGAGCGCAAGAATGTCACCGGCATTTCAGTGCTCGCCTGTTCCCCGCACTTCGGCAGTTTAAATTTGTCGACCCTGCGGTGAATTCAGTGCGGCGAATCGACCTGCCCAACGCATCTTCAAACCGCCGCATCGATCCGAAAAACCGCAGAATCTGTCCAAGAACCGCCAAATGCACCTGACGATCCGCATCGGTTACAAAAAAAAAAAAAACGATGACCCACCGAACAGAGTGCCGACCAGCTGCCGGAAAAGGCCGACAAGCCGACCAAGAAGGAAAGAAGAAAAAAACGAAACACTGCAACTTTTAAAAGGAGTTTTCCAAAAGAACTACCGCACGGAAATGCCTGAAATTTATATATAAAATCCTATGAATAATAATAAAGTCTGGTACAGAAAGAAAAAAATAAATTGCCAAAGAATTAAGCCGAAAATGCTTAAAAAAAAAAAAAAAAAAAAAAAGACACTTTTTGCTACAAGTGAAAATAAAAGGACCATTCTTACATTGAAACCTATAGGATTCGCCTGATTAAACCTGACAAATGAAACCATCGAACATCAGGGCATTTCGGCAACTTTTCTCTGCTGTTCGGTGTCTGAATAGATTAACCATCGCTTCTCTATGGGGGATTTCACGGCTGCCGAACAGGCACAATACGTGCAGGAAATTCAAAGTTTGGCCAACTGCCTGCTCTCTGAATAGCCGAATGGCACCCTACGGGGAAATTCTCTGTTCGGGGCCAAGTTGGCTCTTTGAATAGCCGTGTAAGTTTCACCGTTGCCGGACGGCTGTATAATTAGATTTTCTCCAGGTGAATTAATAACCTTTTAAACATGACTCGGCTTTTGCAGCCGCTGCACAGTAGTCATCTACAATTATTCCCAGATCCTTCTCATTCACTGCTGCAAACACCTTACCAGTTAAGGCGAACCTTGGCACCCCAGGTGTTTCAGAACTACATGTCCCATGATGCTCTACCAGCCTTGTGTGCGATTTCCCATCAATGCCTTATATCATTCAGTGTAGGGGTCAACAACCATGGCGCCCTCCTGATGTATTGCAACTACATTCCCCACAAAGCCCAGCCGTTCTAATGTGTACCCGAGCATCATGGGAAATGCAGTTCCGAAATATCTGGAGGGCCAATAATGGCAACTCCTGGCATGTGTTAGTTTTTGGTCCCAAAACACGTTACATTCTTGAGTCTGCAGCAAGTACCGTTAAATCTGCCCTGCATCGCCAAGAAAAAGCGCATCCCTCTGAGCTCGCGTTTTGCACAATAAAGTGCGAGAGGATTAATAGTGATCACCTGCTCTCAGATTTACACCATGCAGACCTGGTTCTCTATATAGCGAGCATAGTCCCTATATAGTGCCTTGTTCCCCCAATGTACCTTTCTTTCCCAATAGCCCCCTTTTTTTTTTTTTTTTTTTTGGGGCACCTGCATATATTTAAGGTATCTTCAGTGGCTCCCTATAGATTTGGTGGGGGTGCAGGTGTCTTTTTACAGGACACGCCATATATTACGTATGTGCAGGTGTATAACAGAGCTGCACAGCCATAAACCTCCCAGCAATGAGTTGTGGCGAGACACGTAGGTGTCTTTTTAGGAGTAAAATATATAATATATATATATATACACACACACATATACATAGGGTGTGCGGGTGTCTTTAGGATCTCCATATATTCAGGGTGTGTGGGCGTCTCTTTAGGGGCTCCCCCTATATATTCAGGGTGTGTGGGTGTCCTTTTAGGATCTCCATATATTCAGGGTGTGTGGGTGTCTTTTTAGGGGCTCCTCCATATATTCAGGGTGTGGGTGTCTTTTTAGGGGTTCCTCCATATATTCAGGGTGTGTGGGTGTCTTTTTAGGGGTTCCTCCATATATTCAGGGTGTGTGGGTGTCTTTTTAGGGGTTCCTCCATATATTCAGGGTGTGCGGGTGTCTTTTTAGGGGCTCCTCCATATATTCAGGGTGTGCGGGTGTCTTTTTAGGGTCTCCTCCATATATTCAGGGTGTGCGGGTGTCTTTTTAGGGGCTCCTGTATATATTCAGGGTGTGCGGGTGTCTTTTTAGGGGCTCCTGTATATATTCAGGGTTTGTGGGTGTCTTTTTAGGGGCTCCTCCATATATTCAGGGTGTGGGTGTCTTTTTAGGGGTTCCTCCATATATTCAGGGTGTGTGGGTGTCTTTTTAGGGGTTCCTCCATATATTCAGGGTGTGTGGGTGTCTTTTTAGGGGTTCCTCCATATATTCAGGGTGTGCGGGTGTCTTTTTAGGGGCTCCTCCATATATTCAGGGTGTGCGGGTGTCTTTTTAGGGTCTCCTCCATATATTCAGGGTGTGCGGGTGTCTTTTTAGGGGCTCCTGTATATATTCAGGGTGTGCGGGTGTCTTTTTAGGGGCTCCTGTATATATTCAGGGTTTGTGGGTGTCTTTTTAGGGGCTCCTCCATATATTCAGGGTGTGCGGGTGTCTTTTTAGGGGCTCCTGTATATATTCAGGGTGTGTGGTGTCTTTTTAGGGGTTCCTCCATATATTCAGGGTGTGCGGGTGTCTTTTTAGGCTCCTCCATATATTCAGGGTGTGCGGGTGTCTTTTTAGGGTCTCCTCCATATATTCAGGGTGTGCGGGTGTCTTTTTAGGGGCTCTGTATATATTCAGGGTTTGTGGGTGTCTTTTTAGGGGTTCCTCCATATATTCAGGGTGTGCGGGTGTCTTTTTAGGGGCTCCTCCATATATTCAGGGTGTGCGGGTGTCTTTTTAGGGTCTCCTCCATATATTCAGGGTGTGCGGGTGTCTTTTTAGGGGCTCCTGTATATATTCAGGGTGTGCGGGTGTCTTTTTAGGGGCTCCTGTATATATTCAGGGTTTGTGGGTGTCTTTTTAGGGGCTCCTCCATATATTCAGGGTGTGGGTGTCTTTTTAGGGGTTCCTCCATATATTCAGGGTGTGGGGGTGTCTTTTTAGGGGCTCCTCCATATATTCAGGGTGTGTGGGTGTCTTTTTAGGGGCTCCTGCATATATTCAGGGTGTGCGGGTGTCTTTTTAGGGGCTCCTGTATATATTCAGGGTGTGTGGGTATCTTTTTAGGGGCTCCTCCATATATTCAGGGTGTGCGGGTATCTTTTTAGGGGCTCCTCTATATATTCAGGGTGTGTGGGTGTCTTTTTAGGGGTTCCTCCATATATTCAGGGTGTGCGGGTGTCTTTTTAAGGACTCCTCCATATATTCCGGGTGTGAATGTATAACAGAGCTGTTAAGACAAATTCCCAGCAAGGAGTCTGAACATAAAGTATCTTTACACAAAGTTCTTTCTAAATAACGTTTTTATGGATAATGCGTCATCTGGAAATGATCTTTTCTCTGGCTCCGCCTCCAGCGCCATTCCCTGAAATACAAGTGCGTCAGTTTGGCGGGTGTTTGTAGCAATCAGAACACGCGCCGGCAGGATGAATGAATGAAGCGCACGCTCAGATAAAGACTGCTTGGTTTTATTTAAATTTCAAACTCTCACATTTACAAACTCGGGGGGAGCCGCGTCCCCTGTCGGGGGGGGGGGGAGCCGCGTCCCCTGCACCGGAAAACCGTGTGTACAAAACCAGAAATGGGCAAATAGGATATAAATAGAGACCGTCTCTTTATCCTCAGAGGGAGCAGGAATCCGTCGCAGCTGCGAAAGCTCGCGTATCCGCCCCAAAAACCCCCCACAGTCTGCAGCATCCCGCCGGTCCTCAATCCCAGATATATAGGATTTCACAAAAGCGTTTTCTGGGAAACGAGCGAGCGTGGGAAGGGAGACGTGACCGGCCGGGCTGGGTTTTAAGTCATTCTGGGCACGAGGCCACCTACATGGTGGGGGGGCTGGCTCATGATGGGGGGGGGGACCTACGATGCTTCAAAGTGGATGCCACAGGATGAAGCAAACAGGAAACCCCGGTGGGAAAAAGAGGAGGAGGAAGGTCTGGACGGGGGAGATGTCCGGCACAGTGTACCGGAGTCGCCGGGTGATCCGTACACGAGAAACGTCAGGATTTACAATAGAAAAACAAACAAAAAAAAATTCATAAATAGAATCCTTTAAATCGGCAATATATTTATATTATTTATAAAACGCTCGTCTTCTCTCCCTTCAGTTCGTTAAATATCCTCAAGTGCAAAGAAAAAAAAAAAATTCTCCCCGCGCGTCCATGACGTTTGGCACTAGGTTTGGCTTCCAATCCGGGGGTGGTGGTGGAGGTGGTGATGGTGAACGGGACGGGGGTTACTCTGGACACGCGCCGCTTTGTTTTCAGATGGAGGCTACGCGGGCTGCTGAGGATTGATGTTCAGATGCGCGGGCTGCCCCAGGAGGCCGATCCGCTGCTTCTGCTTCCGTTGCTCCGTCATCTGGGGAAACCCAAGAGACAAGCAGTGAGTGAAAGCGCAACTCGCCCATCGCGGGCAAAGCAGACAAGGGTATTTTGGCACAAGACCCCCCAGCCGAGAAAGCTCCTGCTGTCTGGAGGTCTCCTCAACCGGTCCTTGTGGCTTCCTGCCGGTGAGGGGGGGGGGTACGGAGATACCTCTAGACGGCTCACCTGATCTTTGAGCTCGCTGAGCTGGCTCGACAGGTTGGTCACCAGCCTCATGGTGGATTCCAGCTTCTCCTGCAGGTTCCTCAGTTCGTTCTGCTCGCCCTCTGAGTCGCTGCTCACCAGTGACATGGCGCGCATCCGCGGGAACCAGTCTAGGTTGCGATCCTGGGCACAGAAATAAAAATACATATATGTTTATTGGCCATAAAATCAACTTAAAGTCCATTCGCCAACTTGTCGTTTCCATCCTAAACTCCTGCACCAAGGTTTTAAGGCTTTACGAAAGCCGCGTAGGAGCCGGTTACAGTCACACAGCCGGCAGAGGCCGCCATCTTTGTTTCCATGAATGGAACCGCTGTCCAGGGTAGTCCTGGGGCCTACAGGATACAGCGTGCTATCCTAGTGACACGAATGGGACAGCCAAGACCACCAGATATCCGTCCGATAGATATTCGAGGGGGTTTCAGGATTTTATAGAATATACGATTGTCAATCTTTATAATTTTTGTAAAAACGGCAGAATTTATAAAGACAACATAAAAGTCCCTGCACCGAGGGGGTCTTCTAAGGCAGGGGTTGGTAACCTCGGCCTTTCCACATTGTTTGGAACTGCATCTCCCATGATGCTCTGCCACATATTAGGACTCTTTGGGAAAAGGACATGTGGAGGGCCGCGGCTGCCGACCCCCAGTTCCAACGTGAAAAGATTCACAGGGGGTTTGAAAACGCCGCGTAAGCACGTACTGTGTATTGTGAGTGTTGTGACCGGCCGCTGCCGCGCTGGAAGGCAGGAATGTAACGTGGCTCTGCGCCTTTACACCGAATCACATCATTTATTCCAGGAATAGATAAAGCACAGGAAGCTGATCATCTCCGGCCGGCGGGGGGTTACATGGCCGTGCGTCTTCCTGTCTGTAAACCGTGCGTGACGGATCGAGGTGGCGTTTCACTGCACCTCGATCGCCAGCCTCTTGTGAAGGTACAGATCGCCAGCGTAGCAGCCCACCGGCAGCGACCTGTCCCATGTACCTCTAAGGCCGGGGTCCGGCGAGCTGTAGTAAGAGCAGAAGGAACGTCCGTGAGAGTGAACGTCCCTGCCACTCGACGCCCGTCTGTGCTCAGCGCTGCAAGGCTTGATCCTCCTATGGAGGATCGCGCCTTGCAGCCCCGTGACGCGCCTCCTGGCGCTCTGACAGAGAGTCTTGCTGCACGGACGCAGCTCGGCCGCTGTCATGCGCGGAACAGCGTGTGGCTGGCCCTGTCGCAGTGTCACAGCGCTACGGACGGACGCCAGAAGGCACGTCAGCACAAGCGCACATAGTGCGCTCGTCTGACCCCGGCCTAATGCGGCTAAACTCACAAGGGGTTATTCAGAGAGCACCCAACCGGTGAATCCCCCCCCCCCATTGCAATTTCGTGACCATTCGGCTATTCAGAAAGCAGGGAATTCACCAAATATTGGCAAATTGCCCACGAAATGTGATCTTCAGCGGCAGTGAAATCCCCCATAGAGAAGCAATGGTTAATCTATTCAGAGACACCGAATAGCAGAGAAATGTCAATGGAATACCCGGCTGTTCGGTGTTTTCACACGGCAGGTTTATTCAGGAGAATTCCATAGGCTTCAGTGTTAAAAATATTCCATATTCGGTGCATCGATTCGCCGCACTACGGGGACCGTGCGGTGAACACCGGATTCACCGGAGCGTCGGCAAATTAAGGTTGCCGAAGGAGGGCGCCGAAATTGCATTGCTCTCTGAATATCCCCCCTTAAAGTATTCCAGAACTATGCGTCCCATGATGCTCGGCTAAGCCTGAAGCCTGGTGGGGCACGCAGTTCTAGGAGGCCTGGGCTGAAAAACTCTGCCATTACCGCTTTAAATAAATGGCTGGCGTTCACACCCTGCGTGTGCCACAATCCTGAAGGGTGTAAATCTGCACAGCCCACCCCCCCCCCGATCAAAGCAGAGCCCCCCCCCCCGATCAAAGCAGAGCCCCCCCCCCCCCAATCAAAAGCAGAGCCCCCCCCCCCAATCAAAAGCAGAGCCCCCCCAATCAAAAGCAGAGCCCCCCCATCAAAAGCAGAGCCCCCCCCCATCAAAAGCAGAACCCCCCAATCAAACGCAGAGCCCCCCCCCCCCAATAAAAAGCAGAGCCCCCCCAATCAAAAGCAGAGCCCCCCCAATCAAAAGCAGAGCCCCCCCCCCCGATCAAAGCAGAGCCCCCTCCGCCTGCCCACAACTTCCGCCTCGCAGATGTGCTTTAAACCGCACAACAATTCGTTTCTAAGAAAAGCCGCTGGAAAAGTCCCCTGGACGCAACCTCTCACCCAGACACGGGGGAGGAGATCTCAGGAAGCCTGGGGGGGGGGGGGGAGGCGTACGAGAAAACCCACAACCACCACAACAGTGTCAAAAGGGGACAGAGTCAACATCTGAGGTGACAAGGGCACGACGACCGGTTAGCACGCTGCTGCATGTCACTTTTTTGGCCAAGGCGTCCCCCCCCTCCTATGCCCGCGTGGTTTTCCGACAAATGACACAGCAGGCGGGCAAAATGAATGAGCCCCTGGCAGCGGAAGGGTTAATAGGTCACACTGCCCGCATGTGGCGCCTGCAGCGGCTCAGATTCGAGCGGACACTCTGCAAAGCACGTGACGCGGACGCGAGGGACTTATCAGATCGTGAGCTCACGTGCATCTCCTCGCGTCCTGCACAGACCACCACCAGCCCTCTCCACAATCCTGCGCAACGCACTGAGGCTACAAGGCTTATGACGCGCAGCCAGCACACTGGTCGCACGTGTTTTTGAGCCTCAGATTGCACGCACGCTCGCTCGTGCACGTCCGACTCGTTAATTCCAGTTTATTTACGGGCTTTCGCCGCGCAGAGGGATAAGCAGACGCGTCGAGACTTTAAGCACCAGGGTTCAGGGAGTCTTAAGTCGGCCTGGCGTGCAACAGGTTAACGAGCGTTGTGTGAAAAGATCACGCTTGGATGAGCGATCACAGATTGCGACAGCTCGGGTTGGACTTCCAAACCCGAGGAGAACCAAGCTTTCAGGATGAATTTGAGGTCAAGCCGCAGGCAGGAAGCAAACTCTGCAACCCCAGGAGCGGACGGAGTCCAGCGGCTTATTCCGGCGAAATGACTGCCCGACCACCCACCCACCGGATTATACAACTCCAGCCAGCAAGGAAGACGCCCCCCCCCAGGCCAAAAACTTCATGTCGGACATAAAGGGGAAGAGTGGGAGGAAAGGGCAGAGCCAGGTCACACATGCGAAGCCGCAACATTGCTGCAGCAGTGTGTGTGTGTGTGTGTGTGTGTGTGTGTGTGTGTGTGTGTGTGTGTGTGTGTGTGTGTGTGTGTGTGTGTGTGTGTGTGTAGCAAACCGTGGTCAAGACCCGGTCAAACATGATCCAGGAAGGGGTTAAACTTGCACCCGATTAATTCTTTCAAAAGAACAAAGGAGTTGGCTTCAGATTCTGACGGCTGAGACCGTGACGCGGTAAATCAGTCGGGGTTTATGGGATTTGTAGTCCGGCGTCCAGTAGCAGGTTCGTTAATACACCTAAAACAAAACCAAGCGCCGAGCGGTTTCTGCTGCGGCAAATAAACTCATGTGATGCCCCAAGTCACGCTTTACACATGACACGGCGGCAGAGGAGGCGTCCGCGGAGAGCCATAAACACTTTGCTAGTACTTAGGGGGAGCTTTAGGAACGTTCTAGCACGGAGACTGGTGATACTTCGCAAACCAAGGCAGCTATAAGCAGTCCAACTGACCGGCAGGACCAGAGATGCCCCCTTGAAGCATGTATGGTTATGCATCTTGGCAGGTCCATAGCCAGTGTCGCGTTGGTGCATTATACAGGATCGAAAGCGTCACGCGTGGCAGGGCGCGAGCCCCCTTAATGCTGGACTAGGTCTGCAAACCAGTCACATTGACCACGTGTGGATCAAGAGGTTTGCACATGACTGTCGAGGCCCCGATGTCGCACGGATCCCAGAAGTGATCCGTTTGAGGACTCTCTGAACACCCCACCATGCACACGGCCCACACCTTTATCATCTCCGCCACGTAGCTTTCCGGCCCGGTGTACTCCGTGGAATCCTTCACCTTCACCAACACTATGAAAAACAGGTAGTGCCACATGTTGTGCTCCTCCTTGATGTGCTCCTCGAAGGTCACCGTCTTGTTGTCGAACTTATCTCGCTCCAGACCTAGAGAAGAGCAAGAGGGTGTAGAGACATGAAAGCCTCCTTAAGTTTGCATAGAAGAACCAAAAAAGAAGGTACCGTTCCATCAGACGAGGGAAGCTCTGAGGAACCGGGGCGAGTCAAGAAGGGCCATGGGACCTACCACAGATGAAGCACGTAGTCTTCAGGACTTCCTCTTTCTTTTGCTTTTCGCTCCTCAGGT
Source organism: Leptobrachium leishanense (assembly GCA_009667805.1). Taxonomy (NCBI): domain Eukaryota; kingdom Metazoa; phylum Chordata; class Amphibia; order Anura; family Megophryidae; genus Leptobrachium; species Leptobrachium leishanense. The sequence goes on along the minus strand of CM019070.1, from coordinate 150,597,429 downwards.
CGGCGAACGTGTCGATGATAACTCCGAAAATCAGGTTGAGGACAATAATGATCACCATGAAGAAGAACAGCAGGTCGTAGATCACACGGGCGGCAAAGAGGGGCTCCTGCCAAGAAATGATACGTCTCTGGTCAGCATCTGCGTTTAATTGCTGAACGAGCGAGCGTTAGCCTCTAGACAAGACGCGCGGTAAAGGTTTCCAGTCTAAGTAAACGCTCAGCGAGGACAATGCACAGTAGGAAGACACACGGCTCTGTTGAATTTCTTTTTAGAACAAACACTATTAAAAGGTTTGTGACCCAGATCCTTCACGAAGGGTGAGATCCAGGTTAAACAATACCTCTTTAGAAGGTTTCCTGAGTACGTCTCCAACGCCACCTCCACTGCGCAATCCGTGGCTCAGCACAGTGACGATGCACATCAGCAGGGTCTCGCACGTGTGTTCCTTCTCTTCTTCCTCCTCCTCTGGGATCTGAGGAGGGTCTTCTGTAACGCAAGAGGGATTTTAGTTCTGATAAAGCCCAGCAAACAAGATCACGCGAGAACATTCACAATCCAACGTGGACCAAGGCCAGCATCAAACCTGCAAGCCCATAGACCAATGGCATCCAACTTACCTTGAGTACAGTTGCTTCCTGACTCCAGACGGCAAACCTCTGGATAAAGCAGCTCCCTGGCCATGGTACCTCCAGTCTCTGAGAAGGAGACAAGACCGTGAACCAGTTGCTTCACATAGTACTAGAACCTCCTATAAATTCTAGGGAGGAAACAAGACCATACGAATGCACATTCAGCACCTACACTGGTTCCCCTGAAGGACATCTACTCAAAGCTTGGTGTGTGGGCGTTATTTTGGTCCTTTCAAGGCTTAGACAAACATGTATTTCTGTTCATCTGAGATTTCCAATGATCAAGACTTACCAGGGAACACCGTCTCATTGGGTAGCCGGTCCACTTCCAGTATGAAGTCATCCTTGAAGAAGAGATACCCGACAATTGAGAAGAGGTAGACCAGGATGAGTGCCAGGACGGCAGTGAGAATGATCGAGCGCCCATTTCTGGTCACACTCTTGATCACGTTGAGAAGAGTCTCTTCCCTGTACACCAGGTCAAAGAGCTAGGACACAATGGGAAAGTCATTCAGCTCCAAGCATCTATTCGAAGGGGAGAATGGACTGGCTGGAAGATACTCTGGCGTTTTAATGGTGGGACACTCACTTACCAGCAAACTGTAGAAGAACTCGTGGACAAAGACGCCCATCGCACAGATTAGCAAGTACAGCAAGTGATAGAGGAACTCCACATCTAGGACCATGGCTCCGTAACCCCGCGTGAACGTGCCGCGGTTCCCAACAAAACTGGTGAGGAAGATTATTTTATTGCAGACCTGGAAGAGAAAGTCGTGCAATGGGTTTAGATCTATAAACTGACCCAGATCACAGGTCATCCCGAAGTGGAGAAGTCGAGGCCATAAAAATGCATCGTTACGTCAGGCAAGGCATCTTCTGGGACCGCGATGGCGAACCTCGGCATCCTAGATGTTTTAAAACTACATGTTCCATGATGCTCCAACATGTTAAAGGCTGGCAAGGCATCGTGGAACACGGAGTTCTGAAATATCTGGGGTCGTCAATGTCCTAGGACCTCGATGGCCCACCAGATCTGAAGACTACATTGTTCATTGGGTTCACTCACCTGAGCATCGTGTACGTCTAGAGGAAAAAATTTTTTGGGGGAGCTGAGAGAATTTGGACTCTAAGGGCCATGAAATGGAGAGGTCTTCAAAGAAACTCACATTAAAAGCCCCCAGCAGGAAGAGGGTTGGCTGTAACCCAATGGAAAAGATGAGACGCAGGATGGTAGATGCTATTAATGCACGGATTCCGTGTGGCTTTGGGAGGACGATAACTATGGCCAACGACACGAGCATGGCTGACCATAACAGCCCAGACAGACGGGAGTCCAGTGTCCCTGAAAGAAAACCAAAGACCGTGGCATGACATATTCTAGGTGGACCACCAGGACACAGGATGTGCACCAAGCCGTACACTCACCTCCTTTGACGCCAATGAATGGGTAGAAGAAAGCAACAAGCAGGTTCATGAGCACGGCCAGGTTGAAGGAGATGCTACTCCAGAAGGTCATGTTCCTGGAGCACCAGTATAGGACGTGCTGTGCTGCAAGTCAACACAATCACTTTAGATCTTTGTAAAATGGTCCAGTCATGACCAAAGATACCCATACACTCCACAGACCAGACGCTGGCTACGTGACACCTAGCGGTATTTTACGTCCAGCGGGCACTCGTCCTCACTTTTGGCCTTCGTCATTTATCAAGAGCTTCTCACCTCTCAGCTTCTTCTGCCAGTTCATCTCGTTGAACAGATCTTCCGAGCGCTGGAAGAAGTCGTGAATCTTGCTGCCCTGCTCGTCCCTCTCCGTCGTGTAGTAGATGCGCAGCTTCGACTCTTTCGTGAGGAACTCGCAGATGCTCGGCACCGGGAACACAATCTGCTCCATCGTGCGGTCGAGACGCACAATCTGAGCACGGGGGAAAGAGGTTGAGCTGTAACAAAACCCACACATCTGCCCACTCCACATCCAGGACCTCCGATTCGCGCACCCTTACCTCTATCTGAGCCGTGTGTTTGGCGTAGAACTCCAGGGCCTCATCCCCCTCCCCGGTTTGCACGCCCGGCTTTAACATCTGCTGCAGCTCCTTGTTGTGCCGCGCGAGCTGTGCCAAAAAAACAGACTGCAAGTCACTACAATGACCCTCACCCAAATACCAAGGTGCCAAGAAAGACGACAGTATATGTCCTCATGATGCCCCTCACCAAAACACCATGACAGTGTACACCAGGAAACGGTCTTTAAAGCAGGACGCACCCCAATTACAGAGGGCTTGTTATTCTGGTGCTGGGGGCTTTATTAAGGGGCTCATGTCCAGAAGGTCAACCAGAGGTCTACTCCCACCAGAAAATGAGATTTCACTGCGAGGCGCTACAGAACCATTATTTCGCTCAATTTCACCATAAATCTATCCTACCACGAGCTGCGTCATGACTGAAGGGGCCATTCACAAAGTTTCACTGAAAGGACAGTGGTTTACCTTTGGCGAACTACGGTGGAGCAACTGCAGCCAAACTATGGTAAGGTCACCATTTTTAGGGACCAGCCACTGTAGCTCTGGCGTCTGGGATAGTTACCGGCAGTGTTTCCACCATAGTTTCTGTCCTAGCAATTTTTGAGTACTTTTCCCCGGAGTTTCAGTTGAAGTTGTCTAGCTTTTGCACCATAGGGGAGGCGGATGGAGAGCACCACCTCAAAAATCACTGGAGTATGTTGACCAGCGTTAAACACCGGCAAAACCACGCTGCATGGAGAATAGCCGCAGTTTACTCATTTAAAAAGATGTCGGTGCTGCCGTTCAGTGTTTCTCATGGTTATTCGTGGCTCGCCTGCCGGTGTTGGATTTCCCTCCTCTGTGCAGCCACTTTGTGACATTAACTGTTAAAGTTAAAATCAAGCTGCCGATATTCCCCTTTAGGGTTGCCAGGTCAGCCATGTTTTCCTGGACGCATAATTTAGTCACGCTGATGGGCAGTGCATGAGAAATGCCACCCCGCACCATGTATAATCCATACGCTGCAGATAAGGAATCCCAGGAGACCTGCCTTGATTTCCTTCCTGCAGCATATGAGTTATACATGTTGCAGGGCAGCACTTTTCCCCGTGCTCCCCTGCATGAACTAGTGATGCGTGTCCAGGAAACCATGGCCGACCTGGCGAGCCTATTCCCATCCCTTGCCGTGACCCAGCAAGATGCAGAGCTGTTGCCTGTTCTCCTGTATGGGATTAACCCTTCGGAGTCAGAAGGCATTTCAGCAATGGAAGAGGTGACGTCTGTCACTGGGTCCAGTAAGGTTTGCTTCAAGAACCACTAAGATTACTTTACGTTTGCTTTAGAAACCAGGAAAGCTCTATTAGGGAAGGAGGATCTGTTACATAAGATCCTTGGATCCTGGCCACGGACGCAGCACATCATCCCTACAGAGCAGCCGGGCATGCCGTGTGCCACATGTGCCGTGCCCAGTGTGTACACACCCGCAGCCAGAGGATTCTAGGACAAACTGTACGAGGGGAGGATATTTCTGTCTCTGTAGGGAATTGTGCAACCAAAGTGACACTTTGTGCCTGTACACACGCAGCCTACCTGGTGAGCCAGGATATAAATATTGTGCCCAACATTGCGCGGTGATGCGGCGTGATCCTCCGAGCCATCGCTGTCCTCAAACTCCACCTCCACCTCTCCCTGGAGATAGGCCTTTTTAATCACCTCCACCTGACCGGAGGAAAAAATAAATAAATGAGAAACTGGACAGGAATGTAGAACTGGAAAACTGGTTAATTGTATAGAGACACCAGCCGACAGACCCAGACACCAGCCGACAGACCCAGACACCAGCCGACAGACCCAGACACCAGCCGACAGACCCAGACACCAGCCGACAGACCCAGACACCAGCCGACAGACCCAGACACCAGCCGACAGACCCAGACACCAGCCGACAGACCCAGACACCAGCCGACAGACCCAGACACCAACCGACAGACCCAGACACCAACCGACAGACCCAGACACCAACCGACACAATTTCACCCAAAAATAAAATCTATTAAGTCATTACCAGGACCTGAGCTGGACTGTGGAACATACACACACATATTGAATGTAGATGGCAGGCCATCAGTCTGCAGACTTCTCCCACACACTAACACGCAAGTTCCTGGGAGTTGCATAGTAGTGCACAGCAGATTCAGGCATACAGGGGTCTAGCTTAGAGTTGTCTGGTCAGCCATGTTTTCCTGGACACAGTGTATTCATGCTGATGGGCAGTGCATGAAAAAAATACAGCCCCGTAGCATGTATAATCCATACACTGCAGGCAAGGAATCCCAGATGACCTGCCTTGATTTCCTTCTTGGAGCATATGAATTATACATGTTGCAGGGCAGCACTTTCCCCGGTGCTTCCTCTGCACGAAATAGTAAGATGTGCCCAGGAAAACATGGCCGACTTGGCGACCCTAGACTGGCTGCCATGTAAACCACATGTGTTTAGGACAGGAGACCAAAAACTCCCGCATGAATAACCAGCTGAAAACGCAAGGAATCTCTTAAATCTGAAAAACCGATTGTGTCGGCAAAATATAATGATCTCCAGGAACGTCTAACAATCCAGCAGAAAGTCCACTTAAGGGCCTACAAGGGACACAGGCCAAGTGTGGTGCCCAGTGCAGTGCCAGAACCATTGCAACGCAAGCATCATGGGAATTGTAGTTTTACAGTGCTGGGGGGGCGTTATGACCGCTGTAACAGACTCACCAGCTCCTTCGGTCTCATGTTGTACAGTATGCGCTCCGCGTTCTCGCTGTCGTGTCGCGATTCCATGATGGCGAGCAGTAATTTTGAAGCATTGTTCTAAATATAAGGTTAGGAGAGTTATTTTATAGGGAGGACTCTCGCTGTTAGTACTTTCCCATCCCCCGGCCCGTCGCTATACACCGTCCATATTAAAACGACAGCACAGCCAGAGAGGAGAGTGTTTAACCAATCTATACGGAAAGCGGAGCAGAACTTCATACGTGTCCTCAAACATCAACAAAGCTGCCCAAGCGTCAGAGCAATGGGTGGGATGGACACAGCGGATTCTCTGGACCATTAGACTGGTTTACTATCCAATCCACGCCACCCAGTGGGTGCTGCAGGTAAGGACGCAAAAAAAGTCCTAATGTTTAAACAGGTTTCTTAAACGGTGACATCAGGCAAAGGGTCGACGCGTGAAAACACTGCACTTGTGCCGAGTATCAGAAATGGAACCATATTAGTGTAATTTTATATCGATTGTGTTTATTGTTTAGAGATAAAACCGAGCCAAAAGGGTAGCCGCCGAGCGAGCCGTCGAACCTATAGGGCAGCCGACGAACCCATAGGGCAACCGCCGAACCCATAGGGCAACCGCCGAACCCATAGGGCAACCGCCGAACCTATAGGGCAACCGCCGAACCTATAGGGTAACCTCCGAGCCTATGGGATGGCGGCCGAGCCTGTAGGGTGGCCGCCGCACCTGTAGGGTGGCCGACGAGCCTATAGGGTAGCCGCCATGCCTATAGAATAACCGCAGAGAATAAAGGGTAACCACCGAGCCTATAGAGTAATCATTGAGAATAAAGGGTAACCGCCAAGCCTATAGAGTAACCATCGAGCCTATATAACTGAGCAGTAGCATGAACCGTAACCCTAAGAAGGGCTGATTGTAAGGGTAACCGCCCAGCCTAAAAGGGTGACCGCTGAGAAGGGTGACCGCCGAGCCTATAGAGTGACCATCGAGAATAAAGGGTAACCGCCGAGCCCATAGAGTAACCGCCGAGCCCATAGGAGTAACCGCCGAGCCCATAGGAGTAACCGCCGAGCCCATAGGAGTAACCGCCGAGCCCATAGGAGTAACCGCCGAGCCCATAGGAGTAACCGCCGAGCCCATAGGAGTAACCGCCGAGCCCATAGGAGTAACCGCCGAGCCCATAGGAGTAACCGCCGAGCCCATAGAATAACCGCCGAGCCCATAGAATAACCGCCGAGCCCATAGAATAACCGCCGAGCCCATAGAGTATAGGGTGGCTGCCGCACCTGTAGGGTGGCCGATGAGCCTATAGGGCAGCCGCCATGCCTATAAAATAACCGCCGAGATTAAAGGGTAACCACCGAGCCTAGAGTAACCATTGAAAATAAAGGGTAACCACCAAGCCTATAGAGTAACCATCGAGCCTATATAACTGAGCAGTAGCATGAACCGTAACCTTAACCCTAAGAGAAGGGCTGATTGTAAGGGTAACCGCCCAGCCTAAAGAGTGACCGCTGAGAAGGGTGACCTCCGAGCCTATAGAGTGACCGCCGAGCCTATAGAGTAACCGCCGAGCCCATAGGGGAACCGCCGAGCCCATAGGGGAACCGCCGAGCCCATAGGGGAACCGCCGAGCCCATAGGGGAACCGCCGAGCGCCTATAGGGTGGCCGCAGCACCTGTAGGGTGGCCGACGAGACTATAGGGTAGCCGCCATGCCTATAGAATAACCACCGAGAATAAAGGGTAACCACCGAGAATAAAGGGTAACCACCGAGAATAAAGGGTAACCACCGAGAATAAAGGGTAACCACCGAGCCTATAGAGTAACCATTGAGAATAAAGGGTAACCGCCAAGCCTATAGAGTAACCATCGAGCCTATATAACTGAGCAGTAGCATGAACCGTAACCTTAACCCTAAGAAGGGCTGATTGTAAGGGTAACCGCCCAGCCTAAAGAGTGACCGCTGAGAAGGGTGACCTCCGAGCCTATAGAGTGACTGCCGAGCCTATAGAGTAACCGCCGAGCCCATAGGGGAACCGCCGAGCCCATAGGGGAACCGCCGAGCCCATAGGGGAACCGCCGAGCACCTATAGGGTGGCCGCAGCACCTGTAGGGTGGCCGACGAGACTATAGGGTAGCCGCCATGCCTATAGAATAACCACCGAGAATAAAGGGTAACCACCGAGAATAAAGGGTAACCACCGAGAATAAAGGGTAACCACCGAGAATAAAGGGTAACCACCGAGAATAAAGGGTAACCACCGAGCCTATAGAGTAACCATTGAGAATAAAGGGTAACCGCCAAGCCTATAGAGTAACCATCGAGCCTATATAACTGAGCAGTAGCATGAACCGTAACCTTAACCCTAAGAAGGGCTGATTGTAAGGGTAACCGCCCAGCCTAAAGAGTGACCGCTGAGAAGGGTGACCTCCGAGCCTATAGAGTGACTACCGAGCCTATAGAGTAACCATTGAGAATAAAGGGTAACCGCCAAGCCTATAGAGTAACCATCGAGCCTATATAACTGAGCAGTAGCATGAACCGTAACCTTAACCCTAAGAAGGGCTGATTGTAAGGGTAACCGCCCAGCCTAAAGAGTGACCGCTGAGAAGGGTGACCTCCGAGCCTATAGAGTGACTGCCGAGCCTATAGAATAACCGAGCCTATAGAGTAACCATTGAGAATAAAGGGTAACCGCCGAGCCTATATAACTGAGCAGTAGCACGAACCATAACCTCAACCCTAAGAAGTGATTGGATACCACGCTGGCACTGTTTTACCGACTCTAGGAAGGTGGAAAATTGAGGTTAAGATGACAAAGATTAAGCAGGGGGTATTCCTGCACACAGCCCGGCAATTAGTAAATATATGAATCAGGCCGTATCATCCATGTGTGGTATTCCAATGTATTAACCCCTTGTACACTCATCTTGTAAAGTGCTGCGGAATTTGTGGCGCAATATAAAGGATAATATTGGCTTCCTCCGTGTAAGGAATGTAACAGCCCGGTGGCTTCCTGATGGTTTGTACCAAAGTGTAACACCAAATGGAACGTCATGTACAGAAAACCAGAGACGTGCCCTTCCCTTAATATCCAAAGAGGACATTATTAGCCTGTACAGAGCCGCGGTGGAGTATCACCACCCGGTTACACATCACTTCTGTTATTATAGTTCAGATTGGTAATGGCATGTGTCGCTCTGGATGAAAGGTTAGGACATCCAGTCTCCTAGTACGCCGAGATCTGGGGCAACCAGAGCGAGTCACCGGTTAGCAATGCTGGATTGGCCAAGTACTACATAAACAGTGAAACAGAGAGCAGGTAATCATGTAGTAGAATTTCTTCACACACTATGTGGCAATCCATTTCGGCACAGCCAGGGATTTCTTCACCCGTCCCAGGAGCTCAAAAAAAGGGACAAAAAGACCCTTACGCCCCACCTAGGGTCAGGTATTTCCCACCAGGCCTGTCTGGGTGGTCTCTGATGGAACCTACAAAGCATAAGATACACAGGGATAACCCGGAGGTAACACGTTTTGGATGCAGGAGACCCCACCTTTAGCTCCAGTACGAGGTCCATCCGCTTCCGGCCCAGGGGGTTGATGTCGTTCAGTATCAAGGCGGTGATGATGTCGATGCCGTTGGACTCGTGGGTGGCGATGCAGTTCTGAGTGGAGAGCAGGGCTCATTAGAAGACGACAATAAGTTCTTTTACATCTTTTTAAAGGATTTTTATTGAAATTTATGAACCTAGATGCACCAGAGGGGGGGGGGGGGGGGGGGGGGGAGGGGGGGAGGGGGGATTATGACACCAGATACAGTCTCCACCCTCCCAGATGTCCACACGTTCTTGGCCACATTTATTGTCAGCGATAACCCATGGGGAGGACAGATTTGTGCGTTATTTCCCCAGAAACCCCCCCCCCCCAAAAAAAAAATTAAAAAAAAAAAAAATGGCAGCAGGGGAGGACACTGTACAGAGTTATTCCCGCTATGCGCGGATCGCAACCCTGTACTCTAAAAAAAGCCGTCCCCGCACCCCGAAATAACTGCATAGAAAGCTGGGTCACGGAGCGAGTACGGAGCGTGCGTCGCGCAGACGCCTCGGGCCTGTCCCAGCAAGCAGAGAGGCCGGTTACATAACTCAGCAAGATACAGGACGTTCCTGGAAACGACACGTGTGCGAGTCCCGGGTCGGCCCTCCTCCTGCGATGGATTCGCTCGCAGAGCTGCGAGAACAAACTGTCAAGCACGGCAAACCTGTGATCGAAACCCCGTGCGTGCCGCCTGTGTAAACAACCTGCCCGCGTGCCCTCGCACCTGGTTTTCGTGGCACGGCCCTTGGCAGTACTCTGTTAAGCTCTCCAGCGTCTGGTTGATGAGGGCCACGTTCTTCTCGTTGATGTAGAGTCCGAGGAGTCCCAGGCCGCCGGTGGTGCTGCCGCAGATGCAGTCCAGAAACTGCAGGGTTTCACACACCAGGTTGTAGTTTGTTTTATTGTTCTGGCAGCGGAGAAAGTTCTGTTGGAAAAAAGAAAAAAAAACATTTACAAAGACCACCTAGTACCCACAAACCGCTGGCACGCATTGCATTGTGGGAAATTTAGCACGAGCATCTCCTTGCCCGTCACGCTGTATTAAAGGGACACTCTAGGCCAGGGACGTCAAACTCTCGGCCCCCAGATGTTGATGAAGGGGTTAATAAGCGGGAATGTACACCCTAAACCAGGGCTGTCAAACTCTGTCCCCAGATGTTGATGCCTGCAATTCCCAGAAGTCTTTCAATGCAATAGATGGCCAGAGAATCATGGGAGTTGTAGTTAAGAAACATCTGGGTCGCCGGAGTTTGACCGCCCTGCTCTAGGCCTTGTGATCACACGAAGGGCCCTGAGCATCTTCCACCACCATTTCAACAGACTACACCCCTTTCAACAGACGAAGGGTTGGCTCTCAGAGGGTCGATTCAGCCCTCCAAGTGCAGGGGACTGGTCTCACTGATCTGTGCTTCTGGGATAAGCAGAGGAAAAAAAACTATTTGGGTCAGAACTCCCTCCCCTCCATTGGACTGGACGAACGCTCTCAGAAGCGTCCAGTCCCCCCTGCGACCATGTCACTGCTGAGGCTTGCAGGAAGGAGTCAGCATGAAACATCTGGATGATTGGAGAGCCCTAGCGTCCCCGTTAATACCAAGATCAAATCACCTGCAGGTCTCTGTTGTGGTTCTCACACAACAGCTGGAGAAACCGAAGTATAGGCTGCATGATGGAGATGACTGCACTCATTTCAAGCTCATCCCGGCCCTTGTCAGAGTTTCCCGGCCCATCACCAGCAGCAAAGTGGTCATCGGGGTCAGCCTCGCGCCGGAACGAGTTAAATGCCTTCTTGGTGGCCACCGAAGCCTCCAGCAACTGCTCCTTGGCCTCCTCTGTAATCTGGATACTGGGCTCGCGTGCTGGAAAGGAGAACCAGATACGATGTGGCCTACAAGTGTTAGACCGAGTCCACCAGCTCAACAGGTTGCAGAGGTCTGCTAAAAACCAGTAGACTATATGTGGTGGACCCGAGCAGATGATTCCAGGGTGAACCCAGTCTCACCTGCCTTGCGGTGCGGGGTGTCCCTCTCTGACTGCTCTTCGTCCCGCTTCTTGCTGCCGAGGTCACTGGTGTTAACGGTCACCGTTGCCTTGATCTCCTGCTGCGCTACTTTCATTCGGTCAAAGAAGACCTTGAAGAACTTCTCAGATTTCTTGTCCTCCGTTAGCCGACAGAAGAAAGAATGCTGCAAGAGGGAAGCCGAGAGAAAGTTTTTCAAGCTACGGAACAAGAATTGGTAGACATTCTCCCTGATAAGAACATGGTTAGATGCCAACGCATTTTGCCCGCAAGACGAGATCTTTTATGTATTTTAACACAACAGAGAGGGGGCATCAGTTCCACTCATCAACTTACAGCTCCTCCTGCTCGTGATGTGCAACGAAGCCAAACCTCAAGGAGCCACCAATGCAAACCTCAACAAAGGAGCCACCATCGCAGCCAGATGTGGATTCTTGCGTACAGCAGGAAAAGAACCTGGTCACACAAGGCTTCGCACCAGTAGGAGCTTTTATTAGAAGAGCAGTAATGGTTTTGTTTTAGGACTAGGACCTTTGTCAAGCCACTCTAGGATTAGGACCTGAAACGTTGCAGCTTCTATAGTCAATGGTTCCACTGATACCAAGCCTTGTGTGACCGGTCCTCCTTTACCTGCTGTCCACATTGAGGTTGGTGACCCTGATCCGCTGGAACCTCAGCTGGTATATACATATGTTTTTGAACCCTATTTTTGTGTAGGCCAAGTCCAGACTGGAGCGAGAGGAGCATTTGTTCTTAATGCCCTTCCAGTTGCGTCCTCTAGGGTCGCGACCACTGGGCCCCAACGACCTCTAACACGTCTCCGGGTTATGAAGGAGCGTGTACAATTGTTCAAACATACCAAACAGGAAAGTCGGATGTGTTTGGGGGCACAACTAGGGCTGCCAGATCAGCCATGCTTAAGGACACAGGATTTCTTCATTCTGATGGGCAGTGCATGAAAAGTGCCACCCTACAGCATGTATAATCCATACGCTGCAGGCAAGAATGTTCCAGTGACCCATCTTTATGATTAGGAAAAATTTCTTCGCCTGAAGCATTTAAGGTATACATGTTGCAGGGCAGCACTTTTGACTGTGCTCTCCTCTGCATAAAATAGTAACGCGTCCAGGAAAACATGGCCGACCTGGCAACTCCTCCACCCACATTTCTTCTGCATTTCAGAGGATTCCCAAATCACCGGTCGGTGCAATTTTGGGTCCATTTGCCAAATGCAGGTGAATTGTCGGCAAAATACAGTGCAATTCGTGCAGTTTGGCGGCACCAAAATTGTCCCTCTAGAAGACTATTGTGTCTTCTATTCACAGAACGCCGAACTGCCCCGAAAGTTCAGCCAAATGCCCTGATTTTCGGTGTTTCAGTTCGACAGGTTTAAACAAGCAAATCCCATGGGACCTAAAAACGTAATCTTTTCATTTAATACCGTTTTATTTTTGCAAAACCCTTTTTTTTAAAAAAAAAAAAAAGGACTTTTGCATATTCTTATTTTAGTTTTTTTTTAAAAAAAGACTTGCTTTTTTTAAAAAACTTTTAAAACTTTTTTTAAAAACTAAAATAAGAATATGCAAAAGTTTTGGTTTTTTTTTTTTTAAAAAAAAAGTAAAAAAAAATGCAAAAAAGTCTTTTATAGTATTAAAAAAACAAAAAAAAAAAAAACTTTATTTTGTAACGGACCTCATTATTATTTTTTATTTTTAAAAGGACTTATTTATCCTTCCTGGTAAAATACTTTATAAATAAATATATTACACACATTTATTGATTGAAACCATTAGTCTTTTTTTCCCCCAGTTCGGTGGAAATCGCCAATGCCAATTCGGTGGTTTTCACCAATGTCCGACAACGGTTTCGGCAACTGCAATTTTGGGGAAAATATGGCGACCATCGACTAGATGGCGAAGTCGCCGTATTTTCGGCGAAATGGAAATCGCTGAAACGCGGGGCCCTGAGCTTGCGCGCGATACCAGTGCTCTGCGAACAGACCATACAGTGCAAGTTTCAGAAACGTATATATTTTACGTAACGTGACGTCTCCTCCGCGATGTACAGTATCTCTGGCTTCACCACCAGACACTCATATTTGGAAAACGAGACCTGATCAAACAGGACCGGTCAGACTTCATTCCTGGCCTGATCAGAGCCGGCGGCGAGCGAAGCCACACGGTACAAGAAAAGTCCTCTTTTCACAGAGAAGTAAAATCTAGGAAAATACCCGGCGAGCGAGCGAGGGATCAGAGACGGAAGGGGATGAGAGGAGGGGGGGGGGATCTCTAGGGAAATAGCAGCCATGGAAACTGCCTGCTTTCGCTCACTGCGGCACTCTGACGCACTCGGATCAGCGTGGCACAGGGGAACGAGGCCAGCAACTCATTAAATCTCCTGCCTGCAGCCAGCCGATATAAATAGACCTTACATAACCTCTGCCGGTGCTTACGCCGCGCCGCCCTCCCTCCTAAGCAAAGACGCCGCGAGCTCCGCAAGGTGCAGAGCAACAGACGTAGATCTGAGACCGGGAGGTTCAGTCGAGGGTTCGTGTAGGTAGACGATGTATATGAGAGTGCGGGTTTAAATTTTAACCCTTGGGCTGCCGAGCAGTGCACGCCATGACCTTGTTTTGAAGACTGACGCGGTAGAGAAAGGGTGTCCGCAGACCCGGCCTTCCAGATGTTTTGGAACTACATTCCCCATGATGCACAGCCAAAATAGCAAAGTGTTTCAGCATCATGGGACTTCTAGTTCCAGAACATCTTGCTGAGCCATGCAGTAGAGACTGGCTGCCTTTGGCAACAGCCGTTTGCACGGTCCCTCAGCGATTGGACAAACATACAAGGTTTTCCCCGCAACCTTTTTTTTTTTATAAATAATGAAACTTTCCACACCTTGCGAATACAACGAGGCTCCACTTTATACAGGCAGCCTGGGGTGGTTTGTGTCTGGCACACGCTGCATGGTCAAGGGCCGTACCCTCAGTAATCGATCCATGCCTTGGAGCAGAGGACTTTTTTTTTTTTAATGAGAAAAATAATAAAAAAATGGGATCGGGAGATTTTCTTCCATATGCCGAACCCAAACATCACATGTACCCGGCTGCAGGAGGACGGCACAGCAAGGAGCTTTTCATGCTTTGTTACAATGTGCACATTCTGAGGTTCATTTCAGATCACAAAAAAGCGAACCTTGCTGAGCTGCCATGTTTGTACCAAAAAAGGGGATGGCAACACGCCCCGTTTTCATGGGCTCCGAGTCAACTATTAAGTAAAACCACAGTGGCTGCCCAAAAGTGGATTTTTGGGCACAGTCACTGGTTTTACTCCATTTTTGAGGGGTTGTGGCAGTGTGTTTAGGTTTTGCTCCACGGCTTCAACACAAAGCAGAGGGACCTTGAGTTGCCCTTGAAGCCAGCGCAGTAAGGGGTTAAGCCCGTATGTGCCAGTGTAACAGGCTGCAGAGTTAAGCAGGGCCCCAGTACTTTGCCATTGGCACGAAGGAGCGCGTGCACGCTAGAGGTGTTTCAAAATGATTTTGTTTCGTTTTGTGTTCTCGTTTGGGATCGATTCGAAATCACTAAATAAAGCCCCAATAAATCAAATCCTGCCGTTAAAGGGCAAGCTAGGGTTAAATGTTGAGCTGTCCATTGATCTGTGGTGCTGAATACAACAGATACAGAACCACAGGCCAATTTACAGGGACGGGGTGCTTTGTGAAACAGTCAAACGAATCTGATTCGTTTCATAATGTCATTCGCTTTAGCACCGACTGACTTGTATATATATGTAAGTTGGGATCGATTCGAATTTCGGATCACTAAATAAAATCGAATCCCGCTCAGGAATCATTTAATCACCAATCAATGGTTCTCTTGTGAAACGGTATAACAAATCAAATTCGTTTTTAGACCGTTTTCGGATCAAATCGATTCGTTATCTCGGAAGTACTTCCCAAATATGAATTAATGAAATTCGTAACGAATGGAGATTCATAATGAAAGTAATGCACAGCCCTAGTGCGCGCCAAGTGTTACTGGCAGGTTTATTCGAAAAGTCACCGCATGTGCAGTGACTTTTGTTCCCCACACGTCGGGGCGATTCGGCGATCCTAGTTCGCCGACCCTGCGGTGTATTCAGCAAACACCGCAGGGCCCCCGTAGTGCAGGGAAAACCCGCCGAACAATCACCGCAAAACCCGGCGAACACTCACTGAAACACGCCGAACACACCAGAGAAACCCGACTAGCCGCTGATCACAGTGCAGAGCAGCCGCCGGAAAAAGCAGTCACGCAGACGAGCCAGATGAAAAAAAAAAAAAAAAAAAAAAAAAACAGTACACTTAAATTGAAACGCTGTTTGCAAAAAACTACTGAACGAAAATTTGAAATTTAAGGGCTGTTACAGAACAAGAGAGAATTTAAAGGAAAAAAAAAAAAAAATCCACAAAAATGCCTCTTCAGTCGAGCTGATCCGCAGCAGCTTTCCTTTTCACAACCCTCAGCCAGAACTTGAGGGAGTGCTGTATCTTTCTATGTATCGCCCCCCAAACATCGGATGCACTGCTTAATGCAGGGGAATGAATATATTTTATTGGAAATTGGGACCAGTTATATGGGGAACGGCGGGGGAGGTAACGTGACACAATCACCAGAACACATGGTCTTCATGAGGGGGGTGTGAATTCCTTCAGGAGACACAGAAGGCTGATCAGTTACACTAGATGGGATTAGCAAACACACGTCAGATCAATCTGGGGGAAAAAAGATAGTGAGAACAATATGTCTACGTTACATCACTAACACAAATAAACTCCTAAAATATAGATTTAACCTGTTAACCCTCAGAGTGCCCACTTCTGCCCATTGTCCTTGAGAACTGTCTTTTGCCTTATTGGTCAACGATCTCTTGGCAGGAGGCCAGCATCCACACTTTTCCAACAGGCAGAGAGGCCATGTATAGAGTGGGCAAGGAGGGTGAGGGCACAAACGTAGCTGGAGCTTAACAGTTACCATTTCGTAGGAAACGCCAAGACCAGCAGTTTCTGAAAACAGACCCTTTCTTCATACAGCCGCCCCCCCCCCCCAATAGATGGCGCAGCGGCCAGTGCTGACGCAGGATACAGCTCACTCCATCGACAGATCCTGTTCCAACAAAACGGACACGCCGGCCTCTGCTGCTACTGCATGGATATAAATAGGCCTCGCTCCGGCATACAATGAGCAGATACAGATGTGCCAACATCCAGGGGTGGCACACGCCAAGGGAGGGTGATGCCGTGACTGGTTTCTGGGGCACATAAGACGATATGGTGATTGTGTCTCTAGAGCAGATCAAGGTCTATTTAAGGGATAGGGCAGTGATGGTGAACCTCGGCACCCCAGGTGTTTTCGGAGCTACATGTCCCACGATAACCAGTCAGCCTTAAGGCTGGTGGAGTATCATGGGTCATGTAGCTCCGAATTGTCTGGGGTGCCAAGGTTCACCATCACTAGAGTAGGCGGTCCTGAAACAGCCATGATCTTGACAAAAACCCTGTAGAGTTGAAACGTTGCAGAGTGTCCTTGTGAGATCGAGCCCGAATAAAATAGAGACTCTCACGGGGCAAAGTCCTTCGATTTATCACGTTCACTGTGGGATCTGGAGTGGAAGCCCATGGACATCGCTGATGTCCACAAGATTAAGAAAGGCCGAGAAGGCGCCTTCATTCCCATTAGGTTTTTGTGAGGCAGATATTGGCCACGTTGGCAGACCATTTATTAAACCTAGGATAAGAGCACGTCAGGTGGTTTAAAGGTTTTTATAACTCTGGTGGGCAAAGAAAAAGCTAAATCTTTTGGTTTGACATCAATCAGACCTCGCCATGACATTATCCCTCTATAACCAGGAAACTTGTGATGCCAGGAGAGGGGTCTTATACCCAGGAACAGAGGTCAACAACCTTGGCCCTCCAGATGTTTTGGAACTACAGCTCATACTCAAGTTGGTGGAGACTCATGGGAGACGAAGGGCCAAGGTTGCTGCCCTACAAGGACTCCCACACTCACCTGAATAGTTGTATTTCCTCCTTCCAGCAGAGCAATGGCCAACAAGATGCTCTCATGAAACACACGGTCGCTGGTTGCATTCATTATCAGGTCGATAACCAGATCAGAAGCCCCCTCCTTATCTAGGTGACACTGAACATCAGAGAGGCTCATCTCCCCACGGCTGAGGGTTCCTGAACCGGCACCACCTACACAGCAAGGAAAAATGATCAAGCAAGGAACGTGAGATCATCTGCCAAACTTACTAAGTAGGACTTCAATGATCATTTACCCAAATGACTGACTCACCGGACTTCCCACCGCCCCCACCAGACACAGGACCATTGCCGAAACTAGTCAGGCTGTCTCTTCTTCCGCCGGAACGACTGTTCCCATAATAACGGGAAACCAGAATGATCCTCAGCGCTTCACCCTACAAAGACAAAAGGAAAAGGCTTGAGCAGACGAGTGTCACGCGTTGGGAATTTGTCGATTCAGAAGTGTACATCAAGAGAGCCTTCATATCGAATACCCAAAACCCAAGCCTGTCCCTAGCTGGCAGACAGATTTAAGATGTATCAAAGCAGCAGGGGTCAACGCAACGCCAGTTACGGAGATCCATGGGATTTCTCGTAGAGTGAGGCATCTTGCCACCAGGAAACATGGACAAGCCCCAAACCATAAGACACAGTCAAACAGCAGAAGACAGACCAAAGACAGGCAGGCATGTCGAGAAGGTCTCAAGGACACCACAACTTGACGCGTTCAATACAGTAAGACTGACACTAGTACGTACCCGCTTGATATCCTCCAGCTGCCTTTGAGGCTGGACTTGGCCAAGCTCCTGTGATCATGCAAAGACCAAATTCACAAGACTGAACGAACACTTATTTATCAATTTTTCTTCTTACAATAAAGTTGAAGGATCTAGGACTAAAATGCCCACACTGCAGCCTCATGAGGTCCAGCACTTGTTCTGGTAACGCGGTCGGAACGCGTCCTAAGCATCTTAAAAGGGATCCTAGTGGAAGAACCCACCCTTGCAACACAAATCGAGCACCTGGGATGTAGGTGGTTGCACACACTAGGTGTTCTGCTGGACCTATGCAAAGTCCTGGACCTCAAGAGACGAGCAGGTGGTACAGTGGCTCTAAACTAGGGACATGAAGACCTCAGACAAATGAACATGACACAAAGCGGTGCATGCAGGGTGCGGGAACCTTAAAGAATGACACGAGGGACTTGGAGTCAAACAGCTGTCACACACAGGGGTAAGGCCTTGGATGTGAGGATGGTCAGGGCCTTCAACAAGACTATTGCATGAACGGTCAAGGACAACACAAGCCGAAGGACGAAGTTACACACCTCTCCCGACCCCTGCGTGTCCGGCATCTGTAGCCAGCGGCATTAGGGGGCAGAGAAGAAGATATTAGAAGAGGGAGAAAATGCCCCATGAACGTGCAGGGACAGACGCATGGGGGGGGGGGGGGGACAGGGAACACAGAGGGTTCAGATGTAGAAAATGAAAAAAAGCAGAGTTTGCTGGTTACAGGACACAGGCATCATTCTTTACGAGTGTGAATCATGCTCCTGCCCACACGAGATTCAGACAGGAAAGTCCCTGCATGAAAACAGAGGTTTACTCGTCTGCGCGGCCACCTCTTACGTCAGTCTCCGGCAAACACGGGGCACAGTCTGCACAAACCCGAAATTCAACCCAAAAGCAGCTCCACTCTGTGACCTGGCAGATCCGTGCGGAAACTGGAAAAGGACGAACTTAGTGTACGCGACAGAATGAACACAAGACATCGAAGCCCGAGGCAGCAGCATCTCCTCTAGAGTCTGTTATATAGAGATCCAAGAGATTCAGAGTGTGCTTGTGTCTTTTTAGGGGCTCCTCCATATATTCAGAGTGTGCTTGTGTCTTTTTAGGGGCTCCTCCATATATTCAGGGTGTGTGGGTGTCTTTTTAGGGGCTCCTCCATATATTCAGGGTGTGCGGGTGTCTTTTTAGGGGCTCCTCCATATATTCAGAGTGTGCTTGTGTCTTTTTAGGGGCTCCTCCATATATTCAGGGTGTGTGGGTGTCTTTTTAGGGGCTCCTCCATATATTCAGGGTGTGCGGGTGTCTTTTTAGGGCCTCCTCCATATATTCAGGGTGTGCGGGTGTCTTTTTAGGGGCTCCTCCATATATTCAGAGTGTGCTTGTGTCTTTTTAGGGGCTCCTCCATATATTCAGGGTGTGCGGGTGTCTTTTTAGGGGCTCCTCCGTATATTCAGGGTGTGCGGGTGTCTTTTTAGGGGCTCCTCCATATATTCAGGGTGTGCGGGTGTCTTTTTTAGAGGTTCCTCCATATATTCAAGGTGTGTGAGTGTATTTTTAGAGGTTCCTCCATATATTCAGGGTGTGTGGGTGTCATTTTAGGGGTTCCTCCATATATTCAGGGTGTGTGGGTGTCTTTTTAGGGCCTCCTCCATATATTCAGGGTGTGCGGGTGTCTTTTTAGGGGCTCCTCCATATATTCAGGGTGTGCGGGTGTCTTTTTAGGGGTCTCCTCCATATATTCAGGGTGTTCGGGTGTATTTTTAGGGGCTCCTCTATATATTCAGGGTGTGTGGGTGTCTTTAGGGGCTCCCCATACATTCTGGGTGTGCGGGTGTATAACAGAGCTGCAGAGCACTAAACCCACCAGCAACGAGTCTCGAGTCTAACCTGTAGTAAAGTCCTATATTAATACATTTTTGTGAAGATGATTCTGTTACTGTTTCGAAAGTACATTTTATCCATATAAACGCACCCCCCCCCCGACAGGTCTTGAAAATTTGAGTTTCTTGCCGACACGTTTATTGAATACGGACAGCAGGATTTGGGGCGCCCAGGGCAGCACCAGCCCTAAAAGCTTAAAACCTTGCCCATAAGGAGCACTCTTACCCATCCCTACTGGCTTAAGATTCCTGCCTGTCCGATTGGGAAGAATTTTAAAATTCCTCCCACCAATAATCCTACAGATAACGTTGGTTTCCACTGAGCGAGTCTGCGGCTTCCCGGGGGGCCGCGCTGCAAACGGTATTGTTTATAGTCTGCTCGTGTGCCGTGAAGGTCACGGAAACCGCTCCGATTCCAGGAAAGGAATTAAAAATAAATAAATGTTATATAATGAGCATCCGAGGCTGGCACCTCACCAGGAAGGCAATTAGGGCACCCAGACAGCATGCCGCTCATCCCCGGACGGGCACTGCCAACACATGGAGAGGAGGGGGGGGGATACATTTGAGAAACACTGGAATTATTTGATGGAGGTTTTATCTTCGCGGATTCCCAAGTAACGCCGCGCCAAGATCAGCAACAGAAACTCGAAAAAGATACAGGAAAAACCAAAACACCGAGGCGGTTATTTAACACCGTGTTTGCTGGAGTCGCCGCTATGACAACCTAGAGCTTCCCTTTGTGAAACGCTGTAGTCAGTTGCAACTACGGCAAACACTGCCGTTTACACCAGCGCATTGATTGCTCACAGCGCTGCCGTTGAAACGGACGCACTTTATAAGGCCGGGGTCAGACGAGCGCACTTCAGAGCGGAAGGAATGTCTGTGAAAGTGCACTGACGCCCGTCTGGCCGCCTCGCTGAGGGCGCAGTTAGGGAGCTCAGGAGGATCGCGCTTTGCAGCCCCAATTGTGCGTTGTAGCATTTCAGCGTTTCAACTTGTACGCTCGCTACACCGTGTTGCTCGCCCAGTTGAAACGTCACAACGCTGCGACGGTCGTCGGGAGGCGCGTCCGTACGATCTGACACCGGCCTTACGAATGAAATCGTGGTTACATTGTATCACTCGACTGATGTTAAGAAAAAGAAGCTGTACGCAGGGATTTCTCTACGTGCGTTGTAGCTTTTTCGCGGCGATGCCTCCATGGCGTCTGTTGCAACATGCGTGAAGAAGTGCGCACGTGCTTCGTGTGTTGTTCTCTATTGATTCCTTTGAAAAGCTACGACGGACAGCGGACAGACGGACATGAAAAGTGCGCCCACGTGACCGCAGCCTCCTCCCTCTCAAATGATATTACTGCGACTGAGGAGCCAGTTCTTCGTCTGACATTAACCTCATACGAAACCAAAACAAGCGAATTTAGAGGAAACACAACTTCTCTGCCAGTGATGGAGTCATGCGATGCCCACGTGGCAGCTGGAGGTGGAATGTGCGCCCATTCATGTACTTCCCCCACACGCGTCTCATCACGCAGACTGGATACAAACAGCCAGTATTGTGTACAGGTTAAACATCCCGTCACTGAGACCCTCAGGAACACCAGGGCTAGGAATATTTTTGGAATTCTGCCACGATCCCACCCAGAGGGACTGCAAGGGACATGCTGCACAGCGCCAGCAAGGAACCCACCCCGCGTGGGCACGGACCTGACATTTTCTATCCTCTGGTTTACGTATCAGAACTAAACGGCAAAGAGTTAAGCAACGACATGTATCAACCCCTTCAGTACCGCAGGCTTCAAAAAAGGCACCATCCGGTGTCCGATAGAGATCTCGATCTGCAGCACAAAAGCAAATGAAATTTGTTAGCTTTTGGGCTGCAGAAGGTGCCCCCAAAGTTTTAGCCCTGTGGGCATAATGCCCAAAAAGCTAAAATGAGCTGCTGAATGCTCGGAGATATCGGGCAGTCAGCAGCCGATGCAGGAGAAAAACAAAACAGACCTGCTGTTTAAACCTCTCAGTTTGGCCAGTAGATGGCGCCATCTTCTGGCCAAATATGAATTACTGTATAATCAAAAATATTACAAAAAAACACTGGTTTCAAACATTGAAAAAAAAATAATAAATCACTTGGTAGTGAAGGGGTTAAGGCAGAGGTCAGCAACCTTGGTTTTTCAGGGGTATCGGAACTACCTCTTCCACGATGCTCAGCCAACACAATGAGTGGCTAAGCATCATGGGAGCTGTAGATCCAAAACCTATGGAGGGCCAAGGCTGCCGACGCCTGTATTAAGGCAAAGTGTATGGAGCCATCACATCCGTAAACCTGTGAGAGCGCCAAGCAGCGAGTACAGCGCCCGTCACCCTCTAGAAAGAGCCCCCCCCCCCCAAACGGCACGGGCCACTGATTGCAAACCTTGGCACATCTGGTGATTCAGAACTACATGTCCTAAGTTGCCTTGTCAC
The DNA here is from genome assembly GCA_009667805.1 of Leptobrachium leishanense. NCBI lineage: Eukaryota > Metazoa > Chordata > Amphibia > Anura > Megophryidae > Leptobrachium > Leptobrachium leishanense. Next base: position 150,575,208 of record CM019070.1, on the reverse strand, counting down.
ATTTAAGACCGGCTGAGCATCACAGGACAACACGTTCAGAACCAGCTGGTGTGCCAAGGTTTGCCCTCACTAGGCATACGCCTACAGGTCTGCTTTTTGCACCAGTTGGCCAGCAGGGGGAGCAAGACACCACTTACAACAGGGATGTCAAACCCCACCACCCCAGGATGTTTATGGCCTACAATTCCCAGAATTATGTGAATGCATTAGACTAGAGATCTCAAACTGTGGCCCCCCCCCCAGAATCATGGGAGGTGTAGTTCAGAAACATCTGGGGGGAGGGCAGAGTCTGAGATCCCTGCATTAGACAGCCAGGGACTCAAAGGAGTTGTAGTTCAGTAACAGTCGAGGGGTGGGAGCTTGACAGCCCTGACTTACAAGGATTGTCCCATCACTCATTTGCAAAATATGATTGACAGCTCGATCAGGGCTGTCCAACACCAGCCCCCCCACCCCAGATGTTTTTGAACTACAACTCCCACGAATCCCTGGCCAACTGTTGTAGTCAAAGAATTCTGGGGATTGTAGGCATCAACATCGGGGGGGGGGGCGCGAATTTGACAGCCCATTGGACAGGAATGCAAACCTGGTGGCACAAGCAAAACTGACCCCGTTCCTGCTGGGATTACGTCCAAACTGGCCACAGGGGGCATAGATTGCGCGCCCCCAAGGGATGGCACGACTGCGCGCCCCCAAAGGATGGCACGACTGCGCATTTTATTGAGTTGCCCCCCTCTTCCTTTTGGTTGAAAAGGCGTCTGGATTGATAAAGTTTCCTTTGCATTGAAAACCCTTTAATAATGGTCGTTCCCGGCTTCCGCTGGCATGTGCCACCCAATACCCAAAGCTCAGAGTTGGCACGAGCCCCGTCCTATATTTATTCCCACCTGTCCCGGCGTTTCAAGCCTCTGCAGGTCTAAAAACAGACGGGGGAAGCTTTAGCCGAGCAGGGACACCGCAGGAGATCAGCCGTAACACGCGCAGAATACGGGATTTAGATTCCTCCGCCGCCTCGAGATACCAGGGCGGGATTAATTCTGCATGTGCCAGGTGCCCTCTCGTGTCACTCGATCCCCCCCAGGACCAGAGAGGAGACAAGTCACCCACCGATCTCACACTCCAGCTAACCAGAGGTTTATCAACTACAACTCCCAGAATTCTTTTAATGCAATAGAATCTGGCCAGAGAATCACGGGAGGGGCGGATCACAAACACCGGGGGGGGAGCGTGAGGTTTGAGAGATCCCTGGTCTAAACCCAAAGGGAACAGGCGTCATTAAGATGACATTTTGGAACTACATTTCCCAGCAGGCTCAGCCATAAAAAACAAAAAGCTGTGACTGAGCATCATGGTGCATGTAGTTTCAAAACATCTGGAGCAGGGCTGTCAGACTTTGGCCCCAAAGATGTTGATGCCTACAAATCCCAGAATTCTTTCGATGCAACAGATCGCCAGAGGATCAAGGGAGTTGTAGTTCAGAAACATAAAGGGGGTAGCAGTTTGACAGCCCTGATCTAGAGGACCAAGGTTGCCGGCCCCCAGCTGGTGGCTAGCAGTCTCCGTCATAGCTAATCCAAGGCTACTGCAGGAGCAGCAATGTTCAGGTCTGTATTGCCGGCCTGCTCAAGGAGGTCCTCACTCTCGAAACGGGTCAAAACCGGTGGGTTTTCAGGAGCTCGGGTGTTTGTAAACTGCACGTTGTGTCCCGGTAACCAACATTATGAAACAAAAACAAACAGGACAGACCACACACAGGACAAACGGACGCCACGTGACACACAAAGTGTAACCGCTCAGCCTTTTCAGCACTGGAGAAGGCCATGCCGGCAGCTGACACCATCACAAAGTATAAATGAAGAAACTGGGATTGGACAGCGGGGATGGGCTTGGGTTCGGGATTATAAAGGTTACAAAACAGGTCAAAAACCTCTGTGTTTTCCAGCGCATCAAGAGCTACCAGCTGCAAGAGATCAGAAAGCAGGGATTAACCTATGGGATCACGGATTGCAAGAGACCCCGCCCCCGCAGAGCCAGACACGGATAGCAGATCCCACCCACGTGGAGCCCACTACAATATTATCAAGAAACAAGCTTAAAATGCAGGACTGTTTCATCTCGTTATTTTACAGCCGGGATGTCAGACGCCAGTCCAAGAGGTCGATGGCCTACAATTCCCAGAATTCCTTGAATGGAAGACGGCCAGAGAATCCTGGGAGCTGTAGTTAAACCACATCTGGGGGTTACCAGGGTCTGAGATCCCTGGGCTGAACGTTTTGCATTAGAGACTGTGACGTTGGGGAAGCAAAACTGGCCCAAACGGATAGAGATTGCAGATTCAATGCTCGCCGGGTGCCGTGAACGAGATTACTCTGCCACCTTGTGGCAATATTTAGTACTTTATGTGTAGTGTAGGTGGCAAAGTGCCGTGTTCATACGGACACTCCGGGTCATTCACAGATCGCCGTTTACCGTTACAACCGCAATAAACTCCGTCAATTAAAGAGAAACCTGAATAACAGGAGGTGCTCGGTTAAACTATTCCTGCCGTCGTTTTGACCCCCCCCCTTTGCATGGATCACCCCCGTTTATCATGGTTATAACAGCAGTGTTAAGCGAATAAACCAGATTGTAAACCGAGGGGGGTTGTTTCAAGTTTTTAAGTGCACTCAGATAAAACACATTTTGCCCATTTTACGAGGAATCCCTATAAAAATCCAACGAAAAGGAAGTTCTTCCCTTTGAAAGATTCCCGTTCTCCCATGTGACCACCAGGGCCGGATTTACAAGTAGGTAAAGTAGACACGTGCTTACAGACGCTCACCACAGGGGCAGGGGGGCACTTTAGGGGTTATTCAAAGAGCATCCGATATTTCAGGGCTTTCTTTCAAAGCGATTCGACGAGTTCAATTCGCCGACCCTTGCGGTGAAATCGGCATTCACCGCATGGTCCCCAATGTGCGCCGAATGGATCCGAACAAGGGTTTTAAAAATTTATTTTTAAAAAAAGGCAATTTTTAAAAGGCTTCTAAATCCAGAAAAAAAAATGCATGAAAATAAGGTCCTATGAAGAATAAAAAATAAATAAAAAAAAAATAAAAAATCGTAAACTGTTAAATAATAATAAAAAAAAAAACAGGAAAATATTTTTTAACATTGAAACTTATGGGTATCGCCTGAATAATTTCAAAGAAAGAGATGGTAAGCACCCACTGCATGTACCACCACCAAAATCCTGAAGCTAGGCCAGATTAGTGGTGGTTTCCTCTAAACCAGAAACCTGAAAATGTATACGTATCTGGATGTATACGTATCTGGATGTATACGTATCTGGTCTGGGTGCCCTCGGGGTTTAGATGGCTCCCTTAAATTGTATATATCCATGTGGATTACGCTAAAATGCAAGAAAACATAATAGTGCAGCAATTCACAATCAAATCTGTTGAGATTAGATAGCATATAGTTGTTCCACTCACAAATATAGAGCCCCATCACTGGCTCCGAGTGGATCAGCGCATCAGAATGTATTTCAGGACTCCGTGGTAGTCCACACCTTTATTGGGATGGTAACTCGCCGTAGCAGTAGATATATAGGAAAAGTTAAAAGGAAATCTCCTTGTGTATATACAATATATAGACAGTTCTGAGACAAATTTGAACTCCCTATTCGTGGAGTTTATCCAAGCTCTAGGTGAAGCGCCAATGGATTTGTTAAATGGGTCAAATCCAAAAGAAAAAAATCCATGCTGTCGTGGCGTTTTTTTGGGATTTGACCCACTTAAATCCATTGGTGCTTCACCTCGAGCTTGGTTAAGCGCCATGAATAGGGAGTTCAAATTTGTCTCAAAACGGTCTATATATTGCGAAAAGGAAATCTTGTGTATATGATTTATACCTTTCCTATATATCTACGGCTACAGCGAGTTACCATCCCAATAAGGTGTGGACTACCACGGAGGAGTCCTGGAATACATTCCGATGCGTTGATTCAATCGGAGCCAGTGATGGGGCTCTATATTTGTGAGTGGAACAACTATATGCTATCTAATCTCAACAGATTTGATTGTGATTTGCTGCACTATTATGTTTTCTTGCTTCTTTGTATATATCCATGTGGATTACACTATTTAAGGGAGCCATCTAAACCCCCGAGGGCGATCCAGGTTGCGCTGAACAGATACGTATACATTCCCCTGATTAAACCTGCCGAATGAAACAACCGAACAGCAGGGCATTTCGGCAACTTTTCACTGCTGTTCGGTGTCTGAATAGATTAACCATTGCTTCTCTATGGGGGATCTCACTGCCGAACAGGCACATTTCACTGGCAATATGCCAATATTTGGCGAATTGCCAGCTTTCTGAATAGCCGAATGGCTCAGGAAATTCACCGTACGATGCAATTTGGCCCTTATTAAATAACCCCTTTTGTAAAACACTAAAATAAAAAATTGCAATTTATTTCTGGGTTCACACATGGTACCCCCTGTGGTTGACGCCTTTTTCCCCAGTGTAGAAAAAAATAAAAATTAAAAAATTAGAATTGTGAAAGCACACTTTTTTTTTAAAAAAAAAAAAAAAAAATCTAGAATTTTTACTTCCCATTTTTTTTGTTTTACAGAAATTTTTTAAAAAAAGTCCCGATTTTTGCATTAACAAAAATTTTGTAGGAGGGGAGCTCCATATTTCTGCAACTACAGGCTTCTGAGATCTCCGCGGCATGCCGCAGGAGGGAGGGGCCGCTGCAGGCACGCTTTGAATTTCTGCATTTCCAGGCAAAGACTGATCGATTGAAATGTACTGGAGCCGGAGCATTTCGTCCCAACAGGAAGTCCCACCCCCCCCCACCGGTGTGCATGTCACCAAAAATAAGCACCAGGTCAGGAAGCAAAATGTTACCTTGTCGCCAAAGCCCCTGTCCTTGGCCATCATCTCCCTGAGTGTCTGTAACACCTTGATGCAGAGCTTCTCTTCATTCTCCTCCAGGAGCAGCTTGGTGTGCCGGATGAGCCTGCGGAGGGGGAGGAGCAACACGTGACTCGAGGCACGGGGGACAACACGAGGTCTGTACAGATCGTCCAGGTTGCGTGTCATCGCTTACTTGCAGATGAACTGGCCACTCTCGCACTTCTTGCGGGCGTCGGTGTTCTCCGGAAACAGAAGTTCTGGCCTGTGTAGGACGTCCACGAGGACGGACAGCTCGGCTTGAACCAATGGACGGAGCCGATCTTCCAGAGAGGAGACAATGTCCTACGGGGGGGGGGGGGGGAAGAAAAAGGTCAGGTCGACGATAGGTCCAAGAACTACATGGGCCAGGAAAGTGGAGTCAATGAAGCCAACAGGGATCTCGTACTCTGCCCCCCCCCCCCAAGAAGTTGATTCCTACATTTCAAGATTCTTTGAATGTAATAGATGGCCAGAGGATCATGGGAGTTGTAGTTCCAAATACTGATTTAGAAGATCACAAACATGATGGTGGAGAAAGCGGTTTATTCGTTAAAGAGGAACGCAAACACAGGCTGAGGAACGTCTCTGAAACGCTGGGGACCAGACGAGTTTCGGATTTCGGCATATTTGCATATAATGGATGGGACTCTAAGTCTAAACATGAAATCCATGTTTCATACACACAGCGTGAAGGGCATTCTATACGGGATTTTTATTTGTCCCCATAAAGGGTGGACTTTTCCCCACTTGGCGTTCTATGCGGCAAAATAATGGGAATTCCAGGTAAGGGATACTCGATCGGTATAGACAGCGCATAGAGATGACTGTCAGCTCCACCATCCCCCAAAAACCCGACAAGATCAACTCATGTCTTTTAAATGCTGGAAAAAGTTAAAACGTGAGCATTTAACACTTTCACTGCCGTGATTGTGTATCACACGATCAGCAGTAGCAGACGCAGCAGCCAGTGGTAGCGTTAACATGATCTAGGGCTGTGCTGCATCATTGCAGACGAAAGTCATATGAGGGCACCTTCTGGAGTCCAACAGCAAAGATTTAACCCTGCGGGCATGATGCCCAGGCGCCAAGACCGTTTAAGGAAGGTCTGTTGGACTTTCCCCAGCGATTGTAAACTCTGGAGCAGGGTCCCCTCTCCTCTTAGATTGTAAGCTCTGGAGCAGGGTCCCCTCTCCTCTTAGATTGTAAGCTCTGGAGCAGGGTCCCCTCTCCTCTTAGATGTAAGCTCTGGAGCAGGGTCCCCTCTCCTCTTAGATTGTAAGCACTGGAGCAGGGTCACCTCTCCTCTTAGATTGTAAGCTCTGGAGCAGGGTCACCTCTCCTCTTAGATTGTAAGCTCTTGAGCAGCGTCCCCTCTCCTCTTAGATTGTAAGCTCTGGAGCAGGGTCCCCTCTCCTACTGTTCTGTGTGTAACTTGTATATTTGTTATTCTGTTTCTCCCTTTGTACAGCGCTACGGAACTTGGCGCTTTATTAATGCATGTAACTCCTTATGCACGGCGACCTAAACTGCAATAACTCCTTTCAGCCAGTAGATGGCGACACCCACCTGCCATATATTATTACAGTAAGGAATAAATTGGGAATATTCCCCAAATAGATTCCTCCCTGTATAATCAGCTGCGCCGCTGCCACTGGTGTATTTTGGCCTAGGCCAACAAGGCCTAGGCCTAGGGCGGCACTCTCCAGGGGGCGGCGGCCCGCCGGGTGGCCCCACCCCTAAATTTTTTTTTTTTTTATTTTTTTTTACTTTTGCTAACTATTTTACCAGGAAGGAAACATTGAGATGTCACTAATTTTCAAGTATGGCAAGGCCTAGGCTTTCACTTTCCAGGGGGCAACAAAAACCCACCACTAATTGGGTTACTCACAGAGCACCGAAATGATGCCAATATTTTGGTGTTCTGTAGTTCCCTGCACTTCGGGGAATAAAATTCCCCACCCTGCAGTGAATTCACCACAGGGTCCCCAAAGTGCATGGAGTTGGCCGCTGAATGCTGCCACCGCAAACCCGTGGCCTGCTATTTTCAAAAGAACTACTGAACAATGTCTGGAATTTACATACAAGATCCTATGATTGATAATAAAAAGTTCTGTAACAGAAAAAGAAGAACCAATATTAAAAAAAAAGGGCATGGGGATTTTGCCCAAAAAAATCTGAAATTACTAAATGGTACTAAAAAATAAATAAATCTATAAATAAAGACTTTTTACTGCAGATTAAAATATTAAGTGGTTTATTAGATATTGCATAAAAACGGGAATATTTTTAACATTGAAACCTATGGGGTTCTCCTGAATAACCCTGCTGATTGAAACCGCCGAACATCAGGGCATTTCACTGACATTTCTCTGCTGTTTGGTGTTCTCTGAATAGATTAACCATTACTTCTCTATGGGGATTTGCACTGCCTTCAAACAGCACCGTACTTGCTGGCAGTTTGCCAAACTTGTGTGGGAGCATATCACCAGAGCAGTGGTGTACTTAGAGGAGTGGCGGAGGGCGGGCCGCCCAGGTACAGTGATTATTGGGGTGTCATTAGGGGGTACTAGGAGGTGCCACTGTCACTGTGTGTCAGCTTTGAGCGGTGTTCTCAAACAACGAGCAGCGGAGCATGGCGTTTGCATATGGAATAAAATCGAATAGAATAAAAATCCCCCTCTCCTCCTCCATAGCTCCTCCCCTGTCCCGCAGTAGCTCTAGGAGGGGGATGTGATTTGTGTCCAGAGAGAGAAGATGACAGTAAATGGCAGGTAAAGGGGGGTATCAGCAGAATTTGAAGCCCTGTCTGCTTACTGCTGTTTGAAGTGGACCTTTCCTTAACCAGCACTGCAGTGATAGAAATTTGTCATTAGCTGCCGCTCCTGGTGAGGCTGCCGTGCAGGTCACACTCGGTCCGGCCAGTCAGGTGGTACTGAGTCTCAGTACCACCTGACTGGCTGAACCACGTGACACGCACGCAGCTGCCCACCCTTTCGTTAACATGGACTGTCACTCTATTCTGGACTGAACACCCACCAGGAAGGGAATCAAAGCCACGGTGCACCCTCTGGCAGTGGCACCCCACTGCTGACAAGATGGCTCCACGCACAGGCACAGCCGCGATCCTAACGTGGCCTGGAGGGACCTCCTGCTGAGTCTGTACACAGTCCCTGCTGACTCTGCACACAGCCCTACCGCGGACGGAGGCCGGTAAATGTAGAATAAATAATTGCTGTGTGCTCATATACACTCGGTTTGCTGGGAGTTTTATTGCAGTGGATTCTGATGCACTCATACACACCACACATTGCATTGCTGGGAGTTTTATTGCTGTGGATTCTGTGATACACACTGCATAGTACTTGAGTTTTATTGCCCTGGAGCTCTGGGATACACTCATACACACTGCACATTACTGTGAGTTTTATTGCTGTGCAGTTCTGATATGCTCATACACACTGCACATTTCTGTGGGTTTTATTGCTGTGCAGCTCTGTGATACGCTCATATGCAGTGCCCGTTTCTGTGGATTTTATTGTTCAACCAATTAGAGCGGCTGTGATCCAGTATACTTAACATGCGTGGCTGTTCTTTGTAAAAATGCTTGAATTTAAACATTTCATAATTTTATTTATCTCAATAGATACATTTGAAATGGTATACAAAATATACAAGTAGGCACTTGTATCCACTTTTAATATAAAGAGAGGAAAAGGCGGAGCTCTAAGAGGAAAAGGTGAGCTTAAAGAGGAAGGGTGGGGATTAACCAGGAAGAGGTGTGCCTTGACAGGAAGGGGTGCCTCAAATTTAAATTAGGGGGTGCACGAGTTTAGTCAGGCCTAGGGCAGCACAAAACCTAAATACACCACTGGCCGCTGCGGAGGATTTGTACTCGAGCAGCTACTAAGTAACCAATGAAGGATTGCGCACGGATGCCGGTTTTGGAGTACCAGTCAATCGCAGGTTAATGTCAATGCGTTTCTCCGTTATCATTAGAGGGTTAATGAACGGCTTTATCAGGAACACTGCATCCATTTAACCAACGCATTGCCACAGCAGGTCTAGGGGTGCCGTATCCTGCGTGACATAGGTTGGAAACTTTGTTGCAATCTGTGACAGACTCGTCTACAGTAACTTAATTCCCTATTGAATACAGCATTCCCTTTAACCCTGTCGCTGCTGAGCCTTTTCACACCTCTGTGCTCAGCTCATTTTTAACGCTTTTGCTCATCATGTTTAAATGCGATTTGAAGTCACATTTTATTATACAACCCAGACATATTATATATCGTTCTTTCCGGGAGACTCGACAGATTCATAAGAGGTCATTATTATATGTATACGTTATGTCCGGTCTGTATATTATAACAAAAAATGCAATACAATTAGAATTTTCAATAATTTACAATGTGTAAAGTGCGTTTTTTTCACATTTTAACATGCGAGCGTTTGCGGTTATATTTTCTATGGGTTGCGCTTTTTAAAAAAATTAGAAACGGGGAATCGTTACATTTTTGGGGAAAATTACGTGTTTTTTAGCAAACGCCCCCATAGAAAAAATCGTTAGTGCAGCATCATTGTTCATATTATAATTGAAATGGGAACAATATTGCTGCATTAAACAAAAAAGTTGTTTAAAATTTTAATAATATATATTTTTTACATGCTCTGGCCGTTCCAATGATATCAAACATTAACCCCTAGCTGTCACAGATCAAGAGATGGGGGGTTCCAATGAACCCCTTATCTCCACCATAGGTGGCAGCAAGGGGTTAATTGCGGAACTGGCGCCATTGCGCTATGTGCGGTGACGCCAGTCGTTAGGGGGATATCCTGGAAGTTTGGCCGACATCCAAGATGTCGGCCAGCTCCAGGAGGGGACCGCGATATGGCGCCATCGCGGTCCATATCGCCGTATCGTGATCCAGCCACCTAGGGGTTAAAGACAGCCGCCACTTGGAAGGGCAGGTGGCCCGCACGGATGGGGAGGGGGGAGAGGTCCCCCCTCCCCTTCAGGCACCTTCCCCACAATGGTGCCTGAAATAGTGCCCGCCAGGGTCCTGGAGGCTGGGCTGACAGAGGATGTCGGCCTGCACTGGGGGGCCGCCGCGATCGGACGGAATCCCAGCCGATCACCGCTGCAAAGGGAGGACGTGGAGTGTGTCCTCCGCATGGAAAGGGTTAAACCTGGTTTTCCTCCCAATCTATTATTCCGGACGCACGAAGGTCCGGTTCTACCTTTTCTCTTGACAGACTATTTCCCTTGTAAAGCCCTAGTAGGGGGCGCTGCACCGAATCTTTCCCCTCGACCGCAGGCTTCAAATAAAGGCTTATGCTTTATGCTAATCCGGGTTTTTTGTATTTTTCTAAGATCATGTGATTTTTTTCTCAAAGTTACTTTTTATTCACACCGTGTGAACTCGTCCCCATTTTCTATAGACATTAAGACTATAGACGGTGCCACGCTCACCCTTTCATCAGACCAGCAGACTTAGGCCGGGGTCAGACGAGCGTTTGGCAGAGAGTGGACGTTCCTTCCACTTTGACGCCTGTCTGGCAGTGCGCTCAGCGGCGCAAGGCTCAATCCTTCTATGGAGGATCGCCCTTTGCAGCAAACGCACGGCATAGCGCTTCGATGGGGAAACACGTCCGATGTAGCGAGTGCAATTCGTGCACACGCTACGGAGTTTGGCCGGCGTCGAAGAGTCACAACTCTGCGACGGAGGCAGGGAGGCACGTCAGTACGGGCAGACATAGTGCGTGCGCTACAGCGTGTTGCCAGCCCCGAAGCGTCACAACTCTGACGGAGGCAGGGAGGCACGTCAGTACAGGCAAAAAATAATACGCTCCGGGTAAGAACAGCTAAGGCCGTGGTCAGACGAGCGCATCTAGTTATCCCCTCCTGGAATGTGTTTTATTGCCTTTGATTTATTCAATTAACCCTTTGTCATTCACACTCCAGGCAGTTTCTCCGTTACGATGGATTCCCCAGGTATTTGTCTTTTAACTCTTCACTTTTCAATTCTAATGTGAACAATGATTCTGCACGAACTCGCCTTCTCATAAAAATCACTTTATACGCTGAAAATGATCGAAATCGGAAACAAAATTCACTTTACACTTTTTGTTACAGCATTCTGTCAGGACATGATGTATACGCGTAATAATGATATATTATGAATCTGCCGTTAAAAAAAAAAATATATATAAAAAAAGGATATATAATACATCTGGGTTGTACAATAAAACATGACTTCAAAATTGTGTTTAAACGTGACGAGCACCAAACTCAGCAGTCTCCTTATCATTACTAACCTGTAGCCTTTCGATGATGTTCCGGTAGTCCCGTGATGCCGTCAGCACCGAATCACGGCGAGCAGCGTTGCGTGCAGACATACGCCAACTCATCGCCGTCTTCTGCACAATGTTGTGGCTCTTCAAGAACAGGTTGTTCACTTGGCTATCGAGGTCCACCGGAATGGCTATGGCACGGCTCTTGGCTGCAATTCCAGGGAGACGTCGATTAAAACCAGAGATCGCGCAAACCTCTACATCTATCCACACGCCTGAAGACCACCAACACTCCAGCAAGGGGTCTTCTGTAGCATGCAGTCTCCCTGCATGCTGGTCCGCATAAGGAGCAGACACTCTGCCAGGGCTGTCAAACTCTGGCCTGTCAGATGATTCCAAACTACAGCTCCCATGATCCTCTGGCCATCTATTGCATTCAAAGGATTCTGGGAATTGTAGGCAATCAACATGTGGGGGGGCGAGAGGTTGAGATCCCTGCATTAACCCCTCCGAGAAGCGTCCACACACATCTCTCTAGACACGCATTACCTCGTGGTTGCCCTGCCCTTCTTACCCACGTCTGACAGCACCCGGATACAGCTCTCCACCGACGCTTTCTGGGCAGGCAGGAGCCAGCTGCAGTGATACACCCTGAACACTGCCTGCAGGAGCTGCACGAACACCGGCTGCCGGGTCTGCGGAAACAGCACCGGCACGGTCAAACCAAGAAGAGCGCCAAGAACCTCTCCCGCGTCACAACCGTGGCACACGTTGGCACCCCCTGCTCGTATGAAACCCATGTGCCCAAATTAAGAAAGGGTAAAAACCAGTGTCTGGAGGAGTGTGATTGGCCGAAAAGTTGTACCTTCCACCTGTGACCGAAAAGAAACCCAAAATATATAGACGGAGCGTCACTGGTTTACCTGTTTCAGTATGGTGAGCACTGAGCCCTGCGGTAAGAACAAGCCCATTAGTATTTCCCCATAAAGCCGACACATTCCCCAAATTTACAACAAAAGATCCCAGCGTCGCCATAAAGCAGGGGCCGGCAACGTTATCCCTCCAGCCGTTACGCAACTACATCTCCCATGATGCTTAGCTACTCATTAGATATGAGGTTCAGCCCATCTAACGAGTAGCCGAGCATCATGGGAGATGTAGTTCCATAACAGCTGGAAGCCGGAATCTCAAACTCGCGCCCCCCAGATGTTTTTTGAACTACGACTCCCATGATACTCTGTCCATCAATTGCATGCAAAGAATTCTGGGAACTGTAGGCAGTAAACATCGGGGGGGGGCGCAGACTTTGAGATCGCGGCCATAAATCAGAGAGAAAGCAGAGAATTGCACGTTTTGGGCCGTTTTGTCTTAAAATGAGCAGTTTCCTGATTTTTTTAAATAGCGGCTTTTGACGTAATAACCTCATTTTTAAAATGTAGAGTTTTGCAGATCTTATCTCCATCAGGAAAATTAACCCCGTTCCACGTACATTTCGCTCCCGTGGCGACACAAGAAAACAGTAATAACGTACACGAGCGAATAGAAGTGACAGAGCAGGTCCCGGCAGCTTATAAAGCAGGTTTGTGATGGCGCTGCGTGATGCAGGCGGCTACTGAGCAGGTCCTGGAAGCTTATAAAGCAGGTGGCTACTGAGCAGGTCCCAGCAGCTTATAAAGCAGGTTTGTGATGGGGATGCAGGCGGCTACTGAGCAGGTCCCAGCTGCTTATAAAGCAGGTTTGTGATGGGGATGCAGGCGGCTACTGAGCAGGTCCCGGCAGCTTATAAAGCATGTTTGTGATGGCGCTACGAGTTGCAGGCGGCTACTGAACAAGTTCTGATAGAAAATGACAGCCAGTCATTGATTCCGCTCCGCTGACACTGCCTACACGTCAAGGCATCCCATGACAATTTAACCACCTTTAGGCTGCATAAAGTCGCATAAAAAAAAAAAAAAAAAAAACAGATACAGTTGTGTCAGATTTCTTTAACCTGCGTAAAAGCAGCAAAATGAAGCACGGGGGAAAAAATGACCAGGTATAATATATATATATATATATATATATATATGTTGGTTAGGGGTAGTGTGTGTGTGTATATATATTCTCTCACTACCCCTAACCAACAGATCAGCATAAGTCGTGTATGTGAGCGCCACTACATTTAGACAATGCTCCCTTCACTTTTAGGTGTTGGATTTCATTTTTTGTTCCTGCTGGCGTACAGTTGCTTCCCCCCCCCTTTATTATGACACTTTATGCAGTTTTTTTACGCAAACCAAGAAGTGTCTATTCAAGGTAAATCACATTTAAAGGGATTAAAACTAATTTTGCTCATTTGACAGGGCACCTCCCTTCATAAACCTCAGCATTTTTTAAATGACCTATGTAAGTGGGGGGGGGGGAGACAACCCCCCAAAAAACAAGCAAAAGAAAAACACAAAACAGAAAGGGGGACATTTTAGCTTAAAGTTTCCCAGTCCCCCATTTAAGCTGCACCCTGCCCCCTTCCTTCCCATATAAAAAGGTGCCCCGTCAAATAGGGAAAACTAGTTTTACCCATAAAAAGGTGCACTTTCAAACACAAGGGGTTATTCAGAAAGCACCGAAATTTCAGTACTTTCCAGTTCTGGGATTCCATTTTGCCGACCCTGCGGCGAATTCACCGCAACACGGAGTCGCCGAACGGATTAAAAAAAAATAAAAAAATAAATCTATTTTTCTAATACGTTTTGATGCATTAAATTTATTTCTAAATAAGGGGTCATTTAAAAAAATAATCTTAAAATAAAAAAAAATTTAATTCCTAATTTAAGTTGTCTAAAAGAAAATATAATACAAAAAGGTGTTCCAAAAAAAATATAAAAAGACTGTTTGCTGAAAATGAAAAGAATAAATGGCTGAGTAAAAAAAATCATGTTTAAACGTGTTTTTAAGGCTTATTTTAGTATATGACCAGACATATTATATATCGTTCTTTCCGTCAGACTCAGTAGATTCATAATATGTCATTATTATATGTATACGTTATGTCATGTCTGTATATTATAACAAAAAATGCAATAAAATATGTATTTTCAATAATTTACAACGTGTAAAGTGTTTTTTTCACATTTTAACATGCGAGCAATTGCGGTTATATTTTGTATGGGTGCGCTTGTTAAAAAAATTAGAGATGGGGTCTCGTTACATTTTTTTTTGGGGAAAATGACACTATTTTTAACAAACGCACCGCATACAAAAATCGTTAGTGCAGCATCATTGTTCACATTATAATTGAAATGGGAACAATATTGCTGCATTAACAAACCCAAAAAAATAAAAAAAAGTGTTTATTTTTTTATTTTATTTTTTTTTAATTTTTATTCATTTTTTTTTTTTTTTTACAAAATTTTACACTTTCATGTTTGGTATCGTTGGAACGGCCATGCTCTGGCCGATCCAACCATACCAAAATTTAACCCCTAACTGCCACGGATCGGGAGATAGGGAGTTCCAATGAACTCCCTATCTCCACAGTTGGTGGCAGTTAGGGGTTAACTCTAGGACTGGCGTCATCGTGCTACGCACGATGACGCCAGTCCTCTGGGGGAGTTCCCGGAGGCTTGGCCGACATCCAAGATGTCGGCCAGCTCCGGGAAAGGATCGCGAACCGGCGCTTTTCAGCGCCGATTCGCGATCCAGCTCCCCAGGGGTTAATGCCAGGCATCATTTGGAAGGGCAGGCTGTGCCCTTCCAAATGATGCCTGGGTTAAGCCCCGCAGAGCCACCGATCGGGAGGGAGAGAGGTCCGAAGGACCTCCCCCCCTCCCTTTCAGGCGCCTCCTCCGCACATGCGGGGGGGGCGCCTGAATTAGGTGTCATCGCGCCCCCGCGATGACACCTAATTCTGGCGGCTGGTGGTCCGGATGCCGGGCTGACATCCAGGATGTCAGCCCGCACCGGAGGGGCCAGCGATCGGCCGGAACCCGGCCGAACGCTGACCCAAATGTGAGGACGCGCTCAGCGCGTCCTCAGCACACCAGCGGGAATGCTGAGGGCGCGCTCAGCGCGTCCTTAGCATTCAAGTGGTTAAACATTAAATCCTATGGGATTCGCCTGTTTAAACCTGTCGAACCGAATCACCAAAAATCAGGGCCTTTTGCCAACATGTCGGTGCAGTTCAGATGTCTCTGGGACAATTTCGAGGCCGCCGACGATTGCCGAATTGAGCCGATCTGCCCCGTATTTCGCAAATAGGCAGCTCTGTGAATAGACGAGCTTCCACGAACCGTACGGTCCAATAACCAGCCCATCCTGCCAGAAGACGCCATTACTACCATGTTTCCTAATCCCAACGGATGCCGTGATATTACAAACGCCTTTGCGCGTGGCCGCGTACCTGCAGAGTTGTGCTCTGGTCGGAGAATGGCGAGCTGAAGAACGTGGTGACGATGCTCATGACCGTCTCGGTTACGTAGCGCTCCAGCACCAGGTCCGCATGCTTCCGGTCACTTGTGCTATTGCACACCTGGAGGGAACGAAGCCAACAGAAGAAAAAAAAAAAAGACCCGTCACTCGTTGAGACGCCACCTCGAAAGCCGCCCCGGATTGCACCCTCCGGCTGCGCTCACCCTGCATATGTCCACCAGGAAGTTTTCGAAGAGTTTCCACATGTGGTTACTGGTGTAGATCTCCTTCATCTCCACCTCTGTGTCCACATAGCAATGATTAAGAAAGTTAATGTATGCAATCTTCACCTGAGGGAAGACAGAGGTTATATCACAGCCAGCTCACAGGGCAGACGGACTACATCGAGAAACCCCCGTTAGAAGGGGAGAAGCCGCTCCTCGCGCGTTCAGGAGGAGACTCCATTCACAGACCATGCACGCTCATGCGCCGCTCACCTCGGGGATGCAGTCCTCATGCGTCACCACGCGCACAATGTCATCCAGTGGGAGCAGTGAGTTGCACTTGATCTCGGTGTACACGTTCTTGCCCTCGGTGCAGACCGCCAGCAGCTCCACCAGGTGGATGTGATACATGAGTGGGCTGTTCTCGTCCATCCGCTCCCTCTCGGAACGCATCATCTGCACCAAAGTCTGGAACGACGCGCGGTCGTTGTAAAACACCAGGACGTCCTCGCCAGAGTTCACCAGCTACAGGAATAAGACGCAAACCTGGGTACGATGCATTATTTAGGATTTGAAGGTACTGCTTACTGGGTAAGGTTGGGGGGGCAATATCGCACCGAAAAACAATATTTGTACCCGAATCGTCTGCCATTTTGCTCATGTGGTGCACCTATACTAGAACCCAGGGCTCGCTTTTCTTTTTGATACTTTTATTGCTCCTGCACCGGATGAACCGGGTACAGGTTGTGACACCAGTCTGCTCGTTTAACCCTTTCACTACCAAAATAGGAGTTAACTCTGTTACGAAGATAAATCATTAGTAAATCCAGATCCCACTTGCAAACCTTATAAAACAAATTAAAGTGCCGCCAGGGGAAACAAAAGCCGCCGTCTGCGCTCTGTCACTCCATCTTCAAGAAGCTACAAGGAGCAGCCCTCACCCCCACTGTAACAATAAGTTACAAACTTTACTGCATCATTCCAGCAGCCAGGGGTTTGTCAGAATAAAGGGAGAGATGTGGGGTCAGTCGCTGCTGTACAGGGATAAGATTCAGGGGTTATAAGGAGTGTAAATCCCTGTACAGTACATATACAAGGTGTTGCTGTAATTGCCATACACAGGCATTATGCGGCACATACAGATACAAGGTGTTGCTGTAATTGCCATACACAGGTATTATGCGGCACATACAGATACAAGGTGTTGCTGTAATTGCCATACACAGGCACTATGCAGCACATACAGATACAAGGTGTTGCTGTAATTGCCATACACAGGCATTAAGCAGCACCTACAGATACAAGGTGTTGCTGTAATTGCCATACACAGGCATTATGCAGCACATACAGATACAAGGTGTTGCTGTAATTGCCATACACCGGCATTATGCAGCACATACAGATATTGCATTGCTAATAATCTCATTATGATCACTACAAACCTCCATAAGAAGGAGATCACCATTTTTTTATCTGTCTGCAGCACATTTACTGACACAAAGGCCATTTCTGCCTGTATGTGGATAATACAGACCCCTTGGGACATAGTGTGAGGTAAGGAACGCTCTAGAGTTTAGAACCTTTCATCCCAGTTAAATTTCTGTAAAGGAAAAAACCAACACATTAAAAATGTGCAAATTTACTTAAAGTACTTGGTAGTGAGGGGGTTAATCACTAATTTAGGCCCCTTTGGTTTTCTGTAGTCCGTCCTCCATGACCAAGATGCTATAGAGTCAGACCGCTGTCTCTGATTATGCTCCGATACAGTTACTCCCGGGCTTTGGAAGTATCAGAGCGCCCGAGCCTTTCTTTGAAAGATGTCAAAGGCGGAACTGAAGCCGGAAACCAAACCCTTCCACAAAGGAATCCCAGGCGAGCCGGGTCTTACCTCCGCCATGACGATGTCCTGGCACTTCTTGATGAAGCGACTTTCGGCTTTCACGATTGTTTGCAGGAACTTTATGTACTGCACGCTGCGCCCGTGAGTCTCGATGCAGTGGGCGAAGTGCTGGACCACCCGCTCGTTGATCTCGCTGCACAACTGGAAGTTATTCATGAAGATGTGCTGCATGGTCACCGCTTCCAAAATCTTGAGGGAGGGGAAAATCAAATTCATGCGTCAGGAGACGACTTGACGACAAGAGGAGACGTTCGTAATCCTGCAAATTCTGACAGAATGGGGATTAAAACCGGCCGGTTTCTCATTCACGCCCGTTATTTCCTACCTTTAATGAACGGTCCCCTATTACAAAGTCTAGAAGCTTCTCCCTCCTGACCTAAAGCTCGTAGGCTTTTCTATAGAGTCTACTGGCAAAGCACCGAAGTTGCGCAATTTCAATGCTTTGCATTTCGCTGAAAATACAGCGAATTCACTATTTAGCGAATGGTCACTGCCCAAGCAGTTATCGGACGTCGGCAAAAACCACCAAGTTGCACCTGTGAATTCCACAGAACTGGTACACAAAAACCCGGCCACTCCGACTTGTCAGCAAATAAAACATTACAGGCTCTATTACATTCTTCGTGCAATCTCGTTCGCGCAGCGAAAAAAAATTTGAGTGCATCTTCCGGCGTGATCACACGAAAATTAACGGTGGTATCATGATCAGAACGCATTTTCTTATCCGTCTGATAACGTTCGTAAAAACGACGCACAAAACAAAGTGTAATACAGGCGCAGTAACGTAGTGCACGTAAATCAGTGTGCAGACTGGTTTTTTTCGTGGGATTCAGCCAATCAGAATTAAGAACCTTAATTGACATCAATTTACCTTAATTGACTCACGTTTTTGCGCCTGTCAAAGTAAATCTGTGTATATATGCTGCAGCAATAATAAAAACACGCACAACTTCACCATTTTATTGTTTGGGTATGTGTAGAATGTGTAACTACTTTGCTGTATTTTTTTTTCGTGCTGGTGTTTTTCGTTTCGGCCAGAACGTTCAGATTTGCCGTTACCACCAGCTTTTCACAGACGTTAAAATTATGCGCGCAAACGTCGTTCATAAGAAGATGAACATCGATTGTAATACCATCTGCGTACCAGTGCACGAACGCATTTGCGCTCACAATGTTAAGTATAGGAAGCGCGCAGTACATCACGCTCGCGCAGGTCCATCTGAGGTTAAACGATAACACGCATCATTTGCGCCAATGTTGTAATACGACGTTCAGCCCCTCGTGCAAATGCGCATGCAAAACCAAATGCGCGAGGAATGTAATAGGGGCCTACATGTGCTACAATATGTCAACGTTTCAGACCTTCTACATTTCTTTCATCAGGATGTGAATAGGTTTCAGCACCATAGAAAGCCCCACTGAACACAGCAAGACTGAAGTAAAGATTATAAAAACCCATTGGGTTCAGAAAGAAAAAAAAAAAAAAGCCTGGTTTTAAAAAAAATTAGGAATCAAATTTTTTTTTAAAAAAATACTGAAAAATGTCAGGAATAAAGCTTTTTGCTGCAAGTGAAGAGAATAAACGGTTGAATAAATATTTAACAGGGAATATTTTTACATTGAAACCTATGGGATTATTTAGGTACCAGCTGGTATGTTATGATTGGCTGCCATGTTCATTATAGTACCGGATAGAGATATATATAATTCCTTTATAAAGGCCCGGTGTGGGGCTGAAACGTCTTTTTATACGATGTTTTAAATGAACTTTATTCAAACCCCGGAGGGCGTCCACAATAATATCTATCTATCTATATATACATACATAGAGTTGTGTTCAAAATTATTCAACCCCCACTGAAATTGAGTGTTTTGGCCAGTTTGACATTGATTTTGATCATTCAGTCATCTTGCTTACAATTAAATCAAAGAGGCACGTGTAGGTCAGACAAATATAACATAACATTTATAATGAAATAACCACAAATGTCTTTTCTGTGCTCACATCATTATCAGTTTTATTCAACCCCCAAGTGACATTCAATCTTAGTACTTAGTACAACATCCTTTTACAGTTATAACAGCTTTTAAACGTGAAGCATAGCTTGACACAAGTGTCTTGCAGCAATCTACAGGTATCTTCGCCCATTCGTCATGGGCAAAAGCCTCCAGTTCAGTCACATTCTTAGGCTTGCGCACTGCAACTGCTTTCTTTAAGTCCCACCAGAGGTTCTCAATCGGATTTAAGTCAGGTGACTGCGATGGCCACTCCAAAATGTTCCAGCCTTTAATCTGCAACCATGCTCTAGTGGACTTGGAGGTATGCTTGGGATCATTGTCCTGTTGAAAGGTCCAACGTCTCCCAAGCCTCAGGTTTGTGACGGACTGCATCACATTGTCATCCAATATCTCCTGGTACTGAAGAGAATTCATGGTACCTTGCACACGCTGAAGCTTCCCTGTACCTGCAGAAGCAAAACAGCCCCAAAGCATGATTGAGCCCCCACCATGCTTCACAGTAGGCAAGGTGTTCTTTTCTTCATAGGCCTTGTTCTTCCTCCTCCAAACATAGCGTTGATCCATGGGCCCAAACAGTTCTAATTTTGTTTCATCAGTCCACAGAACACTATCCAAAAACTTCTGTGGTTTGTCCACATGACTTTTGGCATACTGCAGTCGACTCTTATTCTTTGGAGACAGCAAGGGTGGGAGCCTGGGAGTTCTGGCATGGAGGCCTTCATTACGCAGTGTGCGCCGTATTGTCTGAGCTGAAACCTCAGTACCCACATCTGACAAATCTTTTCTCCGTTCCTCAGCAGTCACACGGGGACTTTTCTCCACTCTACGCTTCAGGTAGCGCACAGCAGTCGAAGTCAGCATCTTCTTTCTGCCACAACCAGGTAGCGTTTCAACAGTGCCCTTTGCCTTGAATTTGCGAATGATGCTTCCTATGGTCTCTCTTGGTATGTTTAACATCTTTGCAATCTTCTTATAGCCATTGCCCTTCCTGTGAAGAGTAATCACCTCTTCTCTTGTCTTCCTGGACCATTCTCTTGACTTCACCATGTTTGTAAGCACACCAGTAAATGTCTAGAAGGAGCTGAGTATCACAGTCATTTTAAAGCTGCCTAATTGGTGCTTATTATGCTTTATTGCTGCTCCGTGACATCCACAGGTGTTTTCAATACCTGATTGAAAACACTTGAAAGAACCTCTCTGTTCTTCAGAGTGGTAGTCTTTAAGGGGTTGAATAATTGTGTCAATGAAGAATTCACAAAAGAAACATTTACTACTGTATTACAAAACCAATTGATGTCATTTTAGTTGCATATGGTTCTTTAAAAAGTCCTTGTAGGATTTCATTCTGAATACAATTACAAATGTCACTAAATTCCCTAAAACCTTTTACAGCATTGGGGGTTGAATAATTTTGAACACAACTGTATATATCTATCCATACATCCGCTTCACATTCTGAAATAATCAAAAAACGAAACACGAAATAAATACAAATCGACCCGAAAAACAGAATAAATGAAATAACGAATCAACCCGAAATACGAGTCACCACTCATCCGAACCAACAAATCAATCGGAAAATGCAAATCACAGTAACGAACAAACGAGAAAGAAAATAAAACTGAACAAAATGATCCGAAAGAAATTTTTGCGGTGCACATGTCTAGTGAATAGAAGACACACTATAGTCTACAGGTTCATTTAGGAGCCTTCAAACTGCACTGCATTTGCTGAATTGACCCTTCATTCCACCGAGCTGTGAAATTCACCATTCGGGGCCAATTCGGGGGTTAGCGAATAACCCCTTTGAAGTCCCTGAGCCGGTTCTGCGACGTCCGCCCTCTGTGACTCAGTAGTGGCAGATACATTGCATGCGATTAGCTCATCCCCGTTTCAGCCCTTCTTACCCCAGGGGTTAGGAAGAGGTTGATGTGTTTGTGGAGGAGCGCCTGGTTTTGCTGGTTGCCGGCACAGAAGTTCTGCAGGAATTCATGGGCGATCCTCATGATCTCCTGCATTCGAGTGTCCTCTGTCTGAAAAGGCAAAGCGCGGTTACTCGGGCAGGAAGGGCAAAAGATTCTAGGTCCAATCTAATCAGAAGGTCAGGATAGAGACCTATTGGTCAAGTCAGTATTAACCCTTTCAGGCCGGGTGGTTTCAATCAGAGGCCGCATTTTCAGGTTGAAACCAATGCAGTTTTCTGAATTAGTGTTACAGGTCATTATCGCATTTTTTTTATTTTCCAATTTTCATTTCATGGGCCTCAAAGGGTTAAGAGGGAAAGGTCCTCCACGCACGCAAACCAGATACACACTGATCAGGTCCACTCAAGCCATGGCCTCCTCACCTTTTCATAGGGTATCTGCAGCAGCTCCAGGACCACGCTGTGCGCTCCCATGTTACGGAGCAGGCGCTGCTGCTGCTTGCGGTTCCTTCGTCCAGACGTGTTCTCCTGCACGCACAGCTTGCTGAGACGGAGGAGTATCTGGAGGACAAAGAAAGGGCGCACTGGTGGGTTTTAAAGCTTCGCGTTGACTCGTAAGAGCTGAAGGGCTGTTCGCCGAGCTCACCTCTCTGACCACTCTGTAGTTGTAGCTACTGGTGCTCTCTGGCTTCTTCGGCTTTCCAGAACCTTCCTGTGGATAGAGAGGCTTTAAGATCGAAAGACCGAAAGTTATAAAACCAGCCAAGATACTGGCATCACCACCTTCACAGGGCATGGTCTGAAATGCCACCGGCAAACAATTCACAGGGATATAAATGCACCCCCGTACAATAAAGCCACAAGGCTCTCCAAAACACAGGAAAAGGACACTGGGCCGTTCAGCAAGGTCCCCTCCAAATCCATAGATATATCAGGCTATAAGAGACATCCGAGCTTTGAGCAAAGACCAAATCAGCTCCACAAGGAATAAAAACCCATCTGGTTCTGAGGCAATATGGGATGTGCTGACCTCCATGTTTCTATCTCCTTCCAACCTAGGTTTTATTCCTACTGGAGATAGACTGATCTGCCACAACATTAAACCCCGACAGGTGACATGAGTAACATTGACTATATGGTTACAATTGCCACGGGGGGGGGGATATATTGCCACAGGGGGGGGGATATATTGCCACAGGGGGGGGATATATTGCCACAGGGTGACAGATTTCGAGCAAGTGAACAGTCACTTCTTGAATTTGTGTTGAAGCAGAAAAATGGGTGAAAAGAGCCGAGTGACTGACACGGGCCAAACAGTGACAGCCAGACGCCTGGGTCACAGCAAAAAGATTAAAGTTGCCTCGGCCTCCAGATTCCCCAGATCTCTGTCTGAGCATCTGTGAGACATGCTGCAGCAACAAATCCCATCCACGGAGACCCCACCTCGCAACGTGCAGGACTTAAAGGATCTGCTGGTAATGACTTTGTGCCAGATCCCACAGGACACGTTCAGGGGGTTTGTGAAATCCATGCCTCAACGCATCAGCACAAGGGGGACCTACACGATATTAGGCATGAGGTCTTAAGGTTATGGCTGGTCAGGGTGTTGCTTGTAGGACTAAAGCTACAGGAAAGTTACAAAATCCCTTGGTATTCAGAAGTCAAGAAACCGTGCTGAAGTGGTACATTGGCCAAGAATGAGATTTTTTGACATTACATACCTCCTTGTGGTCCGTTGTCCCAGCCGTTGGCTCTGGCGTCTCCTCTGGACCCGATCCCTTGTACACCCAAAGCTCAGATTTCTCCACAATAGATCTCAGCTGGTCCAGGTCCTGCTTTATTTGCTTGTAGTTATCCACATCCTGGCTGGTAACCAGAAGCTGGACCTGCGACCAGAGGCAGTGGATTGTAGACTTTTGGCTGAAGTCCGTCCTGCCCAGCTTTAACGTATCAAGAACGACGCACACAAACCTGTTTGAAGGCCTGCAGGACCTCCTGCCTCTGGCTGAAGTGCCTGAAGAGCAGGTGAAGAGCCCCAGACACTAGTGGAGGGTAGTCGTGCATGGTGAGATGAAGCAGGACGCGGAGAAAGGTACGTCCACCGTCGTCGTCAAGATCGAGAGGGGTGTTCTCTTCACTAAAAAAGGGAAGAACGCAAGAATTTTAAGTACAATATATCTCAGACTCCACATTTTAACCTTAAACCACCCAAAGCTTTCCTTAACTTTTACAAAAACCATTCCAAAACCCAACACCTCTTGTCATGTGGCTGGTATAAATTACACAGCGTATGGCCGACATCTGCACGGATTGGCTATATACGAGTTTAAGTGCAACACTTAAACAAATCCCACTTAACAGCCGTCATGTGGTCTTTTTACAGCAGAAAGTGACCACTGGGCTTCCTTGGCACCACTAAATGCATGCTGCAGCTGTCAGGCGGCCACGGGGGATGCTGGACTCTAGCCATTGCCTAGAGGCAGGCATGTTCATTTCTGACCTATTTCCAGGAAGTCAGCCTAGCAAGCACTGATTTGATCGTTCTAGGCGGAGCCAATTCCCCTTGCTCTGAGGGCTGAATCGGCTGATCCTTGGACACCACGACCATTAAATTTGCACTGAATGGTCCCAATGCCTGGAGTGCCCTTTTAGGTTCCTTCGAGAGATTCTATAGGTTGTAGTGACCAGAAATATACGCCACGAGAATCCATGTCAGATCTCAAACTTTACAGCCGGGGTGGCCGCATTTTAAAAACCACATTTGATAAAAGTCAAAAGGGCTCTATTACATTCTCCGTGCAAATTAGTACGCGCAGCGCAATTTTTTGACACGCACGCAGAAATCCGTGTGCAGACTGTTTTTTCACGCGATTCAGCCAATCAGAATTAAGAACCACAATTGTCTCCCGTTCAGTTTTTGTGCCTGTCAAAATCAATCTGAGTATATATGCTGCAGCAATAATAAAAACACGCACAACTTCTCCATTTTATTGTTTGGGTATGTGTAGAATGTGTAACTATACTGTGCTGTATTTTTTTTTTTCGTGCTGGTGTATTTGGTTTCGGCCAGAACGTTCAGATTTGCCGTTACCACCAGCTTTTCAAAGACGTTAAAATTATGCGCGCAAACGTCGTTCGTAAAAATTTGCATATCGATTGTAATACCGTCCGCGTACCAGCGCACGAACGAATTTGCGCTCACAATGTTAAATAAGGGAAGCGCGCACAAACTTGCGCTCGCGCAGGGTCACTCGCGTTAGATGTTAACGCACATCGTTTGCACGAACGTCGTAATACGTTAGAGCCCAAAGTCGAGTAGGATTGAGACGGCTCAATCACCGATAAAGCATTTGACTCATAAGCGCATACAGTAATCACAGGGCCGGGGGCGATACTTTCCTTCCTCCGAAGATTCCTTCAGCTTGTTCTTCGATGTGTTCGAAATCCAGCGCACCTGCAAGCCAGAAGAGGTTACTGCAAACCTAGTATTATCCAAGGTGCATGAAAAATGTACCATTTGTCTAGAACCTAATGAAGATAAGCTAAGCGCTTTGGGGGGGGGGTGGTTCAACAACCTCATATAGAGCAAGGCTGTCAAACTCACGCCCCCCCAGATGATGACCTTCAACTCCCAGAACTCTTAATGCAATAGATGGCCAGGGAATCATGGGAGTTGTATTTCGGCAACATCTGGGGGGGTGTTGGAGTTTGACAGCCCTGCTGTAGGGTGTTCTGACGATTCGCAGTATGACCTCTCCTCTGACTCTCACCGGGAACCGCTGTGGAGCTGTCGGAGCTTCCGCTGTCGACGCTCTGGGAATTGCTCTCGTCAAACTCCGACTTGAAGATGCAGAGGAGGCAGGAGATGCGATAATCCAGACGAACGTTCAAAATGAACTAGGGGGAAGAAGCGGAACACAAACATTTTTCGTCGAGTCTGGAGGACGACTGCGTAAAGAAATGTTTGATGAAATGAGAGTAATGTTAAGCGGCTGCGTACCTGCAGAATCTCGATTATTTTCAGTTTGGTGTCCATCACGAGTATGTCCTCCTTCTCCGGCTCCCTTTGAGGCTTGATGGCACCTTCTGGGGCTGCCATTGGAGTGAGTGGAAGAAAACCGCCGCCACGCAGCACTACCTGCGTCATCAGCTCTCCGACGCCGTGTATGGATCGCATCACGTTGCTGCTACCTGGAGGAACAGCATGAACGTCAGCACGGAAAATACCACCTCCTGCATGGTCACAAAATGTCATTTACACTCGGTCACAGGAGGAATGCTGGGACCATTAAGAGCCATCGGCTACCAGGCAGCAGATCCACGGGAACAATATGAACAATTCCCCCTCCAATCGGAGATACTGGGCCCAGTATGAGCCAGTAACTGGGAAACTGGAACCAGTTCGAGCAATTCACCTTCAGAGAGAGATATTGGAACCGGTAAGAAGCAGCAAGTGAGGCTTAACTACATTGAACTGACCACTGCTACGGTATATGCCGAGTGTCGTGCAGGTACAGCAGAGGACAGATCCTGAAAGCTGCAAGAAACAGGCGCTTCCACCCAGAGGTGACAATTCGTTGCGACTGTACATTAACAGCCTTTATCAAGCCTGAAAGGACAGATCCAGCCGTACATCCGTTACCTTTGTTCTCCTCGCCTTTGCCCAGCTTGCTGGACGGGAAGCTCGCGGTCAGATGAACGCAGTCCAGGATGGCCAGCAGAATCTTCGTCAGACGGAGGAGGTCGTTGAAAGTGTAGAAACCGAAATAGATGAGGTTTCGAGCCAGGTTCACCACCTAGGACGAAAAGGTACGCGAGCTCGCTTTTAAAAGCTTAAACCGTCAAAAAAAAAACAAAAAAAAAAAAACTCAAACGACCAAAAGGAATCCCTACATTAACAATAGAAGTCTATGGCCCCATCTTGTCTATTTATCCAGGACCCCAGGTACCAATTATGGGGATACACTGGAAACTGTTAAGGTGGAGCAGACGCCTGTGAAATACATATCTTAAAGGGCCAGTACCACCAAAAAATGCCATGTCCTTATGGTGTTTATTTGATGTTGCTGATAACTAAATGTACAAGAGAAAAACAAAGCACATGTAAGATAAGAAAATATTTACCTCTATATGTGTCACTGGGTGCATCCATTGTGATATTTTGTGTTGTAAACTGCCCCCCCCCCCCACAGTATCTTTCCATCACTTGCTCCTCACTGTGTGGTTTAGGTCATAGATTGGAGTAAATGGGTCAGTCACCGACTCACATCATTGTATTGTGTGGAATGTATTCAAAAGGACATCACCAGGAGGTAGATTAGAAGACTTTTAAGCTCCCTGTTTTAGCTCATTCAGCTGCCAGCTCTTATCTTGAGTATACACCCCTTTCAGCCATCTCTAAACATTCTCTCCTGCATCGAATTAACGGTTAAGCCACAGAAGTAAAGAAAAACCTTTGGTAAATGTTGCCTCAAAAAAAATGCACAATGTATATGATCTGCCAAATACATAGGGCCAAATTACATTCTTCACGCAAAACGTGAATTTTTGCACCAAGCGTTAAACGTTTACGCGCGCAAATCACCGCTTGAATTACAATCCTCGCACATTTTCTCGTCCATCGAGCAATAACGTGCGTAAACCGGACACGCACAAATGCTCGCTCAGTTCCGTTGCGTGCAGAAATCAGTGTGCGCACAGTTGTTTTTTCTTGCGATTCAGCCAATTATTAAGAACCACAATTACCTAACGTTAAGTTTTTGCGCCTGTCAAAAATCAATCTGCGCATATATGCTGCATCAATAAAAAACGCACACACAACTTGTCAAATGTATTGTTTGGGTATGTGTAGAATGTGTAACTATACTTTGCGGCGTATTTTTTTTTGGGCTGGTGTATTTGGTTTCGGCCAGGTTGATCGAATTTGCCATTAACACCAGCTTTTAGGAGTTAAAATTATGCGCGGAAAGGCTGTGCGTTACAAACTGCGCATAGATTGTAATACCATCCGCGTACCAGCGCACAAACGCATTTGCGCTCACAATGTAAAGTATAGGACGCGCGCAGTACAGTAAGCTCTCGCAGCGTTCGTGCAGGTTCACCCGTGGTAGACGTATACGCGCATTTGTTGCGCTGACATTGTAATACGACGTTCAGCGCAAAGGTTTTGACCCCTCGCGTTAATGTGTTTTTGCGCCGGCACAAACTATTGTAATTTAGCCCATAGGGAGTAGACTCTAAACCACATCACATGGTCTCTGTCTCGAGCATTAAGCCGATTGTCATCTGAGAAGCATGGTGGTACACCAGTAGATTTTAACATGGCATGACAGTTGCAATAATGTTTCCATGAAGATCACATCTAATAGCGTCACAACTGATAACCTATCCCAGTCTGCTAGGCAAGGATACATTGGAAACTATCGACCTAGATGTGAGGGTGGACACGCGGCCGAGGACCGACAAGGGAGGACACGCGGCCGAGGACCGACAAGGGAGGAAACGCGGCCGAGGACCGACAAGGGAGGACACGCGGCCGAGGACCGACAAGGGAGGAAACGCGGCGAGGACCGACAAGGGAGGAAACGCGGCGAGGACCGACAAGGGAGGAAACGCGGCCGAGGACCGACAAGGAGGAACGCGGCCGAGGACGACAAGGGAGGAACGCGGCGAGGACCGACAGGGAGGAAACGCGGCCGAGGACCGACAAGGAGGAAACGCGGCCGAGGACCGACAAGGGAGGAAACGCGGCCGAGGACCGACAAGGGAGGAAACGCGGCCGAGGACCGACAAGGAGGAAACGCGGCGAGGACCGACAAGGGAGAAACGCGGCCGAGGACCGACAAGGGAGGAAACGCGGCCGAGGACCGACAAGGGAGGAAACGCGGCCGAGGACCGACAAGGGAGGAAACGCGCCGAGGACCGACAAGGGAGGAACGCGGCGAGGACCGACAAGGAGGAAACGCGCCGAGGACCGACAAGGAGGAAACGCGGCCGAGGACCGACAAGGGAGGAAACGCGGCCGAGGACCGACAAGGGAGGAAACGCGGCCGAGGACCGACAAGGGAGGAAACGCGGCCGAGGACCGACAAGGGAGGAAACGCGGCCGAGGACCGACAAGGGAGGAAACGCGGCCGAGGACCGACAAGGGAGGAAACGCGGCCGAGGACCGACAAGGGCGGAAACGCGGCCGAGGACCGACAAGGGAGGAAACGCGGCCGAGGACCGACAAGGGAGGAAATGCGAAGAAGGTGTAGGACCAACATCTCAGGTTGTTAATGGTTTCATAAAGTTACCTCAAACGTCAACTTGTTCTTCTCCTTGTCCGAGAATGGAAATCTTTGCCCCACTACATCTCTCAGATACTCTTCCACAAATTCCATTGTTTGAGAGAACCTCTCCTTGATATCCTCTCTCGATGTGCCACTGCTGTCATAACTGAATCAGAAAAGAGAACGCACCATCACCTACAGGACAAGATTCCAGAGGCCACCTCTGAATCATCATTTTGTACCAAAAAGTCAGACCGCCCTCTCCATACAACTTACTCCTCAATGGCAATCTCCGACGGTATTTCTGACCACAGACGGGCATACTTTACGGGCGTCACTTGTTCCTGAGGGTCACGATCTACGTGCATGTGAAGCATGAGTCGGCAGAAGGACGCACGGAGGTCGAAAGGCAGGTTCTCATCCGACATACAGCGGAGGATGAGGTCCACATCCAGCTGGCCAGAGATCTCGTTAATGGCCAAATACTGTCTGTCCAGGCACATACGAGCGAAGAGATTCAGCTGATACCTGCCGTGTAACGAGAAGAACGTTATTTGTTCCTTAATGGAGAGCAATAGCCCGGTAGCAACAACCAAGCAGCGCCCCCTCGATCACCTGTAGTAGCTGAGCACATCTTGGTCTTCTTTTTGACCCTCCTTGGCGTCCTGAGCAAGCTCACGGATGCTCTTGCTTCGCGTCTCTTTGTTCCCATCTCTCCAGAAAAGCCAGACTTCTTCCTCGTCTTCCCCTGCTTCGATCGAGCTCTCCCCGCTGGAGACCCCCTCAAACTCAAAGCGTGATAGGACCAGCCTGAGAAAGCAAGGCAAAAACAGGAAATAAAGACTATCAATATCAAATGGTCAACCAGAGACGGGCAACGCTGTAAATTAAAGATGGCAGAACTTACTTTGTTTCTATGAGTATATCAGCGTTCACTGGGTTTAATACGGCTTTACAGATCAGCTCCTGGGTGACCGGAATGGATTTATTCATGGACACGCAGAGGTCAGACAAGTAGTCCAGGAACCTGAAAAAACAGGAGGCTTGTCACGCGGCTACCAAACCTCGAACAGTAATTTTAATACATTGACTGAGGCTCCTATTGCTTCTCTTTCTTGCTTTATTAAACATAGCAGCAAGTGGCAACTAGCAAGAACTTGGAAATATGAAGCATTTATATTGAAATAAGAGAAAAACACATAATAACAGTAATAACAGGTATAGATGTATCTTCCGACACCCCTTCACTCCATTGGATCGGTCCTCCTTCCTGTCAGAGCTCATCAAACCCGGTCAACATCCCTCCTACTTCCCTCTTTCTTAGCTGCTCGGCGACTAGATAAGTACTCAAGAACTTTTCGATGCAATTTTACCCCATAGTTCTATTTATTAATTGGGGCTGTATATTATCGATTTATATATTTTTTTCGCGGGCACCCGGCTCTAACCGCGGGTCCGCATTCGTTTTTAGTTTCATTTTCTCAGTGATTTTCTGACTGCAGCGTCCTCCCCTCTGCCTGTATTCACGAGACGCTGCACGCGTTCGCTGATCAGGTGGGCGGGACCTCTGCTTGGTCCACACACACACAGGGATTTTCCCAGCGCTAGAGCTCCTCTCACCAGCGCCATGCCACGAGGCAAAACCCTGCAGCGCCCAGCCTCCCCAGCAGAGGAATCTGAGCACTCTTCAGAGGACAGTCCGGGTGAGCAGCAACACAAACCTAATGCACCCGTTCTGATCCAGGCACAGATGGCTCCTTCCCAGTCTGCTATCCTTGATCCATATATGCAGGCGTCTATTGACTCTGCAGTCTTTAAAGCTGTGTCTGTCATGTCAGCGGATTTCACCCGCTCCCTTAAAGAGATGATGGCTGAGAATCGCCACAATGATGATCTCCCGCCACTGGCGACTATTGATACGGGCGATATACTCACTGCAGTGAGGCCCCCCGAGACCCCCCTGGCCACCACCACGGGGAAACAGTCAGTGAAACATGCACGACACATGACTGGAGGGGCTGGCATCCCCGCAAAAATGCCGGGACACGTGCACCCATCCCCTGCTGCTGCAACCCGTAAACGGGCTTCTGCACACACGGTGTCAGCGCACACCAAAAAGATTAAAATTACTACGGTTTCCAACCCGGACACCGCTGTGGTCCCTGCTCCGCTTCAGGACACTAACCTGGATTCGGAAGAGGATACCAATAGCGATGCCTTAGATGTGTATGCCTCGGATGAGGATTTTACTGAGACCTCGGTGGAAGTGGATTCAAAAGCCCGTCCGGGCATTATTTACGACCCATTGGGTAACCCACTTTTTTGTCCAGAGGACCTTTCCCATCCACGGTCCGCCGAATGGTCCCCACTGCCCCATGTGGAACAATGGGTGGACGCACAGGCACGCAAAGCCTTAGACAAGGCTACTCGGAACCGCATGAAGGCGGAATCCCCTCGTCCCACCACGAGCGGGAAGACTTGTCTGACCCCTGACGTGGATAAAGCCTTCGTGGACTTTGTCACACCTAAGGGATGGATTCCCAACAAAGGCATAGACCACGCATTCAGGGTGTGCCAGGATAAATTGCTTGACACCATGGGTCCTTTAGTTAAATTGCTGGATACAGCGGAACAGGCAAAATTGTCTGGTGACCTCATGGACCCTGTTCAAGTCACCAATTGGGTCCAGAGGTCGCTCAGTTTCTTGGGTAATGCTAACACGGCTCTTGCCTCCGAAAGGCGTAAAAGCATACTCTTGAAAATGGATCGCCAACTGGCTGGCATAGCTGACCATGAGTTAGGTGCTACGGCTAACGGAGCATTATTCGGCAAAGGTTTCTTGAAAGACCTGAACAAATATTCTGGTGCATTCAACACGATGGACCGTGTATCCAACTCACTAAAGGTGTTTTCAGGGGTTTTCCCACGGGCCGGTGGATATCGGGGCCGAGCTACCGGCCGTGCAAAACCCATTTTTTCTGGTCCCACGGGAGGCAACCCCTCCACGACCGCTGCTCCTGCACCATCCCCGTTCTTCCCTACCCGTTCACGGCCGTGACAGAGGATTCCGGGGTGCCAGAGGAGGTCATTCTTCCTCGTCCTTCAGACACGCAGGTAATTTCACACCTCATACACCCATCTACAACCAAGGTGGGGGGGGTAGTTTAAATTTTTTTCACACCGCGTGGTGTCGCATTACATCGGACCCTTGGGTCCTCAATACTGTACAAGGGTTTGTTCTGGAGTTCTCTTCTCCCCCGCTCCAGATGACGATGCCTCACCCTCTCCCCTATTGGGGGGAGGGAAGGACGTTAGTGGAGTGGGAGATTTCGGAACTGTACCAAAAAAAGAGCCATAGAACAGGTTCCACAGGGGACCTCAGGTTTTCTGAGCAACTTGTTCTTGGTTCCCAAGAAGGACGGAGGTGTCCGTCCAGTCAACCTCAGAGTTGAATGGGACAGTGGTCTACCGACACTTCCAGATGGAGGGCATGCACATGCTCAAAGATCTGTTGAGACCCCACGATTGGTTGGCAAAGGTGGATCTCAAAGACGCATATCTGACCATCCCGATTGCCAGGGAATCGAGGGATTTCCTCCAGTTCCGCTGGGGTCCAGACCTCTGGAGATTTCGCTGCCTGCCTTTCGGCCTGTCTTCCGCCCCTTGGTGTTTTACCAAGGTACTGAAACCGGTCGTAGCATGGCTACGCACCAAAGGTGTCCGCCTCATTATATACCTGGACGATGTATTGCTAATGGCCTCGGAGAGTCTGCTACGTCTCCAGGTCCAATGGACGGTCGACCTCTTTCAGTCTCTGGGATTCCTTGTGAACCAGGAGAAAGCGATTCTTTCTCCATCTCAAACCCTGGAATTCCTGGGATTCGGGGTGGACAGTACCCTGATGTCTGTGTTCCCCTACCCAAATGTCGATCGATTTTACGCGAAGTCCGCTCCCTTCTGGGGGCCCAGACTCCATCACTAAGGGATCTGGCTCGCGTGATTGGCCTTTTGGCGGCGACAAGGCTGGCGGTGACACCAGCCCCCCTACACTATCGGGCCCTCCAACGCCTGAAGGCCCGTTTTCTCAGGAGGGGTCTCCCCTACACTGCTCGGATCTCTCGGGAGAGGCCAGACTAGATCTGGAATGGTGGACCGATCACCTCCACTCCTGCAACGGCAGGCCTATCCTGGTATCGCCCCCGACGATTACTATCGACTCCGACGCTTGTGGGTCAGATTGGGGGGGGGTGCTTATTGCAAAGGTTCCTCCACAGGAGGTCGCTGGACCGCTCAGGAACGGCACCTACACATGAACGGCTTGGAACTCTTGGCAGGACTCTTTGCGCTCCAGAGTTTTCTCAAGGATCACACACATCGCTCAGTCCTCCTCCGGATGGACAATTTCCCGGCGGTCCGATACATCAACTCGCTGGGCGGTCCTCGCTCCCTACTTCTGACAACAATGGCTTCCCGCCTTTGGGAATGGTGTTTTCAGACAGGGATCATAGTCCAGGCGCAGTTTATTCCGGGAATATCGAATCAATTCGCAGATTGGAACTCGAGACACACGGAAGACTCCGGGGATTGGCGGCTGCGATCGTCAGTGTTTTCCGGCGTGGCGGCCCTCTGGGGGCCGTTTCACGCGGACTTATTTGCCTGCTGTCTCAACGTCCATCTCCCGCTCTTCTACAGTTGGCGGCCAGACCCACTGGCCGAGGCAACGGATGCTTTCCTACAGGATTGGTCCGGGGCTCGCCAGTACGCCTTCCCGCCATTTCAGTTGATCGCTCGCACGCTGCGACAGGTCAGGACCCAGCAGGTCCAGGTGGTTTTAATCACTCAGTTTTGGCAGAACCAGCATTGGTTCCCGATCCTGTTGGAACTCCTAGTGGATACTCCATGTTATCTCTCGTCTCTCCTGGTAGACTCATCCGGGCACCCTCACCCGCTGCTATCCACAGGCCACAGTCTGTTGGCCTCGCTGGTAACGGGACGCCCGGGGAAGCCAGAGAGATTTCGGAAGGGACTACGGCGCTCCTGCGCCATGCATGGGCCCCAGGTACTAGATCCTGTTATAAATCAGCTTGGCTCACCTGGCATCATTGGTGTTTGTCAAGGGATCAGGATCCCTTCCAGGCCCCTTTGAGCTTCGTATTGGACTTCCTTACGGAAATCTTTGATCAGGGTAAAGCTTATCGTACGCTTAATGTTTATAGATCTGCTCTCAGCATATCACGTGGGTTTTCATGGGACACCTTTGGGCAAACACCCGTTGGTCTGTCGTCTACTTAAAGGTATCAGGGCTGACCTTCCCCCTGTTGCCGCGGTATACGACAACTTGGGCTGTAACCCTGTTACTGACCTTCCTAGAACAATGGCCCTCTAACCAGGTTCTGACCTTGCGTCAGCTTTCTGCTAAATTGTTAGCCCTTTTATGCTTGATATCTTGCAAACGGGTGGCTGATGTCAGGGCGTTGGATTTCAATGCACGTTCCTTCGTACCTGAAGGGGTGCGTTTTGACATCTCCCGCCGTACTAAGACGGCCATTTCGTCTGCGTTTTATCCGGCTTTTCCTTTACGTCCGGCTTTATGCCTGGTCTTGTGTCTCCAGGGATACGAGTCCCGTACAGCTTCGCTCCGGGGTCCAGGGGTTTCTCCTTTATTCATTTCCTTTAAATCTCCTTTCGCCCCAGTAGGTACGACCACTCTTGCACGCTGGCTTTTGGGTTTAACAGGTGTTGATACTTCCATGTTTGGCGCTCATTCAATTCGCTGTGCTGTGGCGTCTTCCGCTGTGTCGGCAGGTTGTCGGTTGGAGGACCTATTACGATCAGCTGACTAGTCCAGGGAGTCCACCTTCCGATCCTTTTACTTTAAGCCTGTTGTTCATTGGTCATCCGCAGTTGTGGGTTAGCTTTGAACAAGCAATAGGAGCCTCAGAGTCGATGTATTAAAATTATAGAATTTCGCCAAGTATGACGAAAAGTTAGAATTTTAATACTAAGACTCTGAGGCGAGTATTGCCCACCACTCCCACCGCTGTTGTGGTTTATTGTATTACTGGGTCTGCGGATCCAATATCTTCCACTCACGTCGTCTTTTTCCTCAGCCTCAAAGGATTTCCTGGTATCCGGTGGATTGCCCTTCGGGTTCCCTACACTGATCACCTCGTACAGCAAAGAAAGAGGAAGTAGGAGGGATGTTGACCGGGTTTGATGAGCTCTGACAGGAAGGAGGACCGATCCAATGGAGTGAAGGGGTGTCGGAAGATACCATCTATACCTGTTATTACTGTTATGTGTTTTTCGCTTTTATTTCAATATAAATGCTTCATATTTCCAAGTTCTTGCTAGTTGCCACCTGCTATGTTTAATAAAGCAAGAAAGAGAAGCAATAGGAGCCTCAGAGTCTTATTATTAAAATTCTAACTTATCGTC
Organism: Leptobrachium leishanense; assembly: GCA_009667805.1. Taxonomy (NCBI): domain Eukaryota; kingdom Metazoa; phylum Chordata; class Amphibia; order Anura; family Megophryidae; genus Leptobrachium; species Leptobrachium leishanense. Next base: position 150,539,811 of record CM019070.1, on the reverse strand, counting down.
ATACTTAGCTAAATTCTATAATTTTGGACTGTGGGGAAAGTGATCTGAACCAATCCCAGCAGGGATATGCTATTCAATGTATTTCAAAGCTTTTCTGTGCAGCTGCTGTTTAAATAAATGCAAGATTGAAAAGCAAATACTCGCCTCCGAGTTATTATTAAAATTCTAACTTTCCTTCATATATATTTACGAAAATTAAAACCAATGTTGCCAGTTACAGATTGACCAGATGTCAAATCACACGCACAAAAGATCCATGTGGAGTCCACACCAGGCTACAAGCAACGCCGCTCACCTTGGCTCCCTGTTCTTTCTAACCAGGCTCACGAAGGTATCAATCTCGGCAGCCGTGATGTGCTTTTCCAGCAGTTTGCGGTTATTGTGCAGCAGGGCAGTGATGGTGTCTTCTGCCAGGACGTCATAACCGATCTGCTTTTGCATGAAACCAAACTGCTTGGCAATGTACTCCTGTGAAGAGCAGATAAAGAGGTTAGGACGTCACAGGTCATAGAGAAGGCAAACCTTGGCCATTCCAGATGTTTCAGAACTACACGCCCCCACGATGCTCTGCCAGCCCTAAACTTGACTAGGCACTCCTGATGTTTTGTAACTACATGTCCCAAGGTTTATGGCAAATCCTCAAACTTTGAGTCTACAAAAGGTTCATAGAATGGGCCACAACACCTGCTGTCTTTAGGGAGTACATGATCTCCAGAAAGGATGCCACGCTGTCCAGTCAGCAGAGACCTTCCCTTTTTTGTAGACTTCTGCAGTACAGGTACAAATCTCCCATCAGCCTATGGGCCATTACTGGAGAAAGGTCTCCACCTCAAAGAATGGAGCCACGAGGCATTGGGTGGCCACTTGGGACATCACCTGGTTTTTACGGTAGTCTTGCTGTGAATGTCTCAAAACGCGGTAACAAAGCCGGCAAATGTGTCGGAACGGCGCATGCCTCTGGTCTCCCAGTTCCTCTAGTCGTAACATCGGCCCATCTCCGGAGTCTGTGAATGGAGCCTGCAGAAGCTTGAAGATCTGAGAAGAGAAAGGATTAGAACAAGAGGCTTGAGATAACCGTATGACTTCTCCAGAAAGTTCCAGCTTTGACCGCCTCCAAGCCCAAGGACACGCCGCGCACCTGTTTGAGTATGTTCTGTTCGCGCATCAGTTTCTGCCGCTCCCTGTTTGGCTTGTTCACCAACACCTCCAGCACGTCCTGGCCGGAATTCACCCCGGCCGTCACGAAGTACACCAGCTCCTCCAGCAGTTTGGTGACCGATCTGAGGAAGAAGCTAACACGTCATGACAATCTTCGCCATCTCCCCATGTCCCCTTGCCGTGCCCTTTCCTACCTCCGCTCATTCTGAGTGATCGTGCCCTTCTCCAATTTGCCGGCAATCGAAGACAGGACTTTACTGGCATCGTTGGCGAAATCCAAATCGCGCACCTCAGCCGGTGACACCGGAACAATTGCAAAGGCTTCCTTGTCTTCTTTCACTGGAGACGTGCCGATCTAAGAGGGGGGAGGGGGACATTTGATCCAGTCAGGATTGAATGGATATTCTAAGGTTAGAATCTGAGGGTTCAGAGGGGTTAAACCTATGTGATTCTTGTGACAAAGTCAACATTGAGACCCCGTAAAATCACCCAGGACATACTCACCCTCAACATGACTGGCTTCTCCTCATCTTTGTCTATTGGGCTGTTGGTGCTGTGAACCCACGTGTTGGTGCAGAGGTGCCGAAGCCGCACGTATGAGTTTCTGAGAGCGGACAGGAGGCAGAAGAGACATTAAAACAGCTTTGATCCCCAAAACTAGGAGAAATAAGACCGCAAAGAGCAAAACGTTGACTAGAAATATGTAGGAATCATGGAAGAACCCATATGAACGCTCTGCCCTGAAGGCCCTTACCTGGGTACTAAGCTATCCCCACCGCGCAAGGTTGTCGGGTCAAGCTCAAAGATGGAGGAGATATCGTTTCCTTCAGGGACGGAGACCAACGTGCACATCATCTTCTCTGGCACCACGCGGAGGTGTGCTCGGGCCGGGTCCTGCTCTGCATCCATCTACAGATGAAAGGTGACTGTGATAAAAGTACGGAGGGGAGGCAGGAGATTCAAAGTGACCGCTCAAGCATCCATGCCGACTCCAGCCACCATGTGCACCTTCAGCAACGGGAACTGAAGTGCAATGGTCTGAACACTTGAGAGGTGATGGGGGGGGGATGTAATATGATCCATCAGAGGTCGCTACAAATCAACCCAAACCCTCAGCATCTATTTTTCCTGCACAAGAAACTTTGTACAACGATGTGGGCTTGATTTGAGGGATTCTTCCCATTATCTGGAAAGACATGGGGTATTTAAATAAAACAGATTTTTGGCCAAAAAAAAAGGTCTTTCACGCAAGTACGTCAGGTACAAAGTCACTAGTGATGAACGTGAAAGTTGATAAGGAATCCTAGGACCTCCCTGATGAATGATGGGGCATATGGAGGCTCAATGAGAAAGCCAATGGCTAGTGAACGCATAAGGTTCCTAAACACAAGTGTGCACCTAGTTCTCCTGCAGAGGGCGCACACGTCCTTTTAAAACCATCCTGGCCTTGCAGACCGTCAGGGTTTTAAAGATGATGAGGAGATGGTCAGGCAGGGGGTAAGCAAGCCAAGACTAGGTAAGCCTAAGCAAAGATCGTCACGATATGACAAGGCTGGGGGGCTGGTAGTGGACTAAATGCAGGGTAAGGTGAGGAGATATGACAGAACATTCTCTTATGTCGGGGGGGGGGGAAATTCTATCTGCCCTTCCCCTGCTACTTACGGCAACCTCAGACTCCAGGCTACCTGCCTCATAATCAGGATTGACCTGGAGGAAAAGAATCGCAAGGTCAACTGCGAGGAGGAAGAGATGGAAGGGGAGCCGGAGAGCCACCTTGGGAAGAAAACCACCCCAAAATATCGAGAGGGGTGGGTCTTCTGTCGGTGCTTGGTGGAGGACCTCCATAGTCTCAACTAGACTTGTCTGACATTTAGAAGGTCGAAATAAATGTTAAATGGATTCACTGGGTCCTGTCGGAACGTCGCTGGGTGAAGTAGGCACCCTGCGCCAAGACGACCCCAGCCACCCTGCGCCAAGACGACCCCAGCCACCCTGCGCCAAGACGACCCCAGCCACCCTGCAACAAGACGACCCCAGCCACCCTGCGACAAGACGACCCCAGCCACCCTGCGCCAAGACGACCCCAGCCACGCTGCGACAAGACGACCCCAGCCACCCTGCGCCAAGACGACCCCAGCCACGCTCCGACAAGACGAACCCAGCCACGCTCCGACAAGACGACCCCAGCCACGCTCCGACAAGACGACCCCAGCCACGCTCCGACAAGACGACCCCAGCCACGCTCCGACAAGACGACCCCAGCCACGCTCCGACAAGACGACCCCAGCCACGCTCCGACAAGACGACCCCAGCCACGCTCCGACAAGACGACCCCAGCCACGCTCCGACAAGACGACCCCAGCCACGCTCCGACAAGACGACCCCAGCCACGCTCCGACAAGACGACCCCAGCCACGCTCCGACAAGACGACCCCAGCCACGCTCCGACAAGACGACCCCAGCCACGCTCCGACAAGACGACCCCAGCCACGCTCCGACAAGACGACCCCAGCCACGCTCCGACAAGACGACCCCAGCCACGCTCCGACAAGACGACCCCAGCCACGCTCCGACAAGACGACCCCAGCCACGCTCCGACAAGACGACCCCAGCCAATCCATTTCACATTTATTTCATTAAAGCAGACCGAGACAGGAAAGTCAAGTTTAGATTCGACCTTCTGGATTTCAGACGAGTCTAGTTGACAGACTATGAAGGTCATCCACTAAGCACCAGCATTTACAGACATTGCAATCGCTGGCCGAAATCACTGGCGCTTCTCAAAATCTACAATCCAAACTGCGAAAGGGGAAGTGTTTGAAGTCAGGATTTTAGTTTGGAGAAGTGCCAGCATTTCTCGGCACTGCAACGCCGGTGCTTAACGGATAACCCGGTACATTGCCCACTTCCAGTTGAACGTGCCATACTGAACTTTAAAAGCATCCCAGAAACCAGCAAGATGTAGCTACTGCCCGTTGCATTCAAGGCACCGTAAGGCAGGACATGTCCACATTCATATATACGTATATTCACATTGAGCATGCAACCGCTCACCTCCGCTGCCAAATAGTGCCCGGTGGCCAAGTGCTTGAATCGAAACAGGCTGTTCCAGTAGCCGGCGCCACCTCTGCAAGGGTCGTGCTGCACAACCTGCCGATGGATCAGAAGACAAGTGTAAACCATGCAAACAGGCTATATAAAGACCCTCAAAGACCCACATAAAAATGTATTTTATACTCTTAGCCTTGAATTCCTAATTTTTTTTTTTTTTTTTTTTACCTCCGAGAGGCAGAATTGCGTGAGAAGCTATGGTAGACGTTGAATTTAACCTTGCCCTCGATTTTGACAAGGCCCTACGGGTCTGTTTCAGGATTTTCCCCCGGTAACCTAAAAGGTCGAGCATTTGACACGTGGGAGGAATAGCACCCAGGGGACATTTGGGCTTGGTGCTGCTCTAGGTCCTCCAAATCCTGCTCCCGTGTCAAACAAGTTGTTCAACATGAAACTAACACAAACATGCGCGACACTCGCCCAAACATGTAATTTAGAACTAGAATATTAACGACAAACGATTTGTAGAATCGCTTAGATCAGGGGGTCACCGACCTTTCCCCCCTCCAGACGTGTGGAACTACATCTCCCATGATGCTCAGCCACTCATTAGGTTGTCAGGAGCCTCATGGCAAATTTAGTTGCAAAAAACATCTGTAGGGCTAAGGTTGCTGACGCCCTGGGGGTTACATACTCATTGTTGGGGTGGTTTATGGCTTGGTAGCTCTGTTATAGACCTGCACACCCCGAATATATTCGATTTACAAGAAATGAGGGAACGAGTCATTCTAAAAGCAGTGATGGCAAACCATGCTTCCCCCAGATGCTCGGACACTACATGTCCCATGATGGCCCGACAGCCTTAAAGGGCCAGTACCACCAAAAAAAAAAAAAAAAAAAAAAAGGAATGTCCTTGTGTTTATTTGATGTTGCGCAACTTCTAGCCAAATCCAATGCATCTACTCACCTCCACCTCCCATAATGCCTTGGAACTGGTGGCCGACGTGGCGGACTGGCGCCCTGTGGTCCTGAGGAATACATGCTGCTTCTTTCTGTGTTCATCGCACGTCAGGAACTTCTCCTGCTCCGCGTGGAAGAGGCGGACGACATCTCCCTGCGTTACGAGCGGATACAAGCGAGGCGAGGGGTTAATTGTTACAAGTCTTCTATAAGGAGACGATTAACCCTATCAGTGTAAGGGCTGGTGGGGGAGGGGGGTCTGAAAGTACAAAGAGCAATTTTATAGCTGGACTAAACCAATAAAGTCCATCCGATCCCCCCCGCGTTTCCATAGCGTCACTCACCCCTTTCAGAATGTCGTCCTTATTGTCGCTCCATTTCATGAACAAAACTATCTTCCAGCTCGTGTTGCAGTTGACAGAGTTTACCTAAAATCGGCAACAAAATAAATATAAAAGCCATAAACTGAGAAACGCGACATTGATAAAGCAGGGTAAAATCTCACCTCGTTGCAGCCCGGGTTGTCGGCCAGCTGGTGGCTACTGGCGTGTAGAGGTTGGCCAGCATTTACCGGGTTGAGGACGACTTTATCGCCGATCACAACCTGCAGAAAGGACACGAGCGAGTGAATAGATTACAGGAAACCAATACCTGGTGCAGACCATACTAAAATCGCTCCCGTTGTGGTGAGTCCGAGTGCTCTGACCGGCCCCAGATGCCGTGGCCCACCAGGAAATGTGTTTGTATCTTGGGGAGCCAGTCCTGGGTGGCATGGGGGGGGTCCCAAACATCTGTGGCAGAGAGACAAGCTGCACAGCGTTTGGTGAGGGCTGGGGCCCCATAACACAGGATTTCACCCCCTGATAGTGGCCCCAAGTATGGGATTAGGCTGGGGGGGGGGGTCTGGACCTTAATAAAAAAGGAAATCTCTTGCCATGGTACGGAAGAAAAGGAAAATGTTCATTTTCGTGTGTTCGGGTTTAGGCAATGTTCAAAAGTAGGGATGGGGCGGAGCTAACAGCCGAGGAGAGAGGACGTGTGCAGCCGGGCTCCGTTGAAGATTTTGCTTGTTTACCTGTAATCCCGACTGCCATCGACCTCATAGACGACCCCAAACCTGTATAAGGTCAGTTTGTGCACCCCTGAAGCGGTCTCACCGAGCAGCAGTGGTTTAAAAGGACCCAACCGATCACTTGCAACACTTGCGGCCTACTCCGGTCGGCCATCTTGCAACCGCGGAGTTTATTATTTCACTCGCCTGCCGCCCTACTCGAACTTAGCACCCGGTGCGCCCGTTGTTAGTGGGGACCCAGGTGCTTGGGAGATCCCGAGGAGTGAGACAGATTGGGGACCGCTTTGTGCGGCGACCTTTGTTAGTAATATACTCCGCTGTACTTTTATTCAGACTAAACAGTCAGTATACTGCTACTTTAATGGGGAGGAAGACCGGGAAGAAACCTCTGCTACCGGATGGTACCCAGCAGCGGGACATCCGTGATGCACTAGGTGAGGCCCGACGAAAGCGGCAGGGCGAACCCCACACATATTTGTCTCCCACAGCGAGTTCTGCGGAAGAGGAGGACCCGTTTTGGTCTGAGACCTCAGTGGCTGCCCGGCATTCTCCAGGATTGCTGGGGGTAAAGAATCGACCGGGGTCGACCGCCGGAGATCCAAAGCCATCAGTGGCACGACGGCTGGAGACGCCATCTGCCCACTTGGATTCTGTGGACTCCCTTCCTGCAGCCCCTGGGAGGCGGATGTGTACGGACCGCATGTCCTTCACGAGGGAGGATGTTCGGAGCTTATTGAGGGAAGCAATGGATGAGATGAAGGCGGTGTGGAGGGCGGATTTTGCAGCCATGTCTGCAGACCTGACGCAGGTTAGAGATCGTTTGACGGCTGCGGAGGCTCGAGTTGACGAGGTCGAAGTGACCCAGACACTACTTACGCCGCAAGTGGAATCGTTACAGTCGCAGGTCGCGCTGCTTACGGGAGCGGTAGAAGCAGCTGAAATCCGACATCGACAGAAGAATATCCGTATCCGGGGGATCCCGGAGACGCTTGCTGATGCCGACCTTTTGCCATTTATTAACAAAGCTACTTCTGCGATGCTCGAATCCGCCACCAGTCCTGTTTTTCAGAAAGCCATCCGGCTTCGAAAGGCGGCCACGGCCCCGGTGGACTCCCCTCGAGATGTGCTGGCAGTGGCGGGGTCGGTGGCTGATAAGCGCCAATTGATGTCGCTCCCTGTGGCCCGAGCACCAATTGTTTTTGAGAATGTATCCTTATCTTTATTTAATGATCTCCCATTTGTGACATTGATTGCTCGACGTCAATTCCGAGAGGTCACAGCGTTTTTGAGGAGCTGTGGGGTGAAATACAGGTGGGGGGTGGCGGGATCTCTGTACATATATCATGATAATTTGACACACCTGGGGCGGCGTGGTCCCAGCTACGTTCAATGGGTCTGTTTCCAACCCCAGAGATAAATGGTTCTGGACTGAACGGTCCCCCCGCTTCTACGAAGGATCCGGGTTAAGTATGGACCTGAAATCAGGCAGTGATATACCTGGACACTCTGGTCTTTATTGCCTCTTAACGACCTTTTTCGGATTGTGTTTCTCCCATTGATACTATTAATTTTCTTGGACTATTTATGACTTTACATATTCCCACGCCGTGCCTTTTGATTTCCTGCAAAAATTATTATTTTTTTATTTTTTTTTCTCAGTTTCATTCAGATGACTTTTTAAGTATACGCGATACATTTCGCCGATTTCGTTTTTTCTGTTTATTGATGTTCTTATTCTCCTTCCCCCTTTTATATTATTTGGTATGATATGTGCTTGATCTGCTGAGGATGGTGTACCCACCCTTCCCCCCCCCCCCCTTTTTTTTTTTTTTTGGCATTTTTTCAGGTTGCCGGAGGCGTGCCACCATGGCTTTGAGTCATGTTTGGCCCTCGGGCTCCTGGGCCTCGTGACATTGCTCCTCCATGGCCTCCCTCGGGAGTGTGCCAGGAGAGTCACGGTTATGGTCTTTGCCATTCACCTCCTACCCCCTATTTGACCCCTTCACCCCCCCCCTTTTTTTTTTTTTCCTCTCTGCCCTGTGGGTCACCATCTTCTCAGCAGCGATATATATACAGCACCATTTTCTCCCCATTTATTTTTCTCTTCTTATCCCCCTCCCCTCTTTTCCTTGCGAGAAATTTCTGTCAAAATATGACTATATGGTTAACTCTATGTTACATAAGTGATCTCTTATGGCCCTGCGAGGTCACTTTCGTTGGTTACTTTGATTTTATTTCTGTTCGCCAAATAAGGCTGCCTTTTCTTATTTTTTGTTGTTTACCCTCGATGAGACCCCCCTCTTAGGGGATGTTTGCTAAAATGTGATTTTCCTCAGATGACCTCATTGTTTTATACTGATGTGTTTCTCTGATGACATTTCATGGCCCTGCGAGGCCATTCCATGCTTTGTACGTTGTTAAGCTGACTTTTTCAAAATAAAAACTTTGAAAATAAAAAAAATAAAAAAGTAGGGATGCACCGAAGTTTCAGCCACTGAAATTATCGGCCGAAAAGAAAAAGCTGCCAAAAAAAGCCCAAAAATTGGTCATCTGTAACTGGGCCTGGAAGCCCAGACGAGCCTCCAGGGCCCAGGTTCAGATGACTGATTTTCGGCTGACTTCTTACCTGCGCTGCACCTTCTCTCCTTGCTCATGGTTGTGTGTCCAGAGCCCAGAAGGCTAAATTGAATCCCATAGGAGCGGAGTCCTTTTGAGACACTGGAAGCCGGGGGGGGGTTGGAGGGTGCAAGGCAGGGAATGCCATAGTGGCAGCACGGGATAAGTCCTGAATGCAAGAGGGAGGGCATCGAAGAAGCCCAGCCCGGTGAATAAGGCTCCGGTACCTTCCGCCCTGCATCTAGATTTGGCTGGAATAGATACTTCATTGAAAAATGCTGGAGATCTGGCAGTGAAAAGGTTAAAAAAAACAAAGCCGCCGCGCTGACCCGATCTGCATCGATCTTAAATGTTACGCGTGTCCTGAAGGGCTTTGCTGTACCTCCAAGAATAATGCATCCAATTAGCCCTGACGTAAGGAGAAGCAGAGGACGCCGACCTAATCTGCTAAATATAAAGCCCCAAACCGGCGGTGATTTGGGTCAAAACGAGCAAAAATCTCCAGAATAAAACGCGCCAATTAATTTTATTCCCCAGAGCCTTTCTATAGTCGGGGATAACGAGATCTGACTACACCGGGATCATTTCAACGATCGGTCCTGTCCGCGCAGAGAATACCAGGGCTTATTCGCTAAGCAGTGCACTGGTAGAACATAGCACCGGTTTGGCCCAAAGCAGCCACGGCTGAAAGAATCGAGCAGGGAAAGCTTAAATTCAGTTCCTGTGACCTAAAATTAACACAACGCCCTCTGCGTGAAGAGGTCACAGGCAGGATCCTTTCCCCATTCTCAAAAAAAACTCCTTTCCTACCTGGATCTCAGCAGAAAGGAGAGCAGGCGGACACACGTACAGACGGACCCTCTGCTCTTAGCAAGATGAAGGGCAGCAATAAAGGCCGTGTCACCGAGGTACCTGGACCTGCACGGCTGGATCTTCGCCGATTATCAGCAACTTGGCAATATCTGAACCGCCCGAAAATCCGAACTGCTGACTCACTGAACCGGAACCCCCCCCCCCATAAAGTATCCCTGACCAGTGGGGGGCAGCAGTACACGTTACGGGGATTTTATTCACTTTATCGGTGCGCAGTGAGGCGGAGCTTTAATAGAAAGCTAATATTGAAGCTTAATGTACCGGCAGCGTCGTCACCCGTGAAACCCGAGAGGATAAGCCGTCACTAAACGCTTCTTACACTGTCCCCGATGGAACGCAGCTTGTAGAACGGCTGGATGTAGAACCAGGAGCCCTCATTTCCGGCTTCGTCGAGCGTCACTCGCATGGCGTTCTTTTCAAGCAGCGCAGGGAGACGCTTGTTCACAGTAAGATATTTATTGCTCTTCAGGTGCAGCATCTAAAAAAAGCGAGAAAACACATCAGCGAACCGGTCAGGAAAACCCAAGCAGTCCCGTCCGCTACGACGTGTCCGAGAGATGAACGTGTCTTTACACAGAAACGGCAGAGGAACAGCCTGCGCTCAACCCAAACGCCGCGCGGCAAATCACACATGTATACAGTAAAGGCTAAGGCCGGCCGTCCACTAGGTCCGTATTTGTGCGATGGTCTGACCGATCCTACAACATGCAGGTGAATCAGCCTCTTCCACTGCCTCTGGCTTCCATCGAACGACTTCAGACGATTTTTTGCGACTACAACAGACTAGCGATCTTTCCCATTTCATTGGGATTTGTCGAACGACGCTGGGACGATCTGATGCATGGTCTAGTTAAACCGCAGGGAAATCTCCCCATAGAGAAGCGATTCAGTTTGACAGCCAATCGGATTCAATGAAAAAAATATATATATTTTTTCTATTTTAATTCAGCAATTTATTCTTTTCATTCGCAGCAAATACAGATTTTTTTTTGGGGGATTCACAGTATTTTTTGGGTAAGTTTTTTTTTGTTAAAAAAAAATTGAGACGATCAGGGCTATTCAGAGATGTGAAAACCAGGAGAGTTGCCAGGAGAATGAACAATCTAGACCAAATAGCCAATTTGGAAAGTGAGATAAATGGGAAAAGTTTTCTGGTTTGACCATTTTAACTTAGAATTTTCACTTTTCCAGTCATTCTCCTTGTTTTCACCTCTCTCTGAATAACCCTGTAGGCTTTTTTTCCTGACCAAACGCAGAGTGTTTGTTTTTTTTCCCAGGTTGCCGGTGCTCTCCTTGGTGCTTAAACCCCATTTCAGCACCAAGGGGAGTTTTTTTTTTTCCCTGCAGCGGAATTTTCTCTGTTCAGTGGCCTGTGTCGTCCAGATGCTTCCAGTGGACGACGCTGGTCGTGCAACGGCCTTGTCCGTAGTCTGAAGACAAAGTTGGTCGTTCGATTACAGACCCAGTGGACGGCCAGCCTTATGGGTGATCGGGGGATCCCAAAGTAACTAACTCCTCCCCAAATTAAGGACAGGGGAGCCAGGCATTATCCAAGTGCTCTACGGCCTTTTCATCTGGACCAAATAGCAAAGGTTCTGCCAAAAAAGGCTGCACTAGAAGCCGAAACGTCGCCATTCTGTCCAAATTAAAATGCCGGATAGCCTGGATAACACCAGGTTCCCCTATCCCATCTATACTGCACTTATCTGGACAAAATCTCAGCATTTCAGCTGCTAGTGCAGCCATTCCCCTGAACAAAATATCAACGTTTCGGCTGGAGAAAGGCTCCACTAACAGCCGAAACGTTGCTATTATGTCTAAATGTGCATAAAGCATTTTGATGGCGCCTGGATCTCCCTTTTCTCCTCTAAAGACGTCCTTTCAGACACTTCACTCCCTCTTCTACATTAGATCTAGAAACTAGAGATATGCAATTTGTTTCGTTGGGAATTGAAATTCGGACGAAATTCACCATTTTCGTATTTCGGGAGCATTTCTGAAAACGAAATATCGACATTCCGAAAATGTCGGCTCATTTTGGCGACTCAGATCCAGTTTCTTTTTCGCCTTTTTATGATTTAGTTTTTTATTGCTCATTTAAGAATAGGAAGCAGATTACTACCAATAGAATGAAAGTTTATTCTTTTAGGATTTTGTAAACATTTTTTGGGGGAAATTTTAGGTTTCCTAACTTTTTTTTTTTAAAGAAACAAGGCTTTTTAACCCATAAGTTTCAATGCAGCATGTGAATCCGCACACTGCTGGGAAGCGGCTCTTTGCAGTATAATTAATGCAGCATATGAATCCACACACTGCCAGGAACTTCCCAGCAGTGTGTGGATTCCTATGCTGCATTAATTATACTGTAGAGAGGTGTTTCCCAGCAGTGTGTGGATTCCTATGCTGCATTAATTATACTGTAGAGAGGTGTTTCCCAGCAGTGTGTGGATTCATATGCTGCATTAATTATACCCCAGAGAGGCGCTTCCCAGCAGTGTGTGGATTCATATGCTACATTAATTATACTGCAGAGAGGCGCTTCCCAGCAGTGTGTGGATTCATATGCTGCATTAATTATACTGCAGAGAGGTGCTTCCCAGCAGTGTGTGGATTCATATGCTGCATTAATTATACTGCAGAGAGGCGCTTCCCAGCAGTGTGTGGATTCATATGCTGCATTAATTATACCTCAGAGAGGTGCTTCCCAGCAGTGTGCGGATTCATATGCTGCATTAATTATACTGCAGAGAGGTGCTTCCCAGCAGTGTGTGGATTCATATGCTGCATTAATTATACTGCAGAGAGGCGCTTCCCAGCAGTGTGCGGATTCATATGCTGCATTAATTATACTGCAGAGAGGCGCTTCCCAGCAGTGTGTGGATTCCTATGCTGCATTAATTATACTGCAGAGAGGTGCTTCCCAGCAGTGTGTGGATTCATATGCTGCACTAATTATACCGCAGAGAGGCGCTTCCCAGCAGTGTGTGGATTCATATGCTGCATTAATTATACTGCAGAGAGGCGCTTCCCAGCAGTGTGCGGATTCATATGCTGCATTAATTATACTGCAGAGAGGCGCTTCCCAGCAGTGTGAGGATTCATATGCTGCATTAATTATACTGCAGAGAGGTGCTTCCCAGCAGTGTGTGGATTCATATGCTGCATTAATTATACTGCAGAGAGGCGCTTCCCAGCAGTGTGTGGATTCATATGCTGCATTAATTATACTGCAGAGAGGTGCTTCCCAGCAGTGTGTGGATTCATATGCTGCATTAATTATACTGCAGAGAGGCGCTTCCCAGCAGTGTGAGGATTCATATGCTGCATTAATTATACTGCAGAGAGGTGCTTCCCAGCAGTGTGTGGATTCATATGCTGCATTAATTATACTGCAGAGAGGCGCTTCCCAGTAGTGTGTGGATTCATATGCTGCATTAATTATACCGCAGAAAGGCGCTTCCCAGCAGTGTGTGGATTCATATGCTGCATTAATTATACTGCAGAGAGGCGCTTCCCAGCAGTGTGCGGATTCATATGCTGCATTAATTATACTGCAGAGAGGCGCTTCCCAGCAGTGTGTGGATTCATATGCTGCATTAATTATACCGCAGAAAGGCGCTTCCCAGCAGTGTGTGGATTCATATGCTTCATTAATTATACTGCAGAGAGGCGCTTCCCAGCAGTGTGCGGATTCATATGCTGCATTAATTATACTGCAGAGAGGTGCTTCCCAGCAGTGTGCGGATTCATATGCTGCATTAATTATACTGCAGAGAGGTGCTTCCCAGCAGTGTGTGGATTCATATGCTGCATTAATTATACTGCAGAGAGGCGCTTCCCAGCAGTGTGTGGATTCATATGCTGCATTGAAACCTATGGGTTAAAAAGCCTTGTTTCTTAAAAACAAAAAGTTAGGAAACCTAAAATTTCGCCAAAAAAATTTCATGCACATCCCTACTAGAAACCTCCCCCCGAACCTTCACATGTGAGCACACCTGGATAACATTCCCGTACTGAATGACCGTTCCCAAGAGCTTGCGATTCTCCGTTTCATTCTGCTTCTTCTCAAGGTCCGCCGCATGCTGCGAGAAGACACAGATGCGTCGGTTAAAAATACCCAACACGCACAATTTATTCCATTCATCTCATTTTAGAACATTGTATGAAAACACACAAAACTTTGCCGTTTCCAGGACAAGGGACATAAAAATAAAAAAAGGTATGTTTTTAATCAGGATCCCGGGGTAACCGTTTAGAGTCGACCTCGTGGGGACAGAACACCGAGCTGTCTGACCGCAGGCCACCAGACATCTTCTGCACCAGGGACGTAAAAAGCTAGCGACACGAATAAAAAGGAGTACCCCCCCGAAAAACCTTAAATTCAAGAATGAACCCCGTCAAATGGCACATATACCTTAAAATGTGGTAAACATCCCAAAAACTGGTGAAAAACCCTAATACAACTAGACGGCTGCGATTTTAGACCTTTGTGCCGTGTAGGGTTGCCGAATCGGCCAGGTTTTCCTGTAATGCATTCAGGCCGATGAAGAATGCGACCCTGCAGTATGTAGAACTCATATGCTGCAGGTAAGTGGAATCCCAGGTGATATGCCCTGATTTCCCACCTGCCGCATATGAATTATGCATACTGCAGGGCTGCATCTTCCCGGAGCCATGTCCAGGAAAACATGGGGGGGCCCCGCTTACCATTGTGCTGCGAAAGGTCCACCGGAGGTATAATGGGGGGGGGGGGAATTGTATTGCCCAATCACTGAACCCCCATATGAAATAAAGGGAAACATAAATAGGGGGCGCTCACATGCAGTTTGTTGAGAAGGACCGTATCCGTCGTGTTGCTGGCACCAGGTTTTGCCGCTTTCCAAAACTGCTTCTGTGCAGAGTATCTGTTCATGGGGCAGAGCCGGAACAGGCAGTCTGATGGGGATAAAAGATTATAAACAGTATAAACACACACACATCCTGTACCAGACCAGGCGCACCCAGTGCTGGGTTAGGTGGTGCCAATTGCCCCCCATTTAGATCCTTGCGTACCTTTTGGATGTGCCGTACATAGGTGGTGATAACGCCAACTTTATACACATGCTACTGCTTAGCAAAAGAGCATCACTAGCTGAAATGCATGCACAGCATTTTAGGAATGCCCATCATGGAAGCAGAGTCCTTATTTTCTTTTCCCCCCCCCCCACTGTGCTTTTACTTAAAATGGATTAGTCCACTCTCCCTGTCTAACTTGCATAGTTTGGCCCAGCCCCATTTCCTGTGCAGCAAAGCTTCCCATCCTGCATTCTATCCATGGAGGCTTGCGAGTAGTAGCATCCTGTTTATACTAGGCAGATGCAGTCTTTACCTTCCATCCATAACAAAGCACACAGAAGCTCTCTACCCACCTTCCACAAAGCACACAGAAGCTCTCTACCCACCTTCCATAAAGCACACAGCTCTCTACCCACCTTCCATAAAGCACACAGAAGCTCTCTACCCACCTTCCATAAAGCACACAGAAGCTCTCTACCCACCTTCCATAAAGCACACAGAAGCTCTCTACCCACCTTCCATAAAGCACACAGCTCTCTACCCACCTTCCATAAAGCACACAGCTCTCTACCCACCTCCCATAAAGCACACAGCTCTCTACCCACCTTCCATAACAAAGCACACAGCTCACTACCCACCTTCCTTCAATAACAAAGCGCACACCGAAGCTCACTACCCACCTTCAATAACAATGCGCACACCGAAGCTCACTACCCTCCTTCCATAAGCACACAGCAGAGAAGCTCTCTACCCTCCTTCCATAAGCACACAGCAGAGAAGCTCTCTACCCTCCTTCCATAACAAAGCACAGTGAAGCTTTCTACCCACCTTCCATAACAAAGCACAGTGAAGCTTTCTACCCACCTTCCATAAGCACAGAAGCTCTGACCACCTTCCTTCCATAACAAAGCACACAGCTCACTACCCACCTTCCTTCCATAACAAAGCGCACACCAAAGCTCTCTACCCTCCTTCCATAAAAGCGCACGCCAGAGAAGCTCTCTACCCTCCTTCCATAAAAGCGCACGCCAGAGAAGCTCTCTACCCTCCTTCCATAAGCACACAAAAGTTTCCTACCCACCTTCCTTCCATAACAAAGCACACAGCTCTGACAATCTTCCATAAGCAGAGACGCTCACTACCCACCTTCCTTCCATAACAAGGCACACAGAGAAGTTCTCTACCCACCTTCCATAACAAGGCGCACAGCTCTGACCACCTTCCTTCCATAACAAAGCACACATAAGCTCTCTACCCACAATCTTTCCATAACAAAGCAGAGAAGCTCTTTCTACCCACAAGACACCCTTTAATTTGCTGTTACTTCTCAAAGTGAAGAAAAATATAAACAGACTGTACTTTCAGAAGAGGATGAGTTAAGCCATCCGACTTCATTCATATCCAGCATGTGACATTCCCTTCTTGCATAGGACCCTGGAGTTGGAGAATAATGGTCATCCTAACAAAGTGGGCTGGCAGGCCTACAGATTGGCACCCCAAGTATTCTGGATTTCAGATTCTTCTAGAGATTTTGGAATCCGAGAGAATCCGGTGTTTGTCTAGAAAATGAAAATCTAGAGGGGAGGCCGCGATCCACTTCCCAGTGCAGCCCCAGCATTTTTTAGGGATTTTTCCTGCTTCTAGCCAGCATGTGCGACCCTGGAGCTGCCCAGAGATCCAACATGTGCCTTGCTATGATAAAGTCAAAGCACCGGATTGCCACAGCCACCTATATTAAAGCCAAGGGAGCTGCCCTTGACTGGTCCAAGACCTTCCAGAGATCAGGGAGGTAATTCTGAGGCCTTCAGAGTTGTCCAAATTTCAAGATTCTGGATAGGGGGAACTACATGTCCCATGATTCTTAGTCACATTGAAGACTGAGCATCATGGGACATGTAGTTTTAGAAACCACTGGGATGCCAAGGTTCCCCACTGTCCTAACCCATCCTAGAGACCATGTAGCATGGCATTGCACTGGCATGCGGTCTGTCTGCCCTGCAGCAGACACTGCGATGCAAAATAAAATATTGCAGGGTTAATTTGCATATCCTACCCAGGATTCATTGCGGCACATGCAGACAAACCACGTCTGATTTTCTATGGGGATGCAAATGTTTTTTGTGTAAACCTGGTGCACAGTTTAATGTAACGGAAACATAAAAACCCAGCATGTTCAGATGCCATCATCAGCCCCGGGGTGGCACAAAGCTGCGACGTGCAGAGCGCGCCATCCTGCTCCGGGCAAGGGATGTCACAATCAGCGGCGGAGGGATTAGCCGAGGACCCAGGAGGATATTATTCTGACAGCTGGAGCGAGCGGCAGATTAGAGTCCAGATGAAGAGACAGATAAAGGAAGTGATTTGTGCAGATCAAGACGTCCGCACGCGGAATAAAATCAGGGGAAAATAGAGAATAATCACATAGCGGGCCGCGGAGGAGGAGAGCTTTAACCTGGACTCCATCCGATACCTGTCTGGGCCTGAGAAACGCTATTTAACAGCACGAGCTGCTCAAGGTCGAAGGTCAGACAGTGCAAGGGCCAAAACCCTTATTTCCACGACTTTACAGAAAAAATAAACCTGATTTTGATTTTAGCGGATTTGTTAGATTTAGAATTTAAAAATACACTTTTACTAATCCCAGAATATCGCAGCATATAACCCGTCCATGTCTGACGGCAGCGCGCTGATCAAGAGAAAAGCTCTGACTAAAACAGGGTGTGGCCAGGTCGGCCATGTTTTCCTGGACACATTTTATTCATGCTGAAGGGCAGTGCATGAAAAATGCCACCCGCAACATTTATAATCCACACACAGCAAGTATCAAAGAGGAATCGCAGGTGACCTGCCTTTGTTTCCATCCTGCAGCATATGAATTATACATGTTGCAGGGCAGCACTTTACCCTGTGCGTGAAATGGTAATACGTGTCCAGGAAAACATGGCCGACGACCTGGTAACACTTGTGCCCAGTAGCCACATTTTTTTGTATCCACAAGATGGCGGCCATCAATGGCTGAACAAGATAAACAAAAACGAGGTGGATATTCAGGAAGCGCCGGGGTTTGCAGAAGAAGTCACAAAAGTCGAAGTCGCCTTTCACAGTGAAGCTTCTCCTGACACTGGCTCTCTTGCGAAATGTCATCGTACGGAGTCGCAACAACGGCAATTTATGCAACTTCAACAAGTGCTAGCGACAGAGAGACACACAGGAGACAGAGACAGAGACCACGAAGTGAAGAATCAAGGCCAGAAAAACCACATCAGCCCCCAAAAAAAAATAATATATAAAAAGCAAAATAAGACAAAGCAGACAAAATCAAATGCTCTAGAAAAAAGTGCCCCCAAAAAGATTGCACGCCTCGTTTCCACAACACACCCCCCACATCGCACGCCTCGTTTTCACAACACCCCCCACATCGCACGCCTCGTTTCCACAACACCCCCCACATCGTACGCATCGATTCCACAACACCCCCCCCACATCGTACGCCTCGATTCCACAACACCCCCCCACATCGTACGCCTCGATTCCACAACACCCCCCCCACATCGTACGCCTCGTTTCCACAACACCCCCCACATCGTACGCCTCGTTTCCACAACACCCCCCACATCGTACGCCTCGTTTCCACAACACCCCCCCCCCACATCGTACGCCTCGTTTCACCAACACCCCCTACACCGTACGCCTCCTTTCCACAACACCCCCCAAAACCGTACGCCTC
This sequence comes from Leptobrachium leishanense, assembly GCA_009667805.1. Taxonomy (NCBI): domain Eukaryota; kingdom Metazoa; phylum Chordata; class Amphibia; order Anura; family Megophryidae; genus Leptobrachium; species Leptobrachium leishanense. The sequence continues at coordinate 150,521,299 of CM019070.1, read as the reverse complement.
CTTTCCACAACACCCCCCAAAACTGTACGCCTCCTTTCCACAACACCCCCACATCGTACGCCTCATTTCCACAACACCCCCCACATTGTACGCCTCATTTCCACAACACCCCCCACATCGTACGCCTCATTTCCACAACACCCCCCACATTGTACGCCTCATTTCCACAACACCCCCCACATCGTACGCCTCATTTCCACAACACCCCCCCACATCGTACGCCTCCTTTCCACAACACCCTCCCACATCGTACGCCTCCTTTCCACAACACCCCCCCCCCCAAGATCGTACGCCTCGTTTCCACAACACCCCCAAGATCATACGCCTCGTTTCCACAACACCCAAGATCGTACGCCTCGTTTCCGCAACACCCAAGATCGTACGCCTCCTTTCCACAACACCCAAGATCGTACGCCTTGTTCCCACAACACCTCCCAAAGATCGCTCGCCTCGTTTCCACAACACTCACCAGATTGTACGCCTCATTTACACAACAACCCCCCCAGATCGCACGCCTCGTTTCTACAGCCCCGCTCCTTAAAGACTGTATGCTTTTTTGGGGTCTGGCAGCAGGTCTGTCATAATCCTGCGTCCTTTTGGACTTTCTAAACGGAGTTACAGGACTGGCCGCGGCTACCGATCAGCCATCACGCCAGACTTGTCAAAGGGAAACCTGATCTAGAGCCGCGATGGCGAATCTTGGCAGCCCAAGTTTCAGAGCTACATGTCCCATCACGCTCAGTAACACTTAAGCGTGGCCGAGCATCATGCGACATGGAGATCAGAGACATCTGGGTTGCCTAGGTTGGCCGGCGTTATTGCTGTTCTAAAGAGCGTCCCCCGGCATTGCCCTTCCTGCAACGTTCCCTACAAGTCTAAAAATTATAATAAAAGCCAACAGTTGCATTCTAGCGGTATCCATGGCGACTGCATCACTTTTAGAAGTCAAGCTGCATTTCGCAGAATGATATATTGTATACAGAGCAGAAAATCTCGACCAAAGATACAGTTTGGCCTTCAGGATGCTGCGGCTGCAGGTTTGCATGTGGAGGAGGGATTGAAGTTTGCAACAGAAAAAGAAGAAAAAAAAAAGATGGAGTGTGCAGTAACAGAAGTGTCATTTTTTTTTTTTTTTTGACAGTATGAGGTCCCGGGGGCCGATATGAAGGGGTTAACCCTTCCTCAGCAGAGCTGCTGCCTGGGAATCTGGAGCGGTCCTGTCGAGGAGGGATGTCTGGGAACAGAGCGGCCCCGCTCCGGGACAGAGGCAGCAAACTTACCAAATAAGGGCAGCGGCGCCGAAGCAGCGAGAGGCGGAGGGGAACAATGTATCCTGTAGTAGAAAAAGATGGAGGGAGAAGCAGCCAGCAAAGAGGGGGGGGGGGATTAGGGAAAAGTGACCGTGTCTTTCGCATTACACGGAGGCGGCGCGATGCAACAAAACCAGAAATATCCTGAAAACCTACACCTTCACAACCGCAAAATAAAACCGAGACACATGTTAAAACAAAAACAAACAGCATTCTCCCCGATTCCGAGGGCTGAATTAATCCTCTGCAGGACGGATAATCTGAAAATGGTCCCAGTATCACTGACGGAGACTCCTGAAGGTCACCAAGCTCCACACATCAAGATTAAATGTCATTTTTTGAGCCGGGACTACCATTTCCATATAGATTTGAGAAGAAATTAAAAAAAGGTTGTCTGCAAGTTCATCCGAGCAGGGTCCTCTGCGCCTCTTGGCGTTTTTTTTTTTTTAAAGTTTGTTGCAGTTTTGATTGTTTAATTCCCTATTATTTAATGCAAATTGATGCAGGAACTGCTGGCGTTGAATAAATAACACCTACAGCAGCGATGGAGACCCTTGACGCCCCACGTGTTTCAGAACTACATGTTCCATGATGCCTATCCGGCCTAAAGGTTTTCAGAGCATCATGGGACATGTAGTTTCAAAACATCTAGGGTTCCAAGGTTCGCTGTCACTGACCTATAGGATCTTCATAGCCTACAGCTGAGCCCCAGAATTTTCCTCTAGATGTGTCACTGGCTGCATCCATTGTGTGATATTTTCCGCTATATGTGTCACTGGGCGCATCCATTGTGTGATATTTTGTGTTGTAAACCCCCCCCCCCCCCAGTATCTTTCCATCACTCGCTCCTCACTGTGTGGCTTTGGTCAAAGAATGGAGTGAATGGGTCACCAACTCACATCATTGTATTGTGTGGATGTATTCAAAGGACATCACCAGGGGGTAGATTAGAAGATTCATGCTCCCTGTATCTCATTCATCTGCCAGCTCTTACCTCATGTAGCCTGGAGAACACACTACACCCCCTGCAGCCTTATCTAAACATTCCTCCACCCTCCTTACAGCTGTGGTTTAACAGCTAAAACATTTGCACGGATTTTGATAAAATGTTGCATAACTGGAAAAATCCACAAAATGGAAACAGGAGATAAAAGCCTAGCTTTTTCCTTTTTTACATGCAATTACGTCAAAGAAAAACAGCAGGTGTGTAAGAAGTGTTTAATAAGGCGTTTGTTTTGTAATACATAAGCCGTAACTAGATGTAAGTGTTCGTGTCCCTTTAATGACGTTCAGCAACTTCAGAAATTAGAGTTTCTTGAATACAGACACTAACGGGTGAGCCGCCCTCCCTGTAAAAGTTTTAAAACGCCTCTATATAGTAAGTTGGAGAGAGCGGGACCCTCCGTATGTCCGGATCGCCATTTATACTTTAGATCTTCCCTTGTTTATAACTTTATTGGTCTGTAGGAACGCGAGCGCAATGACACAAGTTAGACTAAGTTGATCAACTCCTGCCAAACACAGGTATAGTGACTTAACTGCGCTATGGAGTTTGTTGGCGCTTTGTAAAGGACTGTAACCGTTACAATCAATAATTCAAGGATATGTTGAGCCAAGCAAAAAAATCCACCTGTCGGTGTGGACACTCTTCCAATTCAAGAATTACCGACTCCTTAATGTGGTAAAGGGGATTTTATTCCACAGTGAGCAGCAAAGGACAATGTTTCGACACAGTGGTCTTTGAACGAAGACCACTGTGTCGAAAAGTGTTGTCCTTTGCTGCTCACTGTGGAATAAAATTCTCTTTACCGCATTAAAGGAGTCGTTATTTATTTTTGAAACCATCATTTACAAAGCACCAACAAATTGTGTAAGGCAGTACAATGTGTAGGACAAAAAGAAAGCCAATGTAACAAGTTCAATGCACAGAAAGCGACGGAGGACTTTGTTTAGGAGCTTACACTCATGTGCTTCGAGCACAGTATCAGGAGCCGCGGAGTGAGAGGGACAGGAGCAGCGGCTCAAATCCACGAGGAAGTCACGGCGAATTAGCCGAAATAAGGTTAATACACGAGGAATGGAAAAAAAAAAAACTGATTCAGCATCCTGCGAGCAGAGCTCCCTAATCTTCAAGGGGGGGACTGGTGGCTGGCCGGACGGCACGGGGTTAAAGCTCGACATGCTGGTTCAGCAGTAGATTAATATAAACCCAGAAATAAACCTAAGAATTGCCCGCTCCTGGAAAGCCATCTCCACCGGCAAGATGGAACTTTATTACTGGGACTTAACCCTTCCTGAGCCGACCAGGCGTCCCGGGCCTGTAGAGGAAAGGTCGTTCCAAAGCCTGCTGCAAGCCGGGACATGGACCATATCTAAACATTTCAGTCGCGCTCAAGGAGCAACCGCCAACCCCCTGAACCTGTATATATATGTGACGCACGGGATGTTATTTCAGGATCCAGGCCATCATACGAAATGCAGGACCAGATAGACTGGCTGCAGGAGGAGTCTGCAACCTCCGTGACAAGACATGGAGCATCATGGGAGGTGTAGTCCCAAAATAACAGGGGTGCAGAGAATGCAGACATCGACCTTCCATCATGTTCAGGGCTGGAGCGAAGCATTTCTAGGTATCCTGACCTAAGGAACCCATGGGTAGGCAGGTTCCTCCAGATTTTCCAGCGAGCCCATGATGCACATCCAGTCTCAAGACCAGACCCGCATCGCAGGAAGGGAATCGTGTAAACAAGAGGGCCCAGCGGTCTCCGTGCAACCGAGTTTGTTCCTAGAGATCGACCCTTACTCGTTCAGAGGGTCAACGAGCATTAGAAGGCGTCAGAAAGATCTTGGGAAGCGCCGCTGTCGAAACAAGATTGACCGTGTGTTCGGGCCAGAGGAGAATCCCGAGAGGCAGCAAGAGGCCCTTCCATAAGAAACAAAAGCAGGTCTGCTTACATTACGAGGAAACGGCCGCAGGGAAACCCAGACCAGAGGCCCTGGCGGCCGCCCAGCGGAGAGAGAGCGGAGGACGGAATCCGAGCATCTTAAAGTGTCACGGTGACATTAGGGAAAGCAAGGCGAGGGTATTAATGAATGGGATCCTCCGGTGAACAAACCGGATGGATGCTACAGAGCCCTGCAAGCTTCTTTCCACCTGTATTTTGGAACAATTCAGGACGGGGAAGCTTCAAGATGGAATCTCAAAACTTAGAGTCAATAACAGAAAGTTAGAAGCCAACCATTCAGCCCTAGGCGACAGTCCACCCGCCAGCCCTAGGCGACAGTCCACCCGCCAGCCCTAGGCGACAGTCCACCCGCCAGCCCTAGGCGACAGTCCACCCGCCAGCCCTAGGCGACAGTCCACCCGCCAGCCCTAGGCGACAGTGGTTACTTTTTTCAAACCCAGCAGGACATACTTGAAAACGAGAGAAATGTCAATGTATCCTTCCTGGTAAAATACTTTACAAATAAAGTACATTTATATTGTACAACACTTTAACAGTATGAAACTGTAAGGTTTGGAGGGGCGGGTGTCACACGACTGCATCCATAGTGACGCCCTCCACCCCGCGTCCATAGAAGTATTTTGATGACTCGTTGGGAGGGCCGCACTGTAGAAGGTGCGTACTAGTAATACATATCAGGCGTGCAGTTTTCCTCCCCGTTGAAACGCTACAGTGGACGTGTCTACACAGTACCATCCTCCATAGGAGGCTCGCGCTTTGTAGGGCTGAGCGCTCAGCGAGGTGGTCATGCAGACGTCCGAGCGGAAAGAACTTCCACTCTCCCAGACGTTCCCTCCAAGCTCGTGTGACCCCCGACCTTGGACGTGCAAATCAACATTGGCCAAAGATTGAGTCCGGTGTAAATTTAAGCCGGGCCTTGTCAAACTTACCGACTCCATAGACTTTGGGCTAGATTCTGCGTCTGGCGTAAACTTAACCAGAGTTCTGGAAACACTTACCAACTCCCCAGACTTTAATGGCTCTGGGAAGTTTACCAGACAACTAGTTAAGTTTACACCTGACTTTGAAGCTAGCCCTTTAACAGCTCTGGCACGTTTAGCCCCAACTCGGAATCCTCGTCATCCCAGCAACGACTGGTTATACAGGTGTAGGTAGAAGACACCAGTATCTTTGTCTGCCTTTTACGTTTGATAGGATTACACTACATATTACCACCAAGCGATGAGCCCTATAAAAGGTTCTCTGTACTTTATCACATCGCAAGCAATGCTTTGCAGCCGTCACCCAAATAAGCTGCGCGTTACACTGTTTTCACGCTCTTTGACCCACTTTTCTAGGTGTAGTAGGCACACAGTTCTTGGCATTTACCTCTGAACTTTTTGGGAGGGTTACCAAGGTCTCCGGCCTCAGGCTGCACCACACACCGGTCATCCACCAACCTTGGAGAAAGAAAAAGGGAGACGTGAGATGGGCAGATGAAGTGAAATACGTCATGAAATAGAAGTCTCAATGGACGTGGAAACCAATGGGTTGAACACAAGATTAACAAACGAGACCCATCACAAGATAGATTAACACTTCGATTTATCAAGAAAAATAAAGCTTGTGTTGGTAGCGTGATCTTACCCCAGCGTGCTGATGAATCCATTCACAGATCCTTCGGCATAAAGGGACACAATGTCCCCCACGTGGAGGAAGCTAGACATCTTGTCCGACATGTTTACGCCAGATGGAAGAACTAGAGACAGAAAACAGTTATTAAAGCGCTGTTGCCCCAATTCAACATCTTCCACCCGGCTTTAAACCAGACGCATCTCTTTCCCATCTAAAAGAAGATCTACAATAGTGGTTCCCAACCATGGTCCTCAGCTGCCGCAAACAGGCCAGGTTTGCAAGATATCAGAAGCACAGGTGATGCGATTTGCTGCTCAGTGATTGCAGGATACAATTTGCATTTCCCCAAGGTAATACTTGAATCAACAAACCTGTCCCGGGTCCAACTAATACGGACAGCCGATTATAGGATTTACCACAGATTGCTTTAGCTCCAGTATCCGCAACCTTGGCCCTCCAGATGTTGGAGCTACCCCTTTCCATGATGCTCAGCCACTCACAACATTGGACGAGGCCCCCGAGAAATGTAGTTCTGAAAGAACTGGAGGGCCAAGGTTGCCGACGAGCCGCATTAGCCGGTAGGAGACTTGGGGCTACCAGCTAAAGCCAAGCCTATGGATGAGCCAACAGCCACGCTCATCCTTGACCCGCTTTCCATAAAAACATGGAAACCAGTTGAATAAAAAAAATGGCTTCCCATATTTATTTTTCACTTTCCTTTATTGAAAAGCATCACAACGGCACAGTTATAAATTTCATGTGTACACTCGCCTATAATCTAATTCTATTAAGACATGCAACCCCCCCCCCCATCCTGATTTTCTAACGAACAGGGAAGCGTCCAGAGAAGACAATGGCATAAATATGGGTTCCTAACCTGACTACAGGTCAAATATGGACCAAAATAAGCTTCATGAATACCAGCAGTCGGCTCCTACACAGGTTTGGCTTCTGCAGCGTCAAACTAGGAAACCAGGATAGGCCAGCAGCATGCCAACACAACTCCCAACATGTCTAGCAGCCATGCCAAAACCAGATGGCAACCCGTTTTTTGGTTATCACATGACAGGGTTCAGCAACCTTGAACCTCTTCAGGTGTTTCAGAACTCCATCTCCCATTATGCTCAGCTACTTATCTGGTCAGCAGAGACTCTAGGGAAATTTAGTTCCAAAACATCTGGGAGGTCCAAGGTTGCCGACGTCCAACATGGGCAATGGCAGGTCCCAATGATCAGTTCCAACGAGTCACGTTTAACGGTAATCAAGTTAAAAATCGATGTTAAGTATTCGCCATCAACGCATTTCTCTAGTTTTGCGGACGCCTGACAGTTAGTCGAAGCAAGCAGCTACGTATTTTGAGGAGGGTGGCTCAGATTGGCGCGGTCAACAAAGATTGGGTATAATACACACATCTGAATGTATGAATGGGCAAGGCCTGATTAAACATTGATATTATACACCTTTACAGATGTAAAACCCTTCCACAGGCGCTCAGGGTTCAGAGAAAATATACCATCAAAATAAGAGTGGTTTCCCCACAACAATATCGCTTTCAGAGTCGGTCTCTTTGTGGGTCTCCATGCAGTGTGTGCCATAGATTGAGCTCAGCCTAAGTCGAGCCACAGCAGGGGACATAAATATTCCAAAAGAACGAATAGGAACGGAGCAGAGACTTTACTAAACACGTGGCAAGAAAACATTCGAGGGTTATTCACAAAGGCACAAACTTGGCACCGAACGCCGTATTTTGTGGCAGTTTTAGTCTGTTTGCCAAATACAGGTGAATTGACAGCGAAAAACCGTACAGTTTGCTGCAAATCACGGGCCCCGAAATTATCCCACAGAGAAGTAATGGTTAATCTATTCAGAGAACGCCGAACTGCACCAAAATGTCCTGATTTTTGGTGATTCCGTACAACCGGTTTAAACTGGAGAATCCCAGGAGATTCAAGGTGGGAAAAAAAAAATAGTTTTTATTCAACCGTTTGTTTCGAAAACCTTTATGTATTCTCATATTTTTAGACTAAAATTTTATTTTTTTAATTCAACAGACCTTGTTATTATGCAAAAAGGAATTTTTTTTTATTATTTAGGAACATTTTAATGCATTTTTATTGGTTTAAAACACCTACTCGAAGAAAAACTTCGTTTTTTTTTGGCGGGGGGGTTGCAGTTCAGCGGTCAGCTCCGGGACCCTGTGAATAGGGAATAGAATCTAACGCACATCGGATACTAACGAGGGCTTTATACAATGCATCAAAATCTTGCTACATTGATAACTAGAGATTAAACGCGGCTCAACGTCTGAGTCTAGACAAGATTCACAAAGAAGGAATCTGGATTGAATTCAGCAGAAACCTCAGGAGATTGTTTTATGGTCTCATATGTAGGGCTGCAACGAACAATTATTCTCATGATTAGTTGGCCGATTATTTTGATTAAATCGTATGGTTTGGGGAGATGTCTTCCTGGGGCTACTGCTCGTAGAGACCAGAGACGTATTCTCAATATTGTCAAACAAGCAAAGCAACAAGGGGAAGTGGACGTTCTAGTCCATCTAGGGACAAATGACTTGGCTAGCAATGAGGTTTCTGAGATTAAGGAAGATTTTTGTGTTCTTGGAGGTGAAATACAGCAGATTGCGTCCACTGTCATTCTCTGAACTTTTGCCTGTGCATAACATTCAGGATAGGCAGATGCGCAATAGGGAATTTAATTGGTGGCTTCGGGAATGGTGTCGAGAGCAAGGATTTGGCTTTGTGTCCCATGATAGCTCAAATTGGAGCAGAAAGGAACTGTATAAAAAAGATTGTTTGCATCTTACTCATAGGGGAACATACGTTCTCAGTGAGAAGTTCAAAGGTTTCGCAAAAAAATATTTAAACTAGGAGGGGGGGACAAAAGGGTAAAAAACAATCTGCCCGATTGTCCCCCAAAACTAAAATCGGAGGGTGCAAGCAACATGCGAGGTAAAAAATGACAAGCTCAGAGTCGTGTCTATAAATGCTCGCAGTTTAGTCAATAAAATCAATGAACTGGAGGCAATGATGGCAGCTGAAAAAGTAGATTTAGTGGCGGTTACTGAGACATGGTTCAGTGAGAAAAATAACTGGGACATAACAATACCGGGGTACTCTTTATATAGAAAAGACAGAAGGTAGGAAAGGAGGAGGAGTGGCCCTGTATGTGAAAAACAACATAAAAACGAACCAAATAAAAGTGAGCGAGGTGAACATAGAGTCAGTTTGGGTTACGCTAACATTTGGCAATCATACAGTAGCTCGTGTAGGTGTGATCTATAGACCCCCTGGACAAGTAGAAGAGCTAGATAATCTGCTGGTTGAGGAAATAGCCAAAATGGCAATGAAGGGGGAAGTTATTATCATGGGGGACTTTAATCTTCCTGATGTGAACTGGAAAACCAAAATAGCTGGGTGCACCAGGAGTACAAATATTCTAAACTCCCTACTGGGATTATCTCTAACACAAGTAGTTGAGGAGCCGACACGTAAAGAGGCCATATTGGATTTAATACTCACAAATGGAGGTTTGGTATCGGACGTTGTTGTAGGTGAAAATTTGGGATCTAGTGATCACCAGTCAGTATGGTTTAATATAAGAACAGGGATGGAGCCGCATCACACAAAAACAAAAGTTTTAGACTTTAAAAAAAGATTTTTCTAAAATGAGATTGTGTGAAGGAGTCATTATCAGACTGGAGGAGTTTAAAGGGAGTCCAGGAGAAATGGGATTATTTAAAGGAAGCATTATTGAAGGCCACAGGCAATTGCATTCGGCTTGTTATCAAAAACAAAAAAAGGGAAGAAACCACTGTGGTACTTTGCAGAAGTGGCCAAAATAGTGAAGAACAAAAATACAGTATTCAATAATTATAAAAAAATTCAGATTGAAGAAGATAGGCAAACCTATAAGATTAGGCAGAAAGAGGCAAAGCAATTCATAAGAGCTTCCAAAGCACACGCAGAAGAGAAAATAGCTCAGTCAGTAAAAAAGGGGGACAAAACATTTTTTAGATACATAAACGAGAAAAGAAAAGTAAAACAAGGATTAAATTAAAAACAAAGGAAGGAATGTAGAAGAGGATAAAAGTCTCACTGACTGCCTCAATGAATATTTTTGTTCAGTCTTTGCAGAAGAAAAGGAAGGAAAGGGACCTCAGTTAGGAGGAAACACTAACGAGACATTTACATATCAGTTTACAGAGGAGGAGGTTCTACAGCAGCTGTCTAAAGTAAAAGACAAATAAGTCAAATGGGGCCTGATGGGATCCACCCTAAATTATTAAAAGAGCTCAGTGATGTAATAGCAAAACTGTTAACAGATTTATTTAACCAATCCTTGTTAATGGGAGTCGTCCCAGAAGACTGGAAATTAGCAAATGTTGTGCCCATTTACAAGAAGGGTAGTAGGGAGGAATCGGGGAACTATAGGCCAGTTAGTCTTACGTCAGTAGTGGGGAAATTAATGGAAACCATGTTAAAGGAAAGGATTGTTGAACATCTAAAAACACATAGATTACAGGATCAGAAACATGGGTTTACCTCAGGGAGATCATGCCAAACTAATCTTACTGATCTTTTTGATTGGGTAACAAAAATAATAGACACAGGTGGTGCAGTAGACATTGCTTATTTAGATTTCAGTAAGGCTTTTGATACTGTTCCGCATAGAAGGCTTATCAATAAATTGCAATCTTTGAGCTTGGATTCCAATATTGTTGAATGGATTAGGCAGTGGCTGAGTGACAGGCAACAGAGGGTTGTGGTAAATGGAGTTTATTCGGCGCAAGGTCTTGTTACCAGTGGGGTACCTCAGGGGTCAGTACTTGGACCCATTCTCTTTAATATTTTTATTAGTGATATTGCAGAAGGTATTAATGGAAAAGTATGTCTTTTTGCTGATGACACAAAGATTTGCAACAGGGTTGACGTTCCTGGAGGGATCAGCCAAATGACAAATGATTTATGTAAACTAAAAAAATGGTGGGAGCTGTGGCAATTGAGTTTTAATGTGGATAAGTGCAAGATAATGCACCTGGGACGTAAAAACCCAAGGGCTGAATATAGAATATTTGATACAGTCCTAACCTCAACATCTGAGGGGTGGGATTTAGGGGTTATTATTTCAGAGGATCTAAGGGTAAGTAGTCAATGTAATAGAGCAGCAGGAAATGCTGTCAGAATGCTTGGTTGTGTAGGGAGAGGTATTAGCAGTAGGAAAAGGGAAGTGCTCATGCCACTGTACAGAGCACTGGTGAGACCTCACTTGGAGTACTGTGTGCAGTACTGGAGACCGTATCTCCAGAAGGATATAGACATCTTAGAGAGAGTTCAGAGAAGGGCTACTAAAATGGTGTACGGCTTGAAGGAGAAAAGTTACCAGGAAAGGCTTAATGATCTTAACATGTACAGCTTGAAAAAAAGACGAGACAGAGGAGATATGATAGAAACATTTAAATACGTAAAGGGAATCCACAAGGTAGAGGAAGGGAGTATATTTAAACGGAAACAAAGTAGCAAAACAAGAGGACATAGGTTTAAAGTAACATCAGGAAGCATTATTTTACTGAGAGGGTGGTGGATACATGGAACAGTCTTCCAGTTGAAGTGGTTGAGGCCAAAACAGTAATTGAATTTAAGCAGGCATGGGATAGGCATAAGGCTATCCTAAACAAAAGATAAATCCAGGTAAAGTATCCATGTAATTGGGCAGACTAGATGGGCCAAAAGGTTCTTATCTGCCGACATTTTTCTATGTTTCTAAAAAATAGAAAACACATTTACGTAAAATGATTTTCATAAGTGATTTGTGTAGTGTATGTAATTTACGTACTTTTCACACAAGGTATGCGAGCGCTTGGTCAGAGGGATGGGTTGATGCTGCGAGTGCTTGGTCAGAGGGATGGGTTGATGCTGCGAGCGCTTGGTCAGAGGGATGGGTTGATGCTGCGAGCGCTTGGTCAGAGGGATGGGTTGATGCTGCGAGCGCTTGGTCAGAGGGATGGGTTGATGCTGCGAGCGCTTGGTCAGAGGGATGGGTTGATGCTGCGAGCGCTTGGTCAGAGGGATGGGTTGATGCTGCGAGCGCTTGGTCAGAGGGATGGGTTGATGCTGCGAGCGCTTGGTCAGAGGGATGGGTTGATGCTGCGAGCGCTTGGTCAGAGGGATGGGTTGATGCTGCGAGCGCTTGGTCAGAGGGATGGGTTGATGCTGCGAGCGCTTGGTCAGAGGGATGGGTTGATGCTGCGAGCGCTTGGTCAGAGGGATGGGTTGATGCTGCGAGCGCTTGGTCAGAGGGATGGGTTGATGCTGCAAGCGCTTGGTCAGAGGGATGGGTTGATGCTGCAAGCGCTTTGTCAGAGGGATGGGTTGATGCTGCGAGCGCTTGGTCAGAGGGATGGGTTGATGCTGCGAGCGCTTTGTCAGAGGGATGGGTTGATGCTGCGAGCGCTTGGTCAGAGGGATGGGTTGATGCTGCGAGCGCTTGGTCAGAGGGATGGGTTGATGCTGCGAGCGCTTGGTCAGAGGGATGGGTTGATGCTGCGAGCGCTTGGTCAGAGGGATGGGTTGATGCTGCGAGCGCTTGGTCAGAGGGATGGGTTGATGCTGCGAGCGCTTGGTCAGAGGGATGGGTTGATGCTGCGAGCGCTTGGTCAGAGGGATGGGTTGATGCTGCGAGCGCTTGGTCAGAGGGATGGGTTGATGCTGCGAGAGCTTGGTCAGAGGGATGGGTTGATGCTGTGAGTGCAGCTTAAGCCCGTATTTGCCTTCTCAAATGAACGCAGGTACAAGCACTTGGTCATAGATGAGATCAGCATGAAAATCGGGGTTAATAAGCTAAAGTGGTCAGTATGCGCAGAGTGTCCCTTCTAAATAATTTTGTGAACAAACTGAGTGGGAGGAGGGACTGGAGGTGGAAGGGAGTGGACTTTGCTCAAGTGACTTGATCTGAGTGTGAGGGTATGAACAAAAGACCGGATCTGAGTGTGGGAGTGAGTTTGGGGAAAGGGAGCAGACCAAAAAGGAGGGAATGGCAGTTCCCAAGCAAAGAGGGTGTGGGAGGGTGGGGTGGTGGCACACGACTCCAGCTTCAAGTAAGGATAAAACACAGGCATACAGCTCCTTCACCCAGTGGCAGTATCCTATTGTTTGTGTTCTAGTTCTGCTACTGTTGTAAACGGAATAAAAATCAAACTGGTTGTGTCTGACATAACCCTAGAACTAAATCATACCTAGTAAAGCAAAAGCGCGCCTTCTCCAATCCTCTCCGAAGCAAGGTTATTTACGTTCAACTCAGTCGAAACATTGGTTTGTGCCTCTTTTAGATGTAACCCATTAACGTTGATCTTATTTAAGTCCCCGTTTGAGATATATTAAGTTTGTGGGTGGTAGGTTGAAGCCCAATTATGGATTGTTGTAATGGCGGCCATTGGGGATGTCCAGTAGGACATGGTAGAGAATCGCACCAAAGCACACGGAACAAGAAACCACTGAAATTTCAGTTCTTTCTGAAAAAAAACCTTCGTTTTTTATTCTTGCATTTTAGATCCGCAGTAACAAAGTGTTCAGAGCTTACCGATGTATACAGTGAACGGCTCACGGACTAACAGCTTTCAAAATACTCCCTGAAGCCATAAAACCTATGGGTAACACCAAAGTCCAAAAGGCAGTCTTACCCCTACAAGATCACATGTTTGCTGCTCACAAGTCACCTGTCTTTCTTATCTTATGGTCGACCGATTAACGCGCGTAAGAGATGACAACCTCAGAATGCAGGTAAAACACTTTCCCAGATCAAAAACAGGTCTACAAGAGACAGGAAAACCTAAGCAGTGCCCAAGTATGTCATGTGTCATCTGAAGAAATGGTATCATTCCATTCATTCATTATGTAGCAGGGATAAGGAGAGGATGGAGGTAGAAGTAGGAATAGAAGTTGCTACGGCCAGGGCCTTCCAGTTACAAACGTACACAATACCATCTTTTCCTTCATGATGACGACCAAGTTCTTTCCAAATGCATTGCTGGATTAACAGCGTCATGGACCTGGAGGGTAAGATTTTGAGGAGCGTCCGGCCCATCTTTGTCACTGCAATATACCTATGGGCCTTGCCTTTAACTGCAGTGGAGCAGCTGTCCCATACCACTGACCCAAATGAAACCTTCCCAACCCACTTTGTTGAAAGCACTTTGTGTCCAGTTTTGGTGGGAAACCAGGGCCTGCAGCTCGATAACCCAGCTCTTTCCCGAACACTATGAAGTATAGAATCATCCAGAGAATGAAAACCTCAGACAACAGATTACCCCCATTGCTAAGAATCCCATGAAGACACAACCAGGTCCATTCCTTAGATCAGGAGTGCCGAAGGATTGTCCGAGAAATCAAGAACACACGTTATGAGACTCAAAAGGCTGAAGAGTTGAAAGTCTTGAGTTATCAGGCAAAGGATGCAAGAACAGGGAGGGCTACATGACCCAAGGTAGCCATATGCTTGCAGGCTACAGGAAGGCTCGTATGTTGAGGCAAAACTGTTAAGGATATTCAGAGAAAGGTGAAAACCAGGAGAACTGGCAGAAGAGAACAATCTAGACCATATGGGAGAATTTTTCTGGTTTGGCCATTTTGACCTAGAATTCTCACTTCTCCAGTCATTCCCCTGCATTTCACCTTTCTTTGAATAGACCCGATTGATTATGGAATTCAAATGAACCTGTCCTTTCAAGGAAGCAGAGGCAACTGGCCCTTTGTACCAGTGGTGGGAGTAGGCCTCTCCTGGGTCATGTTGGCACTTGATTTTCCCTTCTGAATTTGGGAGTGACATTCCTTTTGTGGAGTTTGCAGACATTACGCGCACAAAACATGCACCGTGAATTCTTCTGTGGAGAATGACGGGAAGAATGCTGCACATTTCCGCCTATACGTAAAGTTAACCAGCCACCGCAACGATGATGAATGGATAGGAAATCATAGCAGAGGCATACGGCATAACATGCTCTTGGTAGAACGTGGCTCTTGGGCACAAAACCTGTAGTCAAGCGCTGTGAAATGCTGAAGGAACCTATAAACGTCAATAGTAAACGACTGGATAGATCCTCAGGACCCATAGACAATTCAAACAAAGGTAGGAATTAAGATCACGCACTGCTGTGACAAATAGAAAGCATGGTGGACACCCAAGCTGCAGACGAAGAAACCAAGTTGCCTCCTTCGCCACTTGACCTGCTGTCACAATAGAATGTATGGAGAACAATCTACATCCAGTAGATTAATGGTTCGTCTATCAGGCCTGAACCGTGCAAATTCCAAGTTGGAAGCTGCAGCATGAAGACACGGAAGATCTCCCCAACTGGCACATTCAAGGTCTGCACTATGGCTGTTTAGGCAGTTGAGCTTAATCATCGACTAAGCCAACAGCAGCCACCACCTGCCATTTATGAGTCTGCTTCAGCATGGTCTTGCTTGTACCTTCACATTGATGTGGTCAGACCGAAGGACCTAGTTCCTAGAAGAAATCACAAAACACATAACCACCCCAGTATCAATGAATAAGAATAATACGTATCTGCTTCCTCCACAGAGCATGTTCCCCTCAAGTGCTAACCAGAGTAAATGTATATAGGACAGGAGGCGTATCTGCAAAAATAGTCACAAATACATAGCTCAGACTGTACAATATTCTTTCCACCCAGCTCGAGTTAGACAAGATAAAAATTATAGGTAGGCACATAATTTTACCGCTCCTTCAGAGAATTTCAGCTGCAGCGCTCATGGGTCACCTCCTTGGATCTGGCTCTCACCCAAGACCTCAGGGGACCTCTGGCAGCTTTCCAGGAACCACTGGTTTGAATTATGGAAACGGATTAACTTTGCAATTGGACACTATCCCTGAAGAAGTCTTTTAAAGAAGTCGAAACGCGTTGGATATTAGTGTCAATCTGGAATTTTATGTAATATCTATTAAACCTTGTTTGAAATCTTAATACAAATCCCAGATTCATTGAGGAAATCAATCCGGTTCCATAATTCGAACCAGTTGTTCCTGGAAAGCTGCCAGAGGTTCCCTGAGGACCTGGGTGGGAGCCAGATCCAAGAAGGTGACCCGTGCTCGCTGCAGCTGGAATTCCCTGAAGGAGCGGTAAGATATGTGCGTACCTATAATTTTTATCTTGTGAATGTAACACACACACACATTTAAGAATGAGGAGCAAGCATATCGAAATTTATGGCCAAGGAGAAACCCCGACGCCCAGGTGAGAGTCAATTTACCACGGACCTTCTTACAGGCTCTGCTCTAAGGATACACCAACACCAAACTCACAAAAAAGGAGCGGGCTACTCACCTGCTCAATATCTACTGAAGCTTCTTGCTAACTGGGTGTTGAAAGACAAAAAGAAGACAAAGAGACCAGTGATCAAGGAGATCGAATTCTTATGGGATAAAAGGCCTTGGACAGCTCCGAATTTTCAAAATAAAATGTCCTCGTTTCAGGTCTGAGCTACAAAAGGGTAACAACGGCTCTTAAAAAAAAATATATGTAGCTACTCTTCGCAATTACACCTGATTTCAATCCAAATTACACCCGGCAACAAAAACAAGTTTTCTTCAAAGTGAACTTGTCAGACAGGTTCTCTGCGTTGCCTCAAGTGATCGATTAGCCAAGTTCCAACATAGCTCTGTCTCGTGTTCCTTCATGGAGGAACTGAATCAGGGTCTCAGTGCTGTTGGCTTGTTGACCGATTAAGATAGTGCCAAGGCCACCAATTGTCTGCTAGGAGTGGGCCGAGGGCTGTCCTAGTTACGACTCCTAGTTTTTGATGGGGGGCATTGCTCAAGTTTCCTGCACATCATTATCGTGAAAAAAATGCTAGGACGTAACATTGATCAGTGGTGCCCAATCTGTGTTGGGCATGACAGGTTAACTAATCCAGGAGAAACTATGGATAGCACTACCCAAAAATGAAACAAAAAATCTCTGCATGATCGTTCAGGATTGTAAACTTTATTGTAACAAGTTAAAACCAAAACTGGGACCTCCCAACGCAACATTTGGTGGTTTGGCAAGAGCACCGATACAGACCATTACCTCAATTTAAAAAGCACTTTGGAGACCGGTCCCATTGCTGGCCAAAGGGCACAGCAGACTCCAGCTTCATTTCCGACATTTATTGAAAAGCAGCTTCTTGACCCATTTCAGATGGTTTTACAGAAACCTGGACACTAGCGTTGAGGGACTACTTGTTCTCAGCTTTTTTATTTATTGAGCAATGCTTTTGGCTGATCAAGGTTTTCTCCCTCCGCCTGGGGTTTGATATTTTGGCACACGACCGGCTGCCATCACGGGAATGCATGCTTCGTTCTTGGCACTGGGAAGATCCATGTAATTGCAAGCTCTGGGTAACTTGCCAAATTTGGGTTTAATCCCCGGGTCTCTGGCCTTCTGCTTTTAGTGGACCTTTGCGCTTTTTAAAGCTTTAGGTTTTATGTCACCTTATGTTTTGCCTTCAAGCCATAACTCAGGACTATTTGAACATGCTCGTTTTGACAGTTCATCCATTCTCATCCAGGAGACTCCAGAGAGATTGATTTGTGTCATAAGTAGGGATAAGGTGAAGATAAAATTGTGAAGACCGCAATCTAAAACACAAGCCTAGGGGGATGGTAGTGATGGGCTCCTGAAATTTTACCTCCAAGACCTCAACTGGATATTACGGTCTACAGATCTATAGAAATCTTTATATTTCACCTAACAAACCTGTAGTTGGCCAAGTTTGTGTACACCTCAATTGATGTAGGTTTTGAAGAACGGTACCACTGGTTGCCTGTCCATGTTGTGTTGCGCAATCAGGTTCTGAATCCTTGAAAATGGTGAGCATTCCTGCAAGGATTCTCGAACTGGCTGGAATATATTGAAGTAATGCAAAAGTGGGCCTAACCACTTACTGGCGTAGGTCGTTCAAGTTGCACATGGACTCTTTCTCTACACAGGTCTTTCAGAATGTTCCTTGCAGGTGAATATAATGGATTCCAAGCAGACGCAACAAGCAGCCATTGAGTTCTTGAGAGGGTGTACGACATCCACAGAAGGCTATAGAATGTGTACGAAGAGGACACCATGTATGAGGAATGCGCACAGGTGAATGCAAACTGTCACTGAAGGGAAATCCAGCTTTGAAGACCATCCATACAGTGGGAGACCAACTGACCATTGGTACGAGGAGTCCGATTCGAGAGTTGAGTTCAATGATGGAGTGGATGCATCCCTTGTAACGGAGACTACATTGAGTAGTACCTTTGTACAGAGTTATTCCAACACCATGTCAAACTCTGGCCCCCCAGATGTTTCTGAAGTTCAACTCCCATGATTCCTTGGCCATCTATCTCATTGAAAGAATTTTGGGGATTGTAGGTATCAACATCTGCATTCGACAGCCCCGAGTTAATAAGCCCACTTTTGTGTTTCTTGGGCATACCAGCCAGTTGGAGAGTCCACAATACAACAATCGAGCACCCTGTTCAAGGATTTAGGTCCTCTGGTTGTGCAACACAATCTGCGATCGGGTCTCCATTGGTACCATACACGTAGGTTTTAAGATGACAACTACACATTTGTTAAGGGACGTGTAATGTTTTATACACCGATTTCCATACAGTAGTCCAGTCGAGGATTTAGAGGTAGAAGATCAAGAGCCATCACTACACCAAGCCTGGCCCAAGTCTAGAATAGATGACCATTTATAAAAATGGTACTCTAGTCTAATGGCAGGTCTATAGGAGGTACATCTACAAGCAACATGTCTGCTCCACGGGAGCCTTCAGGCTTTAAAAATAAGGCTCTTGGCAAAGCCAGTTCTGGAGCACAAAGAAAAGAAGATGTAACACAAATGCACTGACCGCTAGTAAAGCAATAGCCAAGCATTGTCTGTCTACAGATGCCCGACCATTGGTGATTGTGAAGAATAACCTGTCATGCTAATACTAATGGACGAGCCATCGGTTATTCACCATACATCAGTAGCTCATGAGCTGGTGTACGGGGCCCTTGATGTATAAATGAGTGATATAACTGTTACAATGGATACAATGTATATGAAAATAGCTCAACTAGAAGTATTTTTGTCCTCACTGCAGGCATCTCCCACTCTTCCCTGTCATTTTCTTCCCTTTCTTTCTCTTTTTGTTCCTTTTTCTGGGCTCATACCATTAATTAGAAACCTTGGCATCAGGGCTGTACTACTCCTTTAAGCGGGGTGTTCTTACCTGTGCTAAATAAAGTCTAGTCCAGTCTCCATACATTGGAGATCTTTCATTTTCAATTATCCTTCCTCGAATATTATCATTTATATATATTTTTTTATATATATTTATATAAATAAATGACCTGAGGAGGCGTCGAAACGTTTCTTCTGCAAGTACCTCGATTAACCTGCTATGGGAGTAAAAGCTGGAGTACCCATTCTTTTGTACAGATGCTGATGGTGGTAGCCTCTCCTGGATGGCGTTGGCACCCCCATCCCTCTATTTTTTTCCCCATCAATCCACATGTTGCCCTATTTTTGGACAGAGTAGACATAATGCATGTTGCCACGGCAAAAGATGCAAAATACAGTTCGAGACCACACTAAAAATAAAATTTATAACTGGGCGCATAATGGTCCGGGGAGGGGGGCGCATAATGGTCCGGGGGGGGGGCGCAGGGTTCAAAAAACACAAAGGTTCAGTTTGACCGGGCACAGTGCATCGCTTCAAGCCAAACAACACACGTTGCTTTTTTTGTCGTTTTAGCCCTACAAACAGAATGCTTTTTGTAGTGTTGTACTCGTGGGCCACTGTCCAATTATTTGGTTTTGTGGAAATTTTACTCCCCTTTCGTCCCTCGCCGAGTGCAGCTCCACCTCTTCAGCTCAGCTTTCTGGGCAGTTTGTGCTCCTACCCCAACTTGTGTAGTGTAGGAACCGCAAATTGTGCAACGGTACAGGACACGCACCTGTGCAGAGTGATAGGAGCTGCACGCGCATGCACAGGTCTGATGGCTGCCTGAGCCAATAGCTAAAGGGATTAATCCCAGAGGGTGTCGGCACAATTTCTGGGACCGCCAGCCGCTGGTGACATTTCAGGACACTCCACAATCAAATCGGTGGTGCTGCGAGGGAAGACTACACATCCTGACCACGTTAAAAGTGTAATGTGGTCAAGATGAGAAGAGTGACCCTTGAACCATGGTTTTTTTGCCTTCTTTTGTATCAACAGCAGTAGGTGATGTGAGAGAGGCTGAACCCGATGGACGCCCGTCTTTTAAGCCTATGCAACCTAATAAAATCCTCTTAGTGTGTGGGAGAAAAGGGAACTCGGTTCCAGCTGAGAAACTATTCAAGGAACTAGGTTCCCACATGTTTCTGCACCAACCAATGGAGTCTGGGAGACTTTTTACTCCATTGTCAGGTGTGAAATAATGCCGATTATTCACATTTTGATGAAATCACCTCCTAGAAGAATAACCCCCACCCAAGATCCGTTAAACCAGTCCATGGCTTCCAGTATAAAGCAGTATATAAAGCCCGTTTCCAAGGTAAGATGCGCAAGTTGACAATCTACGGATTATTTTCACAAGATGTACACTACGTGGGAGGTGGTGGTGGTGTGGGAGCTCAATTCACACATCTCGAAGACTCGAAGATACCATTTTAGAGCCCGGCATGGATATTTTAAAGGAGGGATAAATTAACACTTTTAGAACCACATCTGCATTTTCATATTGAGAACCAACAAGTCGAGTGTTCTGTTGAGAGTCGGCAGAAACATGTTTGCAAGATGTATCAGTACGGGTTGCATCATTAAGTGGGATACTCTGCAAACTGAAAGAAAAAAAAATCACTTTATACTAAAGATTTCTGACGTTTCGTGCAAGCGTTCGACTGGTCATGCTGAAACTATAAACCCCAATTAAGGGACGAGAGCTTTTGTTTGGGTTTTATAGTTTGATACAAACAAAAAAGCATTGCCGACAGATTTTACAAGAATTCAGACACGTGAAGGTCATTTTATACAAGAATACCCGGGTATTATATAACGAAACCTGAACTTTATCCCTGTCTCACGGGACTGAAATCTTCCCACGACTGCAAGAATGAAGCAAGTTTTATTCTTTGAATCTTCCTCTACACCAGTGGTTCTCAACCCTGTCCTCAGGCCCCCTAACAGGCCAGGTTTGCAGGATATGTGAAGCTCAGCAAAGGGGGATACGATTTGCTGCTCAGTGATTGCAGTATTCAGTCTGCATTTCCCCAAGGTAATCCTTAAAATCTGGCCTGTTAGGGGGACTTTAGGACCGCAGTTTGTAACCACTGCTCTACACTATAGAGTCTACAGTAAGGCTAAAAACGAAAAAGAGCCAGAGTATCTATATAAAATAAAGACAAATTAAACGACCATAGCGTGATACAGCTTAAGGCCGGCGTCCACTGGCACTGTATTTGTGCGATGGTTCGATCATTCGATATTGTCTGAAGTTGTCCGACAAATTCTACAACATGCAGATGAATCAATCCTCTTCCACTGCGTCCGACTGATTTCAGATGATTTTTTGCCACTACAAAAGACTAGCGATCTTACCCCTTTCAAATGGGATTTTATCAGAAGATGCCGGGACCATCTGGTACAAGTTTACATGATAAAGATGCAATGTATAGTTCAGGGGTCAGCAAACTTTGCTCCCTGATGTTTTGGTAACTACATTTCCCATGTGAGTCAACCTAATGGGTGACTGAGCATCATGGGAGATGTAGTTCCCAAAACATCAGGGAGCCATGTTTGCTGACCCCTGGTATAGTTAAACTTCCGTGCGCGAATCCCATAGGATTCAATGTAAAAAATATTTTCTTTTTATTCAACAATTTTTTTTAATCCGCAGCAAAGCACTTATTGAATTTTTAGAACTTTTTTATGTATTTTTTAGCAAAAGTTTGGGTTGCGATTTTTTCTCATTTTATAAACAGACTAGACTTTTTTCTCTGCAACGCATATTTTAATTTTTCCGCAAACCGACCACCTTCAGTGTTGCTGTCCCTGGTGCTGAAACCTAATTCAGCACCAGGTGGGGTTAATCCCCGTTAGCTGTCCTTGGTGCTGAAACTCAACTTTTAGCACTCACACACCCACCCTCACCCCCAGCAATGGGTCTTTCAGTTTGTTTTTTGGCTGATCTGAGCCGTTCAGACGCTTCCAGTGAACGACCCTGATCGGCCGTTGGCGTCATCCGCAGTCGGGTGACCAAGTTGGTCGCTCGACTACGGTGCCAGTGGATAGCCAGCCTAAAAGTAGGGATGAGCATTCGAACGCAAACAATTTCAAATGTTAGATTTTTAGAGGGCATATATGCAAGATGTTTGCCATAAAAGGTGTATGGGGGTCCGGGTAGTGCCCTGGGGGACAGGAAACAAGGACAAAAAGTAAAAAAAAAATTTTGTAAAGGAACACTGAGTTTTCCATGAAATAAAGAATAAAAACGAAAAATTCCTTCAAATATCGTGACTAGGAGGTCCCCATAACCTGCCCGTGAAGCGGCGGATTTCTAGGATGTATAGAAACATTAAAAAAAAAAAAAACATTTCAAATGACTAAACGGTTTTCCTTTAATCTATTCATAAACCACTGCTTGGAGCGGCAGTCTATATTATAAGAGGAGACAATTTAGGACACGCAGAACAAGTTTAGTGATTTTTTTGGCTAGATTATGGTGAAACTTATGCAGGCTTTGGATGAAAGTAACAATAGGTGCTTTAAAATTGGGCCTTTAGCGTCAGCAACAGTGCTGTCACACCGCAACCCCTCTGTGGTATTGTGGAAGAGTGTAGGGTTGGACCCCGAGGTCCAAAAAATTTAAATTATATAAATCTGGTAATATAGGTGTCAGTGTCAGTGCACCCAAATATTTTGCCTTTGGTGGCAGCAAGTGCCTTCACACCGTAACCCCTTTGTGGTATTGTGGAAGAGTTCAGTGGTGGTGGTTTTGTGAATGCAGAAGACATCCCCGATCTATTCCGTTACGTCAGCATCAGGGGATTGATAGCTGATTCAGGACTGATTCATTTTTATAAATGTCAGCCGGTCTGCAGAGTCGGTGGACAGACGCACTCTTTTGTCTGTGACAACCTCCAGCGGCACTGAACGTCCTTTCAGAAAGCACGCTAGATGAAGGGCAACCTAGTAGCAGCATAGCATATTGGCTAAATTCTGGCCAGTGATCCAATCTCAACACCCAGTAAGCCAGTGGATCATCTGCTGGAAAGGTATCCAGGTCTGCCCTTGCCCCTAGGTAGTCCGGCACCATACGGTGAAGACGCTGGCAATGGGTGCCTACATTTGACGTCCCTGGGTGTCGTGGACTAAAAAAAATTAAGGCATCAGTGAAGCGGCCCTGGCCTTCACCACTATTCCTCTGATCATCCGCAGCCTCAGAAGCACCTGTGTCATCACTTTGTAACCTACTAGTGCCTGGAAAGATGTTACACAAGTGTCACTTTAGAGCATCTACGTTTTTTCAACTTGAGCTCCCTCTGTGCGGGCAGGATGAGCTCTGCAACTTTACCCTTGTATTGTGGATCAAGAAGGCTTGCCAACCAGTAATGATCCCTCTCCTTGATAGCACGAATCCTGGGGTCCTTTAGCAGGCTTTTCAGGATAAGGGAGCCCATGCAGCGTAGGTTGGAGGTGGCATTAGCTTCCGAGTCTTCCTGTTTAATGAGGATGACCGTATCGTGCCCTTGTGAAATCCCCACCTCCAATATTCCTCCTCATCCTCCTCCTGTCTGATCTGAGGAGGACCCGCTGGAATGCTGTCTGCGGAAAGACTGGGGCCTTGAGAGGTAGGGAAGGCCTCCTCTTCCTCCCGCTGCTCTGCCTCTAGAGCCACATCTATAATGCCCCACAGGGTGTGCTCCAGCAGGAACACTAAAGGAATTGTGTCACTGATGCATGCACTGTCCCTGCTCACCATCCTCATCTCAAATGGTGACAGTACATGCATCCTTGATCAGCCACTGCGGGGGGGCCAAGTTGACTTGAACCTGTCCTTGTGCCATACTCACACAGGTACTCGTTGATGGCCCTCTGCTGCTTGTGCAGACGCTGCAGCATTGCTAATGTCGAGTTCCACCTGGTGGCAATGCCACCTATCAGCCGGTTTGTGGGAAGGTGGAATTCTGAATTTCTGCCAGGCGAACACTTGCTGGGAATGACCGTCTGAAGTGGCTGCAGACTTTTCTGGCCTGGCAGAAGCTCTGCCAGCCCTGGGTACATTGTTAGGAAATGCTGTAGCACTAGATTTAGGACGTGTGCTAGGCATGGTACATGCGTCAATTTACCCTTGCGTAGGGTGGAGAGAAGGTTGCTGCCATTATCACAGACGATCATTCCCAGCTGAAGCTGCCATGGTGTTAACCATCTCTGCACCTGCCCCCTGCAGAGCTGACTGAATTTCTGGCCCGGTGTGGCTCCTGTCCCCTAAACAAACCAGCTCAAGCACAGCATGGCATCTTTTTGTTTGAGCCATTGCGTAGTCCCTGCCACGCGTCGGTTAACTGCCACTTCGCCAGAGGAGGAGGAAGAGGTGTTGGAGCAGACAGACCTCTTACAAGCAGCTTTCTGGAGGAGTGGTAGATGAACAAGCTCCAGCATAGAGCCCTGTCCTGGATTCCTCCCAGCTGCAAGCAGAGTTACCCAGTGTGCCGTGAAGGAAATCTAATGGTCCTGTCTGTGCTTGCTGGACCACGTGTCTAAAGTCACATGCACCTTGTTGCTGACTACCTTTCCCAATGACTCCATAACATTGTCTTCCACGTGCTGGAATGGCCTTCTGTGAAAAGAAATGGCGTTTGGGAACCTGCCACTGTGGTACAGCACATTCAGCAAATTCACAGAAAGGAGCAGAGTCCACCAGCTGGAAAGGCAGCAGCTGCAATGCGAGTAATTTTGCCAAGCTGGCATTTAGACGCTGTGCTTGGGGATGGTTGGGACTAGATTTTTTCTTACGCTGCAGCAGCTGGGGCAACGTAATCTGACTGTAAATCTTCAGCTGATGGGATGCTGTCACATTGTGAGGAAGGACCTGGTACATCCATTACTGTAGCATCATCCCTGTCAGTGGAGGTTGTAGCAGGCAATGACATGGCAGGACAGTGGGGGGGGGTAGAGACAGATGAGGAGGACGACCTATGCAAAGTTTTGCGCCAACCGAATGCGTGGTAGGTGGTCAGATGCCGCCTCAAGCACGTGGTACCCAAGCGTCAGGTGTCTTTCCCACTCTTGAGCCTCATCTGACATCGATTACAAATAGCAACAGTGTGGTCTGCTGCACATTTCTTAAAGAACTCCCAGACAGAAGAGTTCCTGGATGTGTGCTTTGAGACAACAGCGCTCTGCACCTGAGCAGCTCTGACATCTGATGCCTTGGACGGGCTAGTGCTACGGTTGGTCATAGAGGATGTTGTGCCTCGTGTTTGTTGTGCCTCCTCCTCACTTGACTCCTCTGTTCGATCAGGCACCCAGGTGGAGTCAGTGACATCATCATCGTCATCACCCCCTATCTCCTCGTCACTGGAGCCAACTTGGCAGTATGCTGCAGCTGCTGGGGCAACATGAGTGCCAGTAATTTGTGTGTCATCACTGGCACCCCCTTCCTCTAGGTCGATTATACTCCCTTGCTCAACCTCAGATGGAATCAGCACTGTAGTTGCTGCGCCCCCTCAAGCAGCATGTCACGGTCATTGTAGTCAAACAATCCAGCTGACTCCGTGTGTGTTAGCGAGGCTACGGCAGGAGTAGCTGTGGACATGGAGGCTGCATTAGATGCTTTGGCAGCTGAGGTGGACTGTAAAGCAATACAAGCCTGGCTGGCAGAGGACTCGGAGGATGAGGATGGCCTGGTTAGCCAATCCAAATCCTCTATGTTGCTGCTGCTTAAGGCCAGCACCAGTTAGAAAGGACAAGCGTGCCCCTGCAGAGGATGCACCACGTCCAGAGGCACAGCCTCCCGACACAGAGGCTGCTTGCCTTCTTATCTGTGCCTGAGAGCGTCTGCCTGTCCTTTTTGGTCTTTCTGACATGGTGAGTGATATAGATTAAATATATACAGAACTTTGATTCAACACTGTTCTAAAAATTGGAGATATGCTGCAGAACTCTGATATAAAAATTAAAGATTTCCAGAACTCTGGTATAACTCAGTGAGACACCCTGATAGCTGGCAGCCAGTGCCAAAACAGATTACAATTCCCAGAAACTTCCAATAAATCAGTGAGACCCCCTGATGGGTGGCAGTGAGAACACAGATTACAACAATTCCCAGTTATTTTGTAGAAGTGAGACCCCCCACAATTGCTGGTGGCAGACTGGCAGTGAGAAGTCTCCCTCAGAACAATCTCTCAAAAAACACGTGCTGGGTCTGTGTGAAGCCTTAGTGTGCTGCAGGACTTAGCTCTGTGAGCCCATGATTGGGCAAAGTTTGCCCAATCAGGACTCTGAGCCCTGATTGGCATAGTCTTTAACCTGTCTAGCACCTAAACCGTGGTCAGGTGCAGGCTGTAGCCAATTACAAACTTCAGGCCAGTGGAAAAGTGCATTGTGGGCGAACATGCGGCGAACACGCGGAAATGTTTGTAGTTCGCGAACATGCAAACAGGCGATGTTTGAATCGAACTCCGAACCGATCGAACCGAACAGCTCATCCCTACCTAAAAGTCCATTAATATAAAAAGCCCCCCCTGCAGAAACCCTCTCACTGGAAAGATAATAAACACGCATATTATAGAAGGAGGTTACACCTCCTCGGTGTATATATCGGTGACAAGTATCCACATCAGGAGGCAGTGAACACCCTCTAGTGCGGGCAGCAAGAACCCGTCAGGTGGAAATGGGCTCCGTCACTCGGATATATGTCCAATAGAAAATAAGTTAATAAAAAGCGCTAGTGCATCCAGTGAGAGCAGGAATAAATCGCAGCCGGGCCCAGAAAATAAAGAAAAAACACAAAAAAGCATGTTTAACCCCTTAAGGACCAATGCATTTATGATGTAAACATTAACAGGGTTATCCAAAGAGATTCGAAAAGTCACCGTACGTTCGGTGACTTTTCATTCTCTTCAATTCGGTTCCTTTTGCCGATTGCATTTCGGTGACCCTGCGGTGTATTCAGCAAACAGCACAGGGTCCCCGAATTGCAGCGAAAGGCTGCCGCAAACCTGACGAAAACTAACCGAATGCACGCTGAAAACAAGCAAAAACATCTGGATTAACCTTCGAAAAAGCCGAACAGGAGCCGAACAGGAGCCGAACAGGAGCCGAACAGGAGCCGAACAGGAGCCGAATCACACAGAGCCGAAGCAGCTGAGACGCAGAGGAGGCAGTGAATAAATTAGCAAAACCGTTTGTATGAATCTGTGAAAATGAAACGCTGTTTGCAAAGAAACTACTGAGCGAAAATGTCTGAAATTTTCACAGGAGATCCAGGGAATGATAATAAAGAGGGCTGTTACAAAAAAAAATAAGTTAACTGAAAAAAAAAAAATCAAAAAAAATCGGACTTTTAAAAAAAAAAAAAAAAAAAATCTGAAAAATGCTTAAAGTATCCTAAAAAATCTATAAATAAAGAGACTCTTTGCTGCAGAATTTTATAATGAACGGTTTATTAGATATTGAATTAAAACGGGAATATTTTTAACATTGAAGCCTATGGGATTCTCCTGAATAAATTTGCCGAATTAAACCACTGAATGGCAGGGCATTAGGGGAACCTTTCACTGCTGGTTTGTGTTCTCTGAATAGCCGAAGCAGTGCTTTTTCATGGGGATTTCACTGCCCTCGAACAGGGACCGAACAGGCACCGTATGTGCAGGCAATTCTCTTTGAATAACCCTGTAAGTCATTGGTCCTTAAGGGGTTTAAATGAAATTAAGTATCCAAATTTCTGACATCCTCTTAACCAGATCTAACAAAAGTAGATTTGATAAAAAATGTATGCAATACATACATTTTTATTGAATTTTAAAACAAAAAACAAGTTTTAACGTACGATTGCAGACTTTAGTGTTAGGTTCTGTTTTTACCAGCGTGTCTGGGCCATTGATCAAGGCAAAACAAAATATTACTACAGGGGTGAGTGTTATTTCTGCGCTTCCTTAATCCCCTGTAAGGGTTTTCATTTGACTAATAGGACCTCAGTGTATATACGCATGTATATAATCCCCGCCATGCAGCAATCATATCTGGGAGAATAGGGCGCATTAACCATTTGTTCTCCAGGAAAGCAGTGGATGAGGAACAATGTGTGAAATGTATGCGATGGCATGAAGACGCTGCCCAGCAGTATGAGAGGTTCACATGCAGCACGAAGATTTTACAGAAGTCGATAGAAGGATCAATCAAGTACGCACGACGGGATTGTTGCAATTTATAAAGCACCAACATATTCAATGGCGTAAAATGGGCAAGACAGAAACCAAAACAAATCTGCTTGACACACAGAATGAAGAGGAAAATGGGACCCTGCGCATGTGAGCTTACGATCTAAGGTGTGAGGGTAAGGAATGCATGGGGGTTGTGTGGGACACGGATCATGAGACGTACAATGTGGGGGGTGATTACTTTAAAAAAAACGGGTGTGGGCAACTACGGCCCTCCAGATGTTTTGAAACTACATTTCCCATGATGCTCGGCTGCTCTTTAGGTCTGCAGAGCCTCAAGGGAAATCTAGTTCCAAAACATTTGGGGGGCCACTGTTACGGAGCCCTGATTTATAGGAATATTTACTATTACAATGTAATTTTCCGGTCCTGGGATACTTTTAATAGAAATCCTGGTGTAATTGGTTTCTGATATTTATAAAAAGTTTACCAGGAGCAAATTACACCCGAATTTCTACTAAAACATTTTATAAAACAAATTACACCAGGATTTCTATTAATTAAAAGTATCCCAGGACAGGAACATGACATATTGTAATATTAAATATTCCTATTTAATATTTTGGAACTTCCAATGTTTTGGAACTAGATTTCCCTCGAGGCTCTGCAAACCTAATGAGCAGCTGAGCATCACGGGAAATGTAGTTTCAAAACCTCTGGAGGGCTCTAGTTGCCCACACCTGCTTTAGGGAGCCCATTGGCTCTTTTAATAATGCGGTGCATGCAGAAGGTCTGCAAACCAAGTGCTGGATCGTTTTCCATGGTTTTAATTGTATTCATTAAGCAGGATTCGGGGGCTCCTCGTTATATCCGATTTACAGCAGCGCGGTGGCAGTCTAAGACTTAAAAAAGTGCGTCTTAAATAGCCGCTTATAGTCTGTATAATGTGATGAAAGTTTGAGCAGACAGATGAGGAAAGACGTGCGAAAATATAGCAAAACAAACCAGTAATCACTACAGAAAGGCAAGATATCCTCAAGGCACACAGCATTTTAATGACTGGATATACAATGTAACGGTTTATTTCTACAGCGTTTCCCAGTTTTACCAAAACACCTTTTCTAGAGCGCAGCTACAACCTGCTATGAGAGCCAAAACAAAAAACCGTTATCCAAACAGTGATACAGTCATTAAACTCAAACACCTCTAGGTGGGTTAGAATTAGATAATGCTTAAGGCCGGCCGTCCACTGGAACCGTAGTCTGACGACCGAATTAGTCGTCCGCCGACAACGCTGTCAGCTGATCAAGGTCATCTACTGGAAGCGCCTGGACACCTGAGGTCGGCCAACGGACAGGCCACCGATCGAAGAAACCTCAAAACCCTGCTGTAGGGAGCAGAAAACCTCGAAGGCTGCAGGGGGGATAAGCAACATCGAACACAGCCGGCCTGAAGGAGGGGGGGGGAAGCTGCGTTCGGTGAGGGAAAAAGCGCCTAGTCTTTTTAGAAATAAAAAGGGAATCCAACAAAAATAAAATAAAAAAAATAAAGCTTTTTGCTGCAGATGAAAATAAACCCTTGAATAACCGGGGAGAGAGAGAGACTGGAGGCACAGATTCGATCCCAGCAAGAGCACCTCTCCAGTAAGTGTCCTTGGGCAAGACACCTAACGGTACATACTCGCCACCCAGGACATACTTGAAAACGAGGAGAAATCTCAATGCATACTTCCCGGTAAAATACTTAAGAGGGCTGATTCACCACCATGTTGTGGTATCGGTTGTACCATCGCACAAAAATTTACGCAGTGGACGGCCAGCCTAAATTGTCGCTTCAGGCTGGGATCCTACGTCATACAGACCAATAAAACCAAAATAAAAAACACAATTGCACAGTATAGACTAAGTATTATCCCCTTCCAAAAAGCCCCTAGGGTGCAGTCTCCTCCTAGGAGCTCGGTTGAGGATTACAGGCGGGGAATGGCATTTAGTACATAAAAAGGGCAGCACAGAACCAGCTAAACGTACAGGATACTCTGCAGCAAAAAACATTTAGGAAAGCATTTGCAAAGATTTAAAGAAAACAGATACAGGCTGGGTCCCCCGGACCAATCGGGAAGGCGAGACATGACTGCTGAGACTGGCCAGACAGCTAAATGGAGAGTGAATTGATTGGCTGCTTCTATGTGGTAGCAGGTATAAAACGTGAGGTAAAGGAGGAGGGGCTTACCTCTTTGTCCCACCCTGGTAAGGCAAGGTTTCATTTTTGTTTTGTGCGTTCTTGTGTAGTCAGCATTTTTTTTGCCTCGCCGGTGACCGTTTTAGGCCCGTTCACACACTGCGATTTGTCGTGCGGATTTTGCCACGATGTCGCGCTGTGTAGCTTCTCCAATGCATTTCAATGGAGCTGTTCACATCTTGTAGCATGTCGCTGGTACATGACCCTTTTTTGCGATCTGCGATTTTGTGATTTGTATTGGTGGTGCTTTGCAAAAAAAAAAAAAAAAACGCACAAAACCACAACATCATTGCACTGTCGCGAATATGAAAATCGCGCAGTGTGAACGGGGCCTTAGAATAAGATAAGCTGCCAGAAAGGTGAGCCTTGAGAGGAACTCTGCATGGAGTCAGGTAGGGCGGACGAGCTCTTGGTAATAGGTGGTTGAAACTGCCCTCCGCAGGTTTGGGGCAGAGGGGGAGGTCATGGTTGGAAGCGTTATATCTGTATTTTAAGTAAAGTTGTGGCCTATGCCCTTTCCAATAATAAGGTTTCTGTTTACTGGGGTATAGGTGGGGAGGTCCAGGCCTAAGCAGTCAGGCAATAGATGGAATATACAGTCATGGCTGAAATTGTTGGCACCCCAGACATTTTTCCAGAAAATCAAGTATTTCTCACAGAAAAGTATTGCAGTAACACATGGTTTTGGTATACACATGTTTATTCCCTTTGTGTGTATTGGAACAAAACAAGAGGAAAAAAAGCAAATTGGACATAATGTCACAAAACTCCAAAAATGGGCTGGACAAAATTATTGGCACCCTTTCAAAATTGTGGATAAATAAGATTGTTTCAAGCATGTGATGCTCCTGTAAACTCACCTGGGAAAGTAACAGGTGTGGGCAATATATAAATCACACCTGAAAGCAGATATAAAGAAGAGAAGTTCACTTAGTCTTTGCATTGTGTGTGCCACACTAAGCATGGAGAAGAACTGTCTGAGGACTTGATAACCAAAATTGTGGAAAAATATCAACAATCAAGGTTACAAGTCCATCTCCAGAGATCTAGATTTGCCTTTGTCCACAGTGCGAAACATTATCAATACGTTTGCAACGCATGGCACTGTAGCATCTCTCTGGGCGTGGACAGAAGAGAAAAATTTATGAAAGGTTGCAACGCAGGCTAGTCCAGATGGTGGATAAGCAGCCCCAAACAAGTTCCAAAGAAATTCAAGCTGTCCTGCAGGCTCAGGGAGCATCGGTGTCAGCGCGAACTATCCGTCAACATTTAAATGAAATGAAACGCTATGGCAGGAGACCCAGGAGGACCCCACTGCTGACACAGAGACATAAAAAAGCAAGACTACAGTTTGCCAAAATGTACCTGAGCAAGCCAAAATCCTTCTGGGAAAATGTCTTGTGGACAGACGAGACCAAGATATAGCTTTTTGGTAAAGCACATCATTCTACTGTTTACCGAAAATGGAATGAGGCCTACAAAGAAAAGAACACAGTACCTACAGTGAAATATGGTGGAGGTTCAATGATGTTTTGGGGTTGTTTTGCAGCTTCTGGCACTGGGTGCAAGGCATCATGAAATTTGAGGATTACCAAATGATTTTGGGTCGCACTGTAGAGCCCAGTGTCAGAAAGCTGGGTTTGTGTCCGAGATCTTGGGTCTTCCAGCAGGACAATGACCCCAAACATACGTCAAAAAGCACCCAGAAATGGATGACAACAAAGCGCTGGAGAGTTCTGAAGTGGCCAGCAATGAGTCCAGATCTAAATCCCATTGAAAACCTGTGGACAGATCTTAAAATTGCTGTTGGGAAAAGGCGCCCTTCCAATAAGAGACCTGGAGCAGTTTGCAAAGGAAGAGTGGTCCAAAATTCTGGGTGAGAGGTGTAAGAAGCTGATTGATGGTTATAGGAAGAGACGGATTTCAGTTATTTTTTCCAAAGGGTGTGCAACCAAATATTAAGTTAAGGGTGCCAAGAATTTTGTCCAGCCCATTTCTGGAGTTGTGTGTGACATTATGTCCAATTTGCTTTTTTTTCCTCCTTTTTTTGCTTTGTTCCAATACACACAAAGGGAATAAACATGTGTATAGCAAAACATGTGTTACTGCAATACTTTTCTGTGAGAAATACTTGATTTTCTGGAAAAAATTCTGGGGTGCCAATAATTTCGGCCATGACTATGTTACAATCGAACACTGCAGGGATATGCCTTTAAATACGCCGAGTGCCCAGAGCCAGAAAAGACTATTCCATCATGGGCAAATCAATTCGGGAAGCATTTAAAGTGCAGAGCGGCAGATGGCGGGTTCCGATCGCTGCTTCCAGGTGAAAGGGCTGCAATCTGTCCTTGGGACACAATCTGTCGCAGCATAAAATATACCGAGACACAGAACGGTTAAGCCTCGGATACAGCGAATCTCCATGTTATCAAGACGTTACAGCAGACACGTTTAACGTGGCGAAGAAACAAAGCGACCAAGGGTGCCAACGGCCTCGTCAGGAAACGAACGTGAAGTCAGTTGTTTGTTATCAAAACATGACCAGTGTTAAGAAACCAATCATTCCAACCCTAATCTGTTCCAGGTCACCCAAGAACACCACTCCGAGATTCAGAAGGAGCTAGGTTTCCTTTCCCATTACATCTGACTTGGGCCGGGGTCAGACGAGCGTTTTGCAGAGCGAAAAGAACATTGAGTGGGTACCTTCCACTCGGACGCCCGTGTGGCCACGTCGCTGAGAGCAGTTAGTGCGTTAAGCGCAGCAAAGCTCAATCCTATGAGGAATCACCCTTTGCAGCCCCGACCGCGCGACGTAGCACTTAGCACGCCCGCTGTAGCACACACAAGTCGTGCGTGTGCTACAGCATGTGACTGGCTCCGAAGTGTCACAATGCTGTGACGGACACCAGGAGGCAAGTCAGTACGTGCGCACAGTGCACTCCTCTGACCCTGGCCTTAAATGTGAACACAGATTATCGATTTGAGCAAGCGAGCCAGTTAAGGGGACGCTCTACACATTGACCACTTTGGCTTTTTACAGTGGCCAGGGCGCATCGAGTAACTCCTTTTAAAAAAAACCTGCTCGGTGAAGCAGAGGAGTTTCCTCCTCTCATGCCAGCATCACCAGCAAGGATTTAGAATTTCCCAAATCAGTCTCTGGTGACATCACCATGCTGGTGTCACCCTCTGACCTCCAGTGATGGATCGGTTCTACGCATACAATGCCGAGCCATCATTGTGCGCAGGCGCTATGGAACTTCCATACGTGAAACGCACAAGTACCATGCGAAGTGCAATTGGTGTTGCTTGTACTATGCAAGTTGTGAAGGTATGGAACTTGCGTTGGAAGCTGCAGGGACTTTCAGAAGCCCCTGTACCGATGAGTAGGAGCAGAGCGACCAGGGAGAAAAGTCACCTAAATTGGAGATTCTGTCTGCAGCCTCTGCCCATTGGTGGGATATAGTGTATAGATATTTTAGTGCTATCCACACAGCCAGTGAATTTGGATTTCCTATAACATGAACCTACCCTGGAGAGGCTTACCTTGTGCTTTACATCCTTTTCATCTGATAGAATCACATCACGCAAAGTATCAGTACAATAATCGCTGTATGAGAGGTCTCAATGCGGAACCGACATAAAACGCTCACCTTAACACAAGCAGCCTTCTAGTCCAGGGCTCTGCAAACCTTTACCAATGTTAGGGACCAATACGAAACGTTGAAACCCAACCATGTAATTTTTGGGAGTCCCATAAGTTTTCTAGGTGGACTTGTCTACAACAGCCCAGAACGTTATAGGGAGCCTGAGGTTGACTTCCAGGAGCCATGTAGCCATCGGCTCCTAGATCGGTGAAGCCTTTCCTCTACTCCACATGTTCGTCTAATCTAAATATCCATCATACTGGTCCAAAATCTTCCACACGTCATTGTCTCGGCCAGCTGTTTTTGATGTATGTATTGGCGATCATACAAACCCTAACGCTTTGCGAGCCGCTGCTTTCCCTCATTGATACTTCTGTAGGAAATTCCAGGCTGGCAGAAGGTCTTCAGGGACCAAATTGTGAGAACAGTGAAGAATGTAACGTCATCAGGAGGGTGGTTTAAGGTCTTTCAAGACTTCCTTCCGAATTTTTGCAACCTCAAAAGCAAATACTTATGAGTCGGACGTTTTTATTGGCATGGAGTGTCATACACAAAACCCAGAGAGCATCAGACTCTATACGGGATAATCCAGGTCTAACGACTCATTAATTGCTATATTAATTGTTCAAAAGGTCAGAAATGACTTCCGCCATTTGTATTTTCAGCTGCCTCCGGTCCGCAGCTCATAGTCCTCGTTTTGCAGACCGGAGTTTATAAAAATTTTTGCAATTTTCTTGGCCGAAGCAACGGTTGACATAAAAAACAACCTCGTATCTTTGGTCAGTTTTATTTTTCCACAGAACCAAAGGCTGGATCTGCGTTTTGTTAGACTACTTTTTGGAAGAGCAACGGAGTGTTTATTTTTTTATTATTTTTATTATTTAAGACAAAGGTGGTCCTATTTCTGAAAAGGCAAGAATAAGGCTAAGGTCAGACTAACGCAGTATTAACGTGCGTTTAGCAGCACTAAATCACGGCCGTGCTAGCAACAAATGACGTCCGATGCCGGGCAGCATACGAAGAACGTCAGCACAAAAGTGCAGCAGCGCAACGCAAGTGGCAAACGAACTAATTTTTGCAAGAACGTAGAACCGCTAGTATGGACGTGCAGAGTGCGCTGCGTCCGCTAGCGGGGTGTGTGCGTGATTAGGAGTCAGACGCTGCTAATGTCCGGCCAACATAACGTCCAGACGCAAAAAGTGTTTTATTGATGATCCGTACAAAATCACGGACGAAAATGCGCATCGTATGACCGCTATCGCGTATTCCGTGAAAAAATACGTCCATTCGTTCGAACGCACTTTTTCACGGACAACGCGAAAAATGCGTTAGTCTGACCCTAGCCTTAGACGGATCTTTACATTTTACACTTAAGACAGTTTGTGCTTAAATAGAAAAATGTCGGCAGATAAGAACCTTTCGGCCCATCTACTCTGCCCAATTACATGGATACTTTACCTGGATTTATCTTTTGTTTAGGATAGCCTTATGCCTATCCCATGCTTGCTTAAATTCAATTACTGTTTTGGCCTCTACCACTTCTACTGGAAGACTGTTCCATGTATCCACCACCCTCTCAGTAAAATAATGCTTCCTGATGTTACTTTTAAACCTTTGCCCCTCTAATCTAAGACTATGTCCTCTTGTTTTGCTACTTTGTTTCCTTTTAAATATACTCCCTTCCTCTACCTTGTGGATTCCCTTTACGTATTTAAATGTTTCTATCATATCTCCTCTGTCTCGTCTTTTTTCCAAGCTGTACATGTTAAGATCATTAAGCCTTTCCTGGTAACTTTTCTCCTTCAAGCCGTACACCATTTTAGTAGCCCTTCTCTGAACTCTAAGATGTCTATATCCTTCTGGAGATATATATATAAAACCATTTGTTTAGGGAAAATAGAGGGGGGGGGGTCATTTTACAGCCAATGTAACCGACTTTACAACAGTCAGCAATGGGTTGAAGCATTGGCCTTGGTGCATATGGAATCAAAAGCCGGTATCAGCAAGTGAACAACCCCTTCCGTTCAAGCGACCACTAGGAGAAAAAAATGCTGTAGATGCCAAGGACGAGGACATACAGTTGTGTTCAAAATTATTCAACCCCCACTGAAATTGAGTGTTTTGGCCAGTTTGACATTGATTTTGATCATTCAGTCATCTTGCTTACAATTAAATCAAAGAGGCACGTGTAGGTCAGACAAATATAACATAACATTTATAATGAAATAACCACAAATGTCTTTTCTGTGCTCACATCATTATCAGTTTTATTCAACCCCCAAGTGACATTCAATCTTAGTACTTAGTACAACATCCTTTTACAGTTATAACAGCTTTTAAACGTGAAGCATAGCTTGACACAAGTGTCTTGCAGCGATCTACGGGTATCTTTGCCCATTCGTCATGGGCAAAAGCCTCCAGTTCAGTCACATTCTTAGGCTTGCGCACTGCAACTGCTCTCTTTAAGTCCCACCAGAGGTTCTCAATCGGATTTAAGTCAGGTGACTGCGATGGCCTCTCCAAAATGTTCCAGCCTTTAATCTGCAACCATGCTCTAGTGGACTTGGAGGTATGCTTGGGATCCTTGTCCTGTTGAAAGGTCCAACGTCTCCCAAGCCTCAGGTTTGTGACGGACTGCATCACATTGTCATCCACTATCTCCTGGTACTGAAGAGAATTCATGGTACCTTGCACACGCTGAAGCTTCCCTGTACCTGCAGAAGCAAAACAGCCCCAAAGCATGATTGACCCCCCGCCATGCTTCACAGTAGGCAAGGTGTTCTTTTCTTCCTCCAAACATAGCGTTGATCCATGGGCCCAAACAGTTATAATTTTGTTTCATCAGTCCACAGAACACCATCCCAAAACTTCTGTGGTTTGTCCACATGAATTTTGGCATACTGCAGTCGACTCCTCTTACTCTTTGGAGACAGCAAGGGGGTGCGCCTGGGAGTTCTGGCATGGAGGCCTTCATTACGCAGTGTGCGCCCTATTGTCTGAGCTGAAACCTCAGTACCCACATCTGACAAATCTTTTCTCAGTTCCTCAGCAGTCACACGGGGACTTTTCTCCACTCTACGCTTCAGGTAACGCACAGCAGTCGAAGTCAGCATCTTCTTTCTGCCACGACCAGGTAGCGTTTCAACAGTGCCCTTTGCCTTGAATTTGCGAATGATGCTTCCTATGGTCTCTCTTGGTATGTTTAACATCTTTGCAATCTTCTTATCACCTCTTCTCTTGTCTTCCTGGACCATTCTCTTGACTTCACCATGTTTGTAACCACACCAGTAAATGTCTAGAAGGAGCTGAGTATCACAGTCATTTTAAAGCTGCCTAATTGGTGCTTATTATGCTTTATTGCTGCTCCGTGACATCCACAGGTGTTTTCAATACCTGATTGAAAACCCTTGAATGAACCTCTGTTCTTCAGAGTGATAGTCTTTAATGGGTTGAATAATTGTGTCAATGAAGAATTCACAAAAGAAACATTTACTACTGTATTACAAAACCAATTGATGTCATTTTAGTTGCATATGGTTCTTTAAAAAGTCCTTGTAGGATTTCATTCTGAATACAATTACAAATGTACACTAAATTCCCTAAAACCCTTTACAGCATTGGGGGTTGAATAATTTTGAACACAACTGTAAAAGCACACATTTTCCAGCTGATCAGGGTCTGTTGTGTGTGCGCGTTCTTAAGAACCCACCTTCATTTCTATCCTGAATATCTGTTCCCTGAACTGTACTATGCCAGGAAAGATCAATTTATGGGCCAGGTATCCACCAGCTCCTAGGATCCTATATCGAGCCCCTACACCAGGGATCTCAAACTCTGTCCCCCTAGGTTTCTGAACTATGACATGATTCTCTGTCCATCTATTCTGGGAATTGTAGACCAACATCTGAGGGGTTGCAGTCTGACATATCTAGATTGTTCAAAAATCTAATGGACACAGGCAGGGTCCAAAAACGAGCAGTTGGCTCCACTTTGCGTTTGAGAAGACAAGCACAAGGGAAAACGTTTATCCTGTGAGTTTGTTCATGGGTATGAGGACCTCTTCCTCCTGCTGCCCTAACATGTGAAATGTTAGCAGCAGTCTACTGTTCCAAGTGAACAGGCCTTGATAAGTGGCCCCATTGGGACGTTCTCTGTATCTAAAGAGCTGGCGTGTTTAACGAGGACCTCCTGCTTGTCAGTACTCAATTACATAGAAACAGACCTTGAAACCTGGTCAAAACCGAGCAAAGACATAAGAGAATGCAAATGCTTCTCTACTGAACCAGATACCTGACACGACCAACAAAGATCGTGAAGCCACGACGTAAAGAATAGAACCTCAGGAACAAACCATTTTTTTGATCCCTTAAAACAGTTGTGTAGAACAAACCAAAAAGTAGAGCCAAAAGTTCATTTTATCAGGTCACGGCCAAATGATCCCTCGATCTACCAGGCGCTTGGGTGATCCAATAACACTGAAGTGGACGTTTGATTATCCGGTCTCCCAACACCAATCACCCGTTGCGTTTATTCATAAGAGGGATTTTTATTTATGGAAAGGTTTGCATAGGATGAGGGCCAGTTTACATTCTTGACCACCACCAACCCCAAGAGGGTGCCTATAAAGAACTGAATTGTGGGTTGTTAATCACCTTGACCATTGTTTCTCAACCACAGGGCTTCAGGTCCCACTAACAGGCCAGGTTTGCAGGCTCTCTGAAGCACAGTTGATATGATGCTCACTGCTCAGTGATTCCAGGATTCAGTATGCATTTCCCCCAAGGTAACTTATAACCTGACCTATGGGGGGGGGGGACCTACAGACCAGGGGTGAGAAATGGTTTAAAACCCGTGTTTTCGCTGAAAGTTATCACCAGGAGGCTTCCAGTAGGAATCGTCACTCGATTATCCTTCAAGCAGAAACAGCCGTCCAAGTTTTAGCTCTTTTTTTTATTCTGGAATGATTTTATGACGACCTCTTTAACAATGGAATCACTTCATGAGCCACGCTCCGCTCCGGAGACACTATAAAAGAAACACTATCCTTCCTCAGATTTCCCAACAAGATTGTTTGATGCCAAGACCTGCGATGCTTTCCCCTAATATCCGCTCTCATAAACATTTCTTTTAATATTTCATCCCACTGCGTCAGACACAAAGACTCCTGCACAAGTACCCTGGTTGTACGAGCAGCCCCTCCTCCCGATTAACCCTTTCACTGCTGAGGACGTGTGGGGAACGTCCTCATTGACTAAGGAAAGATAGGGGTTCCTTTGAACCCCGATATCTCCCGACTGTTAGCTAGCAGGGCCATATTTGGTATCATTAGAAAGGCCAGAGCATGGCCTTTCCAATGATACCAAATATGACCATGTTTAATGTAAAGAACAAAAATAAAAGAAAAAACGTGTTTTTTTTTTACGACGTGACATGGCTCAGCAGTGAAGGGGTTAAAGCACCGAGGATTCGAGAGAAGTGTCAAAATCCAGCAACAGCATCAAGCATAATATACCAAAATATACATTTATGCAAAACCACAAAAATCACATTTAGCCAGGAGAGAGTCCTCTAGGAAAGTCTTGGCGTCCTTCCTTCGGAAAGATCTTTCCGTGATGGCACATTACCAGGATACTTTCCAGCTGGGGCCACACGTGCGCAGAAAGTACTCGAGGACAACCCGTCACGATGCGCATGAATTTAGACCAAGATAAAAGGAAATACGGAAGGTGAAGAAGCTGTTGCGTTTGCAGTTTCAGGTTCCCTACACGTGATGGACGTGAAAGGAGAGTTTATCCAATGTCCTCTACGCCCACCTATAGAAAGCATTAAGTCGATAGACATGTCAATGTGTGTAAAAGACAAAAAAAGGCGCAAGATAGGTGGAAATTGAAAAAATACCTCTGGAGCACCCCAGATACAGTTAGGGTACTCCTATTGTTCACAGTAGATTGATATCTTTAAAGAGCGCTTTTGCTTCTTAGTTGGTTAATATAGCATGCACTGAAAAATCGAAAGAGAATATATATTGTGCAGTATCCTATACTATGAGTAAGGCTTGGCGTGTCCGTCGCCAAGCCTTACTCTGCGCATGCGTGCAACCAGCGGTGGTTGGTTGCGCGCGCATGCAACCGCCGCGGCACGAGCCGGCTGTGCGCTTGCCGCGGCGGTTACAAGATGCACACAGCAGCCGGGTAGAGGCTGCGCTCACAGCCTCTACCCGGCTGCCGCGCGCATCCAACCCCCGAGCGGTGAAGGGAAAGTTCCCTCGCTTCCGCTCTTTGAAGGACCCAAGCCGCGGTCACGTGGGAGTCCCACGTGATGCCGGCTTGGGTCCTTCAACGACCGGAAGCGGGGAAACTTGCCTTCCCGAGCGGCGAAGTGAAAGTATGCGGAGCTCATGGGGCGGCTGTCCGAGCATTCGAACAGCCGCCCGATGTCTGGTCTGGGGGGGGCAGTATCCACGAGCCGGGGGCAGTATATCCACGAGCTGGGGGCAGTATATCCACGAGCTGGGGGCAGTATATCCACGAGCTGGGGGCAGTATATCCACGAGCTGGGGGCAGTATATCCACAATAGACTGCCCTCTGGGCAGGCTTTCCACCTTGTATTTAATAAAAAAATCAGTGTTAAAACAAACTCCCAAAAATAGAGCACAAATAAATGTGCAAAACAGCATTTGCCACAATGGCCAGAACCTCCCGATTTCTGTACTCCAAACCTCCGGTCTGCAGTCCATCAACATATAGATGGAAGCCCGCTGGAATGGAATGGAACGCTGGCTCAGCATAAACTGGAGTTCGTTAGAATGGAACACTTGCTCAGCATGGATATGCGACTTGATTTCTGGCGTACAGAACTTTGCTCAATGCATTTCGTGGGGCACACCCACTTCCTCAGGAGCTAGTTCACAAATGTCCTAATACCCTTTTTATACATTGTTTAATCACTGTTCACATGGCAATCATTGAAACGTGTAAAACCGCTGATCGAATTTGCTTAGAGGATGCCAATTTGAAAAATTTCGAAATGATTCCTTCTCTGCGCAGCCGCGATATACCATGCACGCACTCGACTTCCCCCAGCGTTGGTGCGCACATCTACCACCCAGAAGGGACAGAGTTCAACTGCGCATGCGCTTTGTTTGGCACGCTCTGATAGATTTTCTGTAATGCGCTTGGTGAACGTTCTCGTCTGAATCCTAATTTTCACCTTGTTACAGCTTTACCAATGTTATAAAAATAAAATTTTAAAACTTGCAATATTACTTTACTGACACCTACAAATTAATATAGTATATAAAATTGAGAATTCGAAAGGTTTGTTTTTGCAACTTGAATTTACTCACATACAGATGTTACTTCTAAATCCAAGGCAAAACAATATGGCCGATTACCTAAAGAAAAACAGATAAAAAAAATCTGTTTTTCTTTAGATAATCATTGTATTAAAATTGTATTTTTATAACATTGGCAAAGCTGTAACAATGTGAAAATTAGGATGCAGACGAGAGAACGTTCAGCAAGCGCATTACAGAAAATCTATCAGCATTCCAAACAAGGCGCATGCGCAGTTGAACTCTGTCTCTTCTGGGTGGTAGAAGATGTGCGCACCAACGCTGGGAGAAGTCGAGTGCGTGCATGGTATATCGCGGCTGCGCAGTGAAGGAATCATTCCGAAAGCCGGTGGAGGTTTCTTTTTTTTAATTTTTATTTTCTTCAAATTAGCGACCTCTAAGCAAATTAGATCAGCGGTTTTAAATTTTTCAATGATTGTGTAATCACTGCTCATATGGGAATGTATAAAAAGGGTATTGGGACATT
Source organism: Leptobrachium leishanense (assembly GCA_009667805.1). Classification (NCBI taxonomy): domain Eukaryota; kingdom Metazoa; phylum Chordata; class Amphibia; order Anura; family Megophryidae; genus Leptobrachium; species Leptobrachium leishanense. The sequence continues at coordinate 150,479,291 of CM019070.1, read as the reverse complement.
TGGGAACTAGCTCCTGAGGAAGTGGGTGTGCCCCACGAAATGCATTGAGCAAGGCTCTGTACGCCAGAAATCAAGCCAGAGACCAAGCCGAATATCCATGCTGAGCAAGTGTTCCATTCTAACGAACTCCAGTTTATGCTGAGCCAGCGTTCCATTCCATTCCAGCGGGCTTCCATCTATATGTTGATGGACTGCAGACCGGAGGTTTGGAGTACAGAAATCGGGAGGTTCTGGCCATTGTGGCAAATGCTGTTTTGCACATTTATTTGTGCTCTATTTTTGGGAGTTTGTTTTAACACTGATTTTTTTATTAAATACAAGGTGGAAAGCCTGCCCAGAGGGCAGTCTACTGTGGGTATACTGCCCCAGCACGTGGATACTGCCCCCCCCCAGCTCGTGGATACTGCCCCCCCCAGCTCCTGGATACTGCCCCCCCCCAGCTCCTGGATACTGCCCCCCCCCAGCTCCTGGATACTGCCCCCCCCAGCTCCTGGATACTGCCCCCCCAGCTCCTGGATACTGCCCCCCCCCAGCTCCTGGATACTGCCCCCCCCCAGCTCCTGGATATTGCCCCCCCAGCTCCTGGATATTGCCCCCCAGCTCCTGGATATTGCCCCCCAGCTCCTGGATATTGCCCCCCAGCTCCTGGATATTGCCCCCCAGCTCCTGGATATTGCCCCCCAGCTCCTGGATATTGCCCCCCAGCTCCTGGATATTGGCCCCCCAGCTCGTGGATATTGCCCCCCAAGCTCTCATGGATATATGCCCCAGATCAGACCCCAGACCAGACATGGGGCGGCTGTTCGAATGCTCTATCGGCATTCGGACAGCCGCCCCATGAGCTCCGCGCCATACTTACCTTTCCGAGCGGCGCCGGGGAAGTGAAAGTTTCCCCGCTTCCGGTCGTTGAAGGACCCAAGCCTCCCACGTGACCGGGGCTTGGGTCCTTCAAAGAGCGGAAGCGAGGGAACTTTCAGTTCCCCGGCGCCGCTCGGAAAGGTAAGTATGGCTCGGGGGTTGGATGCGCGCGGCAGCCGGTAGAGGCTGTGAGCGCAGCCTCTACCCGGCTGCTGTGTGCATCTTGTAACCGCCGCGGCGAGCGCACAGCCGGCTCGTGCCGCGGCGGTTGCATGCGCAGAGTAAGGCTTGGCGACGGACACGCCAAGCCTTACTCAATTATAGTATAGATACTGCACAATATATATTCTCTTTAGATTTTTCAGCGCATGCTATATTAACCAACTAAGAAGCAAAAGCGCTCTTTAAAAGATATCAATCTACTGTGAACCCTAGGAGTACCCTAACTGTATCTGGGGTGCTCCAGAGGTATTTTATTAATTTCCACCTATCTTGCGCCCTTTTCTTTTTTGTCTTTATTCCGTTAAGGGTTAACAAGGTACCCTCGTTAAGAGGCTGCAGTGAGAAAGATTCTACCTGTGTATTTTTTGCTGACATGTCAATGTGTGTCCTAGCATCTTGACGCCGACCAAAAATCTGAACAAGTGCACTCGTCCATTGTGTGTTCCCTATACGATCAGTCAAAATTCTTTGACGTCACGATATGCGTTAAAATGGACACATTTATTGTGTTCGTTTTACACCAACCTTTATATCTGTCTGGATGGAGGTAACACTGCTCTATAACTGTAGAGACCCAGGTTGAATCTCGGTCAAAGCACCTCTCCAGTAAGTGTCCTTAGGCAAGACACCCAGCGGTATACGTGCTACCACCCAATATCAGCTGTGGTGTCCAGTGGTAACATCTCTGCCCTTCGACGGTTGAGAAGAAAGTCAAAATTCCATTCAGCACATCCCTCCAATACAACTGTGGAGAAGTCTCGACTTTACGAGAAGCGGGTTCAACCTAACCACCAGGTCGCTGATCTACAATCATGGAAAGACGACACGATCCCACTCAGAAGATGCCACCAGCGAGTGTCCTTGGGCAAAACACCTAACGATATGGACTCGCCTATCTCACAAAATACTTGTACATCTCAGATTGTAAATTCCCTTGGGAACAGGAACCCCCTGAATCAGGAAATCATCCATGTGTGGTATTCTAATTTATTAACCCCTTGTACACGGATCTTTAAAGCGCTGCGGAGTTTGTGGCACTAGATAAAGAATAAAAAAATTCTGGCGTGGCAAATTTGGTGTAATAAAGGAATTTGATCATTACCAGAAACTAAACTATTTCTGCTCCTATTCATATTTCATCTCCTACTCGTCCCATAAATGCCGACTGAAGGAGGAAAATCTGCTGAAACCATGAAAATTTAGATCTGCTACTTCAGACGTTACCAGACACTGCTAGATAAAATCCACGTTTAGATCGGCGTGATATTCTTGCCAGCATAACAATAGGGCCCGTACGTGTCAGCGCTTCATTCCCAGCAGGAACAGAAAGCCATGAATGGTAGAAAAACCATGGAGGAAACAATGAACTTCGTAACGAGGCCCTCTTTCCCTAGACAATATGGTTTTCAGACGAATACAAGATGTCCTTTTAAGTTTCAATTAACTTGCGGTATACCCAGCAATCTGGAAAGAAGTATACGTATCGAGCATCTTATTTTTAAATTAAAAGCTGCGGATCTGCGAAGAAAAGTCCACAAACCGGTCACCACCACCACCACCGAGGGCAACGGAAAACTGAGCGTACAATTCATGAACATGGAGGTCTACTTTAATCACTGTTAAAGGAATACTATTAACGTTCCTTTTTTGCCCTTTAATAATTGAGCAGGAGATGTGGACCGGCTCTGCCCAATTTTTATTTTAGGAGAGTTTACTTTTGTCCCTCTCCTCGCACTGCTCCCTATACCTGGAAGTCCCTGAAGCTTTTCTGCGCTCTATGCATCTTGCGTAGAGTAGGAGCCACAAACAGTGCGGTGCTATGGGACTTGCGCACTTTACGTACACAAGTTCCATAGTGCCTGCACAGTGTGATGGATTGAAGCTGAACGCGCATGCACAGATCCGACCCATCGACTTACTCTGGTCTCAGAGGTTGATGTTGGCCGCGCCGTGTGTGACATCACTAGTGACTGGCAGCCAGGAGATTCAAATATCACGGCTGCTAGTGTTGATGGGTGTAGTGGAGGAAACTCCTTCAACCCCACGATTTCACCTAAAAAGGGCAAGGCTAACAGTCTATGGAACACTTTCAGGGGGTCTTCACCAAGCCTAGACCTGGAGAGAGAACTGCAAATTCAAGGACCATAAAAGAACCTGTCCAGGAAAAGCTAGATTTGGAGACATTTTTCTTTATTTTAGTATCAGGCTCTCAAAGAGTCAAAAATTGAAATTTAAGAACCTAATCCTTTTGGTTAGGAGGAAACAGATGACCTAGTTTGAGTATCCAGGTGCCGTCTACTCAAGGACAGACGAAAGCCGTGTAGATAAGCTCCACAGCAGTCCAGACCACAAAAGCTCACCGTCCTACTTTGCGAAGTACATTTCATTTTTGTCTTCGGATTGAGATAGTTTGACAGATGAACAGCCGAGTCGACACGTTTTTACACATTATAGGAAACCTTTAAGGATTTAGTACTTTGCCGAGTCAGAACTAGAACAAAGCCAACACTGTCACGAAAGCGTAGGCAACACTGTCGCTTCAAAGAGAACTCACACACACCACAAAACATTTTAAGAATCCACTATAAAAAATGGACAATTTTACTTTTAAGTGAACTTCTAGAGGACAGGTTCACTCCTAGCAATGTCCCATCGGGTGATGGATTTAGCTTTGATTATATAGACCAGCGATTCCCATCCCTGGTCCTCACGTACCCCTAACAGGCCAGGTTTTAATGATTATCTTGGGAAATTCAGACCGACTCCTGCAATCACTGAGCACCAAATGATATCACTTGTACTGTGCTTCACATCCTGCTAACCCGGCCTGTTTTAGAGTCTACTTGAGGACAAGATTGGGAACCACTGATGTAGGTCAATGCAAAATCATCCCTTGACCTCTTACCTGGATCCAGTGCCAGACAGTCCTCATATTGAGGGTTATTGCACATCACCACCTCACTTGGTAGGATGAGGTCAGCACTCCATTGGGGACAAACGGATCGGCTCAGCTGGCATTTTATGGCGTCATGCCAATGGAGGCAAATGACAGCAAGCTTTTGACAATTACTCAAATGTCACTATACCATGGCCCTCCATCAGAGCATCAGTCAACATGGTACGAGTGTACCATGGTCTGTCCTGTTGGTCTCGCCAGCTCACAGCTGTTACACCAGCAACATGTCACAGGTAGTGAGTGGCAGCAGGTTTTGCGAGGCAGTTACTCAAAGCTCATTGGAGATTTAAGAGAAGCACCAAACATAGGGAAGGATACCTTATCATGCCAGCCCAACAAGTACTGGGCATGACCAGTGCACTTTAAAACAAGCCGTCTATCTTTACTGGTTAAGCGTTGTCACCTAGTCTATAGGGCAGAAAAATCAAGCAAATTAAAAAAAAAAAATTGCGAACAGTCAAGAATTTGGATGTCCTGATCCATCCATTTGGGCTGCTGATCCATCCATTTGGGCTGCTGATCCATCCATTTGGGCTGCTGATCCATCCATTCATTTGGGCTGCTGATCCATCCATTCGGGCTGCTGATCCATCCATTCATTTGGGCTGCTGATCCATTCATTTGGGCTGCTGATCCATTCATTTGGGCTGCTGATCCATTCATTTGGGCTGCTGATCCATTCATTTGGGCTGCTGATCCATTCATTTGGGCTGCTGATCCATTCATTTGGGCTGCTGATCCATTCATTTGGGCTGCTGATCCATTCATTTGGGCTGCTGATCCATTCATTTGGGCTGCTGATCCCTTCATTTGGGCTGCTGATCCCTTCATTTGGGCTGCTGATCCCTTCATTTGGGCTGCTGATCCCTTCATTTGGGCTGCTGATCCATCATTTGGGCTGCTGATCCATCATTTGGGCTGCTGATCCATCATTTGGGCTGCTGATCTAAAAAGGGTCTTGTGGTATTCTGGATCGGCCGAGAGACCCGATGGTTTACGCACGACCTGTGGCTGGCAAACAAGAGTGCTGGGGCCTTGGCATTCACTCGGTGCCTTGCCTTCTCCATAACTCACGATTAGGCAGGGGAAAACTGAGTCACTTCAAATTTGCGGGGCTCCTGATGGGCAGCTGGGAGTCTGGATTCGGACCAGCTTGAAAAATTCCCGCAGCAACAGAAAAAAAAAAATGGTTCCCAATCCTAGAGATCAGGTTGGTAAATCCTTGGTCATGAAGCTAGAGAACCTCATGTGCTGTGTTTCACAAAAACATCCCATCAAGACATAAGGGGTTCAGAGATGATCTGGGCCTGAAATGTCACCGAACAGGGAATTTCCCCAGTGACATTTCATGGCTGTTCGTAGAGCAGGCAGTTTGCCAAATTATGGCAAACTGCCAGTAAGTACGGTGCTATTCGACAGCCATGAAATCCCCCACAGAGAAGCAATGGTTAATCTATTCAGAGACACCGAACAGCAGTGAAAAGTTGCCTTATTGCCCTGCTATTTGGCGTTTTCATTCGGCAGGTTTATTCAGGCGAATCCCATAGGTTTCATTGTTAAAAATATTCCCGTTTTAATTCAATATCTAATAAACTGTTTATTATTTTAATCTGCAGCAAAAGGTCTTGCTATTTTTAGGGAAAAAAAAAAATAGGCATTTTTCTGGGTCCCCCCGGAATTTTTTTTTTCCCCCAAAGCGTCTTCTGTAACACCTTTTTTTTTATCATTCATAGGGTCTATGTAAATTCCAGGCATTCATTTAGTTTTTTGCAGACCGCGTTTCAATTTTGACACTTTCAAGCGTAGTTATTTTTTTCCTTTTACCCAGTTCGTCAGCTTGTCTGCTTTTTCCAGCAGCTGGTCTGCACGGTGTTCGGTGGCTCGGCTTTTTCCAGCGGCTGGTCTGTGCTGTGTTCGGCGGCAACTGCATTTTTCCAGTGGCTGGTCTGCATTGTGTTCAGCGACAACGGCTTTTTTCCAGCGGCTGGTCTGCGCTGTGTTCGGCCGCTGGTCTGGTTCGGTGTCTTTTTTCCGATGTGTTCAGCGTGTTTTTTGTGGCAGGTGCTCCCTGCGGTGAATGCTGAATTCACCGTAGGGTGTGGAAATTTGTTTCCTCGAAGTGCGGGGAACGAGAGCACCGAAATGTCAGTGCTCTCTGAATAACCACCCCCCCCCCCCAGTCTGCTTAAGATGTTCCGACCTAAAAATGGCAGACTTTGGATGCGGTCCGAGAGATCGTGATTGTTTTTTAACCAAGTTATCCTCTTCTGGGTGGAGAGAGGATCATAAAAAGCCGAGCAGTTACACCCTGTCTTATCCTTTGTAAAGAAGGGAATACAGAATGACAGATATCAGACCAACCCAATGATTCCAGTACTGGGAATATAAATATTCTTGACCAGTGAATACTCCATGGCCGCCTTTGCCAACACATACGTGTGACAATTGGACACATCAGCCAACAGATCACGCTTTAAAGCTGCTGCCATAGATAATGCTCCGCTCGAAATAGGGTGTGAATGTCCATTACAAGATAAGCCAGGAGCTACCAAGAACTGTGCCTTATGAACACTAGAGGGGTTATTTACCAACCTCTGAATGGTGGATTTGACCATAGGTGAAATTTAGTGGCAGTGTATACAAAAGCTGTCAATTCCCCAAATACAGGTGAATTGACCGTGAAATATAGCGCAATTTGCCAGAATTCGGCAACACCGAACTTGTCCCTTTGGTAACTATCTTTCTCTAATCACAGACCGCCGAATTGACCCCATTTCCGGCATTTTGACAAGTTTAAACACGCAAATACTTAGAAAATTCCATTTATTAAAAGATTTTCATTTTTGAAAAAGACCATTTGTTGGCGTTAGACGCAATTTGGCAGTTTTCACCAATGTCCTTCAGTGGCTCCAATTTTAGCAAAAAAACAGTAACCATTTGATAAATGCCGTAGTCACTGAACTTTTCGGTGAATTGGAATCGCTGAAGTGGCCAAAATGGGCCGAATTGCAAAGCACTGAAATTTCGTTCAGTTTTGAAATGTCAATGACTACCAAGTAACTTTTACCCTACCTGGGTACCCATCTCCTTTAATGCCAGAGTGTTTCATTGTGTCCACCAGCACATCCGCGCTGAAGACCATCCAGCTAGAAGAGCAACGACCAACAGTTTTACAGGTTTTTTTTTTTTTGGTTTTTTTTAGAGAGAATGTTAAATTGATAAAATACCTCACTAGAAGCGAGAACCATACACGTGAAATACTTGGAACCAGAGCCATTTTTGAATTGGGGGGGGGGGGGGTTCCTGGATTTTTGAATGTTCCCATGTAATGAGAAATCTTTGTCATGGGACCAAAGACTAAACGTGAGATCCAGAAGCTTGGGTTTCACATACACCTTCTACACAGCCTGAAGGCGGTGACTTTACACCTCTTCTGCACATTTCTATAGCGTGAATTTTAAGTTTCAGGGCCCCGGACCTAGACCTCACCCCCCCATTGGCTTGAGGCACCTTGACCTAGTCTTGAGTCTTCCCTTGAAGTACTGTAAATGACAGATCTACGGAAAAAAAAGATATGCCGTCTAACCACCTTCAAGTCTTCCACTTACCATCAACTACAAAACCAGTGATAAAGAACCTACATCGGCTCTAAATGATGTGAGTTGATATGTCGATTTGACACTGACACTGACACTGAAGAAAACTCAAACGGTTTTGTATGTTGAAGTGCTGAAATCTGTCCTCCGAAGTTGTATCTACACTCGAGTTAGATGTGGAGAGTGTAATGAACCATGTCTTCTGGTTTATTAAAGTTCTTAATAGCTGTTATTTCAACATGTCCACTTTGAGCTTGAGAGCCACCTGCTCTTGACAGTCGACCCATCTCAGAGATCTAGAGGTACTGCCCCTGGGCTGGTTTGTTATTTGGTTTTCCCATTTTTTTGGTTCCATTGCAACATAAAAATCTAGAGTCTCCTATGGTATTTGACACCATAGTGATATCAAGTCTGGCGCAAAGTTGGGCAGCTGGGACCACACTTTGATGTATACATTTTGGGTGGGGACTTTCCCCACCTCTTGAAATTTAACCCAAACGAAAATTTTATCGTATAAGGTTAACGGGCTTAACGCTCCTTGAATATTTAGGGATTTGCCTTCCAGGTCGACTGCGACCTTAATAATTACAAGTGACTGTTGACAAGGATTTCCAGATAGACCTGGTTTTCCTGGAGATTATATTCCTGCTGAGGGGCAGTGCATGACAAAAATGCAACCCTGCAGTAGGTAGAACTCTGATCCTCATTAGGAAACCCAATTTCTTCCTGCAGCATATGAATTCTACATGTCGCAGGGCAACTCCTTTCCAGTGATCTGCATGAATTCGTAATGTGTGTCCAGGAAAACATGTCCGATCTGGCAACCCTACCGACTACCCATGTCAGGGAGCCGATGGCAACCCTACCGGCTACCCATGTCAGGGAGCCGATGGCAACCCTACCGGCTACCCATGTCAGGGAGCCGATGGCAACCCTACCGGCTACCCATGTCAGGGAGCCGATGGCAACCCTACCGGCTACCCATGTCAGGGAGCCGATTGAGGAGCTACATAATCTCAACCGTAAAGATGACACTCATACCAAAACGGCTGTGTATATTCTAATCTACATCATGCCTATCCCTGCCCCCAGGGTTAATTTTCAGTTTTAGCAATCCAGTGTTCGGGCTTCGATTTGAAATAAATGGAAACTATGCGTTGTGGCAGCTTTACAAGTGACGCAAAGAGGCCTTAGCTTTACCGTATCTATACCGTTGGTATGAAGTCTTTTATTTTCCAATGCACCTACATACAACAGGCTTATTTGTCCTTTCTACTTTGGTTGCAGCCACAATTTACACCACAACACCCTAGCAAATTGCCGTCCGCCCACTTACCTATGCTTCCTGTTATTGGATCAATCGAAGTCCATGCGGCCAAATTACTCTTCAATCGCTCTTGCCACTCCTTTGGGAGCATTTCTAGGTGTTCTTCTCCTGCACCTGCAGGTAACCAAGTGGCTCGCTCGCTCTGTTACGCACTTCAGTTATTTGACGGACGTGGATTCTCATCATTCCCCTCCTCCGCCAAATATGACCTCCCGGACCTGCTCGGGTTTAGCTATTTGCCATTGAAGTATTTCTTCAGTAGAACGGTTTGCTCTTTACTCACCCCCTCCACCCCAGCCCTTTGAGCGAGAACATTTTACTATCTGTCCACAACACACCAGTAAGTTGCTGTCATGTTATTGTGTTATTCTTTTTCTGTGCCTCCACCTGATTGCAAGGTGACATTTCAAACTCTTCCTGGGAATCTGGATTAAAACTCAATTTTATGTTGCCCTCAAGCTTGACAAAAATGTTTTCTGCTTTACAGAGGAAATACAATCAAAAGAAAGATCGGCCACACCGAATTCTTGCTGCCATATCAATATTTATTCACTGCAATTTGGGAGAAAATACTATGTTTCGGCCAAAGCCTTAGCTGTGCATAGAGGAAATATGAGATGTGTGACCTCATTTGGAACCCATAGAAAATTGTATAGGTGGTTTTTGGTTCCACAAAGGGAATACCTGATGAACACCATGTCTTATGGTGGCCATGTCCCTTACCTTGGAATGGACACAAGTGGGTACATTGGTCAAAAGAGCTGTGGGGACTGCTGTACCTTTGGCCTCTGGTACCCAACCCTGTCGAAACAAATCTAAAGGGCTGTATTCTACACCTGGTGTGAACTTTGCTCCTTTATCTTTTATGGTTCTGGTAAGTAGGGCTGCAACAATTATTTTCATTTATCCGATGAATAGATTAAACACGGTTTAGCGGACTATGCGAAAATCAACCCCTACCTCCTTTTTACCTTATGCAATTTCATACGTACATTCGCAAACTGAATGACTTGCGTACTTTTTGCACACAAGATCTGAAAGCGCCTGTCAGAGCGATGGATTGACTGATGCTGCATGCGCAGCTCAAGCCCATGTCTACTTTCTGCTACGAGCACTCAGATACACATGAAACGTTAGCACAAAGCGGGAGGGGTTGCCGGTCCAGTCTGGAAAGTGGGAGGCAGGGAGGCTGGGGTGGTGGCACAGGACTAGGATAAAACACCAGCGGTACAGCTCCACCACCAAGCTCCAGTCACACTGGTAAGCTTATAACAGTTCTGGATAAAAAGGAGGATACTATTAAAAATGCCCCCCTTTTGCCCTCATTTGGGCAGATGCTATTTTATTATTTTTTTCTAATTTTTATTGTAAGTGAATTTGCTCAACTACACTCCATCACGCGCAGCTCCACTGTCAGTTCAGGGCTTCCGAAACCGGATGTCCCTGCAGCTTCTCTACGCAGCTTAGGAACTGCAGATTACATACCGATGGGTCAGAGCTGCACCCGCGCATGCACAAAATCAATCCACCGGCTGCCTGAGAACGCTATCATACGTGGTCTAAGAGGGTGATGTCAGCATGCAAAGAGTGCTGAGGTCAGTGACCACTCATGGTGACGAGCAGCTGGTGAATTCAAAATCCCAGCTGCTGCTAGTGTGAGAAGAAACTCCCACACTTTTCAGCAATTTCACCCGATTGGGGCTGGATAGGGGGGGGGGGCTCTACACAACCTGCTCACTGTAAAGACTGAAGTGGTCACGGTGTGTAGTGTCCCTTTACATTTACAATAGGGTTTGAATACAACCCTGAATTGCATGACATTACTCGTACCTTTTACTGCTTGTATGGTGTTGGCAATTGGCTTATGAGTCCTTTGCTTTTAGACGTGACGGGTTCGATTTCCTGTTTCCGATCCCAGGAAAGATTGCCCACCCCGAAATTTGGCCTGCCGTCCGCCAAGCTGGATCCATAGGAACTGTGGGATATTTGTACAATAACCTGGATTTATAGTTATGTTTCTTCCAAGACATCAGCCCTTCTAATGTTCTAAATTGCCTATATTGACTGTACCACATTTCTTACGCGTCCATTTGAACCTCCCTGTACCCATTTATTCCTGGACCTTTTCCCTTGAATAACATTTCAAAAACATAAAAACCCAAGATGTCAGAGCTCAGAGAATACCAGTGGTGGTCCATTACGGCTACCAGTAAGGCAAGCTGAAACGAGCAGGAGACCTCTGGACTCCGTACCAGTGCTTTCTTTTCTAGTGGAAAGACTTAAAGACCCGATTTGTGGTCTTTAATCATTTTTTAAACAAGAGACACTGAGGGGGATAAAAATGTGATGTTCTAGATTAGTATTAGGCAAGAGCCCTTCAGGACTTCCTTGAGGGAAAGCTGAGCACGGAGCTAATTAGCAAGTCATTATCCAGTTATTTCTCAGCTGAAACTAGCAGACACCTTCCGCGAAAACCATTAAAACATTAACCCAAATAGCACGGAGGTCAGAAGAGGCCCGCTCATTTGGCAAACCGGTACACGGCCACAACGGATTTGTGAAAACTGGATCTGTTTATTTGCATAGAAATTAAGAATTAAACTACAAAAAGGACACTGCAAGAAACAAAAGGCAAAGGTTGGACACGTCCAGGAGGCAGGTAGACCAAGGCCAAAAAGTTTAGTTCCTTCTCGTTCCATGAATCTCTACAAATTGGCAAGTGGTTCCTACAAAAGGTGTAGGTGACTCTTGAGATTTCTTCCTTGTTCCTAGGTCTGATCCAAGGAGGTCAAACCCCAAATAATCCTGTGAGGTCAACAATCTAACTCCATTATTTGAAGCCAACCACAAGTGTCAAGGGGGACCAACTTCCCAGCTATCTTCCAGCAAATATTGTCTCGAGGTGTGCGGTTCAACACTAGAGATGTGTCCATGTGACTATCAAATTTGTCTTAAAGGAATACTCAAACAGGAACGCTGGGAGAAGGACAGAATCTAAAGGGTCAAATGCTATCCCTTCCCCGTCTCTAGCTTAAAGCATCCTTTCCTTTTTTCAGAGAATGAAAATCCAAAAACTTCCTTCTCCCATCCAAGGTTTTGGGTCTTCCTCACTCTTCCATTTGGATAGGACTACTGGTTCCTGGAAAAGACAATGTTGCTTGGCGGGTTGCCCGATCGGAACTGCACACCAAGACCCAGCGATATTTCAGAAAAGCTCAAGGGATTTCAAGCCAAGTTCTACTGCCGGCACTGGTGTATTTTGGCCTAGGCCGACTAGGCCCAGGCCTAGGGCGGCACTTTCCGGGGGCGGCAGCCCGCACTGGGAACTTTTTTTTTTTTTAACTTTTGCAAAGTATTTTACCAGGAAGGATACATGGAGATTTCACTAATTTACACTTTCAGTTTCACTTTCCAGGGGGCAGCAAAAACCACCACTAAATGGGTTACTCAGAGCACCGAAATGACGCCAATTTTTTGGTGTTCTGCAGTTCCCTGCACTTAGAATAAAATTTCCCCACCCTGCAGTGAATTCACCATTCACCGCAGGGTCCCCAAAGTGCATGGAGTCGGCCGCTGAATGCTGCCACCGCAAACCCGTGGCCTGCTGTTTTCAAAAGAACTACTGAACGAAAATGTCTTGAATTTACATATAAGATCCTATGATTGATAAAAGTTCTGTTCCAGAAAAAAGAAAAACTGCTATTAAAAAAAAGGGGGGGGGGAATTTTGCCCAAAAGAATCTGAAAAATGACTAAAAAGGTACTAAAAAAAATTAAAAAAAAAAAATTCAATAAGTAAAGACTTTACTGCAGATTAAAATAAATGATTTATTAGATATTGCATAAAAACGGGAGTATTTTTAACATTGAAACCTATGGGGTTCGCCTGAATAAACCTGCTGATTGAAACCACCGAACATCAGGGCATTTCACTGCCATTTCTCTGAGTCTCAGTACCACATGACTGGTTGAACCACGTGAAACGCACGCACGCAGCTGCCCGCCCTTTTGTTAACACAGACTCTATTCTGGACTGAACACCCACCGGGAAGGGAATCAAAGCTACAGTGCACCCTCTGACAGTGGCACCCCACTGCTGACAAGATGCCTCCACAGCATACAGCCCTACCGCGGACGGAGGCCGGTAAATGTAGAATAAATAATTGCTGTGTGCTCATATACACTCGGTTTGCTGGGAGTTTTACTGCAGTGGATTCTGATGCACTCATACACACCGCACATTGCATTGCTGGGAGTTTTATTGCTGTGGATTCTGATTCGCTGACACACACCAAACATTGCATTTCTGGGAGTTTTATTGCTGTGGATTCTGTGATACACACTGCATATTACTGTGAGTTTTATTGCCCTGGAGCTCTGGGATACGCTCACACACTGCACATTACTGTGAGTTTTATTGCTGTGCAGTTCTGATATGCTCATACAGTGCCCATTTCTGTGGGTTTTATTGCTGTGCAGCTCTGTGATACGCTCATATGCAGTGCACATTTCTGTGGATTTTATTGTTCAACCAATTAGAGCGGCTGTGATCCCGTTGACATGCGTGGCTGTTCTTTTTAAAAATGCTTGAATTTAAACATTTCATAATTTTCTTTATCTCAATAGATACATTTGAAATGGTATACAAAATATACAAGTAGGCACTTAATATAAAGAGGAAAAGGTGGAGCTTAAAGGAGGAAGGGTGGGGATTAACCAGGAAGAGGTGTGCCCTTGACAGGAAGGGGTGCGTCAAATTTAAATTAGGAGGTGCACGAGTTTAGTCAGGCCTAGGGCAGCACAAAACCTAAATACACCACTGACTGCCGGTAATCATAAGCATTCGTGGTACACTTTAGAGTCTGCAGGACTCTAAGTCTTCCAGTGGCAGAACTCATGCAGAAGTCTGGCGGAAGGACACAAGAACTATTCGACCTCTGCGAAAGCAGATCAGCGCAAAGATCTTGGGGGAACCTGATAGACAAGTATAGATTAGGCAGGGCCGTTTTAAGCCAGGTTCAGTGGCACCAAGGACGAACTACGTTGCATAGGATGTGCAAACGATAAAAGAATCATTCAAGCGAAAAACCCAACTGGCAACATGTTACCTCAACTTGGAACAAGTGGAGAGGTGCTGATTGCCAATATAAAAAAGTCTTAACTTCCAGTTATGCCACGTTTTTACTAGTCATAGCAAAGGAAACCAAACCCCCACCACCTTCTCCCAGCATGGCACGTACACAGACTTGCAATGACAATGTAGAGGAGCTTAAAATCCTGAAATAAGGCAACGTTCTTTATCCAACGACAAGGGAGGAGAGAAGACCTACATCAGTCCGTAATCCTTTTTGATTACACCAACCTCAGTCCAGATACAGCCATCCGTTGTGATGGATTTGGTGCACAGGAAAAAAAATAAATAAATAAAGCGCGATACAAAAGACTATTAAACTATAAAAGCTAACCTTGTGAAAGACCGAAACCCTAGGCAACGGAAAGCCATTTTTAAAGCAAGAATGGAGATACGCATGACGATCGTAAAGGGTTACGTGGTATTGCTTTCAAGGAGAAAAATCCGAAGGTGGAATCCTCGTGTGCGGCCGGATGCTTATGCGTAGGGTACGTTCAAGCCCGTAAGGCCCCAAGTGCCCTCAAGGCTGGCACAAAAGTTTGCTCTGCCGAGCAGCACTGCGGAGGACGCAGCCATGGAAGCCAGTGAAGTGTGCGGCGTTCCAGATGGTGCAGCGAGCAGGGGAGGAAGGTGATTGAATAAAAATACACTTCGACTGTTACAATAATGTCTTGTGGTTCTATAAATAGAGGCCGGGGGAAAAAGAGGGGGGAGATCTGAGCGAGAGAGGGGGAGAGATTAAGAGAATCTGGTCTGAAAAAATGCGAAAGTAAAACATGTGAAGGGAGGGGGGTGATACAATGGAACCTGGCAGAACAGACCATCGAGAGGAGGAGGACCTTTATGGTGTGCCGATAGGCATCCAAGATGACCATTGGTTAACATGGAACATTTCTAAAGGTTGACTCCAAAAGTTATATAATTCTAGAAGAAGAACTACAAAAATACAATTAAAGAACACTTTACGATCAGCCCGACTCAGTCTTTAAAGTGTGGCACATTTGCCAAGAAGCCTTGTCAGAAAATCCTTACAACTCCCCATAACAAGAGGCAAGGCAAAAGGGACGACGGCACATGATGTGGAGTCACTGTATATTGACACCTGGAGTGCAAAACCTGAAATCTTACAGATTTTGTGATCTTGAGGTTTAGTCATTAGGTTTCAGGAAAACATTGATACCAGGGTATTCGATACACTTGTTCGATTTTCCATAAGATATAGCTGTCAAACCAGTCAATACGGTCATGTTTTGGTTTTGACACAATGGAAACTATCCACCAGGTATGTGCACTTAATGCTACCATTTCCATATCGCTGTCTCGTTAAACACTAGGCTTGGCGTCCACCAACCACAGTCCTCGGTACTTGCAACAACTGCAATACACAATCTAGACAGCAAGAACCTATAACAGAAGACTTTAGCTTTGCCTAAAGAATATACACTGGCCATTCTTCATACTGTTGAGTCAGCAATGTCTGAAACCATGGTTATACTTCAAGATTAAAAGGTGGTGTCCATCATAGACCTCCCGTATAAACTACAGTGAGCATAAAACTGGGACAACATCTGAAACCGTAAAATTTCCACAATCTACATGGAAACCCCACTAGAAAGCCCATTGAGCACTACACAAACTATGGCTGAAACCAACCACAGTGAAATCCAGGTATTAACTACAGCAAAGATCTAATGAATTTGTCGCGGACGTCTGCTGACCTTAAACCCCTGTTCTATGAGAGAATAGTGGTAAGGTCATAAACACCAGGGACAAGGGTCAGCAACATTGGCTCTCTAGATGTTTGAGCTCTCTGCCATGACATTATGCCAACTCAAATAGATTTGAGCATCACTGGAGATTTGGTTCCAAAACATCTGGAGGACCAAGGTTGCCGGCCCATGCCCAAAGAGGTTTTCTCATTATGGATTGAAATACATGCTGGTATCGTTGCCGGAGATATTGCAACTCTAATACAAGATATCAGAAGAGTCATGCGAGTCTGGAGGTAACCTGCAAGCAGTAATTTACGGTTGTATATCCGTAAAGTATCACTTCCGGTTGACTGATCCACTTGGCGCAGGACCATATATTACACCATTCTAAAACACAGTTGTGCATCCAACGTCAGTTTAACAAGACGTCAACAGAAATCGAGGTTCAAGTTCAACAAAGGGATGTAGGACCCTGTACTCTTTCCAATGGGAAACAGGGGGTTATTTCAGACGGTCAAAAGGGTAAATCTGATTTAGGACATTCGAGTACCCGGCCTGCAGAAAAAAAAATAAAAAGAATTCTCCATTGAGTAAAACTGAAAGCAGGCTTTAGGCCAGGGCTGTCAAACTCCGGCTCCCCGGACAATGCCCATGGTTCCCTGGCCATCTATTGCATAGAAAGAATTCTGGATTTTAGGCATCAACATCTGGGGGGGCCATGAGTTTGACAGCTCTGCTTTAGGTTTTTACGTACATCTTTCCGATTTGTTGGCGACTTCACGTTTTTCTTCTCTTGGACGTTGGTTTTGGGGTGTACCGTGCATCATTACGATTGCGTGTTCTGCAACGTAACACTGCAAGTAATTCTAAAGCCACACTATGACACTGCAGTATTTTTACGGTAGTGATATAACCGGTATAGCGCGCAGAGACATTAAGTTGACATGTTAATGTTGAGTTTTCCGACGTTAGTGGGTAAAGGTGGGGGGGGGGGGGAAGAGACTGGGGTGTCTAAGCCCTGCACAAGTTCTACACATACTCCACATAACTGTCCCTCTACTTGTGTAAACCTGGAAGTCATTCTACATGACAGCCACTAATGAAACTTAACAGGTCCGGAGACAACCCTGGGCATATCTACAGCGCCATGTTGTCTGCGCACGCTGCTGGCATTAAACACCATCCGTTCATTGAGACAAAATCCCTCTTAATTACTCAGCGTTTACTGTCGAACGGCATTTTATAGAATGAAATTATATTCCAGTACTTGTTGCCCAACTTCATCCTCTGGCATCGACCGTTCAACAAATGAATGTGCCCAGAGTAGATCTGAACGTGCTGCCAACGAACCCAATCCATGCAAACGCCGATGCTTGCGTTGAGCCGACACGAGCTTGTCACTGAGCTGGCCTGGCTGTGGCACAGCAATGAAGACAGAAGATAGAAAGCACTGTACCGGGAAGTCCCGGACATGAATCCTATTCCAGATCGGAAGCCGCACAGTCCCTGAAATGTTCAGCAATATCCAATTGCTCAAGTTAAAAACTGACATCTCAAAATTGTGGCTCAATCTGGATAAAGAAAAAAGTCAAAACTGGCATTTCATCCCAAAAATTAAGACTTTAAAAAGGATCAGAAGGTTTTAGACCTTGAATTTGAGGTTTCCTTCACGACAACCCACAGGAGGTTCCCCACTACCATAGGGTGTCAGATGCTTCCCAACCACATTACCCCTCTAGATGCTTCCATGCCAACACTGTCACGCCTTCAAAGAATTGACACTACGCATTGTCAATTTGTTTATTTTAGGTCCACCCAATGCAACAATATAAACCACGAGGTATATCCAAGACCGAAACCATGAACGAACCAGTGTTACGAGCTTGGGTCAACCATCATGGCCCTCCGGAAGTTTTAGAGGTAAATCTCCCAGGATTCTCAACCACTCACTAGGTTGGCCGAGTCTGGTGGGAAATGTAGGTCCAAAACATCTGGTTTGTCAAGGTTGCCTACCAATGATTTAGGAATTTAGTTTATGCATGTAAAAACCATGATGTTCCGAGATCATGAAGCAGAAGGCTGTCCTTCCAGGGTATAAGAATAGATTACGCAAGTTTCTGAAGGCAGGGCAAATAAAACTTGTCCGCAACGCAGGTGACCCAACAGGTAGTCGTCACGAAGCACAGCTGCAGTTGCCCTCGATCATCCGTCAGGTTTTTTGGCGAGGGCGATGCGAACCGGAGAGACTTCCGCCCGTTATCACTGCATTAGAGGCCATCAGGAAAAGCCTCGGAATGGAGAACCGGCATGATCGTATTTACTCAGAGCGTTCAATGGAACAAAGCTAATGGGGCCGTGTTATACCACTGTCAGTTTTGGTTCAGCGAATCCTCTGAATGCCAGGTAATGCACCAAATTCGCACAAAGCCACATTGAACATCGGAGCAACAACTGACCCGTGCGTTTAAACACCGTTACACCTCAGGGAATATAAAATAACTGCTTAATACGCAGGATAAAACTGCCATCTTTAGGAAAAAAACACTATGGACTATAGGTACACAAAGGGCTATAATGGGATTACTAAACAACTGAAGGAAAACCGTAACATGGGTAGATCTACCTGAAAAATAGATCTTAGACCTCAAATGGTTCAAAAAACCCAATAGTTATATACTGTATTTAATAAAGACAAAGTTTTCATTCTACCCTGTAATTTTAGTTTTTTTGACACCAAGAACCATGGCAAACCAAGGGCTGTGAATTTACCATTTGGAGAAATTCCAGCTGAACGATGGAGAACAGCTGCAATTTACCAACTTTGTGGAAGAATCATGGCTTTATTGTTTGCAGCAACTTCAGCCGCTGTTTCTGAAATTCACTTTGTGGGTAGCTGAAGGTCTCCACCGGTTGCAACAGTGATTTAAGCCACACAGCGGTACTTACTATCTAGGGAATAATCTGAGGAATATATGAAGAGATGGAGTTTCCCCTCCATAGTTCTTAAAGAACAAGAAGTCCCAGGCCCATATGGCCAGCAAGGCATCATGGAATCTCTTGTTTCAAAATGATGGCGGCCTATGAGTTGGTCATCACCACGGAGTCACGGACAGAGAAGAACCCATGTATAGTAATACAGGAGGTGGGACATCTAGTACAGAGCCTTGTCTCTGTAGCGTCGCTCGAGAAGATCCAATTCAGAGATGGGACTCGAGTACAGTAAGTGAACACAGCGATACGAAGTGGACGATGAAGAATGTATTTAGGCCCATAAGTTCCTTGTTCAAGAGGAAACAGTTGACCACAAGCAACAATGGTTTCATATACGAATGAAGGACCAAAACCGTAATTTGAGCACACATAAGGTACAATATCAGACAAGGACGATACGGGACAGTTTGGGTTAGACCAGAAAGGTACTTTGGGAAAGTAAAGACCTGAAGGTGGTTTATAGTGCAGAGGAACTCGAGATGGATTGAAGATCTACCTACAGCAACCGTATCCAGGTAAAGACTCTACAGCCAAAAGGAACTTTGAAGAAGTGTGGGACAGGGAGTACTATCTCAGACCCTCGTGTCCAGAATGCCAGTTATCACACAGGAACCATAGGAAGCACAGATCGACGGAGACCCAACATGCGGAAAGTCTACCTGGTCTGTACAATGAGAATAAACTTGTTATCCGGACACCTGAAGGATTGTCTGCTTTGGTACAGAGTCCAATAACTGTACTATGGAGAGAGACGGTTAAAGAGCACTTGTCTAAAAGGCGCCGCCATCTTTGAGATAACATTGGCACGGCAATCCAAGCGGTTGATGTTGACTTGCACGTCAGATCAGAAGATCCGACCTATAGGATGCAGGCAGTTGTGGCGACCAGTATTGAGACATGACAAGTTAAAACGATAAGTCTGAATTCTAAAGCACACCTAACACCTAGGTGAAAAGAACTACACAATGCCTTCTAGCGAGCAAGATTCCTTCAGTACAAGATTCTAGCAAACGCGCTGATGCAAATGTGGAATTTCCCGAAATGAGGCATCACGGCGAAGACCATGATTGTCCACAAGGCACCTAGACAATCACCTCCGGCATACACCAAGATCTGTCACCTGGATGGGAGTGTGATATGCTACAAGACACATTTTACTGCATTATTAGGGATCATTCGATGGATCTTTACAACTATACCAGCTCACAAAACGCACCCGAACCAAACAGCCAAGGGATCTCAAACTCTGGCCTCCCAGATGTTTCCGAAATACAACTCCCTCGATTCTCTGGCCATTAGTGCAATCAAAGAATTCTGGGAAATATAGGCATCAACCACACCTGAGGGAGCCCAAAGTTGCAGATCCCGGCTATGGACAATAGTTCAACTATGACATCCACTGTTGCTGCGACTTCAGTGATCCAGAAGAAGGAAAAGCTAACACCGGCAGCGGCAGGTAAATGTCCTGCAAACACTGATCTACAGTAACCAACTGCAGCAATTTCATTCTCCTGTAATGGGCACAAGCTGCGGCTATTCTCAGTTTACCGCAACACCGGTAAATATACTTTGGCAATTTTGTAGCGGCGATGACCTACTATAGAAACTTTGGTGAAAACGATGCTGGACAACCAGCGACCGAAACGGTGGAAGTGAAATCTACAACGTCGGCACAAACAATGAGAACAGCATGTTGGCAACTTTGGCACAAGTTGCGGACGGTGCAAAGTATGGTGAAATGCACAGGGAACTGTAATCCCCAGGTACAGAATTCCCTTTTGTCTCGGCGTATTTGCACCATCGTTCACCGAAGATGAACCACAGATGTTTCAGTGAAGGAACACTGATAAGCAATTAACCACTTCTGAGGTTTTCACAGAAAAAAGAAAGCCAATATTTTCAGCATAGAAATACATAAATCTAAAACATGAAGCCTGGAAGCCGCCAAGACAGACCCAGCTGTCACCTTCAGCTATTTCGGCCTTTAAAATGTGACAAGTCAGTCCAACCGGTTATTCCTACAGATCGACCACTTTTGGCCCAAAAACTACCAATTCTTCAGATTGACTGCTTCGGGAACAACCAACTAGAGCAGGGCTGTCACTCACCCTCGACATCTCAGTACAATAGATGGCCAGGGAATCATGGGAGTTGTACAGAGAGAATTCGGGACTTGTAGGCATCTACTGGGGGGGCCTTACGTTTGACAGCCCTGACCCAGAGCGACACTAGATGCATTTAACATGTTGGGCTCCGAGCATCAAAATCCTTTCAACACACACCTGTAACCCCGGATTATTCCTAGGTATATGGGGCGACACAGTCCAATCGCCTGATATTTAGAAGCGACAGAGGCACGAGCAGACGAAACCTGGAGTTAAGTTAACCCTTTCACTGCTGAGGACGTGTGGGGAACATCCTCATTGACTTCTAAGGAAAGATAGGGGGTTCCTTTGAACCCCAATATCTCCCAACTGTTAGCAGCTAGCAGGGTCATGTTTGGTATCGTTAGAAAGGCCTGAGCATGGCCTTTCCAATGATACCAGACATGACCAGGTTTAAAGTAAACTAAAAAAAAAAAAAAAACACATTTCTCATTTTTAGAAGACGTGAAATGGCTCAGCAGTGAAGGGGTTAATGCACACATACCCAGGACTGAAGAGCGCAGATACATTGTAGTGCTAGTGTATGCGGACGGTGCAGTAATCAGGAAGAGCTCAGGGCCGGCAGTGCACAACGTGAAAAGGCATCAGCAGCACAACACAGGCACATCCGAGTGCAACTCTGCAGCACACGCCAGCTTACAGAGCCAATATATCAATACAGACGCCGGGCAGGACTACACATGTGCATGGAGGGACCACATAGATCAACATTTACACGCAAATCGTTTTTCTGCAGCACCTCTAAGCATCATTCATGCGCAAACCTCCGCAGATATTTATCATCAGTATTTTCAGCAGGTTGTAGAAAAAAAAAATCATTTCTATCTGAATGTACAAACATCTATATACATCCGTAGATCCACACACACGGAGTCGCCTTTTTGTTTTTTGCAACATGGTCAAAAATGAACGTACATTTGATTGTATTCTATATGTAAAAGGTGTCGAAACCAGTAAACATACTCAAAGGGTGCAATAGACAGGTGCATATATAGAGATTTCAGTAGAGAAACACATCCAAACCATACAGCCTGAAAAGCTGCTAAGACAGAACAGCTATTGTCACACGGATGTGTCTGCACACAGGATACAGCATGCCTGTAGCTGCATAGAGAGAATGTACAGGTCTGTGGATGGACTATACGTACACGATTGTTTTTTTAGAAAGTATTTTACCAGGAATGAATATATATGAATATATAGGGTCCACACGTCGGTGGCTAGAGGGTCCACACGTCGGTGGCTAGAGGGTCCACACGTCGGTGGCTAGAGGGTCCATTTGTAGCCATAATATACACATCCGCTAGAATGTCTAGATTGGAGGATAGATGGCACATGACCGAGATGTGGATAGAAGATACACTGCATATATAGTCATGGATAAAATGTATATCTGTGGCCACACTACGTATAGCTGCGGATAGAAGGTACATGTAGATGGATACACAGCATATATACAGTTGTGTTCAAAATTATTCAACCCCCAATGCTGTAAAGGGTTTTAGGGAATTTAGTGAACATTTGTAATTGTATTCAGAATGAAATCCTACAAGGACTTTTTAAAGAACCATATGCAACTAAAATGACATCAATTGGTTTTGTAATACAGTAGTAAATGTTTCTTTTGTGAATTCTTCATTGACACAATTATTCAACCCCTTAAAGACTACCACTCTGAAGAACAGAGGTTCATTCAAGTGTTTTCAATCAGGTATTGAAAACACCTGTGGATGTCACGGAGCAGCAATAAAGCATAATAAGCACCAATTAGGCAGCTTTAAAATGACTGTGATACTCAGCTCCTTCTAGACATTTACTGGTGTGGTTACAAACATGGTGAAGTCAAGAGAATGGTCCAGGAAGACAAGAGAAGAGGCGATTACTCTTCACAGGAAGGGCAATGGCTATAAGAAGATTGCAAAGATGTTAAACATACCAAGAGAGACCATAGGAAGCATCATTCGCAAATTCAAGGCAAAGGGCACTGTTGAAACGCTACCTGGTCATGGCAGAAAGAAGATGCTGACTTCGACTGCTGTGCGCTACCTGAAGCGTAGAGTGGAGAAAAGTCCCCGTGTGACTGCTGAGGAACTGAGAAAAGATTTGTCAGATGTGGGTACTGAAGTTTCAGCTCAGACAATACGGCGCACACTGCGTAATGAAGGCCTCCATGCCAGAACTCCCAGGCGCACCCCCTTGCTGTCTCCAAAGAATAAGAAGAGTCGACTGCAGTATGCCAAAAGTCATGTGGACAAACCACAGAAGTTTTGGGATAGTGTTCTGTGGACTGATGAAACAAAATTAGAACATTTTGGGCCCATGGATCAACGCTATGTTTGGAGGAGGAAGAACAAGGCCTATGAAGAAAAGAACACCTTGCCTACTGTGAAGCATGGCGGGGGGTCAATCATGCTTTGGGGCTGTTTTGCTTCTGCAGGTACAGGGAAGCTTCAGCGTGTGCAAGGTACCATGAATTCTCTTCAGTACCAGGAGATATTGGATGACAATGTGATGCAGTCCGTCACAAACCTGAGGCTTGGGAGACGTTGGACCTTTCAACAGGACAATGATCCCAAGCATACCTCCAAGTCCACTAGAGCATGGTTGCAGATTAAAGGCTGGAACATTTTGGAGTGGCCATCGCAGTCACCTGACTTAAATCCGATTGAGAACCTCTGGTGGGACTTAAAGAAAGCAGTTGCAGTGCGCAAGCCTAAGAATGTGACTGAACTGGAGGCTTTTGCCCATGACGAATGGGCGAAGATACCCGTAGATCGCTGCAAGACACTTGTGTCAAGCTATGCTTCACGTTTAAAAGCTGTTATAACTGTAAAAGGATGTTGTACTAAGTACTAAGATTGAATGTCACTTGGGGGTTGAATAAAACTGATAATGATGAGCACAGAAAAGACATTTGTGGTTATTTCATTATAAATGTTATGTTATATTTGTCTGACCTACACGTGTCTCTTTGATTTAATTGTAAGCAAGATGACTGAATGATCAAAATCAATGTCAAACTGGCCAAAACACTCAATTTCAGTGGGGGTTGAATCATTTTGAACACAACTGTAGATGTGGATAGAAGGTACATGTAGATGTGGATAGAAGGTACATGTAGATGTGGATAGAAGGTACATGTAGATGTGGATAGAAGGTACATGTAGATGTGGATAGAAGGTACATGTAGATGTGGATAGAAGGTACATGTAGATGTGGATAGAAGGTACATGTAGATGTGGATAGAAGGTACATGTAGATGTGGATAGAAGGTACATGTAGATGGATACACAGCATATAGAGATGTGGATAGAAGGTACATGTAGATGGATACACAGCATATAGAGATGTGGATAGAAGGTACATGTAGATGGATACACAGTATATATAGATGTGGATAGAAGGTACATGTAGATGGATACACAGTATATATAGCTGGATAGAAGGTACATGTAGATGATACACAGCATATAGAGATGTGGATAGAAGGTACATGTAGATGGATACACAGTATATAGAGATGTGGATAGAAGGTACATGTAGATGGATACACAGTATATATAGCTGGATAGAAGGTACATGTAGATGGATACACAGCATATAGAGATGTGGATAGAAGGTACATGTAGATGGATACACAGCATATAGAGATGTGGATAGAAGGTACATGTAGATGGATACACAGCATATAGAGATGTGGATAGAAGGTACATGTAGATGGATACACAGCATATAGAGATGTGGATAGAAGGTACATGTAGATGGATACACAGCATATAGAGATGTGGATAGAAGGTACATGTAGATGGATACACAGTATATAGAGATGTGGATAGAAGGTACATGTAGATGGATACACAGTATATAGAGATGTGGATAGAAGGTACATGTAGATGGATACACAGTATATAGAGAGGTGGATAGAAGGTACATGTAGATGGATACACAGTATAGAGAGGTGGATAGAAGGTACATGTAGATGGATACACAGTATAGAGAGGTGGATAGAAGGTACATGTAGATGGATACACAGTATAGAGAGGTGGATAGAAGGTACATGTAGATGGATACACAGTATATATAGCTGTGGATAGAAGGTACATGTAGATGGATACACAGTATAGAGATGTGGATAGAAGGTACATGTAGATGGATACACAGTATAGAGATGTGGATAGAAGGTACATGTAGATGGATACACAGTATATAGAGATGTGGATAGAAGGTACATGTAGATGGATACACAGTATATAGAGATGTGGATAGATTAGGTACATGTAGATGGATACACAGTATATAGAGATGTGGATAGAAGGTACATGTAGATGGATACACAGCATATAGAGATGTGGATAGAAGGTACATGTAGATGGATACACAGCATATAGAGATGTGGATAGAAGGTACATGTAGATGGATACACAGCATATAGAGATGTGGATAGAAGGTACATGTAGATGGATACACAGCATATATAGCTGGATAGAAGGTACATGTAGATGGATACACAGCATATATAGCTGGATAGAAGGTACATGTAGATGGATACACAGCATATATAGCTGGATAGAAGGTACATGTAGATGGATACACAGCATATATAGCTGGATAGAAGGTACATGTAGATGGATACACAGTATATAGAGATGTGGATAGAAGGTACATGTAGATGGATACACAGTATATAGAGATGTGGATAGAAGGTACATGTAGATGGATACACAGTATATAGAGATGTGGATAGAAGGTACATGTAGATGGATACACAGTATATAGAGATGTGGATAGAAGGTACATGTAGATGGATACACAGTATATAGAGATGTGGATAGAAGGTACATGTAGATGGATACACAGTATATAGAGATGTGGATAGAAGGTACATGTAGATGGATACACAGTATATAGAGATGTGGATAGAAGGTACATGTAGATGGATACACAGTATATAGAGATGTGGATAGAAGGTACATGTAGATGGATACACAGTATATAGAGATGTGGATAGAAGGTACATGTAGATGGATACACAGTATATAGAGATGTGGATAGAAGGTACATGTAGATGGATACACAGTATATAGAGATGTGGATAGAAGGTACATGTAGATGGATACACAGTATATAGAGATGTGGATAGAAGGTACATGTAGATGGATACACAGTATATAGAGATGTGGATAGAAGGTACATGTAGATGGATACACAGTATATAGAGATGTGGATAGAAGGTACATGTAGATGGATACACAGTATATAGAGATGTGGATAGAAGGTACATGTAGATGGATACACAGTATATAGAGATGTGGATAGAAGGTACATGTAGATGGATACACAGCATATAGAGATGTGGATAGAAGGTACATGTAGATGGATACACAGCATATAGAGATGTGGATAGAAGGTACATGTAGATGGATACACAGCATATAGAGATGTGGATAGAAGGTACATGTAGATGGATACACAGCATATAGAGATGTGGATAGAAGGTACATGTAGATGGATACACAGTATATAGAGATGTGGATAGAAGGTACATGTAGATGGATACAGTATATAGAGATGTGGATAGAAGGTACATGTAGATGGATACAGTATATAGAGATGTGGATAGAAGGTACATGTAGATGGATACACAGTATATAGAGATGTGGATAGAAGGTACATGTAGATGGATACACAGTATATAGAGATGTGGATAGAAGGTAC
Organism: Leptobrachium leishanense; assembly: GCA_009667805.1. Lineage (NCBI taxonomy): Eukaryota > Metazoa > Chordata > Amphibia > Anura > Megophryidae > Leptobrachium > Leptobrachium leishanense. The sequence continues at coordinate 150,452,619 of CM019070.1, read as the reverse complement.
ATGTAGATGGATACAGTATATAGAGATGTGGATAGAAGGTACATGTAGATGGATACACAGCATATAGAGATGTGGATAGAAGGTACATGTAGATGGATACAGTATATAGAGATGTGGATAGAAGGTACATGTAGATGGATACACAGCATATAGAGATGTGGATAGAAGGTACATGTAGATGGATACAGTATATATAGAGATGTGGATAGAAGGTACATGTAGATGGATACAGTATATAGAGATGTGGATAGAAGGTACATGTAGATGGATACACAGTATATAGAGATGTGGATAGAAGGTACATGTAGATGGATACACAGTATATATAGATGTGGATAGAAGGTACATGTAGATGGATACACAGCATATAGAGATGTGGATAGAAGGTACATGTAGATGGATACACAGTATATATAGATGTGGATAGAAGGTACATGTAGATGGATACACAGTATATAGAGATGTGGATAGAAGGTACATGTAGATGGATACAGTATATAGAGATGTGGATAGAAGGTACATGTAGATGGATACAGTATATAGAGATGTGGATAGAAGGTACATGTAGATGGATACACAGTATATAGAGATGTGGATAGAAGGTACATGTAGATGGATACAGTATATAGAGATGTGGATAGAAGGTACATGTAGATGGATACAGTAATAGAGATGTGGATAGAAGGTACATGTAGATGGATACACAGTATATAGAGATGTGGATAGAAGGTACATGTAGATGGATACAGTATATAGAGATGTGGATAGAAGGTACATGTAGATGGATACACAGCATATAGAGATGTGGATAGAAGGTACATGTAGATGGATACAGTATATAGAGATGTGGATAGAAGGTACATGTAGATGGATACACAGTATATAGAGATGTGGATAGAAGGTACATGTAGATGGATACACAGTATATAGAGATGTGGATAGAAGGTACATGTAGATGGATACACAGTATATAGAGATGTGGATAGAAGGTACATGTAGATGGATACACAGTATATAGAGATGTGGATAGAAGGTACATGTAGATGGATACAGTATATAGAGATGTGATAGAAGGTACATGTAGATGGATACAGTATATAGAGATGGATAGAAGGTACATGTAGATGGATACACATATAGAGATGTGGATAGAAGGTACATGTAGATGGATACACAGTATATATAGATGTGGATAGAAGGTACATGTAGATGGATACACAGCATATAGAGATGTGGATAGAAGGTACATGTAGATGGATACACAGTATATATAGATGTGGATAGAAGGTACATGTAGATGGATACACAGTATATAGAGATGTGGATAGAAGGTACATGTAGATGGATACAGTATATAGAGATGTGGATAGAAGGTACATGTAGATGGATACAGTATATAGAGATGTGGATAGAAGGTACATGTAGATGGATACACAGTATATAGAGATGTGGATAGAAGGTACATGTAGATGGATACAGTATATAGAGATGTGGATAGAAGGTACATGTAGATGGATACAGTATATAGAGATGTGGATAGAAGGTACATGTAGATGGATACACAGTATATAGAGATGTGGATAGAAGGTACATGTAGATGGATACAGTATATAGAGATGTGGATAGAAGGTACATGTAGATGGATACACAGCATATAGAGATGTGGATAGAAGGTACATGTAGATGGATACAGTATATAGAGATGTGGATAGAAGGTACATGTAGATGGATACACAGTATATAGAGATGTGGATAGAAGGTACATGTAGATGGATACACAGTATATAGAGATGTGGATAGAAGGTACATGTAGATGGATACACAGTATATAGAGATGTGGATAGAAGGTACATGTAGATGGATACACAGTATATAGAGATGTGGATAGAAGGTACATGTAGATGGATACACAGTATATAGAGATGTGGATAGAAGGTACATGTAGATGGATACACAGTATATGTAGCTGTATACAGCAGCTGTACAGACAGGATGAGCAGCAGGCAGTGCAGTGCAGTGCAGGGTACAGAGTGGGCAGGAGGCTGGGTGCAGGATGCCTCCTCCATCCATCACAGGGCACACACAGGGATGAGGGGGGCTTCCCTACCTGGCTCCTGGGGGTCCCGGCTCTCAGTACATCCTCGCCATGGAATGGAAGTTGGTCCCCCTGTGCAGCGTAGCAGCTCTCTCTCTCTCTCTCTCCCGTGCTCCTCTCAGCCCACTTTTCCCCCAGACTCTGTCGCCCGCCTCCCGCTGGAGTCTCTTTATAAGGCTCGCGGTGCGGCTGGGTCTTGTAGTCTGCCGATTGCTGCCCGAGCAGGGGGAGAGCGGGGCACCGCACTACAGCTCCCGGCATGCAGCGCGCTCCAGCGCGCCGGCGATGAGTGGAGAGAGGGGGGAATCCGCTACTCGAAGGATGCGGCAACTTTTTGCGGGACGCGGATTGGCTCGTCGCGAGGTGACGTCACGGGGAGAAATCTCTGCTGGAAGTTTATGGGGCGCCTGCAATGGCGCTGGCCAGGGGCTGAGTGTTTCCGGGGGCAACACATTCCACACAGGCTCCTGTGAGGGGCCAGGGCTGGAAACAACCACACATATCCCTGGCATTTATTAATCCCCATCAGATTTCACCCCATGGCTCTCTGTCATCTTCTGTTCCTTTCAGCATTTTAAGGGACACTTTAATTTTTGCAGGGGGGGGGTACTTATTCTTGCATAGGCCGTCTGGGCAGGTTAAAGCGGTGGAGGGCTTCCTCTTTCCCCCTGACCTTCCTATCAGGGGTCTAATATATTTGGGGTTTGCAGATTTACAACTGCTAGAAAGAAATAAACCTTCCAGCCAATATTATTGTACTTAATAGAGCACCAACGCATGCATAAATCTCTCCTAGAAAATGTTTAGGACTTTTAATTAATAAAGTTTTTTTGTTTTTTACGATTAAATGTACATATTTCCCGACGTTTCGGCTCGGCTGGACCTTGATAAAGGCTCAGCCGAGCCGAAACGTCGGGAAATATGTACTTTTAATCTTAATTAATAAAGTTTTTTTGTTTTTTACAAGTCCTCGAGTGTCTCTATTTCAGGTACCTATATATATATATATATATGCACTGCGTGGTCAAAAAAAAAGTCACCACTTGCTGTACAAGCCCGTTATGATCACCATCTATGCGTCAGGACATAATTATTTATTTTATTTATTTATTTATAAAGGATTTTACCAGGAAGGATACATTGAGATTTCTCTTGTTTTCAAGTATGTCCTGGGTTCGAGAACATTGAAGTGTTACAGTTACAGAAATACAAAGTAATACAATGCAAGATATTAACACATGACCAAATATACAGATTAACAGAAAAATAAATATGTAGGAAATCTAGTCATTATGTTACATGTTTACAGGTGCATTCTGTATTGAGGTATGTTAATAGGGAGCTCTTAAGGGACTTTAGACTGGGGGAAGATTTGATGGCGTCTGGGAGGTTATTCCATAATTGTGGTGCTCTGTAGGAAAATGAGGATCGAGCCACTTGCTTTTTGTATTGTGGTATTGCAAGTAAGGTGCAGGTCCTGGATCTGAGGTTATAGGATGAGGGAGCTGCTGGGGGAAGCAGCATATTCAGGTAGGGTGGTAGCTTCCCAGAAAAGCTCTTAAACACCAGGTTGGAAAGGTGAAGGGTGCGTCTAGATTCCAGCGACGGCCAGTTTAGTTCTTTTAACATGTCACAATGGTGGGTCATGTAGTTACATTGTAGCACAAAGCAACAGAATGAGTTATACAATGTAGTAAGTTTCTGGAGGTGTGTTTGCGGGGCGGCTGCATACACTACATCTCCGTATTCAATGGCTGGCATAAGCATTTGTTGTACAATCTGCTTTCTTACTGCGGGGCTCAGGCAGGATTTGTTTCTGTACAGGGCACCTAGTTTGGGGTAGAGTTTAGATGAGAGTTTTTCGATGTGGGGCCAAAGGATAGATTTGGGTCTAACAAAATACCTAGGTATTTGAGAGAAGTGACTGTGGTCAGCGTGCCATTTGATTTTGTCCCAACACATAGATGGGGTGTTTGCAATTTGTGTAGTTTAGGTGCGGTTCCAAAGAGCATCGTTACAGTTTTGTCAGTATTTAGAAAAAGTTTGTTATTTGCGATCACTTTTCTACCTCTGTGAATTGTTCTTGCAGCACGGCTTCCAGCTGTGGGAGATTTGGCTTGCTGGTATAGATTACAGTGTCGTCTGCGTACATGTGTACAGTTGAAGCTTTGCAGACATTGGGCAGATCGTTTATGAATATTGTGAATAGCAGGGGGCCAAGTATCGAGCCTTGGGGTACACCGCACGTGACTGGGAGGGGGAGGGAAGTGCTGTCAGAAATGGACACAAATTGAGACCTATCAGACACATATGATTGGAACCAGGTTAACGTACTATCACCAATACCAGAGTTCTTAAGTTTTTGTAATAGGATGCCATGGTCTACTGTGTCAAAAGCCTTGGCAAAATCAAGGAAGATGGCTCCAGTTAGATTTCCTTGTTCCATGCCCGCTTGGATATCATTACAAACTTTTAAAAGGGCAGTTGTAGTTGAATGGTTTGGACGAAAGCCTGATTGATCTGGGGTTAAATAGTTCTGATACTGATAATAATCACGTAATTGAGTGTAGACACATTTTTCCAGAATTTTCGACATTACAGGGAGCAGTGATATTGGGCGGTAGTTGGATACCAAAGTATTGTCTCCACTTTTATGGATAGGTACCACCCTTGCAGTCTTCCAGAGTTTGGGTATGTATCCAGTCACCAGTGATTCATTAATCAGGGTTGCGACAGGTTTTGCAATTGCTGGCGCACTGATTTTCAGCAGCATTGCTGGGATTTGATCAGGTCCAGACTGGTATTTCATTTTTTGGTTATGGAGAAGTTTAGTGATGGCACTGACAGGCACTGGTCTAAAACTGAATTTCTCTGGGTTACGGGGTCTTTGCACTGTTGGTGGGGCCTGACCTGCGTGCGGCCTTTCTGATTGCGTGTCATTTCCTAGCTTAGCAATCAGGGTGGTGGCGCATCCAACAAAATAATTATTAAAAGCATTTGCTACATCTAGGGGGTGTTGCACAGTTTGGTTGTTTACTTTTAAAGCAGCTGGTTGGGAGTGGACGGGGGTGCTTGTATGTTACTTATGATTTTCCAAACATTTCTGGGGTTTGATATGTTATTGTTTAAATTTTCATTGAAGTATAATCAAATGGCACGCTGACCACAGTCACTGCTCTCAAATATCTAGGTATGTGATTAGACCCAAATCTATCCTTTGGCCCCACATCAAAAAACTCTCATCTAAACTTTACCCCAAACTAGGTGCCCTATACAGAAACAAATCCTGCCTGAGCCCCGCGGTAAGAAAGCAGATTGTACAACAAATGCTTGTGCCGGATATTGAATATGAAGATGTAGTATATGCAGCGGCCCCACAAACGCACCTTCATAAACTTACTACATTGTATAACTAATTCTGCCACTTTGTTCTACAATGTAACTACATGACCCACCATTGTGACATGTTAAAAGAGCTAAACTGGCCGTCAGTGGAATCTAGACGCACCCTTCACCTTTCCAACCTGGTGTTTAAGAGCTTTTCTGGGAAGCTACCACCCTACCTGAATAGCCTGCTTCCTCCAGCAGTTCCTTCATCCTATAACCTCCGATCCAGGACCTGCACCTTACTTACAATGCCACAATACAAAAATGAAAGTGGCTCGATCCTCATTTTCCTACAGAGCTTCGCAAACATGGAATAACTTCCCAGACGCCATCAAATCTTGCCCCAGTCTGAAGTCACTTAGATCTCTATATATCTCAATACAGAATGCAGCTGTAAACATGTAACATAGTGACTATATACATAATGCAGCTGTAAACATGTAACATAGTGACTATATACAGAATGCACCTGTAAACATGTAACATAGTGACTATATACAGAATGCACCTGTAAACATGTAACAGTGACTATATACAGAATGCACCTGTAAACATGTAACATAGTGACTATATACAGAATGCACCTGTAAACATGTAACATAGTGACTATATACAGAATGCACCTGTAAACATGTAACACAGTGACTATATACAGAATGCACCTGTAAACATGTAACATAGTGACTATATACAGAATGCACCTGTAAACATGTAACACAGTGACTATATACAGAATGCAACTGTAAACATGTAACAGTGACTATATATAGAATGCACCTGTAAACATGTAACACATTGACTATATACAGAATGCACCTGTAAACATGTAACACAGTGACTATATACAGAATGCACCTGTAAACATGTAACATTGACTATATACAGAATGCACCTGTAAACATGTAACATAGTGACTATATACAGAATGCACCTGTAAATATGTAATGATGTAACACAATGACTATATACAGAATGCACCTGTAAACATGTAACACAGTGACTATATACAGAATGCACCTGTAAACATGTAACAATGACTATATACAGAATGCACCTGTAAACATGTAACACACTGACTATATACAGAATGCACCTGTAAACATGTAACACAGTGACTATATACAGAATGCAACTGTAAACATGTAACAGTGACTATATATAGAATGCACCTGTAAACATGTAACACATTGACTATATACAGAATGCACCTGTAAACATGTAACACAGTGACTATATACAGAATGCACCTGTAAACATGTAACACATTGACTATATACAGAATGCACCTGTAAACATGTAACATAGTGACTATATACAGAATGCACCTGTAAATATGTAAATGATGTAACACAATGACTATATACAGAATGCACCTGTAAACATGTAACACAGTGACTATATACAGAATGCACCTGTAAACATGTAACAATGACTATATACAGAATGCACCTGTAAACATGTAACACACTGACTATATACAGAATGCACCTGTAAACATGTAACACAGTGACTATATACGAATGCCCCTGTAAACATGTAACATAGTGACTATATTTCCTACATATTTTTTTTTCTGTTAATCTGTATATTTGTGTTTTGTTTATAATATCTTGCATTTTATTACTTTGTATTTCTGTAACTGTAACAATTCAATGTTCTTGAACCCATGACATACTGAAAACGAGAGAAATCTCAATGTATCCTTCCTGGTAAAATACTTTATAAATTAATAAATAAATGATCTGGTGTTGCTTCAGTCGGTCGGGTCTAGGTTCTGAAATCTTATGTGCCCAAAAAATGAGGTCATGTGACTCCCTGAATATACTGAATGAGCAGGTTTTTCCATCATTGGGTTTTTTCTCCCCTGATGGCACAGCGGGCATATTCCAAGATGGCAATGCCAGGATTCATCGGGCTCAAATTGTGCAAGAGTGGTTGAGGGAGCATGAGACATCATTTTCACACATGGATTGGCCACCGCACAGTCCAGACCTTAACCCCATTGAGGTTAATCTTTTGGATAATGTGCTGGAGAAGACTTTACGCAGCGCCGCGACTCTCCCATCATCAATACAAGATCTTGGCCAGAAATTAATGCCGCTCTGGACGCCAATAAATGCTGATAAACGCGAATAAATCTATCTCTGTATCTCTGTATCTGTTTGTCTATCTGTAAATCAAAGGTTTATTGTAGCAGCAATTAAAGTAAATATTGAAGTGGTCTACATAAATAAATGGTTTTACTGTTTGGCAACTTTGTATCTAGTTGGAAAAGGATGTTTACATTTCAGGCCTCTCTGGGACCTGTATGACCTCACCTCGCATAGAGGACTGAAACGTCAACAGCCTTTAGGCAACTATGTATCTGTGTTGTGATTAAAACAAACAAGAGAATAAAAATATTTATTTGTGAGGTTCACCAAGTGCTCTTCATCATGTTTTCAGTATATTGGCAGTGATGCTTGCTGAGTTCATATATATAATATATATATATATATATATATATTTATTCCTATCTATTTTTACCCCATATATACACGGCAATGATTAAAAGAAAGAAGGAAAAATGTGACGGAATGAAAGCAGGAGTACAAGAGACGTGACACAAGGGTTGGCAATCCAGACGTGCACGCCACAAACCGGTTCAAATCAAACGCGTGCATTCCCTCCTGAGGCAGCGATGAAAAGCAGTTTATATGTGAAGACGCGCAGCCGCGGGATATGAACCGAATCGATATATGACATGCTTATCCAGCCCAAGGGATGAATGCAAAAATAAAAAACTTCAAGGGGTTAAAAACCAAGATAAACATGAAAGGGAAGGGGTGGGGGGTCCGATACATCAGAGGAGGCTGCTGTGCTGATTATACCAGGACATAGGGACGCAGGCAATTCAGCAGAAATGCGTTTTGACACCAGGCTTCTTTTGGAGCCGCGCTGTTTCAGCACAAATATACAAACCAAAATAAGTACAGAAAAGCAGGATCGGATTTATTATACGTCACGGACATGTCTGAGATTTGCCTTCCAAAGCATGGCAGTAGGGGAAAGGCTCATATTCAGTGTTTTAGCCTGGCTGAGGGTGATGAGACTTTGCGTTACTATACCATGCGGACGTCAAAGGCCTCATAACAAGCAAAGGCCTCGTATAATGGAATTTACCTGGAATGTCATTTTTCACATTGTCAGTCCACACAAATACACTCCTGCATTCACATTATCCCATGATCTGCCAGGAGAACCTGGGTGACTTTGTTCATCAAAGGAACACTCTACTGGAATTAAACCCTTGCCCCTTTTTTTTGCCATAAATAATTGGGCAGATCCTGGTGACCGTCACTGCCCAATTCTTTGTTTTATAATTGTTCTTTATTTTGGGAGATTTGACATGCCTTTCCTACCTCGCCGCTCGCTGCTGCTGCTGCTCCTCTTCAGCTCAGTTTCTCCCGAACCCAGAAGTCCATTAAGCTTTTCTACACAATCTGCGCTCCTATGCAACTTGGGGAGTGTAGGAACCGCAAATTGCGCAGCGCTACGAGACTTACCTTCCCTACGCAAGGTCTGTAGCACCCGCGCAGAGTGTCGTTCTGCTGCTCCCTCACATGACCTCAACGTGCTGATAGCAGCAGTGGCGTAGCCAGTATCTGCACGCAACTCCCTAATATCACCTCTCTGGCCTAATAGTCGGTCACAATGAGCCACTAAGGCAGGACTGTCAAACGCCAGCCCCGCAAATGTTTCTGAACTACAACTCGCATGATTCCCTGCCCCTTATTGCATTCAAAGAATTCTGGGAATTGTAGGCAGTCAACATCTGGGGGGGGAGTAGTGAGTGTGACAGACCTGCTCTAAATGTGTGTAGACGTGTACAACGGAAAAAAAATGTTTTGTTTTATTTCGGATTGATCTGTTACTTTTTTTAGTTTGTTTCGGTGCGTCCGTTATGTTACCGTGATTCGTTATTTCGGGACATCGGTAATTTGTATTTCGGACCGATTTTTTTATTTCTATTAGTAATTTGTATCGATTCGTTATTTTGTTTTTACTAGTTATTTCGGACTGTGAAACGGATGAATTAATTACTTAGATTAGGGTAAAAAAAATACCTAATACCCTGTCCTTGTTGCCGCAACCTATTCAGCACCAAGGACAGCAGCTGTACGTGGTGCTCAATAGGTTTCAGCATCAAGGACAGCACCCGCCAAACACAATCAGAGAAGGAAAGAAAAAAACTGCTAGGTTCGGCAAAGAAAAAAAGCCTTGTTGTTTTAAAATAATTAGGAATCCAAAAATTTCACCAAAAAAATTTCCCAAAAAATCCTAAAAAATACGGTTTAATAAATATTTAATAAAAACTGGGAATATTTTATTTACATTGAAACCTATGGGATTCGCCTGTTCATACCTGTCAAATGAAACCACCGAACAGCAGGGCATTTCACTGACATTTCTCTGCTGCTCGGCGTTCTCTGAATAGATTATTCATTATGTCTCTATGGGGAATTTCACTGCCGCCGAACGGCACCATGGCGCTGTCCATGGCCTGTGGTGCTGAATACAACAGATTCAGCACCACAGCTAATGGACAGGGAGGTGGTGCTGCTGAATTTTTGAAACGAAATAACGAATCGATTTGATGAAATGGAGTAAATTTGTTATATTCCGTTTCATTCCATTTCGGACAGAACCGATTCGTTATTTCAGATATGTTTCTGAAACACGAATCGGTAAATTTCGTCCGAATTTTGATTCAGAACTAAACGTACACAACTAGGGCACTATTACATTCTTCACGCAAACGTTAACGCGTGCACAAAAACGCATTAACGCGAGGGACAAAACCCTTCGCGCAGAACGTCGTATTACAATGTCCGCGCAAGAAATGTGCGTTAACGTCTAACGCGGGTGGACCTGCGCGAACCCTTTGCGAGCGTAATGTACTTTGCGAGTTCATTGTGAGCGCAAATGCGTTTGTGCGCTGGTATGTGGATGGTATTACAATCTATGCGCAAAATTTAACGCACAGCGTTTGTGCGCATAATTTTAACGTCTTTTAAAAGCTGGTGGTAACGGCAAATCTGAACGTCCTGGCCGAAACCAAATACACCAGCACGAAAAAAAAATACAGCACAGTATAGTTACACATTCTACACATACCCAAACAATAAAATGGAGAAGTTGTGCGTGTTTTTATTATTGCTGCAGCATATATACTTAGATTGACTTTGGCAGACGCAAAAACTGAACGGGAGACAATTGTGGTTCTTAATTCAGATTGGCTGAATGGCGTGAAAAAACGGTAGTCCGCCCACTGATTTCTGTGCGTAGCGTTAATGCGCGTGCGTTTTTGCGCATCTTTTTTACGCGCAGTGTTTTTTGACGGATGTAAAAATGCGCTCGGATTGTAATACCAGTGTTAATTTACACGCGTTAAAAATAGCAAAAAGAATGTAATAGAGCCCCTAGTTTTGTGCATGTGCCGAAAATTCCTTTTAGTGACTCCCGGTTACCAGCAATTTTGGAATAGGGGCTCCACTTTTTGCTGGCCGTATATATATTTGTGTTGTTTTATTTATTCCTTTCTGCAGCTGCTGATACAATGTTTCCCAGCAATCCATATACACGGGATGAATTAATTGGTCACTGTGGGAATGCATTAGGAACCTCTGTGACCGACTCCTGCCGTCAGCTCTTACATCGTTCAAACTGCTAGAAGCACGTTGTATATTTTCATTTGTAAAATTTATTTAGGAGGTTTAAAAATGATGATTTGGGCAAAAACTTGAGCTTAAAAAAATATACAACCCCCCCCATGCCCCCCCAAAGTACAGATACTTTTTTGTTTAAACCACTACAGTTTCTCCAAAATGATCTAGATTCATGGTCACTGACCTAACAGGCTGAAGTGTGGCTGAGCATCATGGGATGCATAGGTCCAAATATTACGGGTGTCAAGGTGGCTGACACCTGATCTAGATTTTGCCTAAGAGAGGGCCAATCATACACTGTTCGTACAGCTGCATTATCTACAGCCCAGCGTGATGGCAGTGCCGGGCACTGCTGTGTCAATGTCACAGATTCCCCGCGGGCATATGAGAACAGATCCCTGTACGCAAAGTTGCCCTTATCCTCCGATCCTTCATATGGTCAGGTAAACAAGGACACAATACCAATGTATATAATGTATATATATAGCAGAAGTCAGATACAGATTCAGGGTACAAGAACACCAGAATATATTCCTCAGAGACAGAGATCAAAACACCAGAGTAATTAATATACAAAGCCAGAAGTCAAAACACAAGAGTAGTCGATTTCCAAAGCCAGAGGTCAAAACAAAAGAGTAGTCGATTTCCAAAGCCAGAGGTCAAAACACAAGCGTAGTCAATTTCCAAAGACAGAGGTCAAAACACAAGAGTAGTCGGTTTCCAAAGCCAGAGGTCAAAACACAAGAGTAGTTGATTTCCAAAGCCAGAGGTCAAAACACAAGAGTAGTCGATTTCCAAAGACAGAGGTCAAAACACAATATAATAGTATTAGAATGCGTGGAGCACTGAGGGAGTGTGAAAACACGTCAGCGTGGTATTCAGGACCGAGTGAAGGGTTTATATACCTGATCGCCGCGTTTTCTTTCTGCACCCCGCCTCTCTGCTCGTCACGTGACCGGCGCGGGCGTGCATTTCTTCCGGCGCTCGGCCAGTGAGCAGCGCGGAGAAGGCTGCTGGGCGCCAGAGGTACGTGACAGTCTGGCACCTCTGAAAGTATCGGCTCCTGGAGTCCACAGGACTCCATGGACCTCTTGCAAGACCGCATTGCTCCACAGATGGATTGCGGCAGATCGCATCGCCCTCTGCAGTGAGGGATGACGAGAAATGAGTTTGTGATTTTTTTGGGGGGTTTGGTCGATGTGTTAAGTACATTATGTGTAATGTTATGTCTAATGTCTCCTGTAATTATCCTATCGACGACTATGGAATACGGCCCATTGGTCTCTGCAATCTGATATATCCATCGCTTGAAGGGACGCCACATGGAAAGTGAGCCTGTCCAAGACATGATAATCGAGTCTTTCATTCTACTGGTATTTCAAGTTCGTCATATTAAATCTAGCTCGGTAAAAGAAGCATTTTAGCAACTGAAACTAGTATTTACTTATTTTCTGCCTGCAAGGAGTCGCTTTGCCCTCTGCATACTGCAGACTCTGCTTCCCCTCACCTTAACATCCTTGCACACAGTAGGCCAAGCAAGTCTCTACTTTGTGTTCAGGGGAAGAGGATTGATTATACATGTGTTATCCATGTAGGATTCAAATAATATATTGGCCTCATATCCTGCAACTCTATCACCAATAAAATGTACATTTTATATATTTATTTATGCTGTTTTGATCTCACACATTTTTAATTTAAATTATATTATTTATATATATTTATATATTTTTAATTATATTATTTATTGTGTGTGTATATATATAGATATATAAATATATATATATATTTATATATATTTAATTATATTATTTATTGTGTGATATATTATATATAGATATATAATATATAAACAAAGCTGTGGCAACCTGCTGTGGCCATGTACAAACTAACAAATGCCTGGGTGCAAAGCCAATAGAGAATATGCAAACCAAAAAGAAAAGGACGCACACCAGGATTTAGAAAGTTTGTGTGCGTCCTTTTCTTTTTGGTTTGTATATAAATATATATATATATATATTTAATTATATTATTTATTGTGTGTGTGTTATATATATATATATTATATATATATATATATATATCCAAGGAAAGTGGCGGCACTCGATTTGAGAAATAAAAAATCAAAAAAGTTTATTTAAATCATTTAAAATAAGACCGACGTTTCGGCCCTCACAGGAGCCATTCTCAAGGTGTTATACATAGGAGTTGCATACGTTTAAATAAAAAGCACACATAGTTGGAAAACCAATCAAAGAGGCTCGTTAGGGAAGAGGCACAGATGTTATCAATGCATAGTTAATAAAGTAATTAACATTCCCAAAAGGTGTGTCACTTACAAGTGAACGTAAGACAGTCGCCTAGGCAACATATAAACAATGCACAGTCTCTACGGAAGCCGCAGAGAAAAGAGAGTGAGCTTCCAAATTTAAAACCAAAAAAAGTATAAAAGAGAAAGAGAGAGCAGCCTATCAAGAAACATTTTAAAGGCTTGAAGTGAAAAAAGCATATCATGCAGCCGAAAAGGAAAAAGATCGCTAATCACGCTGCAAAGTACGTGTGTGCTAGGCAGTGCACTTGCTCGAACAACAGAGAGTGTAAAGCCCTGGGCCATTGATCACCAGATGGAACTTGGGAATACGAGGTGGTTAAAGCAACTGAGGTCCTATAGTAAAATGTATCTGTACTGAGAATCAAATATACATACATATAGGTGTGTTGTCAAAACTACAAATAAAACAAAAGCACAACGGAAGCCGCATGTGGTCAAAAAAAGGGAGGATCGGAGTCCTAATTACCAAAACGGGCAAATGGATAACACCCCATATCTGTATCGGATGGATTGCTTAACTGTTTATTAAGACCTATATGTGAAAGTGTGGTATGCTCATCGATCGTAAAGAAAGCTGGAGAAGGAGACATATTCATTCAGGCCCCTGGGTGCCACGGTATCCAGGGTTCTGATCCAATAGGTCTCCCTCTGCAGCAATCGCTGGGAGCGATTGCCACCCCTAGGAAGTGGGGGAACGTGGTCGATGGCTACACAACGAAGTGAGGGCAATCTATGTTGTTGGGCCAGAAAGTGTTTCGCCACCGGCTTATCAGTCTGACCATCTCTATAGGCTGTGTTAATAGAGGACCGATGGCCCCGAATACGGTCCCTAAGTGTGCGGTCAGTTTTCCCAATGTAAACAAGTCCACATGGACAAGAGAGCATATAAACCACAAATTCTGTCATGCAGGAAATGCGATGCTTGATTTTATAAATATGCCCTGTATGGGGATGGGCAAAGGTCGCCGTGGAGTGCATATGGTTACATGTAACGCACCCTGCACATTTAAAGCATCCCATTTTCTGCAAAGGAGTTTTGGTGGTATAGGATTTGACGGCATCCGTGTGTATAAGCAAATCTCTTAAATTACGACCTCTAGAGTAACTAATAAGTGGCTGATTTCTAAATGAAGTGGGCAAGGAACGGTCAAAGGAAAAATTGTTCCAATGTTGTTTAATCATATGTGCTATCTTTTCACTATGTGTATGATATTGAAGGGGAATGAATATTCTCGATGCCGTTCCTGCTGAAGGCACCTTGGGTACTTGTAAACGATTAATGGCCTTGGTGAGAGCACTATCAAGTGTGTTTGTAGAATATCCTCTAACCTGGAAGCCTTGATACATCTCTAAGATTTGATGTTGACATAAGTCAGTGTCACTATTATACCTAAGCACTCGCAGGAACTGTGACATAGGCAGTGAGTATTTGAGATGTTGAGGATGGTGGCTTTTCATGTGGAGGACCGTATTCCTATCAGTGTCCTTCCTGAACAAGGTATATCCCAGGGTGTCATTGGTACGAAAGATAGTGACATCTAGAAATGATATGGAGGTTAGACTACTGTTGGCAGACAATTTTACAGGAGTGTCAAGTTGGTTAATATCATCAATCATTAAATTGAAGGATGATATGTCACCCTTCCATAGCAGAAAGATGTCATCCACAAAGCGACAGTAGAATAAAATCTGAGATTCATAGCCTTGGAGAAGATATGTGCGTTCGAAGCAGTACATGTAAAAGTTGGCATAAGTTGGCGCCATATAGAGCCCCCATTGCTGTTCCCGCACACTGTATATATAGAGTATTCTCAAATTTAAAAAAATTTTGGTACAGAGCTATTCGCAATAGCTCTAGTATGAATTCAATGGGAGGGCCTTTGTAGTGTTGTGATTCCTGTAATACTTGTTGAACGCATTGGATCCCAGCTTCATGCGGGATAATCGTATACAGATTTTTAACATCTAAAGTGGCCATAAGCCAAGGTGATGTGGGCAGAGATAGCGATTTAATTTTGTCTAAGAAGTGTGGGGTATCCTTGATACATGTAGGCAGCTGAGACATGGTGTCCTTAGTGATGGAATCTATGTATTTGCCAATAGGCTCAAGCATGCTTCCCCTCGCTGAAACTATGGGACGGCCTGGGGGTAACTGTGGTTTTTTATGAATTTTAGGTACTGTATATAAAACTGGTATGATGGGGTGTTCTGTAATAAGAAATGAAGCTATGGTGTCAGTTATATACCCCGCTTGTAAACCCATTGTAACCAAAGAGGCAATTTTGTCAGTAAATTCCTTGGTAGGGTCATGTGAAAGTCTGCGGTAGACCGTAGGGTCTGACAATTGTTGTAGTATTTCATTACGGTAATATGCATAATCCATAACAACAATGGCTCCTCCTTTATCCGCAGGACGTATGGCAATGGTAAAGTCTGAGGCCAAGTCCTGGAGTGCCTCCTGCTCTTCTTTGGACAAATTAGGTCTGCCTGTTGGCCGTGTTTGAAGCAAAGTAGCTGTCTCTTCTTGCAAAATTTTAGCAAAGGTATTAATAAATGTGTTGCCAGTCTTAACATCTGCGGTGTTCTTAAGTTTGAGCTTAGTTGTTCCTGCCATTGTTGTAATATTATCCTTAATGCGTTCCTGTATGGCTAGAGTTCTATGAATTTTGTAATTTTGTATCTCAGAGTTGAAAAGGTTGGGTTTAACCGTGGGTACAAATGTCAAACCCTTGTTGAGAACATTGATATGGGCAGTTGTTAGTTTTTTAGAGGATAGGTTGAACACAGAGGCTATTTCCTGTAGCTTGGGGGTCTCCCCCTGTTGCCTTTGGTTCCTCCGAGTTCTCCTTGTCCTCTTCCTCTGGTCTGTCCCAACCAACCTCTGGTCTGCACACGAGTGTCTGTGGCCACCTGGGTGTCGTGAGATTGGTTGTCCCCTAAAAAAGTTTGAGGCGGACATGTAGGCTTAGATTCTTTAGGGAAGTCAGAGTCCGAGTTACGTGTAAGTGACACACCTTTTGGGAATGTTAATTACTTTATTAACTATGCATTGATAACATCTGTGCCTCTTCCCTAACGAGCCTCTTTGATTGGTTTTCCAACTATGTGTGCTTTTTATTTAAACGTATGCAACTCCTATGTATAACACCTTGAGAATGGCTCCTGTGAGGGCCGAAACGTCGGTCTTATTTTAAATGATTTAAATAAACTTTTTTTGATTTATTTCTCAAATCGAGTGCCGCCACTTTCCTTGGATATATATCACTTTTGGCAGAGCACCCATATTTGTCTACATGCTGACATTCAAAGGTGTTGCAGGACTCTTCTGGCTTTCTATATACTCGGTTCATACCGGGATCCTAGCACCCTGATTGAAGATATCCTTTATTTTTCTTACCTTTGTGGTATTACCGATCTTTGAGGCTCCATGGAAGATTTTCTACAGAGAGCAGGAGCATATCATGAACATGCAGAGACCCTACAAATTACGGATGAACAGGCACAGCAGATACTCTGGCCATTGACCCCGGAACAATTGGAGCACCATCCTTCTACTAAAGATATGTATTTCGATTTACTTAAAATGAAACGTAAAGAGATTGATTTAAATCTGCACGGTATTTTCCTGTCCGATTATTATCGGAGTAAACGCATTCCCAGGGGTTTCAGAGTCACCAATGCTCCCACCATCGGTCGAGCAAACCCTGAGTATTGCAAAAAATGGGTTGCAATTGCTAATAAATGTGCACTGGACTGGATGGTGATTACCATCGAAGAGGTTGGTAAAGAGATGGCCATTACCAAGCAACATATTGCCAAATACGAAATTACCAATTCAATAACCATGGACACCTCGACGTTTGCAGTCCAGTTAACTAAATTACAGGAAGAAGTGGATAAGTACCGTGCTGATTTGATACGGTTCAAAAAACAAAAAATGGATAAAGTGAACTACGATTATACATCCCATCGGGTTTATAGATGGTTATCTACAGACTGGTCTAGACCACAATTTCCTCGTTCTAGACCGCGTATTTATAAACCACGATACCCCACAATTGATATAACATCGGGCGAATCTAACTCGGACTCTGACTTCCCTAAAGAATCTAAGCCTACATGTCCGCCTCAAACTTTTTTAGGGGACAACCAATCTCACGACACCCAGGTGGCCACAGACACTCGTGTGCAGACCAGAGGTTGGTTGGGACAGACCAGAGGAAGAGGACAAGGAGAACTCGGAGGAACCAAAGGCAACAGGGGGAGACCCCCAAGCTACAGGAAATAGCCTCTGTGTTCAACCTATCCTCTAAAAAACTAACAACTGCCCATATCAATGTTCTCAACAAGGGTTTGACATTTGTACCCACGGTTAAACCCAACCTTTTCAACTCTGAGATACAAAATTACAAAATTCATAGAACTCTAGCCATACAGGAACGCATTAAGGATAATATTACAACAATGGCAGGAACAACTAAGCTCAAACTTAAGAACACCGCAGATGTTAAGACTGGCAACACATTTATTAATACCTTTGCTAAAATTTTGCAAGAAGAGACAGCTACTTTGCTTCAAACACGGCCAACAGGCAGACCTAATTTGTCCAAAGAAGAGCAGGAGGCACTCCAGGACTTGGCCTCAGACTTTACCATTGCCATACGTCCTGCGGATAAAGGAGGAGCCATTGTTGTTATGGATTATGCATATTACCGTAATGAAATACTACAACAATTGTCAGACCCTACGGTCTACCGCAGACTTTCACATGACCCTACCAAGGAATTTACTGACAAAATTGCCTCTTTGGTTACAATGGGTTTACAAGCGGGGTATATAACTGACACCATAGCTTCATTTCTTATTACAGAACACCCCATCATACCAGTTTTATATACAGTACCTAAAATTCATAAAAACCCACAGTTACCCCCAGGCCGTCCCATAGTTTCAGCGAGGGGAAGCATGCTTGAGCCTATTGGCAAATACATAGATTCCATCACTAAGGACACCATGTCTCAGCTGCCTACATGTATCAAGGATACCCCACACTTCTTAGACAAAATTAAATCGCTATCTCTGCCCACATCACCTTGGCTTATGGCCACTTTAGATGTTAAAAATCTGTATACGATTATCCCGCATGAAGCTGGGATCCAATGCGTTCAACAAGTATTACAGGAATCACAACACTACAAAGGCCCTCCCATTGAATTCATACTAGAGCTATTGCGAATAGCTCTGTACCAAAATTTTTTTAAATTTGAGAATACTCTATATATACAGTGTGCGGGAACAGCAATGGGGGCCTCTATGGCGCCAACTTATGCCAACTTTTACATGTACTGCTTCGAACGCACATATCTTCTCCAAGGCTATGAATCTCAGATTTTATTCTACTGTCGCTTTGTGGATGACATCTTTCTGCTATGGAAGGGTGACATATCATCCTTCAATTTAATGATTGATGATATTAACCAACTTGACACTCCTGTAAAATTGTCTGCCAACAGTAGTCTAACCTCCATATCATTTCTAGATGTCACTATCTTTCGTACCAATGACACCCTGGGATATACCTTGTTCAGGAAGGACACTGATAGGAATACGGTCCTCCACATGAAAAGCCACCATCCTCAACATCTCAAATACTCACTGCCTATGTCACAGTTCCTGCGAGTGCTTAGGTATAATAGTGACACTGACTTATGTCAACATCAAATCTTAGAGATGTATCAAGGCTTCCAGGTTAGAGGATATTCTACAAACACACTTGATAGTGCTCTCACCAAGGCCATTAATCGTTTACAAGTACCCAAGGTGCCTTCAGCAGGAACGGCATCGAGAATATTCATTCCCCTTCAATATCATACACATAGTGAAAAGATAGCACATATGATTAAACAACATTGGAACAATTTTTCCTTTGACCGTTCCTTGCCCACTTCATTTAGAAATCAGCCACTTATTAGTTACTCTAGAGGTCGTAATTTAAGAGATTTGCTTATACACACGGATGCCGTCAAATCCTATACCACCAAAACTCCTTTGCAGAAAATGGGATGCTTTAAATGTGCAGGGTGCGTTACATGTAACCATATGCACTCCACGGCGACCTTTGCCCATCCCCATACAGGGCATATTTATAAAATCAAGCATCGCATTTCCTGCATGACAGAATTTGTGGTTTATATGCTCTCTTGTCCATGTGGACTTGTTTACATTGGGAAAACTGACCGCACACTTAGGGACCGTATTCGGGGCCATCGGTCCTCTATTAACACAGCCTATAGAGATGGTCAGACTGATAAGCCGGTGGCGAAACACTTTCTGGCCCAACAACATAGATTGCCCTCACTTCGTTGTGTAGCCATCGACCACGTTCCCCCACTTCCTAGGGGTGGCAATCGCTCCCAGCGATTGCTGCAGAGGGAGACCTATTGGATCAGAACCCTGGATACCGTGGCACCCAGGGGCCTGAATGAATATGTCTCCTTCTCCAGCTTTCTTTACGATCGATGAGCATACCACACTTTCACATATAGGTCTTAATAAACAGTTAAGCAATCCATCCGATACAGATATGGGGTGTTATCCATTTGCCCGTTTTGGTAATTAGGACTCCGATCCTCCCTTTTTTTGACCACATGCGGCTTCCGTTGTGCTTTTGTTTTATTTGTAGTTTTGACAACACACCTATATGTATGTATATTTGATTCTCAGTACAGATACATTTTACTATAGGACCTCAGTTGCTTTAACCACCTCGTATTCCCAAGTTCCATCTGGTGATCAATGGCCCAGGGCTTTACACTCTCTGTTGTTCGAGCAAGTGCACTGCCTAGCACACACGTACTTTGCAGCGTGATTAGCGATCTTTTTCCTTTTCGGCTGCATGATATGCTTTTTTCACTTCAAGCCTTTAAAATGTTTCTTGATAGGCTGCTCTCTCTCTTCTCTTTTATACTTTTTTTGGTTTTAAATTTGGAAGCTCACTCTCTTTTCTCTGCGGCTTCCGTAGAGACTGTGCATTGTTTATATGTTGCCTAGGCGACTGTCTTACGTTCACTTGTAAGTGACACACCTTTTGGAATGTTAATTATTTATTAACTATGCATTGATAACATCTGTGCCTCTTCCCTAACGAGCCTCTTTGATTGGTTTTCCAACTATGTGTGCTTTTTATTTAAACGTATGCAACTCCTATGTATAACACCTTGAGAATGGCTCCTGTGAGGGCCGAAACGTCGGTCTTATTTTAAATGATTTAAATAAACTTTTTTTGATTTTTTATTTCTCAAATCGAGTGCCGCCACTTTCCTTGGATATATATCACTTTTGGCAGAGCACCCATATTTGTCTACATGCTGACATTCAAAGGTGTTGCAGGACTCTTCTGGCTTTCTATATATATATATATATATATATAAATAGCCAATTTGAGATGCACTCCAGGACTCTCAAATAAAACAAGAAAATCTTTATTGTGGGGTTTACATATATATATCTGACGTTTCGGCTCCGACTGAGCCTTTATCAAGGTAAGCAAACAAAAGAAAAACACAGTATTTATACACAAAAAGCGTAACGAATTAACTCACCACTCTGTCTACACGTCCACGCCAAGATCGCCCATCCTAATCCAGAAGTGACGTCTCGAGCGAGAGCAAAAGCATCAAAGATTGACACAAATAAACATGTATTATCAAGTAAGAAATGGACAAATGTGTAAAATACACTAACAAAAGAAAAACAAAAATGGTTAAAACAAATGTTTAAAAACAATTAAGGATGACTGGATCTCAGAGAACTCTACAGATTGCGGCACACGAACCACGGAGTTGCACTGAAGGAAATTAACTAATGAAAGAGTGAGAGAATGAGTGGCAAGATTGTCACGTGAAAACTTACAAACTGTTAACCATGTCAGTGTCAGCTAAGAGCGCCAAGCGAATGATATTTCCATGAGGCATCTATGTATAAATATAAAAAAAGATGCCATCTGTGCATCCTCGTGAAAATAATGTAAAGAAATAATGAAAGTACGATGATACATGAAAAAATACTGCGAGTGTCCCATGCGTATAAAATTTGTGAACCCCACTTATGGCTATTGAAGTGAACCTAAAAAAATGTGAAATAAAAAGCTGAAAATGAACATTGCATAACATGGGGTTATGTTAAAGATATGGGGCTAAATTACCTTCGTCGCGCATGTTTGCGCCGGCGCAAAAACGCATTAACGCGAGGGGTAAAACCCTTTGCGCCGAATTCCGTATTACATTGTCAGCGCAACAAACGCGCGTAATCGTCTACCACAGGTGAACCTGCGCAAAACCTGCGTGAGCTTACTGTATTGCACGCGACCTATACTTTACATTGTGAGCGCAAATGCGTTTGTGCGCTGGTACGCGGATGGTATTACAATCTACGCTCAGTTTGTAACGCACAGCCTTTGCGCGCATAATTTTAGCAACTCCTGAAAGCTGGTGTTAACAGCAAATTCTATCAACCTGCCGAAACCAAATACACCAGCCCAAAAAAAAAAAATATGCAGCAAAGTATAGTTACACATTCTACACATACCCAAACAATAAAATGAAGAAGTTGTGTGTGCATTTTTTATTGATGCAGCATATATGCTCAGATTGACTGTGGCAGGCGCAATTTCTTAACGTGAGATAATTGTGGTTCTTAATTCTGATTGGCTGAATCGCGAGAAAAAAAACAGTTCGCCCACTGATTTCTGCGTGCATTTGTGCGCGTCCGGTTTACGCACGTTATTGTTCTACGGATGAAAAAAATGTGCGAGGAGTGTAATTCAAGCGGTGATGTGCGTGCGCAAACGTTTAACGCGTGGCGCAAAAATTCACGCGTTGCGTGTGCATTTTTGCGTGAAGAATGTAATTTGGCCCATGGTGTGTGAAACAAAGGTACAAAGGTGCATCACTAATCTAAAGCAGAGGATCACTGACGCCATTGTCACCATTGATGAGGGGAAGCCACAGCCAACATGGCAAGAAATCCAGTACCGTCACGATGTGCTTCGTGCAACTAATGGCGCCCATATAGAGGTGTATTAAATGAGGCAAAAAAAAACTAAATATATATACGTCTCATTTTGTAATAATTTTCACTCATCTGTCTTTTCATTTGCCTTTGTAATAAATTTATGAAATTGTAAAGAGACTTTATGGACACCCTGTATGTCTATATATATAATTTTTTGTTTCTCTGCTCATCCACGCTGCTCTGTTCAGGGTTAGCCTGGCATAAATACATTCAAGGCTGCATTGATAATCTTTCTTCTTTTTTTTTTCATTCAGTATTTTCATCAATTTGTTTCTTTCCTCCTATTGTTTCGTTTTTTTCGTTTTCTTGTTGATCGAGCTTGGCTCTGGTGGCAAGGGCAGAGCGTTATCATCCGTGATATGCCCAATCGCTTTGCAGCCGCTGATGCCAAGACGTACAGCAAAGACGTGATTCATGCACCATCGGCTGCAGGGCTGGACGTGTGCCAAGAAATGGGAAGACTTTCAAAGTCACCCCATAAATGGACAGCGATGGATTAAAAAAAAAGAAGAAAAAAAAAAAACCACTGATTAATAAAATACTCACACACTCGTGGTTCAATACCCTTGATATAAAGGGCAACCGTACCGAGCAACAAAACAAAATGTGGTATTTTTCAGGTATATATCATAGACAGGATCGCGCGCACTGCAAGGGCTATAAAGAAATGTTACAAGGTTAATGAAACAAACAATCAACATTTCAGTCCGAACACAGACTTTCCTATATATATATATATATATATATATATATATATATATACATACACCATACTAAATATGACACAACCAAAGGGCAGCACCCAGCCAGAACATGTATATCTTATAATGGTGCTACTGAGACCAATAGAAGCAATATGCCAAATATGTTGGTTGTGTGTGTATATATATATTTATTCATCTTTAGCATCCGCTTAAACGTTCAGAAAGTTTTGGGGTTTGGGTGTGCTGGGGTCGGTTAAGGCTAGGGTCAGATTAACGCATTTTTCGCGTTGTCCGTGAAAAAGTGCGTTCGAACGAATGGACGTATTTTTTCACGGAATACGCGATAGCGGTCATACGATGCGCATTTTCGTCCGTGATTTTGTACGGATCATCAATAAAACACTTTTTGCGTCTGGACGTTATGTTGGCCGGACATTAGCAGCGTCTGACCTCTCCTAATCACGCAAACACGCCGCTATGCGGACGCAGCGCACTCTGTACGTCAGTACCAGCGGTTTGACGTTCTCGAAAAAAATGCGTTTGTTTGCCACTTGTGTTGCGCAGCCGGACTTTCGTGCGGCCGTTCTTCGTATGCTGCCCGGCATTGGACGTCATTTGCTGCTAGCACGGCCGTGATTAAGTGCGGCTAAACGCACGTTAATATTGCGCTCGTCTGACCCTAGCCTTAGATTTGAGGCAGGGGTAAAAATTAAGAGGGTACCGAGGTGTCGCAAACTAAGGTTTAGCACCATTGTTCCTAATTGTCCTTGTTTAGGTTCATAGTTCAGGCTCGATTCCCTCTGCTCCTCTTTTCCCTCCTGATTGCCCTCTTTTTAGGGGCTCCGCTATATGCTGCAAGCTCTCTTGCTTGCGAGGTGACATGCTCGGCTGTCTCACAAAGCTTACATCTCCTTCTCTAGAAGCTCATAAACCTCTGTGTGTGGAACAATGCCGCGGCTAAGGCTGGGGTCAGGCGAACGCAGTGCGAATGTGCGTTTAAGCGCACTTAATCACAGCCGCAGTAGCAGCAAATGACGGGCAATGACGGCCAATATCCGAAGTACGGCCGCACGAAAGTCCGGCCGCGCAACGCAAGTGGAAAATGAAAGCATTTTTTCGAGAACGCAGAACCGGTAGTACTGACGTACAGAGTGCGCTGCGGCGGCATAGCGGCGTGTGTGCGTGATTAGGAGACGTCAATGTCCGGCCAACATCACGTCCAGACGCAAAAAGTGTTTTATTGACGATCTGTAAAAAAATCACGCACGAAAATGCGCGTCGTCTGACCGTTTTCGCGCATTCCGTGAAAAAATACGTCAATGCATTCGGACGCACTTTTTGACGGTCGCTGCAAATAATGCGTTCATTTGACCCTAGCCTTACCCAAACCGCGACCAACCCCTAAAAAGACACCAACACACCCTGAATATAAGGAGGAGCCCCTAAAAAGACACCCTCACACCCTGAATATATGGAGAAGCCCCTAAAAAGACACCCTCACACCCTGAATATATGGAGGAGCCCCTAAAAAGACACCCTCACACCCTGAATATATGGAGGAGCCCCTAAAAAGACACCCTCACACCCTGAATATATGGAGAAGCCCCTAAAAAGACACCCACACACCCTGAATATATGGAGGAGCCCCTAAAAAGACACCCACACACCCTGAATATATGGAGGAGCCCCTAAAAAGACACCCGCACACCCTGAACATATGGAGGAGACCCTAAAAAGACACCCGCACACCCTGAATATATGGAGGAGACCCTAAAAAGACACCCGCACACCCTGAATATATGGAGGAGCCCCTAAAATGACACCCACACACCCTGAATATATGGAGGAGCCCCTAAAATGACACCCGCACACCCTGAATATATGGAGGAGCCCCTAAAATGACACCCGCACACCCTGAATATATGGAGGATCCCCTAAAATGACACCCACACACCCTGAATATATGGAGGATCCCCTAAAATGACACCCACACACCTGAATATATGGAGGAGCCCCTAAAAAGACACCCGCACACCCTGAATATATGGAGGAGACCCTAAAAAGACACCCGCACACCCTGAATATATGGAGGAGCCCCTAAAATGACACCCACACACCTGAATATATGGAGGAGCCCCTAAAAAGACACCCACACACCCTGAATATATGGAGGAGCCCCTAAAATGACACCCGCACACCCTGAATATATGGAGGAGCCCCTAAAAAGACACCCACACACCCTGAATATATGGAGGAGCCCCTAAAATGACACCCGCACACCCTGAATATATGGAGGAGCCCCTAAAATGACACCCGCACACCCTGAATATATGGAGGATCCCCTAAAATGACACCCGCACACCCTGAATATATGGAGGAGCCCCTAAAAAGACACCTGCACACCCTGAATATATGGAGGAACCCCTAAAAAGACACCCGCACACCCTGAATATATGGAGGAGCCCCTAAAATGACACCCACACACCCTGAATATATGGAGGAGCCCCTAAAAAGACACCCGCACACCCTGAATATATGGAGGAGCCCCTAAAATGACACCCACACACCCTGAATATATGGAGGAACCCCTAAAAAGACACCCGCACACCCTGAATATATGGAGGAGCCCCTAAAAAGACACCCACACACCCTGAATATATGGAGGAGCCCCTAAAACGGCACAACAAAATAGTAAAAAGTAGAATAGGAGAAGGCTTGGAGGAATGAGAATAGGGGACACCTGGGGGCTAGTCTAGTGAACAGTAATTAGAGTTAAAACTCAGTGGTGAAGTAACATGGGAAAATTTACATTTTAGGGTAAAAGTATTGGATTTGAAAAGTATTCCTGCACAAATAGAGGAATTCCTTCATATGATCTAGTGCACAGTGCTCGGATTCTCACCCCTCCGCCTCTTATTAGACTGCTCCATCCTCCCCTCCCTCATTGAGGCAGAGACCGCAGCAACCCTGACGGTATCACGTGACAGGTCACATGACCAAACAAACATGGCCGCGCCCTCGGCGGAGGCTGTGTGGCTCCTGCGGCTGTACGCCTGGTTGATTTTAGTGCTCGGGCCGGGGATTGTGAGGGGAGACTGCGGCTGTAGCTCCGCTAACAGACATGTCTCAGGGACCGAGAGGCACCTGCATGAAGCGGCCTTCAAGTACTCCCAGGGAGCCAACGAGCACAGGCCTGAAGCCCGAGAGGCGGGGAGGGCAAAGGTGGGTGACGTGGAAAGGCATGGGGTGACTGTTGAGCGCTGGAACCTGCCATTCTGCAATATATTTCACAGGGTTGCTGAGCATCATGGGAAATGTAGTTCCAAGTTGTCTAAGCTGGTGAAATCAGGAATGGAATGAAACAAAGCTGGACCAGTGCACACTCCAGACAGCCACTGTGTGTATGGGTGACTTCAGTTATTCTGAGCTATTTACATCCTAAAATGTCATTTTAGAACAAGAGTAAAGTATCTTATTTACAGCGAGCAATTTCTAATGGCGTTTATTCTACTTTACAGACTCCTTGCTGGGAGTTTTATTGCTCTGCAGCTCTGTTCTACACCCGCACACCCCAAACATATGAAAGAGTCCAGGTCTGGGTAAAAGCCGGATCAATGCTCGTTTTCATCACAAAACGCCAGATCCATGCATTTTTTTTGAGAAATCACTCCGGATCTTTACATATTTCAATAAAACACAATATTATCCTTACTATCCACAACTTGTTTCCCCAAAAGTTGCCGGAATCTAGTGGATCTGCGGACTATTTCATTAAAAAAAACGCGGATCCTGCCGGATCCATGCATGTTTTTGAGAAATCACATCGGAGCTTTGCATATTTGAATAAAACCCAATATTATCCTTTTAGGATCCACAACTTTTTCCCCAAAAAATTGCTGGAATCTAATGGATCTGTGTCTATTTTGACCTAAATTGTAAACTTCTGCCAAGTCTCTTGATTTCAACCTTTTTAGTGAATAGACCTGATAATCGCTAATTTATTGAGGAGATAATGGATAAATTATGATCATTACACCACATCAGGCACCACACTAAGGGCCACATTACACTCTTGTTGCTAACGTTAGCCCTCACCTGCGTGAGCGTTAAAGTTAGCCGCGGTGTCTATCACATATTCCAATCCAAACGCAAACGGGTTAAGTAACCCTTTTGCGTTTTTGGTACCTTTCGCTTTTCAGCGCGAGGTCACTGTACTTTGCGCTCCCTATGCTTAACATGGGGAGCGCAAAGTGTTAATCAGCGCTGTATTACAAAGTCTTAGGCTAGGGTCAGATGAACGCATTTTTCACATCTTCCATAGAATAGTGCGTCCGAACGCATGGATGTACTTTTTCACGATATACGCGATAGCGGTCATACGATGCGCAATTACGGTCATGATTTTTTTACGGATCCAAACCTGGAAACTTTGGGTGTCTGGACGCTATGTAGGCCGGACATGAGCAGCGTCTGATGTCTCCTAATCACGCACACACGCTGCTATGCGGGCAGACGCAGCGCACTCTGTAAGTCAGTACTAGCAGTTCGACGTTCTTGCGAAAATGCGTTCGTTTGCCGCTTGCATTGCGCGGCCGTACTTCGTGTTTGGGGCTGCATTGGACGTCATTTGCTGCTACCACGGCCGTAATAAAGTGCGGCTGTTTGCACTGCGTTCGTCTGACCCCAGCCTTAACGCTGATTAACTCCTGGCTCTGGTCAGCGCAAAGTTAACCAGAGCCAGGACTTGGTGTTAACGGATTCTGCAGAAGCGGAATCTGTTAACACCAGCCTAAAAAAACAAAAAAATAATCCTATACTAACCTCCAGTCCCGCGGCGAGGACCGCGGCTGTGTCCGCGTCCTCCGTCCGGCAGGAGCAGGGAAAGACTGGGGGAGAAAGTTCCCCCCAGTCTCTCCCTGCGTATCATTAAGCTGACCAGCCGGATCTCGCGATGCGAGATCTGGCTGGTCACAGGGGCGGATCCAGGCACAGGTTTCGGGGGGGGGGGAAGCATTCTACCAGTTTTGGCCAAGAGCTGGTGATGGGTTCGCAGTGACAGGCGGATATATATATATATATTGCCCCCCAGCTCACATGGATATTAGGGATGCACCGAAATTCCGGCGGCCGATAGATATCGGCCGATACAGCCCTTATCGGCGATCGGCCGAGAGGGTTAACCCGCCGATAATAGAGCGCCGATATTATCGGGCTCTGTATCGGGCGGCCGCGCCATAGTATCGGGCGGCCGCGCCGAAAATACTGGACTTGCCGCGTGATGTCTCCTGGCCTGCCGCGTGATGTCTCCCGGCACTGCCGCGTGATATCTCCCTCCACTTCCGGCTTCCGGTAAGCGTCAGGACGCACGCCTGACGCTATGACGATTCTGGCGTCCCCGGGCGAGGCTCTGAAGCAGAGACGCGGAGGAAGCGAAGGAGAGAGACGTGTGGAGGAGTGCCGGCTGCCACTGAACACTGCCAGCGATTTGGTAAGTAGAAAAATGTCAAAACACACACACACACACCTCTTCTAATTTTAAAGCACCATGACCCCCTCATAAATCCGTGCGGGGGAGGGGGGGCGGATTTACGTTGCCCCCTCCGGGGTAGATTGATAGGGATCCAGGCATGTCCTGCCCCTCCTCAGAGTACAGGGGGTCCGGAAGATGTGAGGTCATGTTCACTGGGAGTGAGCTATGGTCATATAGCAAAGTCCAGGAGGGGAGAGGGTGCAGGAAGGGGGGATCCAGTGACCCCTGCACCCACACTGTGAGGACAGGCAGACGCTGCCTTGGGGGGAGGGTGAGATTAGCTGTGTCCCATGGCGGGGATCACATACACCCCATGGATGAGGAGGAGCGCAGATCTAATGCCTGGGATGAGCTTCACTTTTGCCCCAAGAAAGGTAATAAATAATACATGTGAGCGGTGCATTCGTTGTCCAGGAGGATTAATTTGGGATCAAGATGACAGAGGCGAGGGGTCTGCCCCGCAGGATGGAGGAGCTGAAGAGATGGAGACAGGAAGGTGTCTGGTACCCCAGGGCTTGGAGGCTGTTATGGGATCCCCCAAAGCTAACTCTGGGAGAGGAATGGGACAGGTGAGGGGATTGGCAGTGCCTCCGGGGATGCTGATTTGGAGAGGAGCTGCTCTGCACCCCGGGGATCTCTCCTCTCCGCTCTCTCTGGATCGCTATGTGTTGGGACTCCGGCTCCTTTTATCTCCGCCCGGGGAAGCTCCAGTGACGTAACTGCCCATATATGGACACACGGCAGCCCGTGATGTCACAATGGAACCTCCTTATAAAAAAATATGGTTACTTTATTTTTTTGACTTTTTTCCCGTTTACCCAATTGTTTAAATTCAAATTCATAACAACATTTATAAATTTACCATTTATTTATTTACACAGAATTTTTTTTTTTTTTTAAACTCATTTTCGGTTTCGGTTTCGGTTTTCGGCATGTGCATCCTGAATTTTCGGTTTCGGTTTCGGTCCCAAATTTTCATTTCGGTGCACCCCTAATGGATATATATTGCCCCCCAGCTCACATGGATATATATTGCCCCCCAGCTCACATGGATATATATTGCCCCCCAGCTCACATGGATATATATTGCCCCCCAGCTCACATGGATATATATTGCCCCCCAGCTCACATGGATATATATTGCCCCCCAGCTCACATGGATATATATTGCCCCCCAGCTCACATGGATATATATTGCCTCCAGCTCACATGGAGATAGATATATATATTTGCCTCCAGCTCACATGGAGATAGATATATATATATATTTGCCTCCAGCTCACATGAATAGATATATATATTTGCCTCCAGCTCACATGGAGATAGATATATATATATATTTGCCTCCAGCTCACATGAATAGATATATATATTTGCCTCCAGCTCACATGAATAGATATATATATTTGCCTCCAGCTCACATGAATAGATATATATATTTGCCTCCAGCTCACATGGATAGATATATATTTGCCTCCAGCTCACATGGATAGATATATTTGCCCCCAGCTCACATGGATATATATTAATATTTGCCCCCAGCTCACATGGATATATATTAATATTTGCCCCCAGCTCACATGGATATATATTAATATTTGCCCCAGCTCACATGGATATATATATTTGCCTCCAGCTCACATGTGTCACGTTCCCACGTTCCAACCCTGTCTTCCTGCCCTCTGTATTTGTATATTGTGTTTTTTCCCTTGTGTTTCTGTTGCTGCCAATTCCTGGGTGACCTCCCAGGGGTTAATTGGTGTTCTGTGTGCTGCTCACCTGTTGATCCTTGCCTTGATTCCCCTGCCTATATTAGAGCAATGTACCTATAGGACATTGCTGGGTCATTTTCCTTTGCCTGGTCTCCTTGCATCCTGTGTCCTGTAAGCTCCTTGCTGTGTTCCTGATATCCTCCGTTTGTTAATCCTGGTTCAGTTATTGCCTCTTATTTCTGTTCCAGTTTATGTCAGTTCCTTCTGTGTATTTTGTTCTGTCTATTGCTGTATTTTGTTTTGCTGTTTATGTTCCATTCAGATTCTCCGGTTACTGATTTTGGCTTGGCTGACTTCCCTTCTGGTTCTGATTCCTGTATCCTGTATGACGTACTGTCTCTGGTTATGACCTTTGGCTTTCCTCTATGACTATTCTATGCTATATTCCTTGCCTGTACCGTTTCCAGGTAACCCTGTCATCTGCATATAACAAAAGACTCTGTACGGCTTCAAGGTAATACTTTCCTTTAGATTAGATCCGGCTATCCTAAAGACCGGTCTTTCAGTGCAGGGAATCTTTGGTATTGCCGTACAGAGGTCTTTTGTTAACCCTTTGCTTTCACCTGTCCTTGCAGTTTACCCTGCATCTCTGCATATAGGGGCTTCTCTCAGGAACCAAGGCCTCACCTTCCTGCGAGTTATATTCATAGGGATATATATACAGACCGACCACTTCCAAGGATCGGAGGGCAAGTATAGGGTGGTGCGTGCCTGGTGGTACTGCCACCGTGACATAATGACCCAGCCATTACATAAGCCCGCAGAGATGTGTACCGTGTTGGACACCTTATTGCACATGTTTGAGGAATTTGTGGTTCACCTCAAAGGGTTACTGAGCCTGTGTCTAGACTCTGGCAATCAGGTCTCATTTGAAAGCAGGGTTCGTGGTCCGCTTTCTCCTGATGAAAAGAACAGAAGACGTGAGTACAATCTCTGTTTCTATTGTGCCAGTTCGTTGCACTTTTTGTCTGGATGTCCCCTCAAGCCGGTGCGTCCTGGGGCTGGAGTGCCGGTGCGTCCTGGGGCTGGAGTGCCGGTGCGTCCTGGGGCTGGAGTGCCGGTGCGTCCTGGGGCTGGAGTGCCGGTGCGTCCTGGGGCTGGAGTGCCGGTGCGTCCTGGGGCTGGAGTGCCGGTGCGTCTCAAGACTTGTGGTGAGTCTGTGCGCCCTGATACTGGCCGAGTGCCAACTGTGCCCATGTCCCACAGTAAGGCCGCTAAAGCTAGACCACTCATGAGATCCACTGGTGCCAGTTACAGCTGGGAATCAGAGGGTGCCAGACCACGTAGGGGGTCTGACGGTGCCAGACCCTGCGGGGAGTCAGATGGCACCAGACCCCACTTTGAGTTCAGACCTCCTGAGAAATCCAGTTCTGAGAAAGAGGCACATGAGTCTATGAAGAATGAATCCTTTTTGGCCACAAGGCCAGAGGATGAAGTACCCATGGAGGTTATGTCGCTCTGGGCATCCGATAATAAACCTCAGACTTATGTGAATACCTCTGATGGCTGTAGGGGTTTAAAGACACAACTGGCTGGTTCTGAGCAGCGACTGGCAGCTAAAAGACAGTCCCTACATATTGTTACTGGGTGTATTACATGTAGAGCCGCAACCCCAGTGCCCATTGGCGGTAAGCCAGTCCTGTTTCCATCTGGCATTGAGAAGCCAGTCCTGTTTCCATCTGGCATTGAGAAGCCAGTCCTGTTTCCGTCTGGCAATGAGAAGCCAGTCCTGTTTCCGTCTGGCAATGAGAAGCCAGTCCTGTTTCCGTCTGGCAATGAGAAGCCAGTCCTGTTTCCGTCTGGCAATGAGAAGCCAGTCCTGTTTCCGTCTGGCAATGAGAAGCCAGTCCTGTTTCCGTCTGGCAATGAGAAGCCAGTCCTGTTTCCGTCTGGCAATGAGAAGCCAGTCCTGTTTCCGTCTGGCAATGAGAAGCCAGTCCTGTTTCCGTCTGGCAATGAGAAGCCAGTCCTGTTTCCGTCTGGCAATGAGAAGCCAGTCCTGTTTCCGTCTGGCAATGAGAAGCCAGTCCTGTTTCCGTCTGGCAATGAGAAGCCAGTCCTGTTTCCGTCTGGCAATGAGAAGCCAGTCCTGTTTCCGTCTGGCAATGAGAAGCCAGTCCTGTTTCCGTCTGGCAATGAGAAGCCAGTCCTGTTTCCGTCTGGCAATGAGAAGCCAGTCCTGTTTCCGTCTGGCAATGAGAAGCCAGTCCTGTTTCCGTCTGGCAATGAGAAGCCAGTCCTGTTTCCGTCTGGCAATGAGAAGCCAGTCCTGTTTCCGTCTGGCAATGAGAAGCCAGTCCTGTTTCCGTCTGGCAATGAGAAGCCAGTCCTGTTTCCGTCTGGCAATGAGAAGCCAGTCCTGTTTCCGTCTGGCAATGAGAAGCCAGTCCTGTTTCCGTCTGGCAATGAGAAGCCAGTCCTGTCTCCGTCTGGCAATGAGAAGCCAGTCCTGTCTCCGTCTGGCAATGAGAAGCCAGTCCTGTCTCCGTCTGGCAATGCGCAGCCAGTCCTGTCTCCGTCTGGCAATGCGCAGCCAGCCCAGCATGGCACGAAGCCACGGGTGCTGCCTGATTCTGGTAAGCTGCCAGTCAGATCCATGGCAAGCTGTGTGTCAGCAGTGCCTAAGCTGCGTTGCAACACCACTGTGCCCATGCCCCACAGAGAGTCCGAGGTTTCCAAACCTCGTGGTAAGGCACAGGTAGGCGAGCCTACTCCCGCTGTTGCCGTGTCAGGTACGGTGGTCACCCCTTTCAAGTCTCGATCCAGGAGGAGACGTGGGAAGCTGACCAACACTGGTCAATCTAGTTCCGAGAATACCACGCTCCATGATGGGTCTGATAATGCCGTATTCCGTGCTTATCTTGAGAAGGTCCAGCAGGGTAGTGGCCTGACTGGTACCAACATCCCTAATTCTAGCCCTGTACCCGAGGGTTATATACGATCCCCATGTGGGATGTTGTTCCGTGAGGCACACTGGGCCATGATCAAGAAAGACCCTAATGCGCTCATGTGTTTTGAGGAGGAGGAAGACGACACTGAGTGGGTCCTCAATGGAGTTTGGTAACTGGTGTTCGTGATCTGTTTTCCTGATTTTTGTCTGTCATGTTTGTTGTTTTAGGTGCCCTGAGGTCACCTTTTTTGGAGGGGGCTACTGTCACGTTCCCACGTTCCAACCCTGTCTTCCTGCCCTCTGTATTTGTATATTGTGTTTTTTCCCTTG
Source organism: Leptobrachium leishanense (assembly GCA_009667805.1). NCBI lineage: Eukaryota > Metazoa > Chordata > Amphibia > Anura > Megophryidae > Leptobrachium > Leptobrachium leishanense. The sequence continues at coordinate 150,418,799 of CM019070.1, read as the reverse complement.
TGTTTCTGTTGCTGCCAATTCCTGGGTGACCTCCCAGGGGTTAATTGGTGTTCTGTGTGCTGCTCACCTGTTGACCCTTGCCTTGATTCCCCTGACTATATTAGAGCAATGTACCTATAGGACATTGCTGGGTCATTTTCCTTTGCCTGGTCTCCTTGCATCCTGTGTCCTGTAAGCTCCTTGCTGTGTTCCTGATATCCTCCGTTTGTTAATCCTGGTTCAGTTATTGCCTCTTATTTCTGTTCCAGTTTATGTCAGTTCCTTCTGTGTATTTTGTTCTGTCTATTGCTGTATTGTTTTGCTGTTTATGTTCCATTCAGATTCTCCGGTTACTGATTTTGGCTTGGCTGACTTCCCTTCTGGTTCTGATTCCTGTATCCTGTATGACGTACTCTCTCTGGTTATGACCTTTGGCTTTCCTCTATGACTATTCTATGCTATATTCCTTGCCTGTACCGTTTCCAGGTAACCTTGTCATCTGCATATAACAAAAGACTCTGTACGGCTTCAAGGTAATACTTTCCTTTAGATTAGATCCGGCTATCCTAAAGACCGGTCTTTCAGTGCAGGGAATCTTTGGTATTGCCGTACAGAGGTCTTTTGTTAACCCTTTGCTTTCACCTGTCCTTGCAGTTTACCCTGCATCTCTGCATATAGGGGCTTCTCTCAGGAACCAAGGCCTCTCCTTCCTGCGAGTTATATTCATAGGGATATATATACAGACCGACCACTTCTAAGGATCGGAGGGCAAGTATAGGGTGGTGCGTGCCTGGTGGTACTGCCACCGTGACAACATGGATATATATTTGCCTCCAGCTCACATGGATATATATTTGCCTCCAGCTCACATGGATATATATATATATATTTGCCTCCAGCTCACATGGATATATATATATATTTGCCTCCAGCTCACATGGATATATATATTTGCCCCCAGCTCTCTCCTCCTCTGCTGGCTGCCAGGCCCCAGACACCGCGTGTCCGCCGGCGTTGTTGTCCTCCCTACGAGGCGAGCGGCTGCTGGCATGCCAGCGGCCGCTCACCTCGTAGGAAGGAGAACAACGCCGGCGGTGGGGATTTTCTTGGGGGGGGGGCAATTGCCCCGTTGCCTCCCCTGGATCTGCCCCTGGCTGGTCATGTGACTGCCGCGTCTGGCTCAATGGAGTCCTATGGACTCCATCGGGTGGATGGTCGTGGCTGTGCTGCCGCGAGCATCCCGGGGCATAGCGCCAGCTACCAATGCAGGCAGCATTTTTTGCGCCTGCATTGTAATCCCCTGTCAAAACAGGGGTGGTAGGGGGAAAACTGCAGGCGCAGTTTTTTCTCCCTACTGCCCCCGTTTTAACACTGGGATTGTAATTTAGCCCTAACAGGGGCACCCAGCAGCCAACACCGAGCATGCCCTCCGTTTTCCCTTTTAGGATGTGGAGGACATGCTCCGATCGTCTTTGAAGTCCTATGGCTCAGCGCGTTCTGGCGCCAATCACATGCTTCATCCACTGTGGGCTGAAGATGTCAGCCCTGCTTGTGGGGCCTCCATTCGCCCACTAATGTCATCACTCGAGGGTGCAATGATGAAAATGTGGGCTCCCCCCCCCCATAGTGCTAAGCAATTTGAGGTATCATTGGAAAGGCCAGAGTCTGGACTTTCCAATGTTAACAAGCATGACTAGAAAACATGCAAAAATTAAAAAAAAAAAAAATCTCTGGTGTGTATATATATATTTTTTTTTTTCTTCTAGAGCAGGACAATTATTCACTTGTCAGTAATAAAGTGAATAATATTGCTGTAGTAACTCACCTTCTCACATCCCACACCAGCAGCAAATGTGGACGCGATGATACAATGCGTTATTACATATTGTGTCCTCAAAAATGTAAGCCACCAGTGATGAAACGGCCGCTGCAATGCTTATTTGCATTTATTTTTCTTTACAGTTTGTTTCTGTGTAGAGTGTTGTGTGATGTGATGTGCTGTTGTCAAAGTGTGTATCTGTATGTTACAGTTATAAGTTGTTATATTTTGCACTCACAAAACAGTAGGAGAGGACCCTGCTCAAGAGCTTTTGTCTGCTTCCACCACCCCTGTAAGTAATGGATTCCTTTGTCTTCACATGATCCCATCAACCCACACCTTCCCCCAGCAACAAGTCAATCACATGATTGTTATCTGACTCCAGCTATTGTTCCACGGCTGGGTGTGTTTCCATTGTTTCTGTACCTGAAAACCTGTAAATAAAGCATTCTATGTTTGGTGTTCCATCTGCAAAGACTTCTCTCGCAGTTTATGTGTCGGCTATTCTGTGTTCGTACGATCATCTCCTAATATCGGCAGAAAGGGGTGCCTGGGGTACCAGGTTTCGTAACACCACCACACCACTGTAAGGAGAGGCAGAGATACTCTGGATTCCTGTATCTCCCTTATCGAAACCCCACAAGAGATGTCCATAAAAATGCAAAGATCCGATGTGATTTCTCAAAAAAATTGCATGGATCCGGTGTTTTCTTGATGAAAAAGTCCACGGATCCACTAGATTTCAGCAATTTTTGGGGGCAAAAGTTGTGGATCATAAGGATAATATTGTGTTTTATTGAAATATGCAAAGATCCGATGTGATTTCTCAAAAAAATGCATGGATCCGGCAGGATCTGACATTTTGTGATGAAAAGAGCATTGATCCAGCTTTTACCCAGACCCAAAGAGCCCCTAAAAAGACAGCAGCACACCCTGGATATACTGTAGGAGCTGGTAAAAAAAGACTCCCATACACCCTGAATTTGTGGAAGAGCCGTTATATAGTTACCCGCACACTTCAAATATATAGAGGGGCCCCTAAAAAGACCATTCCAGACTCGAGGCGCGTTCAGTTCCTCAGCAGCTGCTGAATTGTTTCATTGCGGCACTTCAGTTTGCTGCAGCCGTCTCTCTGTACGCTTTGGCTGTGAATATAGAAGCGAAAGGGCAGAGGATTGCTTGATGAAAGGTGCCATTTCTGCAAAATCCACTTTTGTCCATTTTTATTACCACTTTAGTGTTAATGTTTACCATGTTCCAATAAATATTTGCTGTTTTGCTCCACCAAACCTTCAAACTGAACATTTCCTTATTGGAGTATTTGCTGCGTGGAGGCGACCATCTTTAATACGTCACACTCAGCTAACCCCGCAGCACCTCTCGACCTGGCTGCAAGTACTAAGTTAGCAGTGCTGAGCTGCAGAATGTCGTTCAGTGGCAAGTAGCTAACTTAGCACATGCAGCGGCTGAGCAACTGAACGCACCTCAGGTAGTCACAAGTCCTAGAATTTCACTTCTGGCTTCTTAATTATTACACAGACGTGCATGGTACAGAACATTACCTGGCTCTTAACAGAAGTGTTGTTGGCTCCTAGTTTTACTTTCTGGCTCCTAAAATTCTCTTACAGGTTTGCTGATCATCTTGCGACAACTATAGAAACTCACAATATTCAGGTGTGTGTGTGTGTATCCGTGTGTTCATTGCTTTTGGCGTAATTAAAACTTTGATTATCCAAAATATAATTTGGGAAAGATTTATAACACAGGGCTCCCCATCCTGACCTAAACACACGTGTGTTACTTACGCACTATTCCCCAGGGCTCGGGTCATCTCCTGATCCTGCTGCGCACCTCACATTATTTCCCAGTTGTCTCAGTCAATTTTCACCCAAGGTCCCGCTACACAGTTAGAAACATAGAAAAATGTCGGCAGATAAGAACCTTTCGGCCCATCTAGTCTGCCCAATTACATGGATACTTTACCTGGATTTATCTTTTGTTTAGGATAGCCTTATGCCTATCCCATGCTTGCTTAAATTCAATTACTGTTTTGGCCTCTACCACTTCTACTGGAAGACTGTTCCATGTATCCACCACCCTCTCAGTAAAATAATGCTTCCTGATGTTACTTTTAAACCTTTGCCCCTCTAATCTAAGACTATGTCCTCTTGTTTTGCTATTTTGTTTCCTTTTAAATATACTCCCTTCCTCTACCTTGTGGATTCCCTTTACGTATTTAAATGTTTCTATCATATCTCCTCTGTCTCGTCTTTTTCCAAGCTGTACATGTTAAGATCATTAAGCCTTTCCTGGTAACTTTTCTCCTTCAAGCCGTACACCATTTAGTAGCCCTTCTCTGAACTCTCTCTAAGATGTCTATATCCTTCTGGAGATACGGTCTCCAGTACTGCACACAGTACTCCAAGTGAGGTCTCACCAGTGCTCTGTACAGTGGCATGAGCACTTCCCTTTTCCTACTGCTAATACCTCTCCCTACACAACCAAGCATTCTGCCAGCATTTCCAAGCATTCTGCCAGCATTTCCTGCTGCTCTATTACATTGACTACTTACCCTTAGATCCTCTGCAATAATAACCCCTAAATCCCTTTCCTCAGATGTTGAGGTTAGGACTGTATCAAATATTCTATATTCAGCCCTTGGGTTTTTACGTCCCAGGTGCATTATCTTGCACTTATCCACATTAAAACTCAATTGCCACAGCTCCCACCATTTTTTTAGTTTACCTAAATCATTTGTCATTTGGCTGATCCCTCCAGGAACGTCAACCCTGTTGCAAATCTTTGTCATCAGCAAAAAGACAGACTTTTCCATTAATACCTTCTGCAATATCACTAATAAAAATATTAAATAGAATGGGTCCAAGTACTGACCCCTGAGGTACCCCACTGGTAACAAGACCTTGCGCCGAATAAACTCCATTTACCACAACCCTCTGTTGCCTGTCACTCAGCCACTGCCTAATCCATTCAACAATATTGGAATCCAAGCTCAAAGATTGCAATTTATTGATAAGCCTTCTATGCGGAACAGTATCAAAAGCCTTACTGAAATCTAAATAAGCAATGTCTACTGCACCACCTGTGTCTATTATTTTTGTTACCCAATCAAAAAAATCAATAAGATTAGTTTGGCATGATCTCCCTGAGGTAAACCCATGTTGTTTCTGATCCTGTAATCTATGTGTTTTTAGATGTTCAACAATCCTTTCCTTTAACATGGTTTCCATTAATTTCCCCACTACTGACGTAAGACTAACTGGCCTATAGTTCCCAGATTCCTCCCTACTACCCTTCTTGTGAATGGGCACAACATTTGCTAATTTCCAGTCTTCTGGGACGACTCCCGTTAGCAAGGATTGGTTAAATAAATCTGTTAACGGTTTTGCTATTACATCACTGAGCTCTTTTAATAATTTAGGGTGGATCCCATCAGGCCCCATTTGACTTATTTGTCTTTACTTTAGACAGCTGCTGTAGAACCTCCTCCTCTGTAAACTGATATGTAATTGTCTCGTTAGTGTTTCCTCCTAACTGAGGTCCCTTTCCTTCCTTTTCTTCTGCAAAAACTGAACAAAAATATTCATTGAGGCAGTCAGCGAGACTTTTATCCTCTTCTACATACCTTCCTTCCTTTTGTTTTTAATCTAATCCTTGTTTCACTTTTCTTTTCTCGTTTATTAGGGTTGCACCGATACCGATACTAGTGTCGGTATCGGGGCCGATACTGGGTACTGCAGGAGTACTTGGTACTCATGCAGTACCCCCCGATATTTTTTCCGATACCGGAAGCCGGCATCCGAGGGGCTGCGGCGGCTGTCCGAATGCTCTATCGGCATTCGGACAGCCGCCCCTGGAGCTGCTCACGACGATACTTACCTTCCTGGGCGCCGCCGGGAATGTCTCCGCGCGTGCGCTCGTTGGAAGGACCCCAGCCGCGACCACGTGGGACCATGTGATCACGGCTGGGGGCCTTCCAACGAGCGCGCGCGGAAACTTTCCGGCGGCGCCCAGGAAGGTAAGTATGAACACAGTGAGCAGCTGCAGGGCCTGTCAGAATGCAGATAGAGCATTCGGACAGGCCCTGCAGCTGCTCTCCGCGACGATACTTACCTTCCTGGGCGATGCGGGAAAGTTTCCCCATGCGCGCTCGTTGGAAGGACCCCAGCCGTGATCACATGGTCCCACGTGGTCGCGGCTGGAGTCCTTCCAACGAGCGCACGCGCGGAGACATTCCCGGCGGCAACCAGGAAGGTAAGTATCATCACGTAGGGGGGGGGTCCGGTCCATGAGCTGGGGGGGCATACCCATGTGTGAGCTGGTGGGGCATACCCATGTGTGAGCTGGTGGGGCATACCCATGTGTGAGCTGGGGGGGCATACCCATGTGTGAGCTGGGGGGGCATACCCATGTGTGAGCTGGGGGGGCATACCCATGTGTGAGCTGGGGGGGCAAATCCATGTGTGAGCTGGGGCATATCCATGTGTGTGTGTGTATATGTATGTATGTATGTATGTATGTATATATATATTCGGGGGGATATACATGTGAGCTGGGGGCATTTTTATATGGCCTGTTCTTATTGGAAAGCGTCACATGACATTAAAGAAAAGTATCGGTTATCGGTGAGTACTTTTAAAAAGTATCGGTACTCGTACTCGGTCTTAAAAAAGTGGTATCGGTGCATCCCTATCGTTTATGTATCAAAAAAATGTTTTGTATCTAAAAAAAAAAAAAAAGACGAGACAGAGGAGATATGATAGAAACATTTAAATACGTAAAGGGAATCCACAAGGTAGAGGAAGGGAGTATATTTAAACGGAAACAAAGTAGCAAAACAAGAGGACATAGTCTTAGATTAGAGGGGCAAAGGTTTAAAAGTAACATCAGGAAGCATTATTTTACTGAGAGGGTGGTGGATACATGGAAGAGCCTTCCAGTAGAAGTGGTAGAGGCCAAAACAGTAATTGAATTTAAGCAGGCATGGGATAGGCATAAGGCTATCCTAAACAAAAGATAAATCCAGGTAAAGTATCCATGTAATTGGGCAGACTAGATGGGCCGAAAGGTTCTTATCTGCCGACATTTTTCTATTTTCTCTTCTGCGTGTGCTTTAGAAGCTCTTATAAATTGCTTTGCCTCTTTCTGCCTAATTTTATAGGTTTGCCTGAGTTTTTTTATAATTATTGAATGCTATCTTTTTGTTCTTCACTATTTTGGCCACTTCTGCAAAGTACCACAGTGGTTTCTTCCCTTTTTTGTTTTTGCTAACAAGTCGAATGCAATTTCCTGTGGCCTTCAATAATGCTTCCTTTAAATAATCCCATTTCTCCTGGACTCCCTTTAAACTCCTCCAGTCTGATAATGACTCCTTCACACAAAATCTCATATTAGAAAAATCAGTTTTTTTTTAAGTCTAAAACTTTTGTTTTTGTGTGGTGTCGGCTCCATCCCTGTTCTTATATTAAACCACACTGACTGGTGATCACTAGATCCCAAATTTTCACCTACAACAACGTCCGATACCAAACCTCCATTTGTGAGTATTAAATCCAATATGGCCTCTTTACGGGTCGGCTCCTCAACTACTTGTGTTAGAGATAATCCCAGTAGGGAGTTTAGAATATTTGTACTCCTGGTGCACCCAGCTGTTTTGGTTTTCCAGTTCACATCAGGAAGATTAAAGTCCCCCATGATAATAACCTCCCCCTTCATTGCCATTTTGGCTATTTCCTCAAACAGCAGATTATCTAGCTCTTCTACTTGTCCAGGGGGTCTATAGATCACACCTACACGAGCTACTGTATGATTGCCAAATGTTAGCGTAACCCAAACTGACTCTATGTTCACCTCGCTCACTTTTATTTGGTTTGTTTTATGTTGTTTTTCACATACAGGGCTACTCCTCCTTCTTTCCTACCTTCTCTGTCTTTTCTATATAAAGAGTACCCCGGTATTGTTATGTCCCAGTTATTTTTCTCACTGAACCATGTCTCAGTAACCGCAACTAAATCTACTTTTTCAGCTGCCATCATTGCCTCCAGTTCATTGATTTTATTGACTAAACTGCGAGCATTTATAGACACGACTCTGAGCTTGTCATTTTTTTTCCCCGCATGTTGCTTGCACCCTCCGATTTTAGTTTTGGGGGACAATCAGGCAGATTGTTTTTTACCCTTTTGTCCCCCCCTCCTAGTTTAAATATTTCTTTGCGAAACCTTTGAACTTCTCACTGAGAACATATGTTCCCCTATGAGTAAGATGCAAACAATCTTTTTTATACAGTTCCTTTCTGCTCCAATTAGAGCTATCATGGGACACAAAGCCAAATCCTTGCTCTCGACACCATTCCCGAAGCCACAAATTAAATTCCCTATTGCGCATCTGCCTATCCTGAATGTTATGCACAGGCAAAAGTTCAGAGAATGACACAGTGGACGCAATCTGCTGTATTTCACCTCCAAGAACACAAAAATCTTCCTTAATCTCAGAAACCTCATTGCTAGCCAAGTCATTTGTCCCTAGATGGACTAGAACATCCACTTCCCCTTGCGGCTTTGCTTGTTTGACAATATTGAGAATACGTCTCTTGTCTCTACGAGCAGTAGCCCCAGGAAGACCTCTCACCAAACCACTACTCTCCAGCTCAACACCTCTTATGATAGAATCACCCAGCAACAATTGCCTTCTATCATGTCCCACCTTTTCCTTATTGTTCTTGGTTGCAGTCCTGCATACCTTTTAGGCATAGGGGATGGTGGTTCCTCAACTATGGTGTCTGAGCCTACTTCCTCTGAAAGTGCCTCAAAAGAATTAAGAGCCACAGACTGTGGGACATGCCTTCTATCCACAACTCTAAGTCTACCAGATCCTACAGTAGTCCATCTGCCGCTCCTAGGAGGCCTCTGTGGCAGTGGCTTTGTAACAGTCATGTCTATATCCTTCTGGAGATACGGTCTCCAGTACTGCACACAGTACTCCAAGTGAGGTCTCACCAGTGCTCTGTACAGTGGCATGAGCGCTTCCCTTTTCCTACGGCTAATACCTCTCCCTACACAACCAAGCATTCTGCCAGCATTTCCTGCTGCTCTATTACATTGACTACTTACCCTTAGATCCTCTGCAATAATAACCCCTAAATCCCAACCCTCAGATGTATCAAATATTCTATATTCAGCCCTTGGGTTTTTACGTCCCAGGTGCATTATCTTGCACTTATCCACATTAAAACTCAATTGCTACAGCTCCTACCATTTTTTTTAGTTTACCTAAATCCTTTGTCATTTGGCTGATCCCTCCAGGAACGTCAACCCTGTTGCAAATCTTTGTGTCATCAGCAAAAAGACATACTTTTCCATTAATACCTTCTGCAATATCGCTAATAAAAATATTAAATAGAATGGGTCCAAGTACTGACCCCTGAGGTACCCCACTGGTAACAAGACCTTGCTGTCCAGTTGGTAAACATTCCTTTTCCTCTCAGTTTGTTACTGGTTGGACTTTTTCTTTCCGAAATGCCAGCTATTTAGTCTCGACGCTGATCGGAGAAATGTGGACTTTCTTAAACTAAAAATGTGTGTGTCGGGGGGGGGGGTGGTAGAGAAAAAGGAACTTTCCAGCTGTAGATAAGAAAATATTGCAAAGAGTTAAGCGTGGTTAGTGCCTAGGTCGGTGATGGCAAACCTTGTCACCTCCCTCAGACATTTGTGAACTACATGTCCCATGAGGCTTAGTCACACTTAAAGGGCCACGCTACACACCTCTTTATTAAAGGGGTTAGGCTGTGCGGAGCGCCCGCTACTTCCAGTGCCGTTGTGGAGGTATACATGTGTAGCGCGTAGGAGGTTTCCCTATGCCCACACAAGCGTCAGTAGCAAGAAGGGATTTGAATAGCTTGTCTGTCGGTCACCGATGATGTCAGCACGCTATTTGTGCTGACCTCATCTTGTCTCTGACCCTCGCTGCAGCGAGCTTTCTAGCAGACGGGATCCGGTATGAGTCTGCTCGTGCAGCTCCCATCCCTCATTCCCTGCAGGCGCCATGGAACCTACGTACAATAGTCCGCAAGTTCCAGGAGATGTGCAATTTGCTGATGTAAGCCAGTTTGCATAAAAAGTTGCAGGGACTTCTGCATTTTGAAACCCTGAGTTGAAGAGGAGGAGCAGCGCACGCCGAGGGAGAAAAGGGGATTATTTACATCTAAACTGAAAATCTGCCCAATTCTTTGTATTTTATTATGTATTAAGAGGCAAACAGGTGGGGTGGCCAATTCTTTTAGGAGCATTTGTTTAGTATCAAGGCACACGCAGTTCGGAAACCTTTGGTGTGCCAAGATCACTGGCCTAGGTAATGCGCAGGGCCAGATTTATAATTGGGCAGAGTAGACATGTGTCTATAGGCGCCTTGCTCCTTTTTTTTTTTTTTTTTTTTTTTTACAATTTGCTGCAAATAAAGCAGCATCAAAAAATGAAGTGGTATTAAAGTCACGTCTTGAAAAAGACCCTCAGCTGTGGCTGTGTTTGGATGCCCAGAATTTTGGTTACTCCGGGCCGACACGGTGCATCAGTTTCCATAATTAGATTAGAAAGCGTTGTTGTAAGAAGTGAAAAATTATAGGTCAAAATAGCCAAACCAGAACAATTCTCCATTTTATCTCCCTTTCCAAATCGGCTATTTTGAGCTAGAATTTTCACTTCTCCAGTCATTCTCCTGGTTTTCACCTCTCTCTGAATAACCCTGATAGTATTGCGTCACAACCTGCTCCATGAAATGTCTACATAAGAGAAATATTGAATTACTGTATCCGCTCTGTCGTAGAGACTCTCCTGGGTGTCCGTACACTGATTAGACCAGGGGTCGCAAAGCTTGGCCTTACAGATGTTTTGGAACTACATTTCCCATGAGGCTCAGCCAATCCAATGAGTTCTTGAGCATCATGCGAGATGTAGTCTCAAAACATCTGGAGGGCCAAGATTGCTGACATCGTGGATTAGACAGCGGCTAGTATGTAGCTATGAATAATCACAGCCAAGCGATATCTGCTGATGTGCATTTTTGCAACATTGTGTTCATAAACGACTGTGTAGTCGGCCGGAATTGGAGAAGTAGCTGCAGGGTTGAAAAGTGCGAGGGTTACACGCCCACAAAAAGAATTTAAAATACGCATTACACGGGATCTAAGTCCCTTTCTATTTATTTTTTTTCTTCAATATATGATGCTCAGCCGCTAATCAGGTTGGATGGGCCTCATGGTAAATGTAGTTCCAAAATATCTGGCACACCAAGGTTGCCTATCCCTGCTTTCAGGTAAAGCGCTGGTGAGGGGGCAGCCCGTTACCAGGGAACTGTTTTTTTTTACATTGCGATCTACATCTGTAGATACTGTATATATAGTGAGGGTACACACTCACTCTCACTTTGGTTGTGGAAGACAAATTCCAAGATGCACCACCAGCTTTTTAAAGGATCCAAAACCTCAGCCCTCCAGATTTGGAACTACATTTCCCATGAGGCTTACCGATACTAATGAATGGCTGAGCATCAACGGTGATGTGGTTCCAAAGCAGTTGTAGAGCCAAGGTTGTTGCTGTATATATTAAAGGGAACTTTTAACTCCCCCCCCCCCCCCCCCCCCCGGGAAGCTCTGTAGCCACTCAGCTTGCACTGGTCATGCTTCCAGGATTTAGATCAGGATTGTACAGCTCTGTACATTCCTGACCAACCAGTGGTTCAAAACCTGTGCTGACGAACCTCCGCTCCCCAGGTGTTTCTGAACTCTCTGTCCCATGATAATCTGCCAGTCTTATGTGTGACTAAGCATCATGGGACATTTAGATCCAAGACATCTGGGGTGCCATCACGGCTGTAGATGTATTCTCCCCCTGCCTGAGCTCTCTCAGCGTCATCGGAAGGGCTTGGAGGTCGATGGTAGATCTCTATCCTGAGAAATTAGTAAGATCTCACGGTCATTCCACCCAAGACACGCCGACATGCTGACCGTGAGCCGCTTCATAAAATGGATCTCAGCAGGTTCACATTTAGGTTAAACAGGTTCATATTCGGGCTGGTTTTTGGCCACTCTGTAAAATACATTATTTTTTCCTCCTTTTTTTTTTCCTCCAACCAGCAGGAAGGTTTAGGTGTCACCTCCTATAAAGCAGACCCTTGGTGCGCACGTTTCTATTGTCACATGTTATATATTATTTTCTTTCCCCAGATGGTCCGGCTTCCTGCTGGGACATTCACTATGGGCACTGACAAGCCTGGCATCCCCCAGGACGGAGAGGGTCCTCCTCGCAGAGTCCAGCTGGACGCTTTCCACATGGACATATATGAAGTCAGCAACCTGGACTTTGAGAGGTTCGTGACCGACACAGGACACGTGACAGAGGTGAGATGCCGCCGGCTTATGCTATTCCTCCTGACAGGGTCCAGCGGTCCCCGTGTGAGGGAGTAATTAGGGGGGGGGGTCTTTTCACTGAACTCAGAAGGTTCCCGTGTCCTGCTGTCTTTGCTTGGTCAATCTCATCAGATACAGTTCTACTGCAGCTAAATAAAGGAACGCGCTACTGAAAGGTAGGCTGCCCATTTCTTGCCCTAATTGGGCAGAGGCTGCTGGCAGCTTCTGCCCAATGTATTTTTTCGTAGGTGATTTTACTCACCTTTTGCCCCTCGCCGCACGCAGCTCCTCCATTCCTGATCCTGGAAGTCCCTGAGGCTTTTCTGCACAATTTGTGCTCCTATGCAACTTGTTTAGCGCAGGAACCGCACATTGTGCACCACAGCGGGACTTGAAAACTTTACGTACGCAAGCTCCATAGCGCCTACACAGAGCGATGGATGGGAGCTGCACGCGCATGCACAGATCTGATCCATCGCTGCCTCTGAGAACGTTCGCTACAGCGATTAGTCTCACAGGGTGTTGTTGGCCTCTCTCTCTCTGTGACATCACTGGTGACCGGCAGCCGGGAAATTCAAAAATCCCGGCTGCTGGTGATGCTGGGTGGGCTGGAGGAAACTCCTACACTTCACCCAGTTTTTTGTTTTTTTTAGCCAGATTGGGGGGGGGGGGCGGACTGTATTCATCGTGGCTGCTTTAAAAATATAAAGTGGTCAGGATGGTGTCAGGGTCTGCCACAGGGGTGGCAGCGCCGGTACAGGGGGCCTGAGCCCAGTATGCAGGGGTGCAGCTGATCTGGCGTAGATGGGACTGAGGAAAGGTTCACAAGCAGGTCCAGACCAGGAGGAATAGTGCAGGATGATGGGAGTAGTTGATGGAGGAAGCAGAAGGCAATGTGGGAGAACTGGGACTGGTATCTGGATAGGGATCATGGTATAACGTTGGTTCAGAGCAGGGTGGAGTACCTCTCTTTCTCATGGAATGAGCTACAATAATGGAGCATGGAGCAGAAGGGGTGTGGAACCTTTATTCTGAAAGAGGGGTGTGGTGTTTGTGTTTCAGGTGTTTAACTGTTTGAGTACTGATACTCCGCACAAGCGCTGCACCATTCATGGAGCTGCCATTTGCACGAAATGATGCAGGGATGGATCCTGACAACTGGCAACAGTGGGCATGACAGGCGTGGGCATGACAGGCGTGGGCATGACAGGCGTGGGCATGACAGGCGTGGGCATGACAGGCGTGGGCATGACAGATGGGTAGAGTGTCCCTTTTAACGTTCTGCTGAGCTGGATCCAGTTGAAACGTTGGTGCACTGACAGCAGGAAATGGACTCCAGCAAAACATTGCACGGATATTTTAGTTTAAGGGATATCCTTGTGGTGTTCAGTTTTACCTAAATATACTATATTTCCGGGTCGCGCTGCGGCGTTCACTCAGTATATACCTTTACTGTACCTTAGATCATTTTCAGGTTTCTGGGGACTAACTCCTTCTTCGAGGAGTAAAAGGGTGGGGAGAGGATGATGGTGGCAGACCTTAAAGCTGATGTTTGCAGTCCCTGGCATTCTTGGACTACTAACCCCACAATCCTCAGAGCCTCCTTAGGCTGGATTTCATTTTGTTCAATAACTGCTTTTTATTTCTAGGCAGAAACCTTTGGAGATTCGTTTGTGTTCGACGGTTTCATAAGTGAAGAGATAAAGAGGGCCATCGATAAGGCCGTAAGTTCAGCATGTATTGTGTCCTCTCTGTGAATTATGTGCAACGCAGACATATCAGTGAATCCCAGACTCTCTGTATTGTGTCCGCTCTGTGTATTATGTGCAACACAGACATATCAGTGAATCCCAGACTCTCTGTGTTGTGTCCTCCATATATTATGTGCAAGGCAGACATATCAGTGAATCCTAGACTCTCTGTATTGTGTCCTCCGTGTATTCTGTGTAACGCAGACATATCTGTGAATCCCAGGCTGTGTATTGGGTGTAATGCAGACATATCAGTGAATCCCAGGCTCCCTGTATTGTGTCCTCTCTGTGTATTACACGCTCTAATTTGCTTTGCTTTGGCTGCCGTAAAAATATACATGTCAAGCATCTCCATTTCATTTTGAGACGTTATTCCTCTGTCCATTTTTTTTCTTCATTTGCTTTTTTCCCTCAGGGTCTCCTCCATATATTCGGGTTGTGCGAGTGCATAACAGAGCTGCACAGCAATAAAACTCCCAGCAATGAGTGGCAAAGTTTAATAAAAGCTGTGAGAAATCGTTGCTGTAAATAAAATGGTTTTGCACTTTATGAAGAAAAACAAATTATATATATATATATAAACGGCCCTGTAAGGTCGTGATGTTGTGTAAAAAGTCTGGGAATAGCCGCGTGCCTGGCCCCGCCTCCAGCGCCATTGTAAAAGCTTACTCTCCTCAGTTCTGTGTGGCAGCCGATTTGCCTCTAACATTCCCACCAGCATTTTCCTTTTTATTTCTGGTTCTTTAGGCCTTGATTCTCGTTTTCCGTGTCAATGTGCCCGACAATCATCAGCGGTAACTTGGCAACCCAGCATCCCATTCTCCATTCCCAGGAATCCATTATCCCAGTGATTTTTATCCCCAGATCCTCTTTCATTATAGCGGAATCGTCATGTGGCTTCTCCGTGTCTTTTAATCATACGTATAAACACAGCACCAGCAGCCTCTCCTTCCTTTAAACCTGTGATTTACATTGTATTCTGTGTCCATGGAAACAAATTACAAAAGAAGAACGTGGGAAGCCAGACGGCAACATGAGACCTTGTGAGATCTGGTGCTTTCTTACATTGTCTGAACGTTTATCAGTAATGACCAGAACACCAAGATAATTAGAATATTAAAAAAAAATCACCTGCTCAAGCGCCGCCTCTAGAAATGTGTGTATAATAAAGTATAGAATTGGTTGATTTGACATGGAATGACCCTTCTACAATGAAATTCATTTTGGAACTTGATGTCATGGATTTGGTTAATATTTGGTACATTTGGAACTTACCAGGAAATGTTTAAAAAAAAATAAATAATATATATATATATATATTTTTTTTTTTTACACCCGTTTGAGATATTGAATTTTCAAAATTGCCACAAAAAAAACACCCGTCAAAATTCACCAACCACCATAACGTCAAATGCCATTTACAAAATACCTTGTGGTGGTTATAGACACCTGACGTGTCATTTCAAAGCTTATGAATGGGGCTTTCATGTGATATAAAACATGACACATTGTAAAAATAAAATTTAAATTCACAAAATGTTGAAAATTTGAGTTTTTTGGGGGAAAAAAATGCATAAAATAAAAAAATAACGAGCCAAGCAGAAGGTGGTGGTGTGGGGGGGGGGGTGTCGTAAATATTAACAGTGGAATCATGGAGTCAAGAAAGGTAAACAGGGAGGTCAGATCTTACACCCCAACCTTAAGTAGATGCTTATCTGTGTCGGGGCCTGTGACCTGTCCTCAGTTTACCTTTGACCATACGATACCACTGTTGGTATTTACGACACCCCCCCCAACAGTGGAATCATGGTCAAAGGTAAACCGAGGACAGGTCACAGGCCCCAACACCGATAAGCATCCACTTAAGGTTGGGGTGTATGATCTGTCCTCTCTGTTTATCGTTCTTGACCATAGGATTCCACTATTAGTATTTACGACACCCCTCCTCCCCCCCCCCCCCTTCTGCTTGGCTCTTTATTGTTCAGTCTATGATTTAACTCAGTATAGCTTTCAGACCGGAGGAAGAGCGTTACACCCCAAAGCTTGTCTTCTAAATGTAAAGTTGGTCCAATAAAAAAGGTATCACTGCGCACTGATATACTCGCCAGATTTTGGCATCTGGACTAACACGGCTCTTATCAAATCTACACACACAAAAAAAAAAAAAATTATATATAGAAACCAAAATCAGGCGTTTATCATTACGTAGTGATACCTTTTTTTTTTTTATTGGACTAATGTTCCATTTTTAAAAGACGACAAGCTTTCGAGAGTATAACCAGAGTCTGAGTCCAGACCGGAAGAAGAGAGGTTACCCTCTCAAAAGCTTGTCTTTTAAATGTATCAAATACGTAATGATAAACTCGTGATATATATATATATATATTTCCTTACTGCTCCTGGTATATGTTGAATTATTTTGATTTTGTAATATTAAATTTAAAACCTTAAATATTATTTATAGATTTATAATATATAAAAAAAAACAACACATTATTAATATAGAAATTTATTTAAAAATTTAGATATTGAACAATATATATAAATCACCATACCGTGTATGTGTTGGGCTTTTTATTATTTTTTTTATTTTTTTCCTTTTTCTTTATGTGCTCCCAAATGACTTTTTTTTTCCCATACGCGTAGCGGCAGTACGGTCATCATTTTCAGCGTCAACAGGCATGCACGGCACCCAGCGATGCAAGTGCTCCATGCCGAGAGCTAACGCATACTGTTCAAGAGGACCACGTGCCACACTTGCAGTTTACGTACCTAAAAGGCAGGAAATGCAATTCCCATCCCCTGATTTGACAGCTGGGAAGGCAAAGGAAACCCCTCTGCTTTGTATGATTTGTTATGGCATATAGGGACAGAGGAAATGTGGGGGAAGAGGGGCCTCCTGCTCTCCAGTGGTCACCTAATTGGGTCACCATGGTGGCTAGAGCGCCCCTTTTAATATCATCTCTTGCCACAGATTGAGCGATTTTAGAGAGCAAGAGCATTGATTGGTGTGAGACCGATATGGCCGATCTCGGCTCTCCGTAGGCTTCAGACCCGCATGTCCCTTGAGCTCAGTGGTCCTTATGGCTGGCCGAGCATCATGGCGCCTGTGGCTACGGAAACTCTGGACCGCAGGGGTCAGCCGCGACCGCTCACAATCTAATTATGTCTGCGCGGCCGCATCCTGCGTTCCCAGAGGAGCAGAATCTGAAAAATGCAGCATCAAACCACTGGAATGGATCGGAAAGACCCTCATTATGCCTGAAACCCCCCCCTTCCCCTCCCCCCAAAAAAAGCCATCCCCATCTAATGAGAATCTTGTCAGTATTCTGCAGGATCGTGAAGCGTAAAAACACGTAATAAGTCTGTAAATACACGCAGTGAATCGCCACCTGTTCAGTGCGGGGAAATCGAGCGAGATCAATGCACGGAGATGTCGCTGCATGTTTAGCGAGGTCGTAAAACGCCCGAGTTAACCCCCTCCACATCTTCCCAGTAACAATGTTACACGGTGGAGTCACGTTATTCCCCGGGTCCAGCATTCACTTTGTGTTACATGTCAGTACAGGGCGAGGGTCTGTCGTCGTGTGTCGTCTTCTGTTTCTTCCCCCCCCCCCCCCGTGCGGCCGCTGGCCCATCCCCAGCGTTGTGCCCATTACTCTACAGGTTGGGTTGTCGAGTTTGTAGCAGACGTAGCTTTGATTCTAATCCGTAGCGATGCTGTTGCCCTGTTAGAAGCATCACACAGAGCTCCGCGCACACCACACATGTGTCTGATTAGTTATTCCTGTCCTCCAGCGGTGCATTCAGCGCCCCACATTCCCCTGCTCCACGAACGTGGATTATCTGCGCGGGGGGGCTCAGCTCTCTGCTAATTGTCGTTTGTGCTAATTAAGTAGAAAGCAATTATAATCTTCATATTCTGACGAGACGTGTGGAGCGCTGCAGCGTGCGTTACCATTAACACTTTCTGGCACAGCACTGGCACAGAAAGGGTTATATAGCCTATATTCATCTTTTCCACTTGTCTGCTCTCTTTTGTGTATGTGCTCTCTTTCTCTTGCGCTCTCTTGCACACGTTTTCTCGTCCTCTTGTGCGCTCTCGCGCCCTCTTGCACTCTGTTGCATGCTTTCTCTCTTGCGCTCTTTTCTATGCTCGCCCTTGCACTCACTCTTGCGTTCTTTTTCTTACTGGCACACTTTTTCAAACACTCTTGCCCTTTTCTTTTGGACGCTCTCTGGCCCTTCTGCGCTTGTTTGCGCGCCCTCTCTCCTCTTGCGCTTGTTTGCCCGCCCTCTCTCCTCTTGCGCTTGTTTGCGCGCCCTCTCTCCTCTTGCGCTAGTTTGCGCGCCCTCTCTCCTCTTGCGCTAGTTTGCGCGCCCTCTCTCCTCTTGCGCTAGTTTGCGCGCCCTCTCTCCTCTTGCGCTAGTTTGCGCGCCCTCTCTCCTCTTGCGCTAGTTTGCGCGCCCTCTCTCCTCTTGCGCTAGTTTGCGCGCCCTCTCTCCTCTTGCGCTAGTTTGCGCGCCCTCTCTCCTCTTGCGCTAGTTTGCGCGCCCTCTCTCCTCTTGCGCTAGTTTGCGCGCCCTCTCTCCTCTTGCGCTAGTTTGCGCGCCCTCTCTCCTCTTGCGCTAGTTTGCGCGCCCTCTCTCCTCTTGCACTAGTTTGCGCGCCCTCTCTCCTCTTGCGCTAGTTTGCGCACTCCCTCTTGCACGCTCCCTCTTGCTCTAGTTTGCGCGCTCCCTCTTGCTCTAGTTTGCGCGCTCCCTCTTGCTCCCCTTTCTTCCTCTTGCGCTAGTTTGCGCGCTCCCTCTTGCTCCCCTTTCTTCCTCTTGCGATAGTTTGCGCGCTCCCTCTTGCGCTAGTTTGCGCGCCCCCTCTTTCTCCCCTTTCTTCCTCTTGCGCTAGTCTGCGCGGTCCCTCTTGCGCTAGTTTGCGTGCTCCCTCTTCCTCCCCTTTCTCTTGCGCTAGTTTCGCGCTCCCTCTTGCGCTAGTTTGCGCGCCCCCTCTTCCTCCCCTTCCTCTTGCGCTAGTTTGCGCTCTCCCTCTCACGCTAGTTTGCGGGCCCCCTCTTCCTCTTGCGCTAGTTTGCGCGCTCCCTCTTGCGCTAGTTTGCGCGCTCCCTCTTGCACTAGTTTGCGCGCTCCCTCTTGCGCTAGTTTGCGCGCTCCCTCTTCCTCTTGCGCTAGTTTGCGCGCTCCCTCTTGCGCTAGTTTGCGCGCTCCCTCTTGTGCTAGTTTGCGCGCTCCCTCTTGCGCTAGTTTGCGCGCTCCCTCTTGCGCTCGTTTGCGTGCCCCCTCTTCCTCCCCTTTCTTCCTCTTGCGCTAGTTTCGCACTCCCGTTTGCGCGCTTACTCTTCCTCTTGCGCTAGTTTGCACGCTCCCTCTTTCGCTAGTTTGCGGGCGCCCTCTATTCCTCCCCTTCCTCTTGCGCTAGTTTGCGTGCCCCCTTTTCCTCCCCTTCCTCTTGCGCTTGTTTGCGCGCCCTCTCTCCGCTTGCGCTAGTTTGCACGCTCCCTCTTGCTCTAGTTTGCGCGCTCCCTCTTGCGCTAGTTTGCGGGCGCCCTCTATTCCTCCCCTTCCTCTTGCGCTAGTTTGCGCGCTCCCTCTTGCGCTAGTTTGCACGCTCCCTCTTGCTCTAGTTTGCGCGCTCCCTCTTGCGCTAGTTTGCGGGCACCCTCTATTCCTCCCCTTCCTCTTGCGCTAGTTTGCGCGCCCCCTCTTCCTCCCCTTTCTTGCGCTGGTTTGCACGCACGCTCTCGTTTGTTCTTTTCCACGCTTGCGCTCTCTTTTGTGTGTATTTAGTGTATATAATATATAATATATATATATATGTGTGTGTGTTAACGGACTTGCACTAGGATATAAATCTGTGAATGTTTGCCTTCTGGGTTTTTTGTGCCTCAAAAGCTCTCGCTGAATCTGAATTTCCTGACCGTTTTGAAGCTTCCATCACGTTTCTTCCATTCTTCTCTAACCAAGAAGCGACAAATCCCTTTTCTTCCTGATCTGATTTGTGTGTTATTTTCTTCCCTTTACAAACGCTGGAGGGGAATTTGCGCTCCATTTGCTGGCGAGAATAAAGCTGCACATGACGCGCGTCCTTTCCGTGCTCGAGACGTACAGAAGGCTTCCCGTGGCATGTGTTGTGACATTGTGTCTTCTCGTCAGGTGGCGGCTGCTCCCTGGTGGCTCCCGGTGAAAGGCGCTGACTGGAGGCATCCAGAGGGTCCAGACGCCAGCATCTCTGACAGGTACTGAACGAGCAGGCGCCGAACAAGAAGCCATTCACAGGATGCTGGAAACCCGCTCGCATTAAAGCAACTGTTGAACATTTTCTGTAAGCCTTAAAGGGACACTGACACCTACATACGCTGCAACTACACTAGATTACTTTGCATTATAAATAAAACCACCTTATATCACACCTTTATAAAACACATACTGCTGTTTTTTTTATTTGAACTATATGCATGTAAAAAGGAAAAATTTAAATTTAGGTTTTTTTTTTTTTTCTTATTATTTCCTAATTCCGTTTTGTGGATTTTTCACATGATGCAACATTTATCTCCTACAGTATTTAACAGTTAATGAGGTGGGAAGGTTTAGATAAGGCTGCCGGGGTGTATTGTGTTCTCCAGGCTACCTGAGATAAGAGATGGCAGCTGAACGACATAACAAAGGGGCTTAAAAGCCTTCTAATCTACCCCCTGGTGATACATCCCACACAATACAATGATGTGAGTCGGTGACTGACCCATTCACTCCATTCTATGGCCAAAGCCACACAGTGAGGAGCAAGTGATGGAAAGATACTGCGGGGGGGGGAGTTTACAGCACAAAATATCACACAATGGATGCACCCAGTTACACATATAGAGGAATATATCGCACAATGGATGCACCCAGTGACACATATAGAGGAAAATATCACACAATGGATGCACCAGGTGACACGTATAGAGGAAAATATCACACAATGGATGCACCAGGTGACACGTATAGGGGAAAATATCACACAATGGATGCACCCAGTGACACATATAGAGGAAAATATTTTCTAAACTAAACATACAAGAGAAAAACCAAGCACATGTAAGATATCGGCAACAAATAAACACAATAAGGACATTTTTCCGGCGTTGTTCGGCGGCTGATTTGCCGCACTTCGGGGACTCTGTGGTGAATGCTGAATTCACCACAAGTTCAGCAAATCAGACTCCCCAAAGTGTGACGAATCAGAGAGCACCGTAATGTCTGACATCTCCTGTGCTCTCTGAATATCCCTGGTAGATCTTTCGGACTCCGGAATGTTCGGGGTTTTGAACATTCCAGATAAGGGGAGCTCAACCTGTACAGACATTTGCCGCGGTCACTCATAATGACGTTAGCCATAATTATCATGGCACTGCTTTCATGTAAAGGCACTGGCAAAGTCTCAAAGCTTGACAAAGATCCACCGGTTGGATCAAAATGTTGCCCAGGTCCACATTTTTGGAATCAATATCTCCTTTTGCCATGGTGGTGCTGCGTGTCTATATAGTTTTCTTGTGTTAAGGGATAGGAGCAGGGGGAGCCGGCGTTAATTTGAATGGAGGAGTGAAAACACCTGAAGGCGGACGGCATAAAAGTAAACCAAAGATGGGATTGGGTGGGATATGGGATGGGATGGAGGGCAGTGTTGGAGTTACTTAATGCAGCAGCTGGGTTTGAAGATATCGGATGATGGAAACGATGCAAACCCTTCTAATATCTGGGAAATCCAGTAATTTTAGGACTTGTAACACACTATACACAGGCAAACGATCAGTCCGACTCTGTAAGGGTTCCTAAGCCCATTGCAGTCCTCGTCCATCAGGCGTGCTGACCGGATACTGTCAGGACTGGTTAGCTGGGCAGCTCCTCCAGGCTGTATTCTGTCATATTTGAAAGGCACGGGGTAACACATACAGGCTTTGTTATGTCTGTCAGACTATATCTGTACCTTCTCTGCTCTTTTACAGAATGGACCACCCTGTCCTGCACGTGTCCTGGAACGATGCCTCTGCCTACTGCGCCTGGGCAGGGAAGCGCCTCCCGACAGAGGCTGAATGGGAGTACGCCTGCCGCGGAGGACTGGAGAAGAGGTGTGTGTATCGCCACTGCATTGCCTGTGATGCTCTGTCTCTCTCTAGGCTGGCTGAGCATCATGAGAAATGCACTCTCGAGTGTTTATTTCGCTTACCCTTTGGCTGGGAGGTTCTAACAAGCACAGGACACGCACAGAGCAGTCCGGTGATATGGCTGTGTGTGTTGTGACTCCCTTGGGATGCCCATGTTGATGATTTTAACCCATGCAGGCCCTGTGTTACAGATCAGCACTGCACATTTGTATATGTAATGCCATACTACCATCGCGAAGCCTCCGTTTGTCATGTCTAGATCCCAGGCGAGCGGTCCAGGAATTAATAGAATCCATAAAACTCCTAATTTAGATTAAATCACACGTCATTAAACACAAGGAACATAATACACTGAGACACACTGCTTATTAAATGCACGCAGGATATGCCCTGAGAGCCCGGTCTGCTCCCGCACCAAGCACAACCCAGAGAGAAACGAGGGGGATCCTGTAATGAACAAAGCCGATCAATGGTGTGAACCCACGAAAACACCGAAACGAGGATAAAACGACAATATCAGCGCTCCGAAGAATCGCACCCACTGGAACCGTTACCCTCTCTCCGCGTCAGCCGATCTGGGAAAGTCACCTCCATAAAGGAACAAAATGAAACTTCAAAGCGAACGCAAAAAAATCTTTTATCACAAAACCGTAGAATGTATAACTCAACGCGTTTCGTCTATTTGATCGTCATGAGGAGAAACAAAAGTCGCATAATCCAGCTGTCATTTTTATCAGAATATATATATATATATGGCTCTATTACATTATCTGCGATCGCGCAGCGGAATTTTTTTAGCACACGAAAAAAAACATGATTGCGCAAAAATTAACGTGGTATTACGATCCGAGCGCATTTTTTCTTCCTACAAGATTTTTTTTGTGCGCAAAACCGTTCGCAAATGAACGTTGCGTGCAGGAATCGGTGGGCAGACGGTTTTGTCACGGGAATCAGCCAACATCAATCACCCATTTCCAATAAAATACTTACCAACTAAGAAAAAAGAATTAACCACCAGCCAAAAAAAAAAATGTAAATTAACAATGACACGATTTATAGATTTTAATGTTTGGGTATGTGTAGAATGTGTAACTGTACTGTGCTGTACTTTTTTTTTCGTGCCGGTGTATTTCGTTTTGCCCAGAACGATCACATTTACAGTTACCACCTGCTTTTCAAAGACGTTACGAAAATGCGCGCAAACGTTCGTTGCGCGAAGATTGTAATGCCATCCACGTACCAGCGCATTTGCGCTGACAAGTATAGGATGCGCGCAGGAAAATTCGTTCGTGCAGGGTCAATCGCAGTAGGCGATTACGCGCATCGTTTGCGCAAACGTCGTAATATGACGTTCTGCGCAAATGGTTTTGCACTCGCGCAAATGCACATTGGCGCGCGCGCAAAACAAATGCACGAAGAATGTAATAGGGCCCATAGTGTCACTCCTGATGATGTCCAATTAAATAGGGAAAATACATTGATCTATACATTCTTCTCTAGTTTCCCTGTTTTTGTGGGTTCACAAGAGCTACAAATATATGTATTCTTTTTTAAAATTTATTTTAGTCTCGAATTTTTTTAAATTATTTTATCAATTCTTTGTGTAAACCAAAAATGGGTGTTCAGCATGCAACGATTTTTCTTGTGGTTTATTTATATATATAACAAAAAGAATACAGATTTTATTATTATTATTCTTTATTTATAAAGCGCCAGCATATTCCGCAGCGCTGTACAATAAGCACAGTATAGACAGGGTCACAATACATTGGACAACATTTGACAAACAGTACAGGCGGAGATGAGGGCCCTATTCCCGTAGGAACTCACAATCTGGGAGGGTTGGGGTTGGAAACAGGAGGAGAGGACTGTAAGGTGAGAGTGATTGATGGTTGTGTCAGTGAGCTGGGTGGTAGGCTTCCCTAAATAGGAACGTTTTCAGGGAGCGTTTGAAGGAAGAGAAGTTAGGGGAAAGTCTGACAGTACGAGGGAGAGCGTTCCAGTGAGTGGGGGCTGCGCGTGTGAAATCCTGCAGTCTATCATGGGAAGAGGTGATGCGGGGAGAAGCTAGGCGCAGGTCACTGTTTGACCTTAGGGAGCGGGCTGGGGTGTATTTGGTGATTAGTGAGGACAGGTAGTAGGGAGCTGAGTTAGTGAGGGTTTTGTAGGTAAGGATAAGGATTTTGAGCTTAATTCTGCAATGGATGGGGAGCCAGTGAAGGGACTCGCAGAGGGGAGCGGCAGAGACAGAGCGGCGGGTGAGGTGAATTAGCCTGGCGGAGGCGTTCAGGATGGATTGTAGGGGGGAGAGGCGGGACAGAGGGAGGCCAGATAAGAGATTATTGCAATAGTCGAGTCGGGAGATTACCAGGGCGTGTATGAGTAGTTTTGTGGTGACAGCGGTAAGAAATGGCCAAATTCTGGAAATATTACGCAGTTGGTATCGGCAGGAGGAGGAAAGAGACTTGATGTGGGGGATGAAGGAAAGCGCAGAGTCAAGTGTAACTCCAAGGCAGCGAACTTGGTTTGATGGGGAGATGGTGATACCCTCCACCGTGATAGAGAAGTCAGGAGGTGGGGAGGCATTGGAGGGAGGAATAAGTAGGAGTTCAGTCTTTGACATGTTGATCTTTAGGTGGTGGGAGGCCATCCAGGAGGAGATGCCAGATAAACAGTCACTGACTTTTGAAAGGACAGGGGGAGAGAGATCAGGGGTAGAGAGGTAGATCTGAGTGTCATCAGCGTAGAGGTGGTAATTAAAGCCAAAGCTGTTGATGATTTTGCCCAGGGAGGAGGTGTAGATGGAAAAGAGCAGAGGACCAAGGACAGAGCCTTGAGGTACACCAACAGATAGAGGCAATGAGGAGGAGGAGTTACCAGCAAAGGACACACAGAAGGACCTGTTGGATAAATAGGAGTCAACCCAAGCAAGTCCAGTGTCACCGAGACCCAGAGATGCACACTAACAGGGTTATTCAAAGAGATTCGAAAAGTCACCGCACGTTCGGTGACTTTTCGTTCTCTTCAATTCGGTTCCTTTTGCCGATCCCATTTCGGCGACCCTGCGGTGTATTCAGCAAACACCACAGGGTCCCCGAATTGCAGGGAAAGGCTGCCGCAAACCCGACGAAAACTAACTGCAAAACCCACCGAATGCACGCCGAAAACCCACAAAAACATCTGGATTAACCTGCCAAAAACCATGCAAAAACCCGAGCAGGAGCCGATCACACGCAGCGAAGCAGCCGGAGAAAGCCGACACCGCAGACAGAGTGAAGTGAATAAATTAGGAAAACAGTTTGTATGAATAATTGAAAATGAAACGCTGTTTGCAAAGAAACTACTGAGCGAAAATGTCTGAAATTTACATATGATCCAATGAATGATAATAAAGAGGGCTGAAAAAATAATTCAGAAAAATGCTTAAAATTTCCTAAAAAATCTATAAATAAAGAGACTCTTTGCTGCAGAATTTTATAATGAACGGTTTATTAGATATTGAATTAAAACGGGAATATTTTTAACATTGAAGCCTATGGGATTCTCCTGAATTAACCTGCCGAATTAAACCACCGAATGGCAGGGCATTAGGGGAACCTTTCACTGCTGGTTTGTGTTCTCTGAATAGCCGAAGCAGTGCTTTTTCATGGGGATTCACTGCCCTCGAACAGGCACCGAACAGGCACCGTATGTGCAGGCAGTTCGCCAGGATTTGGCGAACTGCCTGCTCTCTGAATAGCCGAATGGCCAAGAAAGGTAACCGAACGCTGATTTTCAGCGTTCGGTTACCTTTCTCAAGCAATTCGGATCTCTTTGAATAACCCTGTAAGACTTTAACAAAATATAAAGCGATGTATTACGTTACATTATATTTTGTTACAAACTCTTGGTGTGCGTCTGGATTCTTTTTGTTATACAAAGATGCAGCTGGAATACTGCACCGAAGCAAGTATCCTCCATTGCTATTCTTGAGCGTGGAGTACCTTGGAAATAAACTCTATTTAAATATTATATATTGAGGAGCTTATTATTAATTTATTTTTTGTGACCATCTGTCCGAGCATGAGCAGAGTCGTCTCACGCAGTCCTGCCCGGGCTTTTAATATTTCTGAATTCTCAGAAGCTTTCCGGCATCCAGCGAGCGGATTAAAATCAGGGAACCTTGCTTTTGTTCTATATTCCCCCCCCCCCCCGAATATGAAGCTTCACGCTCCGGCTGCGCAGAATGGCGATTGTACGATTAGACGACCTAAAATAGCCATCTTTTAATTCTCCCAGAAGCCGTAACGAGCTGCACGTTATTTCCATAATAGCAGAAGGCGCATTGTGCCCGCTCGCTCACAGATTGTGCTTTGTGATTAAAAAAACCCACAAAAACCACGGCCTGGCAGCGTTTTATTACGACGTGAAAGGCGTGTCAATATTTATTATCACAAGTTTAATGTGATTCAGAGAAAGCGGAGACACACAGAGGAAATAAATAACGTGCATAGAATTGTGTGTGTCTCCGTGTGTCTGTTTGCGTCTGTCTCTGTGTGTCTCTCTGTGCGTCTGTCTCTGTGTGTCTCTCTGTGCGTCTGTCTCTGTGTGTCTCTCTGTGCGTCTGTGTTGTGTCTCTCTCTCTCTGTGCGTGTTTGCATCTGTGTCTCTGTGCGTGTGTGTTCGCGTCTGTTTCTGTGTGTCTGTCTCTGTGCGTCTCGCTCTGTGTGTGCGTCTGTGTCTCTCGCTCTCTGTGTGCGTCTCTCTCTCTCGGTTTCTCACTGTCTCTCTCGCTCTCTGTGTGTCTGTGTCTGTGCGTCTCTCTGTCTGTGGGTCTCTCTGTGCGTCTCTATGTGTCTGTGGGTCTCTCTGTGCGTCTCTATGTGTCTGTGGGTCTCTCTGTGCGTCTCTGTGTGTCTGTGGGTCTCTCTGTGTGTGCGTCTGTGTCTGTGTGTGCCTGTCTCTGTGTGTGTGTGTGTGTCTGTCTCTGTTCTATCCATTATCCGGAATTCCAAAATATGAATTTTCATTTATACACTGTATTTTTTTTTTCCTTGAGTGCCGACATGACGCATTTTAGGCTGCTGTCAGACGAGCGTAGTGTTCACGTCCGTGATTGCGCCTAAAAGTACGTCCGTGATAGCATGAAAGAAAGTCCATTGGAGCCTGACACATGAAGTACGTCCGTACTGAACTGCGGACGCACAACGGCCGCGGCAAACGGACGCAGGTTAGGCAAGAACGTAATACTGCTAGAACGGACGTGCGGAGTGCGCCACGTCCGCAACGTCTGCATAGCTTTGTGTGTGAGTGATGGAGCATGGTCAGACGGACTGCATTTATACGTCCAGCATTTTTGACGGACAGAATGTTTTTTCATTGTAATTTATTTTCCCCTCCTACATCCGTCAAAAAATAACTTCAGTGAAAAAACGGACTGTGTGACCACTACTGCGTCATCCGTACTGACGATGTCCGTACTGCACGGACGTACAGTCCGTAGAAATCACGCTCGTCTGACCCTAGCCTTAAAGACTGAAATCAAGATTTAACAAAGCGTTCCTGCGACATCCAAACTTTTTTTTTTTATTTTATAATCCCAACCTCTCAAGGCCAGGTTCTTCTTGCTCGCTCCGTGTGATTTCCAGACGCAGATCCCCTGGATTTTATGACTGACGCTGCTCTGATCGAACCTTCATTTTATCTCTTTTTCCAGGCTCTTTCCTTGGGGGAACAAACTCCAGCCCAAAGGGGAACATTTTGCCAATTTGTGGCAGGGCACCTTCCCAAGCAACAACACAGCGGAGGATGGCTACGTGCAGACCTCACCTGTGAGTATGGAGTGTTCTCCTACAGGATTATGGGATATGTAGTCTAGCCGCCAAGAGCCATTCTGGAAATACGTGTGTTTGCCCAGTTTATTACACACAATTTGACATGGGGGGGGGGTGTATTAGCTCTTAGTCCAGAGCAGCATTTTTTTCCATAAAGCATCACTTTTGTACTATTTTTTTTTTGTGGACTTTTTGTGCAAATTTCACTTTTTTTAATTTTTTTTTCTAGCTTTTCTCCTTTCTTTCCGTTATTTTAAAAGTTTTAAAAACAAAAGGTTACGTTTTATTTAATAAAATCAAAAGGATAATAGAAATTACTTGCAGAATGGGAGATACCCTGTACTTTTTATTTAATAAGCAGGGCAAATACACTTTTTTTTTTTTACGATTTTGTGTTCTGTGCAGGTGATCATCTTACAGAGGTATAGAGGAAGACGGCAGACATTCAAAAATTAAAGGATGCAGTTTTATTCAGCTAAAATGTTTGGTGCCTTTTCCAACATCTAAAAACAATTGCGGAAAGGGTGTATTTCAGGATAGCAACTGACTATCACAAGGCTGTTCCTTTTAACCCTTTCACCACCAAGTGATTTTCCAAAAAAAACATTGCCAGAAACCAGTGTTTTAAGTTATTACTGTAAATAACCTATTTGGCCAGTAGATGGCAGCATCTACTGGCAAACTATGTCACAGAGGTTTGAGCTGTAGGTCTTTTTTTTTTTTTTCCTGCACCGGCTGCTGAAAGCCCGATATTTCAGAGCATTCAGCAGCTGATTTTACAGTTTTAGCTCTTTGGGCATCATGCCCACAGGGCTAAAACGTTAGAGGAACCTTCTGCAGCCCATAAGCAAACGAAATTCGATTGCAGCAGACAAATTTCAATTGTGTTTAGGCTGCAGATCGAGATCTCTTTATCAGGGCACCAGATGGTGCCTTTTGAAGCCAGAGATATGTCGGTAGTGAAGGGGTTAACCCCCCCCTCCCTGGTTCTAGTATGATGTGACTTGTAGTTATTCACCTGCACAGTAAGCAATACCTGACCCAGTGACAGCCACACATTCTTCCTCTCCCCAGGTGGACGCGTTCCCTACGAACGGCTACGGGCTGTATAACATGGTGGGAAACGCGTGGGAGTGGACGTCGGACTGGTGGGATACGAGACACTCCATAGATGATGCGTATAACCCTGTAAGTATCCGCCTTCCACGGCCTGGGGTCGAGAGGCTGGTAGGGCAGCGGGAATGGGAGCGTTCGTACGCGTTGGATCAGTGCGAAGCATGTGTTTAACTGGGTAATTGCTGCTCTGCCCCCTCAATTTCTCTCACGGTGTCAGCTCTATTGTTTATTCCAGCAGATCTATTAACCCTTTATGTGTTCCCTTTTGTGTCAATAATGGCGGCTTTATTTTTTGTCACGGTTCAAACTTTTAATTTCTTCATCGCTTACCCCTGTGATACTGAATCGATCAGAGGCGCGATGTTACAGCACTGCACCTCTCTCACCGGGGGAAAGGGACAACGTGATCCAATTGCAAAAAATGCTTCGCGGGTATAGGAAATCCATTGATTTTTATGGCATGGCTACCCAGTGCTCACCATGTGCCATTCAGGACACCTCCCCTCTATTCTGCCATGACCTTAAACCTGGTGACCTCTGATGACCAGGACATTCCAGTGGGCTTTAAAGAAAAGCTTAATAAGCCCAATCTGGTAAAAGAAGCCGTTTAGCAACTGCTACCATTTACTTCACTGACCACAAAGGGTTAACACTTTAGGCTAGGGACAGATGAGCGCATTTTCTGCAGCCACCGTCAAAATGTACGTCGATGCGTGCGCACGCATTTTTTCACGGAATACGCTTAAGTGGTCAGACGATGCGCAATTCTGGACGTATTTCATGACGGTGGGGTAAAAAGAAGTCTAGGGAAATCCGGCTGTTTGAACGTTATGTTGGCCGCACACTAGCAGCGTCTGACATCTCCTAATCACGCACACACGCTGCTATGCGGCCGCAGCGCACTTTGTACGTCAGTAGCAGCGGTTTCACGTTCTGATAAAAATGCGTTCATTTGCTGGTTGCGTGGTGTCGGCGCACTTTCGTACGCACGTACTGCGTATATTGGCCGTCATTGGCCCTTATGTGCTGCTACTGCCGCCGTGATATAGTGCGCCTGCACGCGCGTTCCGACTGCCCCACTCTGACCCTAGCCTTACCCAGCATACAAACATCCCTCCTCGTACTGGTCAAGCCAAAAATTATTTCCCGGGTGATATTGATCAGGAGTTTGGGGAGGGGTCTACTCATGATGTCCTGTGTTGCCAGCGGTTATTACGGCAAAGTTTCTCTCTGCAGAAAGGGCCGGCGTCTGGAACAGACCGGGTCAAGAAAGGAGGGTCCTACATGTGCCATAAGGTAAGCTCGGCGCTCAAACCCAGTAAGAGTATCTGACGGTGTGCTCTGTGTGTACATGACGTGCGGTGCATGGCCGGGGGGAGGTCAGGGTGAACCCAGAAGGTTAAAAAGGTCCACAGGTTCCAACAGTCACTGGTTGCAGTAGATCTCTGGACCTGGAGCTCGACATGTGGTTCTGGGTTCATTGTATGAGCGCCTGGCGCCGCGTTCATAATACATAAAGGTAACCGTACGCCGCAGAGGCCGGGGTCACCACCGCATCGGGCACGGTCATGTGACAGTGCAAAGGTCAGTCCTGTGCCCGTCAGGCGAATTCTTTGTCTACTGCACGATGAAAGGAAGTGACCGAGCCACCACATTTTATTATTACACATTAAACAGACGTGCAAGTTTGAGGTCAAAATAACAGAATTCATTTATTTTTTCCTCTTTTGGCCTAAAATTTCCAGGGTCACCATTTAGTGAATAAACGTGTGTTAGACATCTCTTTAACAAGTCCTGTGGGGGCGCACTCAGGGGCTTGTAAAAAACATTTTTTTTTTCTTCCCATTAAAAAAAGAACAAAATACCGATGTTTCGGCCCCTTGACACAGGCCTCCGGGGGCTGAAAACGCCTGTATTGTCCTCCAGGACTTAAGACATTTTTTTTTTTGGGGGGGACGGACGGACTTTGCACCAGGGCACAGGAAATAATTTTTTTGGGCCAAATGAGACAAGGGGGCTGCAAAACCACAGACACTGGGGGGGGGGGGGACAGTCCTGGAGGAAAGCGGCACCGAGCAGGTTCGCCTGCCGGAAGGCTAGTGCCCAAGCGACAGGAACAAACAAAAAGGGCAATTAAACACAAATACAAGTAAACAACAAGTCATTTCTCAGATTTTCCTTGTTATTTACTTGTATTTTGGTGTTTAATTGCCCTTTTGTTTCAGTCAGCTGATTATGTACTTCCCGCCACAAGATGGCGGCAAACTCGTGAGGAGACTGCAAATGGCCAGAATGTCAATGTGCTAGTGGGACAGGCCGTTGTGTGTGTGTCCCAAAATGAGGCGGGGGGGGGGGGTGCAAAACCACGACACTCTGTGGGGGGGGAAACCACGGTGTTGGAGGAAAAGCGGCATTGAGCAAGCGCGCCCGCCTGAGGGATAGTGCCCAAGCGGCAGAAACAAACAAAAAAGGCAATATACAAGGAAAATAACAAGTAATTTCTCACAGATGAGGTAAATAAAACAACAAATCCTCTCACCTGGAGGTCAGCAGCAAAGAAAAGAGCACGCAGAATATGAAGCCTCCTGACTTGCCATAAAATTTACCGTTCGGCGCAACTTCGTGGCCAATTTGGAAGTTGGTGAATAACCCCTTATATTGTGAACGGATGGAGATTTTCTACGGCAATATATTTAATCCACTCCCCCCCCCCTCCCCGTTCTGCTATTTTGTTGTAAAAATAGCTTTTTCTGTTCCAGCTCCGTTTTAGTGAATGATCCCCATTTGTGTCACAGCGCTGATTTTGCATTCCTGGCACAGGAAAAGCTTCGCACCGTGGGGGGTGTAAACCCGGCCATAGAAGTGTGATTGCGTAATTGCGCGTAGCCGGGAAGTGTTACTTTTCGCAGGGAATGTTTGCCGCGTGTTACATCACAAATGCCCGCGATGTGTGTCACGTCTGCGAAGACTGACATACAGGAACTGCAGTACAGGAAGGCCGCTGAGCGCCAATCCGCGGGCTGACGTCACGCAAGCCATGGACAGCGCGAAACACGGGCGTCACACGGGCGTTCTTGGCTAAATAGGGCCTTTATGAGGATTAACCTTGATCGAGGGGGTGTATTTCCCATGCGATCTCACCTCATAAGAGCGAGCATTAGGATCGGAAGGTCAGGACCTGCAGTGGTGGAGTACACAGACGTTGTGTCAGGCTTCGGAGACGCGTGATCAGATTTTGTAGCCAAATCCCCACCGTTTATTAAAGGGCCACTGTATCAAAAAATGACCCCCCCCCTTTTTAAATATTTGATCATTCAAGAGACGCAGTATTTACGTCGCCGTTTCTAAAAAGACACCAAGGGACCTGGTTTTGTTTACAAAGATGCAAAACATTGTGTTTTCCTAACGTCGGAAGCGTCTGCCGCACAGATTCGCAGCGGCCCCTCCACTTCTCACGTTCCCCGCATTCACTCTCTGCTCCGTTATCTTCTCTTCCAGTCTTACTGCTACAGATACCGATGCGCCGCTCGCAGCCAGAATACACCCGACAGCTCTGCTTCCAACCTCGGGTTCCGCTGTGCAGCTGACGCTGCCGGGACGCCGTGAGCACGACGGCACCCATTCCCGAAGGGACCAATCGATGGCCTGTAATACCTCAACCCAAGCTGGTGTTGGTGTGATCCTCATTTGGTGAAAGCACCCAACTTGCCAACCATCAAAACGATGCCCATAGTGGCTTCCCACAAACGTTCCAGAATGGCGGCACGGAACCTGGAAACGCGCGCTTTTCTTTTTCTTATACTTTTTTCTAATCTTAAAATAACGTGATTAAACAGTGATTACATTGAGAGACGAGCGTGCGAGGAGGTTCCAGAACGTTCTTACGGGGGCGTAATTGTTCTTTCCTTCAAAAATCTATAATAAGAGACATCGTTCGGCAAGATGGCAGCGAGGGTCTGCCCACCGTGGGAGGCCAAGGATCCAAATAATGTATAAAAAAAAAAGTCGTTTGCGCCAAACGATAGAATTATTTTCCTTTTTTTTCTAAATAGATTATTTTTAACTTAAAATAAATGTTATTTTGGAAATCACGATTGGCCTATTTCTGATGATATTTGTGACCGTCCTGAACAAACGTGAAGATGTTGTATTTATTGTATTTTGAATCCATTCAGATGTTGTGAATCTTATTTAACCCCTTCACTACCAAGTGATTTTCCAAAACCCCACTGTCAGGAACTTTTTTCCCCCGGAAAATCATTTTTAATTACACGGAAATATTTAGTTTATAATAATCTACGTGGCCGGCAGATTTCACTACTGACCAGATGGAGTTACAGCCGTTTGAGCTTGTGGTTCCCTGCAGCGGCTGCTCGTCAATGTCAGCTCAGGGGCTTCCGAAATCGGCAAGTCCATGCAGTGTTTTATTTTTAAAACTCACATTGGGTAACGTAAAACCAGTGTTTCTCAACCATTTATGGAGAAGTACCCGGAGTTCTTAAAAAAAATTTCTAACAATTGGGTGTGATGGTTTCTGTGTGTGTGTAATGGTTTCTGTGTGTGTGTAATGTCGGTGTATGCGTTTGTGGCGCTTTCTGTGAGAGTGTAATGTCGGTGTATGCGTTTGTGGTGCTTTCTGTGCGCGTGTAATATCGTTTTGTGCTTTTGGTGTGCGTGTAATGTCGGTGTATGCGTTTGTGGTGCTTTCTGTGCGCGTGTAATATCGTTTTGTGCTTTTGGTGTGCGTGTAATGTCGGTGTATGCGTTTGTGGTGCTTTCTGTGCGCGTGTAATATCGTTTTGTGCTTTTGGTGTGTGTGTAATGTCGGTGTATGCGTTTGTGGTGCTTTCTGTGCATGTGTAATGTTGGTGTATGCGTTTGTGGTGCTTTCTGTGCGCGTGTAATGTCAGTGTATGCATTTGTGGCGCTTTCTGTGAGCGTGTAATGTCGGTGTATGCGTTTGTCGCTTTCTGTGCGCGTGTAATATCGTTTTGTGCGTTTGTGGTGCTTTCTGTGCGTGTAATGTCGGTGTATGCGTTTGTGGTGCTTTCTGTGCGCGTGTAATGTTGGTGTATGCGTTTGTGGTGCTTTCTGCGCGTGTAATGTTGGTGTATGCGTTTGTGGTGCTTTATGTGTGCGTGTAATGTCGATTTGTATGCGTTTGTGTCGCTTTCTGTGTGCGTGTAATATCGTTTTGTGCGTTTGTGGTGCTTTCGGTGTGCGTGTAATGTCGGTGTATGCGTTTGTGGTGCTTTCTGTGCCTGTAATGTCGGTGTATGCGTTTGTGGTGCTTTCTGTGCGCGTGTAATGTTGGTGTATGCGTTTGTGGTGCTTTCTGTGTGCGTATAATGTTTGTGTATGTATTTGTGCAAGATCTTGTGAGAGCATGGCCCCAGCGGAGCAAACCTTTGCCGGCGGCTGCTCACTTGAACACTGCCAGCCGGGAGGGGCCTGGCAGAATGCTGTTAGTGCATTCTGCCAGCCGCCCCAGGATACTGCCCGGCAAGCCAGCCCAGTTCTGGATTCTGGTATCGAGGGCATTTGCACAAAGTACTTGTGCAAATGCCCGGTTGTCGTACCCCCTGCTTGTGGGCGAGTCAAGGGGGAGGTTTGTGCCGAGGCTTTGTGTGATGCGTGCACTGCCCGAACCTGTCCTGTTAGGGGAACCTGAAGACCAGGGTTGGGAATAGTTGTCAGGTCGGCCATATGACCATTTCATGGAGGAGAGCATAGGAAAAAGTGTTGCCCTGTAACTTCTGTTACTTCGCTGCAGAGGGATTTAGATAGATTGGGGGACTGGGCACTTAAATGGCAGATGAAATTTAATCTAGATAAATGCAAAGTTATGCACTTTGGAGTGAAGAACACACAAGTAATTTATACCCTAAATGGTACGGAGTTAGGGAAATCCAAGCAGGAGAAGGATTTGGGAATAATCATAGACTTCAAACTAAGTAACAATGTGCAATGTCAAACAGCAGCCGCCAAGGCCAGCAAAGTACTGGCATGCATTAAAAGGGGAGTTCACTCACGGGATGAAAACATAATTTTGCCTCTGTATAAATCAATGGTCAGGCCGCACCTTGAATATGCCGTGCAATTTTGGGCACCTGTCTTAAAAAAAGATATTATATCGTTAGAAAAAGTGCAGAGACGGGCAACTAAATTAATAAGGGGGATGGAAGGGTTAAGTTATGAGGAAAGACTAACAAGCTTAAACCTGTTTAGTTTAGAGAAAAGGCGCCTTAGAGGGGATCTGATAACCTTATATAAATATATAAGGGGCCATTATCAACCATTGTCTGATAACCTATTCATTAACAGGACTATACATAGGACACAGGGTCATCCATTTAGACTGGAAGAAAGAAAATTTAGCTTAAAGCATAGGAAGGGTTATTTTACGGTGAGAACAATAAAGCTGTGTAATTCTCTGCCTGTTGAGGTGGTTGGGTCAGAGTCTGTACAGACTTTTAAAAAACGACTGGATGACTTCCTGCAGACACAGAATATTAAGGGTTATAATATTTAATATGTGGGTAAAAGCTTCTTGATCCAAGGAGAAATCTGACTGCCATTCTGGGGTCAAGAAGGAATTTTTTCCCAGTATGTTGCATATTGGAAAGCATTCAGACTGGGTTTTTTGCCTTCTTTTGGATCAACAGCAGTAGGTTATGTGGGAGAGGCTGAACCCGATGGACGCATGTCTTTTTTCAGCCTATATAACTATGTAACTATGTAACATGTACAACACATATGCTGCAGAAAGGAAATCAAGGCAGGTCACCTGGGATTCCTTTTCTGATTTCTAACCTGGCTGCAGTGTATGGATTATACATGTTGCGGGGTGGCATTTTTCATGCACTGCCCATCAGCATGAATAAATTATGTGACCAGGAAAACAAGGCCGACCTGGCAACGCTGTAGGAACCATTATTGTATTGACGGAGGGCTCCCTCTGCTGGTCATCCCAGGTCCAGCACTAACAGATATGGCATTTTGGTGCTTTGTGCACAGACCCCAACGTTAAAGGGGAGCAGTGACGAGTTCTGGCCAACACCCCTCTTCATTTGAGCCCCTGGTTTTGCCGTAGGATTGAGAGTCGTTATAAAGGCAGACTTCCCATAAACGTTGATTTATTAGGAGTAGAAAGTGCTTTGAGAACATTGTAAAAGTACCAGGGGGCCACACCTGCTGTATCCCCTGTACTGCGCTTCGGAATATGTTGGCGCAAAACAAAAGAACAAGTAATAATCCATGCCACCCAGCATTGCTAATCCAGCTAACTCACACACGGCGACGCACTGGGGTCGTGCAAATCCATACAGGACGATCCGTGTTCTTGTCGGGTCTCTGGTTGGCACAGCCAGTCATCGAAGGGCAAGTAGCCGGAGCAGGGTGGCGTGCCACACAAACACCGCTTGCGAGACGTTGGCTTCCCGGGGCCCGAAGCCGAATCTGGAGCAGAGTTGAAAGATCTCCCGGAGTAATCGTAGCACAGTTCTTCCCCGGCCGAGATGTCACGGGCAGCAAACAGCGCCAGCCTGGGCACCACCATGGAGTGCGTACGGACCGGCAGCATGAAGAGGTTGGGCTGGCACGAATGGTTCAGAAACCTGCCCACGTTCCCGATGCGCGTAGGGTCCACAATGGTCTGCAGGACCTTCCCGTTGTGCAGGTGCTCACGCACGGCGATGATGTAATTGTTAACGGCGAGTCGATCAAGCGAGCGAGTCCTGCTGCAGGCCTCCTCGCGGTGCAGCACCTCGCCGGCGTACTCACACACAAACCTTCCGCGTGGGATGTCCTCCATGGCGGTTACACCCCACCCTTTCCCCGGCGTCCCACACACCCGGAGGTGAAACTGCAGCCCCGTCTGGGTCTCTCTGTTTGCGCACGAGTCGCTGCACTTACACATGATGTTGCACTCTAACACCGGCCTCTGGACGTCTGCGACAGCACGGCGGATGTAGTTGTCACCGAAAGGCAAGCAAGTGCAGGTGGGCGGCACACAAGCGGACTCCTGGCAATCGCAGCCCTGGACAGTCACTTCATTTGGATCTTCTACGGCGCCGGGACCGGCCACCAGCTCCGGCGAGTACTGAAAGGACAGGAAAAGCAGAGACGGGCGAATTCCAGCAACCTGCCGAATGTACAACCAGCACAACAGCGGAAACAGCGCGCAACACAAACAGCGAGCAACTCCTACCCATAAAGAATAATAATATTGATAAATGGCCGGTAAATAGGAGGTTATAACCTCTGACCCCCCCCCCCCCATTATTTAAAGGGATACAATATTAAAACGAGTTCCCTTTCTGACCGTTAATGATTGGGCGCCGGCAGCATCGCTCACATTACTTGTTCTATACATTGTGTTATTTATGGTGATTTTACACAACTCTTGTCCTTCGCTGGGTCGCTGCTCCTCAGCTCAGGGAGGAAGTCTCTGAACTTTTCCTGCGCAATTCACGGTCGCACGCAGCTAGTGTAGTGTAGCAGCCGCAAATCGCGCACCGATGCGCGACTTGTGCACTTTACGTAGCAAGTTCCAAAAGGTACTGCCCTACCTTTCCTGTGCTCTCCCTCTGCAGGTGAGTTATACATGATGCGGGGCAGCACCTTTCCTGTGCTCTCCCTCTGCAGGATGTGAGTTATACATGATGTGGGGCAGCACCTTTCCTGTGCTCTCCCTCTGCAGGATGCGAGTTATACATGATGCGGGGCAGCACCTCTCCTGTGCTCTCCCTCTGCAGGATGTGAGTTATACATGATGCGGGGCAGCACCTTTCCTGTGCTCTCCCTCAACAGGTGTTATACATGATGCGGGGCAGCACCTTTCCTGTGCTCTCCCTCTGCAGGATGTGAGTTATACATGTTGCAGGGCAGCACCTTTCCGGTGCTCTCCCTCTGCAGGATGTGAGTTATACATGATGCGGGGCAGCACCTTTCCTGTGCTCTCCCTCTCTCCCTCTGCAGGATGTGAGTTATATATGATGCGGGGCAGCACCTTTCCTGTGCTCTCCCTCTGCAGGGGAGTTATACATGATGCGGGGCAGCATCTTTCCGGTGCTCTCCCTCTGCAGGATGTGAGTTATACATGTTGCGGGGCAGCACCTTTCCTGTGCTCTCCCTCTGCAGGATGTAAGTTATACATGATGCGGGGCAGCACCTTTCCTGTGCTCTCCCTCTGCAGGTATGTGAGTTATACATGATGCGGGGCAGCACCTTTCCTGTGCTCTCCCTCTGCAGGTATGTGAGTTATACATGATGCAGGGCAGCACCTTTCCTGTGCTCTCCTATTGCATGGCATAGCACCACGTGACACTGAGGCGTCCAGCCCTCTCTCACCCAATGCAGAGTGTCCCGGCCTGAGACTACAACTCCCGCAATGCCACGCGCCTCAAACAAGACACCTCTCCCTCCCCCGCCTCACTTCCCAGTCACCTGAAACGCCGGCAGCTCTTCCCACAAGCAGGAAACCAGCACCGGCAGCGCCTCCGTGCCGTCTGCTACATCTCTGGTCACCTCCATGACAGTCCGAGACACAATCAGTGGTCACGGATGGGATGTTTCTAGCGCGCATGCGCCTAGGCTGATGCTCATCGTCCAAAAGCTATGGAGGACGCGCATGCGCCTATCAGCAAAGGCGCTGAATTTGTTAAGGGGGTCTGGCTGCAGACTGGAGCTCCACTCTGGACAGGAAACAAACATGTGACCTCCACTCACCCACGTGACCTCCATTCAAAGTGTGTTTAACTTTGAAATCAACTTTAATGTAACGAACAAAAATAAACAGTATGTGGAAATGAAAAAAAGGGGGTAACCCTGGTAAAGTATCAACATACAAAGGTTCCATTTTATTCAAAATAGGACACAGAAAGGTAAACACAAAAATTAAAACCAAACTGCAAACCGCATAAGGCTAGGGTCAGACGAACGCATTTTTCGCGTCGACCGTGGAAAAGTGCGGTCGAACGAACGGACATATTTTTTCACGGAATACGCGGTAGCGGTCATACGATGCGCCTTTTCGTCCGTGATTTTGTACGGATCATCAATAAAACACTTTTTGTGTCTGGACGTTATGTTGGCCGGACATTAGCAGCGTCTGATGTCTCCCAATCACACACACACGCCGCTATGCGGCCGCAGCGCACTCTGTACGTCAGTAGTAGCGGTTTGACGTTCTCGAAAAAATGCGTTCGTTTGCCACTTGCGTTGCGCGGACGAACTTTCGTGCGGCCGTACTTCGTGTGTTCCCCGGCATTGGACGTCATTTGCTGCTAGCACGGCCGTGATTTTGTGCGGCTAAACGCACGTTAAAGCTGCGTTCGTCTGACCCTAGCCTTAGTGTTTACGTTATACCAGACTGCACTCATTGATACACTATGGGCCCTATTACATTCTTCGTGCATTTGTTTTGCGTGCGTGCAAAACCATTTGAGTAGAACGTCGTATTACGACGTTCGTGCAAACGATGCGCATTAACGTCCAACGCGAGTGACCCTGCGCGAACCCAGCGTGAGCGCAAGTTCGTGCGCGCATCCCATACTTAATATTGTGAGCGCCAATGCGTTAGTGCGCTGGTACGCGGATGGTATTACAATCTTCCCGCAACGAACGTTTGCGCGCATTTTCGTAACGTCATTGAAAAGCAGGTGGTAACTGTAAATGTGATCGTTCTGGGCAAAACGAAATACACCGGCAGGAAAAAAAAAAATACAGCACAGGACAGTTACACATTCTACACATACCCAAACATTAAAATCTATAAATTGTGTCATTGTTAATTTTTTTTTTTTTTTTTTAGTTTGTAAATATTTTATTGGAAATGGGTGATTGACGTTGGCTGATTCCCGTGACAAAACAGTCTGCCCACCGATTCCTGCACGCAACGTTCATTTGCGAACGGCTTTGCGCGTCGTATTAGCGCACTAAAATTTCTGACGGAGGTAAAAATGCACTCGGATCGAAATACCACGTAAATTTTCGCGCGATCACGGGTTTTATCGTGCGCAAAAAAAATTGCGCAGAGAATGTAATAGGGCCCCATGGTTTTCATTTTTGTGTTTACCTTTCTGTGTCCGATTTTGAATAAAATGTAACGATCAACAATGAACACAGTAACGCAGGACACTGGTTTCTTCTTGATTTTCGGCTAGGGTCAGACGAAAGCATTTTTCCCCGCGAACGTGAAAAAGTGCGTCCGAACGCATTGACGTATTTTTTCACGGAATACGCGATAGCGGTCATACGACGCGCATTTTCGTCCGTGATTTTGTACGGATCATTAATAAAACACTTTCTGCGTCTGGACGTTATGTTGGCCGGACATTAGCAGCGTCTGACGTCTCCCAATCACGCAAACACGCCGCTAGCGGACGCAGCGCACTCTGTACGTCCGTATTAGCGGTATCACGTTCTCGAAAAAATGACTTTGTTTGCCGCTTGCGTTGCGCGGACGAACTTTCGTGCGGCCGTACTTCGTATATTGCCCGTCATTTGCTGCTACTACGGCCGTGATAAAGTGCGGCTGCACGCACGTTCACACTGCGTTCGTCTGACCCTAGCCTCAGAGACACCGAACAGCAGAGAAAAGTTGCCGAAATGTCCTGCCGTTCGGTGG
Organism: Leptobrachium leishanense; assembly: GCA_009667805.1. NCBI lineage: Eukaryota > Metazoa > Chordata > Amphibia > Anura > Megophryidae > Leptobrachium > Leptobrachium leishanense. The sequence goes on along the minus strand of CM019070.1, from coordinate 150,378,116 downwards.
TTTAATTCGGCAGGTTTATTCAGGCGAATCCCATAGGTTTCAATGTTAAAAATATTCCAGTTTTAATGCAATATCTAATAAACCGTTTATTATTTTATTCTAAAGTAAAAAGTCTCATTATTTTTAAATTTTTTTAGGATCTTTTAGGCATTTTTCAGAATTTATTTTGCAATTTTTTTTCCGTTCTGTTTTTTAAATTGTTTTTTCTTTTTTCTGTAACAGCCTTTTTATTATCATTCATTGGATCATATAAGCAAATTCCAGACATTTTCGCTCTGTTGTTGTTTTGCAAACAGCGTTTCAATTTCCAAACTATCAAGCGTACGTTTTGTTTTTTTTTCACCTCGTTCGTCTGCGTGTCGGGTTTTTCCGGCGGCTGCTCTGCGCTGTGTGTGTGTCTTCCACGTGCTAAAATAAACGGTATATTGTGGAGAGAAACAGAGAGGTTTGTGAGGGTCCTGAGAACGAGCAATGGCACTAGTGGCTTCTCTACGGTGAGGGCCGCTCAGGTCTCACAAGGTTTTAGCTCGATTGTGCCATTACAGAGACAACTGCTCCATATGCAAATCAGACGCCATCACCCTGAAAGGGCGACCAGTACTGAATGCCAAGGACGTCATCCCTGCAGGAGAGGTATATTCTGGTGTAGGCTACAAGGCGGCCAGCAGAGCGCAGCACAGCTACTTCTATCACTCCGAGCCTCGACGCACACCAATATGAAACGACCATTAATGATAAAATAAATCAAGATATTGTCAGGGAGAAGATATTACAAATAATAAATCATAAATACATTTTATAGCCAGATTTTATTTGGATGGTGAAAAAATGAAGGGGTGGGGGAGAGAATTGCCTGATCAATAGAGGGCCTAGTACCCTCAAAGGGGACAGAGAGGAATGTCTTTTTAGGGGCTCCTCCATATATTCAGGGTGTGTGGGTGTCTTTTTAGGGGCTCCTCCATATATTCAGGGTGTGCGGATGTCTTTTTAGGGTCTCCTCCATATATTCAGGGTGTGCGGGTGTCTTTTTAGGGGCTCCTCCATATATTCAGGGTGTGTGGGTGTCTTTTTAGGGGCTCCTCCATATATTCAGGGTGTGCGGGTGTCTTTTTAGGGGCTCCTCCATATATTCAGGGTGTGCGGGTGTCTCTTTAGGGGCTCCTCCATATATTCAGGGTTGCGGGTGTCTTTTTAGGGGCTCCTCCATATATTCAGGGTGTGTGGGTGTCTCTTTAGGGGCTCCTCCATATATTCAGGGTGTGCGGGTGTCTTTTTAGGGGCTCTTCCATATATTCAGGGTGTGCGGGTGTATTTTTATGGGTCCTCCATATATTCAGGGTGTGCGGGTGTCTTTTTTAGGGGCTCCTCCATATATTCATGGTGTGCGGGTGTCTTTTTAGGGGCTCCTCCATATATTCAGGGTGTGCGGGTGTGTTTTTAGGGGCTCCTCCATATATTCAGGGTGTGCGTGTGTATTTTTAGGGGCTCCTCTCATATATTCAGGGTGCGTGGTGTCTTTTTAGGGGCTCCTCCATATATTCAGGTGTGCGGGTGTCTTTATAGGGTCTCTCCATATATTCAGGGTGTGCGGGTGTTTTTTTAGGGGCTCCTCCATATATTCAGGGTGTGCGGGTGTATTTTTAGGGGCTCCTCCATATATTCAGGGTGTGTGGGTGTCTTTTTTAGGGGCTCCTCCATATATTCAGGGTGTGCGGTATTCTTTTTAGGGGCTCCTCCATATATTTAGGGTGTGCGGGTGTCATTTTAGGGACTCCTCCATATATTCATGGTGTGCGGGTGTCTTTTTAGGGGCTCCTCCATATATTCAGGGTGTGCGGGTGTCTTTATAGGGTCTCTTCCATATATTCAGGGTGTGCGGGTGTCTTTTTAGGGGTCCTCCATATATCAGGGTGTGCGGGTGTCTTTTTATGGGTTTCCCATATATTCAGGGTGTGCGTGTGTCTTTTTAGGGGCTCCTCCATATATTCAGGGTGTGCGGGGGTCTTTTTAGGGACTCCTCCATATATTCAGGGTGTGTGGGTGTCTTTTTAGGGGCTCCTCCATATATTCAGGGTGTGCGGGTATCTTTTTAGGGGCTCCTCCATATATTTAGGGTGTGCGGGTGTCATTTTAGGGACTCCTCCATATATTCAGGGTGTGTGGGTGTCTTTTTAGGGTCCCCTCCATATATTCAGGGTGTGTGGGTGTCTTTAGGGGCTCCTCCATATATTCAGGGTGTGTGGGTGTCTTTTTAGGGGTTCCTCCATATATTCAGGATGTGTGGGTGTCTTTTTAGGGGTTCCTCCATATATTCAGGGTGTGCGGGTGTCTTTTTAGGGACTCCTCCATATATTCAGGTGTGTGGGTGTCTTTTTAGGGACTCCTCCATATATTCAGGTGTGTGGGTGTCTTTTTAGGGACTCCTCCATATATTCAGGGTGTGCGGGTGTCTTTTTAGGGGCTCCTCCATATATTCAGGGTGTGCGGGTGTCTTTTTAGGGGTCCTACATATATTAGGGTGTGCGGTGTCTTTTTAGGGACTCCTCCATATATTCAGGGTGTGTGGGTGTCTTTTTAGGGACTCCTCCATATATTCAGGGTGTGTGGGTGTCTTTTTAGGGACTCCTCCATATATTCAGGGTGTGCGGGTGTCTTTTTAGGACTCCTCCATATATTCAGGGTGTGCGGGTGTCTTTTTAGGGGTTTCTCTATATATTCAGGGTGTGTGGGTGTCTTTTTAGGGGTTCCTCCATATATTCAGGGTGTTGCGGGTGTCTTTTTAGGAGTTCCTCCATATATCAGGGTGTGCGGGTGTCTTTTTAGGGGCTCCTCCATATATTCAGGGTGTGCGGGTGTCTTTTTAAGGGTCCTCCATATATTCAGGGTGTGCGGGTGTCTTTTTAGGGACTCCTCCATATATTCAGGGTGTGCGGGTGTCTTTTTAGGGACTCCTCTATATATTCAGGGTGTGTGGGTGTCTTTTTAGGGACTCCTCTATATATTCAGGGTGTGTGGGTGTATTTTTAGGGGCTCCTCCATATATTCAGGGTGTGCGGGTGTCTTTTTAGGGACTCCTCCATATATTCAGGGTGTGTGGGTGTATTTTTAGGGGCTCCTCCATATATTCAGGGTGTGCGGGTGTCTTTTTAGGGACTCCTCCATATATTCAGAGTGTGTGGGTGTATTTTTAGGGGCTCCTCCATATATTCAGGGTGTGCGGGTGTGTTTTTAGGGGCTCCTCCATATATTCAGGGTGTGCGGGTGTCTTTTTAGGGGCTCCTCCATATATTCAGGGTGTGCGGGTGTGTTTTTAGGGGTTCCTCCATATATTCAGGGTGTGTGCGGGTGTCTTTTTAGGGGCTCCTCTGTATATTCAGGGTGTGCGGGTGTCCTTTTAGGGGCTCCTCTATATTTCAGGGTGTGCGGGTGTCCTTTTAGGGGCTCCTCTATATTTCAGGGTATATGAGTGTATAACAGAGCTGCACAGCAGTAAAACTCTCAGCGATGAGTCTGTAAAGTATAATAAATGCTGTTAGAAATCACACGCTGTAAATGAGACAATTTGCTCTTGATCTTCAATGATGTTTTTGTTGACATAAACGGTCGTGATGTCATCTATAATATCTGGGGATAGCCTGTTTTCTGGCTCCGCCTCCAGCGACAGCCCATAAAAGGTGTCTGCCCCTCTTAGTCTGTGTGACAGCTCAGGCGGCGGCGCTCCACGGGTGTATAATGTGCAGCCATGTAGAGCTGTAGGAGGAGGCGCGCAGGTTAAGGGAAGCTATTGATCTCCTGTACGCGTTTCCAGTTATATGAGGCTAATTTGCCGTCTGCTTTCAATGTGACTTGTTAAATCATTGGGACGTCAATATTTTATTTCTTTGATGGCGCGGTGGAACAGGTCGGGGGGGGGGGGTGATCGCCACGTTGGGATGTTCTGCCAATATGACCATTTTCTCCTTTCCTGACACTAATAACGCTCTGCCAGATTAAATTGGCATTTCCGCAGTTAATGTCCTGCACGCAGCATTATGGTTTCCCGAAAAACGCGTTTTTATGGTTTTGTGACTTATTAATACGGAAGAAAAAACAGATGGATTGTAAGAAATCATTTTATATTAATAATAATTCTTTAAAGCCCGATCCCGGCTTCATGTCCCATTAATGGGGGGGGGGGGGCTAGAGATGGGTGGGTATGTATAAAACGCCCTGAATATATGGAGGAGCCCCTAAAAAGACACCCACACACCCTGAATATATGGAGGAGCCCCTAAAAAGACACCCACACACCCTGAATATATGGAGGAGCCCCTAAAAAGACACCTGCACACCCTGAATATATGGAGGAGCCCCTAAAAAGACACCCACACACCTGAATATATGGAGGAGCCCTAAAAAGACACCTGCACACCCTGAATATATGGAGGAGCCCCTAAAAAGACACCCACACACCCTGAATATATGGAGGAGCCCCTAAAAAGACACCCGCACACCCTGAATATATGGAGCAGCCCCTAAAAAGACACCCACACACCCTGAATATATGGAGGAGCCCCTAAAAAGACACCCGCACACCCTGAATATATGGAGGAACCCTAAAAAGACACCCACACACCCTGAATATATGGAGGAGCCCTAAAAAGACACCCACACACCCTGAATATATGGAGGAGCCCCTAAAAAGACACCACACACCCTGAATATATGGAGAAACTCCTAAAAAGACACCCGCACACCCTGAATATATGGAGGAGTCCCTAAAAGACACCCGCACACCCTGAAAATATGGAGGAGCCTCTAAAAACACACCCGCACACCTGAATATATGGAGAAGCCCCTAAAAAGACACCCACACACCTGAATATATGGAGGAGACGCCTAAAAAGACCCCGCACACCCTGAATATATGGAGGAGCCCCTAAAAAGACACCCGCACACCCTGAATATATGGAGGAGCCCCTAAAAAGACACCCGCACACCTGAATATATGGACTGGAGGAGCCCCTAAAAAGACACCCACACACCCTGAATATATGGAGGAGCCCCTAAAAAGACACCCACACCCTGAATATATGGAGGAACCCCTAAAAAGACACCCGCACACCCTGAATATATGGAGGAGCCCCTAAAAAGACACCCCGCCACCCTGAATATATGGAGGAAGCCCTAAAAAGACACCCACACACCCAGAATATATGGAGGAGCCCCTAAAAAGAACACCCGCACACCCTGAATATATGGAGGAGCCCCTAAACAGACACCCGCACACCCTGAATATATGGAGGAGCCCCTAAAAAGACATCCGCACACCCTGAATATATGGAGGAGCCCCTAAAAAGACACCCGCACACCCTGAATATATGGAGGAGCCCCTAAAAAGACACCCACACACCTGAATATATGGAGGAGCCCCTAAAAGACACCCACACACACCTGAATATATGGAGGAGCCCCTAAAAAGACACCCGCACACTGAATATATGGACTGGAGGAGCCCCTAAAAGAGACACCCCGCACACCCTGAATATATGGAGGAGACCCTAAAAAGACACCCACACACCCTGAATATATGGAGGAGCCCCTAAAAAGACACCCGCGCACCCTGAATATATGGAGGAAGCCCTAAAAGACACCCACACACCCAGAATATATGGAGGAGCCCCTAAAAAGACACCCGCACACCCTGAATATATGGAGGAGCCCCTAAAAAGACACCCGCACACCCTGACTATATGGAGGAACCCCTCAAAAGACACCCGCACACCCTGAATATATGGAGGAGCCCCTAAAAAGACACCCGCACACCCTGAATATATGGAGGAGCCCCTAAAAAGACACCGCACACCCTGAATATATGGAGGAGCCCCTAAAAAGACACCCGCACACCCTGAATATATGGAGGAACCCCTAAATAAGACACGCACACCCTGAATATATGGAGGAGCCCCTAAAAAGACACCCACAAACCCTGAATGTATGGAGGAGCTCCTAAAAGACACCCGCACACCCTGAATATATGGAGGAGCCCCTAAAAAGACACCCGCACACCCTGAATATATGGAGGAGGCCCTAAAAAGACACCCACACACCCTGAATATATGGAGGAGCCCCTAAAAAGACACCAGCACACCTGAATATATGGAGGAGCCCCTAAAAAGACACCCGCACACCCTGAATATATGGAGGAGCCCCTAAAAAGACACCACGCACACCCTGAATATATGGAGGAGCCCCTAAAAGACCCCCACCACACCCTGAATATATGGAGGATCCCCTAAAAGACACACCGCACACCCTGAATATATGGAGGAGCCCCTAAAAAGACACCCGCACACCCTGAATATATGGAGGAGCCCCTAAAAGACACCCGCACACCCTGAATATATGGAGGAGCCCCTAAAAAGACACCCCACACCCTGAATATATGGAGGATCCCCTAAAAAGACACCCACACACCCTGAATATATGGAGGATCCCCTAAAAGACACCCACACACCCAGAATATATGGAGGAGACCCTAAAAAGACACCCGCACACCCTGAATATATGGAGGAGCCCCTAAAAAGACACACAGACACCTGAATATAGCCCCTAAAAAGACGCCCCATTTATAGCCAGGCAAATAATGCAGCGCTGATCTGGACATGCTGGCCGGGCTCGCTCATCGAGTTGTGCTTGTACGTCCGAGCATGTCCCTCACACTCAGGACAACTGGTATCATTACGCCGCCGCCTTGTACGTCTCTCCGTATCCATCGCTCCGGCTATTTTTATGCTGACGGAACGCATTCGCTGCCTTTTTTTTTTCGCCCCGCTGTATTAAACGAGCGATATTCAGTCGAGTAAGCACTTATTAATTTACACTTGTGTCCAATTTATCAGTGATAAATCAGCCGGCTGCGTCTTCACAGGAACACTGATGTATTACACATGTAGGTTCTAAAAAGGGGAAAACAGGAAAATAAAATGATATATATATACATACATACAGTATATATCTTTCATATGTATACTGGACATTTTTTTCCCAAATCTTCAGAGCAATTAGGAACAAATAAGCAGGTCACAGGCAGCAACACAGTGCCCTGAACATCAAGAAATGTTTTTAAATAATTACATAAAAGAATAATGTCAATTAAAGCATATATTTAGAAAAAAAAACTTCTAAGAGTTTAAGTAAATTAAAGACTAAAAACATAGAGTTAAGTGAAGGGTAAAATAGAAATCATGCACAGAGACTGTTGTTTAGGAATGAGCCGAACACTCCCCGAGTTCAGTTCGGAGCCGAACCCGAACTTTCCAAATGTTCGGATCCGAACCCGAACTCAATACAAGTCAATGGGGCTGAAAATTCGGTTTTTAGAGTGCCCTCCAAGAGGGCATATATGCTAGATATTTGCCATAAAAGGTGTATGGGGGTCCGGGTAGTGCCCTGGGGGACAGGAAACAAGGACAAAAAGTTTTTAAAAAAAGTTTTTAAAGGGACAGTGAGTTTTCCATGAAATAAGGGTTAAAAATAAAAACGAAAAATTCCTTCAAATATCGTGCCTAGGAGGTCCCCATAACCTGCCCGTGAAGTGGCGGATTTCTAGGATGTATAGAAACACTTAAAAACCAAAAAATTACATTTCATATGACGGTAAATGCTTTTCCTTTAATCTATCCATAAACAACTGCTTGGGGCGGCAGTCTGTATGAAAAGAGGAGACATTTTCGGACACGCAGAAAAAGTTTACTGATTTTTTGGCGGGAAAAGCAGGAGAATGACTGGAGAATGGAAAATTCTAGACCAAATAGCCGATTTGGAAAGTGAGAATAAATGGGAGAATTTTTCTGTTTGGCTATTTTGACCTAGAATTTTCTCTTCAGTTATTCTCCTGAGTTTCACCTTTCTCTGAATAACCCTGTCAGGGTTATTCAGAGAGCGGTGAAGAGCAGGAGAATGACTGGAGAATGGAAAATTCTAGGTCAAAATAGCCAAACCAGAAAAATTCTCCCATTTAGGCTAGGGTCAGACTAGCGAATTTTTAACGTGCGTTTGCGCACTTAATCACGGCCGCACTAGCAGCAAATGACGGCCAATATACGAAGTACGGTCGCACGAAAGTCTGGCCGCGCAACGCAAGTGGAAAATGAACGCATTTTTTTCGAGAACGCAGAACCGCTAGTACGGACGTACAGAGTGCGCTGCGTCCATTAGCGGCGTGTGTGCGTGATTTGGAGACGTCAGACCCTGCTCATGTCCAGCCAACATAACGTCCAGACACCCAAAGTTTCCTGGTTTGGATCCGTAAAAAAATCATGCACAAAAATGCGCATTTTATGACCGTTTTCGCGCATTCCGTAAAAATACGGCAATGCGTTCGACGCACTTTCGGTCGCTGTGAAAAATGCTTTAGTCTGACCCTAGCCTTATCTCAATTTCCAAATCGGCTATTTGGTCCAGATTGTTCTCTTTTCCTGCCATTCTCCTGGTTTTCACCTTTCTCTGAACAACCCTGAGAGAGAGGTGAAAGCCAGGAGAACTGGCAGGAGAGAGAACAATCTAGACCAAATAGCCAATTTGGAAAGTGAGTTAAATGGGAGAATTTTTCTGGTTTGGCTATTTTGACCTAGAATTTTCACTTCTCCGTTATTCTCCTGCTTTTCACCGCTCTCTGAATAAAACTGTGAATGTTTAATCCCGAGGTGAAAAATAACATTGCTTTAGATGTTATTTTCAATTTTTTTCAAACACCAGTTAAATGCAGCATATTAGGATGTTTTAGGAGGGAAATTAATTCTCAAATCTCAATCAGAAGCAGACACCACCCCACCCCCTCAGTATAGTGTACAATGTATCAAATTGATTACCAGACTAAAAACACCCGGTGTTATGCCCGTTTGTGAACGAGGTCATTTAGGCTAGGGTCAGACGAAAGCATTTTTCCCCGCGAACGTGAAAAAGTGCGTCCAAACGCATTGACGTATTTTTTCACAGAATGCGCAAAAACGGTTAGATGACGCGCATTTTCGGGCGTGATTTTGTACGGATCGTCAACAAAACTCTTTTTGCATCTGGACGTTATGTAGGCTGGACATTAGCAGTGTCTGACATCTCCTAATCTCGCACACACGCCGCTATGCCGCAGCTGCGCACTCAGTACGTCAGTACTAGCGGTTCTGTGTTCTCAAAAAAATGCGTTCAAATTCCACTTGCGTTGCACGGCCGGACTTTTTTGCGGCCGTACATCGTATATTGGCCGTCATTGCCCGTCATCTGCTGCTAGTGCGGCCGTAATTATGTGCGCCAGAACGCACATTGAAAGTGCGATGGTCTAACCCCAGCCTTAGGCTAGGGTCAGACAAAAACATTTTTCCCCGCGAACGTGAAAAAGTGCGTCCGAACGCATTGACGTATTTTTTCACGGAATGCGCAAAAACAGTCAGACGACGTGCATTTTCGGGCATGATTTTGTACGGATCGTCAATAAAACTCTTTTTGCGTCTGGACATTATGTAGGCTGGACTGTCCCCAGCCTTAGAGTTGATAATCTTTCCACGTACACATTAATTTTAATTCAATATCTAATAAACCGTTGCTTATTAATATTCTGCAGTAAAGAGTCTCTTTATTTATAGATTTTTTCGTATTTTTTTTAAGCATTTTCTATACTTTTTCAAAATTTCTTTTTTTTTTTCAAACTCGAACCGGACACATCCAAAAAGTTCGAAGTTCGCGAACTTTCAAACTGCCAAAGTTTGGGCCGAACTCCGAACCGTCTGAACCCGAACAGCTCATCCCTACTGTTGTTCTGAGATAGTTAAAAAAAATATATAATGTGAATTTACTCATTTTTAATTCTTCATGTACTTTTTCATTGTTTGCATAAATATTGCTGGGATGAAAGGTTGTAAACTCTAGATGGTGTCCCTTATCTGGCACAATGTCACAGGGGATCTGTATCAGCATACAGGCAGAAATGGCCTTTGTGTCAGTAAATGTGCTGCAGACAGATAATAAAATGGTGAGATCTCCTGCTTATGGGGGTTTGTAGTGATCATAATGATATTATTAGCAATGGAATATCTGTATGTGCTGCATAATGCCTGTGTATGGCAATTACAGCAACACCTTGTATCTGTATGTAGTGCATAATGCCTGTGTATTGCAATTACAACAACACCTTGTATCTGTATGTGCTGCATAGTGCCTGTGTATGGCAATTACAGCAACTCCTTGTATCTGTATGTGCTGCATAATGCCTGTGTATGGCAATTACAGCAACACCTTGTATCTGTATGTGCTGCATAATGCCTGTGTATGGCAATTACAACAACACCTTGTATCTGTATGTGCTGCATAATGCCTGTGTATGGCAATTACAGCAACACCTTGTATCTGTATGTGCTGCATAATGCCTGTGTATGGCAATTACAACAACACCTGTATCTGTATGTGCTGCATAATGCCTGTGTATGGCAATTACAGCAACACCTTGTTTCTGTATGTGCTGCATAATGCCTGTGTATGGCAATTACAGCGACACCTTGTATCTGTATGTGCTGCATAATGCCTGTGTATGGCAATTACAACAACACCTTGTATCTGTATGTGCTGCATAATGCCTGTGTATGGCAATTACAGCAACACCTTGTTTCTGTATGTGCTGCATAATGCCTGTGTATGGCAATTACAACAACACCTTGTATCTGTATGTGCTGCATAGTGCCTGTGTATGGCAATTACACCAACACCTTGTATCTCTATGTGCCGCATAATGCCTGCGTATGGCAACTACAGTAACACATTGTATCTGTATGTGCCGCATAATGCCTGCGTATGGCAATTACAGCAACACCTTGTATCTGTATGTGCCGCATAATGCCTGTGTATGGCAATTAGGGATGCACCGATACCACTTTTTTAAGACCGAGTACGAGTAACGATACTTTTTAAAAGTACTCACCGATACCGAGTACCGATACTTTTTTTAATGTCATGTGACGCTTTCCAATAGGAACAGACCTCATATAAAAATTTATATGAGATTTGCCCCCAGGTCTCATGGATTTGCCCCAGGTCTCATGGATTTGCCCCCAGGTCTCATGGATTTGCCCCCAGGTCTCATGGATTTGCCCCCAGCACTCATGGATTTGCCCCCAGCTCACATGGATTTGCCCCCAGCTCACATGGATTTGCCCCCAGCACTCATGGATTTGCCCCCAGCACTCATGGATTTGCCCCCAGCTCTGATGGATATGCCCCAGCTCTGATGGATATTCCCCCAGGTCTCATGGATTTACCCCCAGGTCTCATGGATTTACCCCCAGGTCTCATGGATTTGCCCCCAGCTCACATGGATTTGCCCCCAGCTCACCATGGATTTGCCCCCAGCTCTGATGGATATTGCCCCAGCTCTGATGGATTTGCCCCAGCTCTGATGATGCCCCCAGCACTCATGGATTTGGCCCCAGCTCTGATGGATATGTCCCCCAGGTCTCATGGATTTGCCCCCAGGTCTCATGGATTTACCCCCAGGTCTCATGGATTGCCCCAGGTCTCAAGGATTTGCCCCCAGGTCTCATGGATTTGCCCCAGCTCGAACGCTGGGGAAGCTGGCCGTGTGCATGTAAAGCACGCGGCCAGCGTTCCCTCCGGCGCGCCGCGATACTCACCCATCCTGAAGGTCCGGTCGCTGGGCAGTGATGCGATCACGTTGCCGCCGGGCTCATCTGTGACGCTGCCTCCACAGGAGCGCCCAGTGGCCGCTGGGAACGCATCACTACCCAGCGACCGGACCTTCAGGATGGGTGAGTATCGCGGTGCGCCGGAGGGGAACGCTGGCCTCGTACTTTTCATGCACGAGGCCAGCTTCCCCAGCCCCGCGGATACCGGCAAGCCGGCCCAGCGCCGGCTTCCGGTATCGGCAGGATGTATCGGGCCGTTTGCACGAGTAACAAGTACTCGTGCAAACTGCAATATCGGTCCCGATACCGATACTAGTATCGTATCGGTGCATCCCTAATGGCAATTACAGCAACACCTTGTATCTGTATGTGCTGCATAATGCCTGTGTATGGCAATTACACCAACACCTTGTATCTGTATGTGCTGCATAGTGCCTGTGTATGGCAATTACAGCAACACCTTGTATCTGTATGTGCTGCATAATGCCTGTGTATGGCAATTACAGCAACACATTGTATCTGTATGTGCTGCATAATGCCTGTGTATGGCAATTACACCAATACCTTGTATCTGTATGTGCTGCATAATGCCTGTGTATGGCAATTACAGCACACACTTGTATCTGTATGTGCCTGCATAATGCCTTTGTATGGCAATTACACCAACACCTTGTATCTGTATGTGCTGCATAATGCCTGTGTATGGCAATTACAGCAACACCTTGTATCTGTATGTGCTGCATAATGCCTGTGTATGGCAATTACACCAACACCTTGTATCTGTATGTGCTGCATAATGCCTGTGTATGGCAATTACAGCAACACCTGTATCTGTATGTGCTGCATAATGCCTGTGTATGGCAATTACAGCAACACCTTGTATCTGTACTGTACAGGGATTTACGCTCATTATAACCCCCTGAATCTTATCCCTGTACAGCAGCGAGTGACCCCACAGCTCCCCCTGTATTCTGCAGAATCCCTGGCTGCTGGAATGCAGCAGTAACATTTGTTGAGCTTTTTGTTACAGTGAGGGTGAGAGCTGCTCCTTGCAGCTTCTTTACGGTAAATTTGGGTGAAAAATTAGAGATATTTATTTCACAGTGAAATTTGTTTCTCCACAGTGGCCGCACTAATCCTGGATTAAGAAGATATAAAATTGTGTTTGATGCCAATGACTGCACTTCAACGTATTACAATGCGAAATGGAGTTAACCCTTTCACTCCCAAAATCTAGTTACGTTATATAAGAGGAATCTTTACGGTCACTATTTTCGTGGCTTATCGGGATGTTCTGTGAATCTTTTTTCCCCGGGTCAGGTTTATTGCATAATATTTACTTTTTAAATGATTTCACGTATTATTCACTTTTAATTCCTCTGAATAAATAAATAGGTTTTTCGTTGAAGAGCCAGGGTTTGCGGAATCTGTCGCTCCTCTCATGTGCGGGCTGCGCCGTGCCTCCAGCCGAGATCTGAGGACCCTGACAGTCAGCTGAACATTACCAGCCTGTTCTGGCTGTTACTTCAAGGGTAATTAAGCAGCTCATTATTTGTTTTCATTTTAATTGCATTCCTAATGTGGCTAATAGTCTGGCATCAATATTCCGCAGCTAAAAATACAGCCTGTGTATCCGGGAAGAAGAGCCTGCAGGTGTGAGGTGGGCTGCGGGCACGCTCTGTGCACTCTACTCCCATTGCTCTCAGGCAGCCAGAGAGGGACCTCCGGATTGGGTGGTCACACTCTTCCAGCCCAGTGACGGGTTAAAATGCAGTCCCGTGGTATGGAAGTAGGGCTGGTGGATACTTACCTCCTGCAACACCATCAGGGTTATTCAGAGAGAGGTGAAACTCAGGAGAATGACTGGAGAAATGAAAATTCTAGGTCAAAATAGCCAAACCAGAAAATTTCTCCCATTTATCTCTCTTTCCAAATCGGCTATTTTGACCTAGAATTTTCACTTCTCCAGTCATTCTCCTGGTTTTCACCTCTCTCTGAGTAACCCTGTAGGTCCCTTCGATGTAGCGGGAAGGGAACGGAAAGAGACATATTTGGGTGAGAGAGATGGGTACCATGGGGTGGGTACCATGTGGTGAAAGGTATAGGCCAGAGGCAAATTGACGGTGAGTCACCAGATCGGCCATGTTTTCCTGGACACATATTACTGTTTCATGCAGGGGGGAGCACAGGGAAAAGTGCTGCCCTGCAACATGTATAATTCATATGCTGCCGGAAGGGAATCAAGGCCGGTCACATGGGATTCCTCACCTGCAGCGTATGGATTATACATGCTGCGTGTGGTATTTTTCATGCACTGCCCATCAACATGAATAAATTATATCTGTCCAGTAAAACATGGTTGATCTGTAGAGTTGCCAGGTCAGCCATGTTTTTCTGGACACATATAGCTATTTCATTCAGAGGATGAGTGCCTGGAAACGTGCTGCCCTGCAACATGTATAATTCATATGATGCAGGTAGGAGAACACGGCAGCTCACCTAGGAATCATTTGAGTTCTTACCTGCAGCGTATGGATTATACATGCTGCAGGGTGGTATTTTTAATGCACTGCCCGTCAACATGAGTAAGTGATATGTGTCCAGGAAAACATGGCCGACCTGGGAACCCTACTGATATGTCAACAATGGGGTTAGAGGTATGAGAGGTACCATGGGATGAACGTTATTGAAAAGGCACAATGGGGTTGAGAGGCACAGGGGTACCATGGACTGAGAGGTATGGGGCAGAGGTAGAATTAGGTGGAGGCACAATGATGTAGAGGTATGGGGAGGTGGCACAATTGAATAGACATATAAGGCAGTGGAACATTGAAGGTGACGGGACAGGACAATGGTACCAAGGGATGAGAGGTATGGGGTCAGAGACACATTGGGGCGGATAAATGGAATTGTGGCAAGTGGGGTAGAGATATGTAGCAGAGACATAAAGAAATATGGGTGGTGGAGGCACAATAGGGATAAGAGAAAGGCAACATGGGGTGAAAGGTATGTGGCAGAGGTACAATGAGGTAGAGGTATGGAGTCATGGCACAATGAAGTAGAGGTGTGAGGCAGTGGCACAATGGGGATAAAAGGGACAGGACAATGGTACCATGGGGTGAGAAGTATGGGGCAGCAGCACACAAGAGGATAGACGAATGGTGGTACAATAGGGTAGAGGTATGGAGCAGAGGCACAAAGAAGTATGGGGCAGTTGCACAATGGGGTAGAGGTAAGAGGTGGAGGCACGATGGGGGTGAGAGACAGGACAATGATACCATGGGGTGAGAAGTATGAGGCAGTGGGGCAGAGGCACAATGAGTAGGGGAAGGGGAGGTGGTACAATGGTGTAGACAGATGGGATGGTGGAAAATCAGTGAGATTTGTAGCAGAGGCACAACAATATATGGGGAGGTGGTTGTACAATGGGGCGAGGGGGGCAGAGCAGGTTTTAGGCCAAAAAAATAGATGGTCTGAATGAGAAATTCATTTTTGATGGTTTAAATTTTCCACCAATCAGCTGCTCAGTGCACCCCTCCCGCATCTAAACTCGTCTTTTTTGTCAGTCAGGTGACATGTTTGACCTCATTAAACCAAACGGCGATTCTGGAACTTTTATGACTTTTCTGAGCGTTCGGGACGATTACATCGCAGCCCAGTGGATTAGTCGCCGCCGCAGCCGTCCAAAAAGTGCAGCAGCAGATGGATAATATCCTGCCGGCGAGCGACGTGTGAATCAATAGACGTGAATAAAGGTGTTATTAGGAGCCGCATTGTATCGCCTGGCCGTGGTTTAGGGATAATGATAATGGGATTGTAGCGCAGGGAACATTGGAGCGATAATATTAAGTGCAGGCATTACGGCCAGGACGGCGGCCCCGGGAAAGCCAGAGGCAGTTAAACGCCTTATCTCTATAACGAATTAGCCGTAAACTCAGATCTCCCGCTTTATCTTTATACCCCATTACAATAACACGCTGTTACTCGGTATATGATGACTGGCGGCGGAAATAAACATGTGGCATTTTATACCGTCTGTAAATATTCCTCTAACAATGTTCCTAGTTACGGATCGTCAATTTAAGAGCGCACCGTAACAACAACTATGTATGTAGTCATACGCTCATCTGATCAGAGCCCTCTGCACCTTCATTTTTCTATTAAAAAAAAAATTATATATACACACACACACACTGTATACACACACACACAATCGAGGAATGGGGCTGCAGCACATAGGGCTCGGGAAATGGGGCAGCAACATATGGGACGGCGACAGACAGGGCTTGAGGAATGAGGCTGCGACAGACAGGGCTTGAGAAATGGGATGGCGACACACGGGGCTAGAGGAATGGGGCTGCGGCACATGGGTTTAGAGGAATGGAGTCGCAGTACACGGGGCTAAAGGAATGGGGCAGTGGCACACGGGGCTAGAAGAATGAGGCTGTGGCACATGGGGTTAGAGGAGTTGGGCAGCGGCACACAGGGCTACAAAGGTGGGGCTGCGGCACATTGGGCTAGAGGAGTGGGGCAGTGGCACACGGGGCTTGAGGAATGGAGTGGTGGCACACGGAGCTAGAGGAAATGGGGCAGCGGTACACAGCTAGAGGAATGGGGCAGCGGCACACAAAGCTAGAGGAATGGGGCGGTGGCACACAGGGCTAGAGGAGTGGGGTTGCGGCACATAGGGCTAGAGGAGTGGGGCTGCGGCACACAGGGCTAGAGGAGCGGGGCTGCGGCACACGGGGCTAGAGGAGGGGGGCTGCGGCACATGGGGCTAGAGGAGTGGGGCTGTGGCACATGGGGCTAGGAGCGGGGCTGCGGCACACAGGGCTAGAGGAGGGGGGCTGCGGCACACAGGGCTAGAGGAGTGGGGCTGTGGCACACAGGGCTAGAGGAGGGGGGCTGCGGCACACGGGGCTAGAGGAGGGGGGCTGCGGCACATGGGGCTAGAGGACTGGGGCAGTGACACAGGAGGCTAGAGGAGTGGGGCTGCGGCACACGGGGCTCGAGGAATGGAGCGGCGACACACGGGACTAGAGGAAGGGGGCAGTGGCACGCGGGGCTAGAGGAGTGGGGCAGCGGCACACACGGCTAGAGGAATGGAGCGGCGGCAAACGGGGCTTGAGGAATGGGCATGTGGAACACGGGACTTGAGGAATGAGGCAGTGGCATACGGGGCTAGAAGAATGAGGCTGTGGTACATTGAGTTAGAGAAATCTGGCTCTGGCACAATAGGGTAGAGGTATGGGGTGTATGTGGCCAATGGGGGTGAGAAGGACAGCCCCAAGCTACCATGATGTGAAAGGTAGGGGCAAAGGAATAATGGGGTAGATGTCTCTCCTCTTGTAGGTTCTCCACATTGACTCCAACTGGCTACGTGGTTCATCTAGCGCTGAATGAACGTCAGCTGCGCATGACACGTTTCACCCCTCCCAGGGGCTTCTTCAAGGCATTTTCCTTGTGCCTTTTTTATTACCCCCACCTAGAGACAGGGATTCGGTCACACTAGAAAGGTCTTGTCTTGGTACATGATCCACCAGTATGTCAAGATCAGCAGGTCCTACTCTGCCCTCAACACGTTTATCTTGACCAGGTTCATTTTTGGTTAAGCCCCTCACCCCACCTCCCCTAGACTCTGGGGCAAAGAACAAAGTCTACATGGTGTATAACACAGCAGTAGAACCAGCACTGCAAGTGTATTCCACAATTTCAAAGTAGGGTAAGACCCAACAATATTGGGGTACTCTGACAGAGAGCAGCTGTGACGCTCTACCTCCATGTGGTGTGACCATATCTCCAGTTTTTCCATAAATTGAGGCAATTTCGGCAGTTTCACGCCCAATCAATGCACGTTCTGGATTATTCTTAATAAATCCTAATTTTTTAAAATATTTTTTGCAGCCTGGTCATTATGTCACCCCCAATCTATTCAAGCTTATATCCCCCCCCAGAATCCTTGGCGTGTAATATTGTGTACGAGCCGGCTGAATAAGACATCTATCCGGTCGGCCCGCAGCTTTATCTGTGTATTCAGCTGTTGTCACGCAGTTATGTACGTCTCATCACTGAGCGGAATAAATTACATGTGTCATGTTTTAAATTAATAATAAATCGTATGTTTTCGTAGATATAAACCCTCCAATCCACCTACTGGAAAGCTTTATATTTTATCTTTAATTCTTGCCATTAAAATAATTTGTTTCTGCTCTTCCTAGAAATAATACCTATACACGGCTCGGGAAGCATTCCTAGTAATAATATATAAGAATGCTCTCTAGTTACACTGCGCGCATGATATAACTAACAATCAGGGGTCAAGATCTAACAGAAATAAGCGTGGGAACTCAACAAAATACATTCCCCCAACTAATCATTGTCACATGTAACCCCCACCCAGCGATCAAATTCTAAATTAATTGCGCTGTATACATACACTGGGTTATAGGGAATTAAAATAATAATAAATACTGTATTTTAGACACATACGAAATGACTGAACATAAATCAGAGCAGCAGACAGTTTGGGCAGAAAGGGAACTGTTAAATTTGAGTCTTAATCAAATTAAAACAGATTCCCTAATATAATTACCATATATGAAATTTCAATAGATCGTTTTCTTCCCATATATCAAAGATGAAGTAAGGTGCTGTGCGTCTCTGATCAGAGGAGATGATAGAAACAACCACACCGAGCTATGGAAGATCAACATCTGACTAGCTCGTGGTCTGTCAGACCCGTTTATTATTTCAACATCCAATAGAAATGTTCGTTATAGAAAAGAGCTTCATGTCCACTCCTAACATAAATAGGAATGTGATATAACAGCCAATCAGAGCAGATACATTTCTACATCATGTAACAAAGATTTTGCGGGCATTTCTAAGTTAACACAGGATATCTATTTCAATCACCCCGCTGACCAGCCTCGAGAGGAAACGAAAATGAACAAACACCGTACTGGAACAAGAAGGAGGGGGGGGGGAATTTCACGCTAATGCATATTGAAATATGGCACGTATTTCAATTATAGGACATTTATAATCCTACAGAAAATTTAAATCTAACAGGAACTGCGTTCCCTCTGCAAAGAAAGTGAAGGAACTGCGTTCCGTCTGCAAAGAAAGCGAAGGAACTGCCTTCCCTCTGCAAAGATAGTGAAGGAACTGCCTTCCCTCTGCAAAGATAGTGAAGGAACTGCGTTCCCTCTGCAAAGATAGTGAAGGAACTGCGTTCCCTCTTCAAAGATAGTGAAGGAACTGCGTTCCCTCTGCAAAGATAGTGAAGTAACTGTGTTCCCTCTGCAAAGATAGTGAAGGAACTGCGTTCCCTCTGCAAAGATAGTGAAGGAACTGTGTTCCCTCTTCAAAGATAGTGAAGGAACTGCATTCCCTCTGCAAAGATAGTGAAGGAACTGTGTTCCCTCTGCAAAGATAGTGAAGGAACTGTGTTCCCTCTTCAAAGATAGTGAAGGAACTGCCTTCCCTCTGCAAAGATAGTGAAGGAACTGCGTTCCCTCTGCAAAGATAGTGAAGGAACTGCCTTCCCTCTGCAAAGATAGTGAAGGAACTGCGTTCCCTCTTCAAAGATAGTGAAGGAACTGCCTTCCCTCTTCAAAGATAGTGAAGGAACTGCGTTCCTCTGCAAAGATAGTGAAGGAACTGCCTTCCCTCTGCAAAGATAGTGAAGGAACTGCGTTCCCTCTTCAAAGATAGTGAAGGAACTGCCTTCCCTCTTCAAAGATAGTGAAGGACTGCGTTCCCTCTTCAAAGATAGTGAAGAACTGCGTTCCTCTGCAAAGATAGTGAAGGAACTGCCTTCCCTCTGCAAAGATAGTGAAGGAACTGCGTTCCTCTTCAAAGATAGTGAAGGAACTGCGTTCCCTCTGCAAAGATAGTGAAGAACTGCCTTCCCTCTGCAAAGATAGTGAAGAACTGCCTTCCCTCTGCAAAGATAGTGAATGAACTGTGTTCCCTCTGCAAAGATAGTGAAGGAACTGTGTTCCCTCTTCAAAGATAGTGAAGGAACTGCATTCCCTCTTCAAAGATAGTGAAGTAACTGTGTTCCCTCTTCAAAGATAGTGAAGTAACTGTGTTCCCTCTTCAAAGATAGTGAAGTAACTGCCTTCCCTCTGCAAGATAGTGAAGTAACTGTATTCCTATGCGCTCACGTTTGACATGACCCCCTGGTAAACATCCAAATACATACCTTGGACAGGATAATTGTTCGTTTTCCACATTTTAAAATCAAGTCTATTTTTATTCACGTATCTCCATAGAAGTAACACTAATTATATATATGTCACTATTCCGTTTTTCGAACATTAAATTTCATCTAATGTTTTTCACATAGTAAAGCAAATTAAAAATAAAATGAAGATGCCATCGCACTAGTCTTTTGTTTTTTTTACTACCTTCTTTCAGGTGCGGTCCAACCACAGATACAGAAGACACTCATTATGGTAGATCATGGTATATTAAAGTTTTTCGAGTTTGATTTATATAAAGAGACAAAACTTTGATCCTATTTTATGTGAATTTCTCTGCACCTGGGCATAGGGATTAAGGATCAGAATATTTATGCGGTGGCTGTCCTACAGTGTGTGTGTGTGTGTGTGTGTGTGTGTGTGTGTGTGTGTGTGTGTGTGTGTGTGTGTGTGTGTGTGTGTGTGTGTGTGTTGTGTGTGTGTGTGTGTGTGTGGTGTGTGTGTGTGTGTGTTATATATATGTAAAACAAACCACGGGGAGGGGGGGGTGCATCTTAGACTTTAAATACAAAACACCAAAAAAGAGCACTCCATATCAATGACCACCTTCACCACCATTTTCTGCAACAAAAAAACACATTTCAAAAAACCTGAGGTAAAATGATGGGGATTCAGTTCACAAAGTATGATCATAGTTTGCGTAAGCCTGTCACAGTCGCCAATGTACCCCATCGTTGACATGTCCTATCTAACTTGACTGTATCTGCATTTACAGGTTTAACTCACCCTGGAGCTCCCCAGCAGGCACTGGGCTGCATAGGCTGTCACGGTGGGGACACACCCGTGAACAGGGAGGGGTGCATACCCAAGACAGCTGTCAGCTCTCCATATGTATAAAACAAACCACAGGGGGTGTCCCACCGTGACAGCCTATGAAGGCCAGTGCCTGCTGGGGAGCTCCAGGGTGAGTTAAACCTGTAAATGCAGATACAGTCAAGTTAGATAGGACATGTCAACGATGGGGTACATTGGCGACTGTGACAGGCTTACGCAAATTATGATCATACTTTGTGAACTGAATCCCCATCATTTTACCTCAGGTTTTTTGAATTTTTGAAATGTGTTTTTTTGTTGCAGAAAATGGTGGATGAAGGTGGTCATTGATAAGGAGTGCTCTTTTTTGGTGTTTTGTGTATATATATAATACAGGCCTCAAAATTCCACTCGCCTGCTCGCCTTTGGCGAGTGGAAATCACATGAGGGCGAGTAGGAATGCAGAGGCAGGGCAGGATAAGGCTAGGGTCAGACTGGGGCAGTGCGAACGCGCTTGCAGGCGCACTAAATCACGGCCGTAGTAGCAGCACATGACGGCCAATATACGCAGTACGGGCGTACAAAAGTGCGTCCACGCCGCGCAACCGGCAAATGAACGCATTTTTCGTACAACGTGATACCGCTAGCACAGACGTACAGAGTGCGCTGCGGCCGCATAGCAGCGTGTGTGCGTGATTAGGAGACGTCAGACGCTGCTATTGTGCGGCCTACATCACGTCCAAACAGCCAAAGTTTCCAGGTTTTGTTGGAGCGTACCTGCGACTGTCGAAAATGTCTGCTGGACCAGAGATCGACGTGGAGAGGCTGATCAGCGCTGTGGGGGAGCATCCTGAGATATGGGACACGGCCTGCGACAGGTACAAAGACAAGGGAAAGAAGGCCAGCGCATGGGTCGTGGTGTCCCGTGTCGTGTACCCTGATTATGATACGTGGTCCGAGAAAGAGCAGCATATCCAGAGTGAGTATTTGATTATTTTATTCATAATCCCATACATGTAAGTCACAATAATAATAATAAAAAAAATATGTAATCATTGAGGTGAAATCTCAAATGCTCCCCAGCTGCCAGGCACCTGACCTGCATCACTCGTAAAATAATTAGACAGAGCATCGCGAAACCTGTTGCTGTATCTATTCACAGCTATGATGTCATCGTTCACATCATCTTCAAGACCGACAACTGTGAGGGTATCATCAAAATTAAAACCATCCCTGGCACGCACATAATTATGTAGGATGCAACAGCATTTGACTATATCAACAGAATTCAACATGTACATCAAGCGGTCTATGTAAAATCCTCCACTTGTTGGTCAGTATGCCAAAGCTACACTCCACATACCGTCTCACCCGCGACAGCCTATAATTAAAAACCCGCTTCTTCACATTCAGGTGTGTCCCTGAGTAGGGCCTTAGGAGGTGTGTGGATAGTCCGAATGCTTCATCACCCACGAAGGCATAGGGGACTGCCACGTCACTGCCGTGCAATGGTGCGGGTCTGGGGATGTTCACGGTCCCACTCTCAATTTCATTCCACAGTGTGTAGTTCCTGAACAGTGTGGAGTCAGAGTCCTTGCCGTATAAACCGACATCCACATAGACAAAACTATAGTTGGCATCTGCCACCGCCAGTAGGCCAATGGAAAAGTAATGTTTATAATTCTGATACAGTGAGCCACTGTGCGGTGGCTTCACTATGCGGACATGTTTGCCATCCACGGCTCCCAGGCAGTTTGGAAAGTTGGCTCTCTCCCAGAATCCTGCTGCAATTTCTAGACATGCCTTGTGTGTCGGTTTTGGCAAACATTGGTCCTTCATGGTTTCCCATATTGTTTGGCACACCTTGCGGACGATCTCACCAGCTGTTGATCTGCCAATGCGGAAGTTGTAATGCAGATCCTTCAAACTGCATCCACTAGCGAGATACCTAGAAGACAAAACAAAACTGTTTGAATATGATCACATACCATGAACACAAGCTAATGTCACACTCATCATGTTTTGCAGCACAAGAGGCGATGAACAAATGGCGCACAGTACGTGACAATTATACGCGGGTGCAGAAGAAGCAAGCCATGGCTGCGTGCTCTGGAGCTGGTTCCAAAAAGGTCCGTGGATACATCTATACAGAGCAAATGTCGTTCCTCCGAAGGACCCAGGAGCCGCGCAGTAGCGCCAGCAGCATCGACCAGCCATCCACCTCCAGCTCACAGGTCCAACACATGGTGCCAGGAGGTTCTGCCAGCTGCCAGGAGGAGGTGAACCGGGTGGTGCAGAGTGCAACTGGAGGAGGATGTGGAGACAGGACAGGTGGCAGGTACCGCAACAACGGTCAGCACCAGACCTGCACAGAAGAGAAGGGGACCAGCTACAGACCTGGAGCAGGCCATGGTTACCTTCATGGAGGCTCAAACCAACCATCCACACCAACGCTGCATGCTTGCGGACCCATGGACATGTCATTCTTCAATTCCTGTATGATCCTCCTCAACAAGATGAGCGAGGCTGAGAAGGTGGAGTACCGGCGCAGATCTCTGGCAATATTGGACGACATCCTTTCCCGTCCCCATCACGCAGCCGGTTACAATGCTGTGCCACAATCCACCAATGCCAGTGGATCTTCCCTCCCAGTGAGGTGCTGTCCACCCACCCAGCCATGCCCCCTGTAGCCAGGCCACACACAGAGTCGGAGTCCTGCTCTAGCCACACCACCGGCCCTCATGACCCAGATGCTCGGCGGTATCATGATCTGTGATACATGTCATGGATATGTTTTAGTTTGTTTGTCATGTGTTATTTGGTTTGATGTTTAATATATCATGACCTTCAGTTAACAAGTATAATATATGTCGAGAATATATTACTGTTATTTTATTTCATGTTTCATATATATTATTATTTTGGTCTACATTGTTGTCGGAGTCATTTATGATTATGTACGTGTGATATGATGCTGTGTGTGTGTGTGTATGCATGTGACAGTGGGCATGTGACTACAGACATGATGCACTCATGTCAGGTGACTGGCAGCGATGTCATGTATGCAGGTGTTTGACAGTACGTACCGCAAAGTGATGACCAGCATCTCCTCCGGTGGTATGGCGGCCCTCAGTTGGTGTCCCTCTTGGTCAGTGGCTCGCGTACCCGCGACAACAGTTCATCAAAGGAGGGGATGGACATCCGCATGTAGTTGAAAAACTTCACGGGGTCCCTCTCTCGCAGTGGCCTGTACAGCGTCACAAAGTGTCCATGCGTGGGTCTGGCAGCGTTAATTTGATGAACCCAGGTTCGCCGCTTTCTCTTCCTCTTAAGGTACAGGTACCCCATCGCACCAAACACAAAGACGTGTGCAGGATCCATCTTTGAAAACGCCACCATACCCAAAATGGCTTTTCATAACCCTACCCCTTATTTTTTCATTTCTCAATTAATTAGATTCATCAGATTTTCCTTTTTTTTTACAGCTCCGTCATGAAATACGTCCAGAATTGCGCATCGTCTGACCGCTTTCGTGTATTCCGTGAAAAAATGCGTTCGCACCAACGTACGTTTTGACGCTGGACGTCAGAAATGCGTTCGTCTGACCCTGGCCTTAGGGGTTAGGTGTGGCAACTAGTGGCGAGTAACTCTTAAGGCCTGGCTAGTAGATTGGGACTTTAAATTTTGAGCCCTGTGTGTATATATACATATATATATATATATATATATACATACTCTAAAATAAATACATATATGTATTTATTGTAGTTTTGGAGTTTGTTTATATGTAGTTATTGCATTTTATATATATATATATATATTGTAGTTTTGGAGGATGAGTGTATATATGTATATATGTGTGTATGTATTTTTTGGGCTTTGATTATATATATATATATTTATATTTATTGCAGTTTTGGAGTACGGTAAATAGGTTTATGCATTAATTCTGTTTTTCTATGTAGGTACTTATTGTTAATTTATGTATAAATATACAGAAACAGCGTATGGTATGTATGTATTTATTTTTATTTATGTTTTTGTTGTTGTTTTTTTCGGTTCATATGGATTACCCTTATTAATAATAAACACCATTCTCACTTTTTGCTCCGCGCTGCCGCTCATTGTTTCACTTGTGCGTTATGTTTTCTTTGCTGCCGTCTCGCCTCTCAGAGGAATCAACGTCAGCGGAAAAAAATTGACAGCGAGCAGAAAGACAAAATTAGGGCGATTGTAGAAAAAGAAAAAAAATCAATCTTAAACGGATATTCCAGTAATGGTCAATTGTCCCTTAACTATATATATATATTCTAACACACTAACTGCTACTGCGTCACGATTTCTCTTGTAATTATTTGGCCAGACTATTCATAGATAACAGAGCAGCTTCTCTGCCTCTCTCCCTCTGTAACCTGATCCCCCTCCTTCCCCAGATTTCCTCACTAGCTGAATAAAAGGCAAAATCTCTCTCCCCCTGCTGTGAGCATAGAAAGATAAGGAGCAGTGTGCAGAGGGAGTCTGCAGTGTGCTGGAGGCGGCTGTGTAGGCAGAAACTGAAAGTAAGTCATTTCAGTTGCTAAAATGCTGCTTTTACCAGACTGTATTTGTAAAGGCAAGCTTTAACATTGATTAAAATGTCCCTGTAAGTTCTCTTCAGAATGGGGTTTAACCCCTTCACTACCAAGTGATTTTCCAAAAACAACAAACAGGTTTTTTTGGAAAATAATTTTTGAATGAATTATTCACATACAGTGAATACCAGTGAGTTACCAGGAAAGGCTTAATGATCTTAACATGTACAGCTTGGAAAAAAGACGAGACAGAGGAGATATGATAGAAACATTTAAATACGTAAAGGGAATCCACAAGGTAGAGGAAAGGAGTATATTTAAAAGGAAACAAAGTAGCAAAACAAGAGGACATAGTCTTAGATTAGAGGGGCAAAGGTTTAAAAGTAACATCAGGAAGCATTATTTTACTGAGAGGGTGGTGGATACATGGAACAGTCTTCCAGTTGAAGTGGTAGAGGCCAAAACAGTAATTGAATTTAAGCAAGCATGGGATAGGCATAAGGCTATCCTAAACAAAAGATAAATCCAGGTAAAGTATCCATGTAATTGGGCAGACTAGATGGGCCGAAAGTTCTTATCTGCCGACATTTTTCTATGTTTCTACAGTAAGAAATATTTGAGAATATTCCCAGTGTATTCCTTGCTGTAATATCCTCCTTGGCCATCTGCTGGCCAAAAGGAGTTACTGCAGCTCAGGTCTCTTTGCAGGACCAGCTGGGGAGATGACAGTCAGACACATTCCCAGCTGGTGTAAAAAAGCGTCGGCGCCTCAGGCATCATGCCCACGGTGGTAAACCTTTAGGGGCGTGTTCTGGAGCCCAAATGCAAAGGAAATCCGTGTGCAACAAGTGAATTTAATTTGCAATGATACAGCGCAGCACCAGATCGTGTTTACGTAATCTCGGGGTGCTGTGTCTGCTACTAAGTGTATACAGGATCATGGTAGTGAAGGGGTTAAGCCAAATGTATAGGCACTGAGGTTCAGCAGTTGCTTTTGGAATAAACCTCCCATCACTCGCTAGCGGTTGGAGAATCTGAGGCTCTCGCTGTTGCGCACAGGCCTTAAAGCCTCGCTGTACGCGTATGTGGACTCGCCGGTACCGGTAAAAGTGTCAGATTAACCCGGGAAGGTTACACCTGAGCTCGGCTGCACCTCCATTCGGATCCTGAATTAATATCCCGCAGGAGAAGCTCTCGCCGCCGAGGCCGCGCATGTATAATTACCGAGAATTGTCAGGATTAATAAAGCCGGAGCCTGGTGATTAATGACACGGGGAGAGGGAGGGGGCGTTACGCTCTTTGAAACTTTATTCCGTTAACCCCAGCTGCGACCTGGCGATGTCACGCGCATTTACCATCAAAAGTACAAAAAAAACCATGAAAAACAAAAAAAAAATCATTTTTATTTTGATTTATCCTTCGCCGGACCTCTTCATTCCCCCCCGAGCAGACGTTCACACGTCGCCTGGTCCCAGTGGCGGCTTACTGAGACAAGTATATCAGCCATGTTTTCCTGGACACGTATTACTATTTCGTGCAGAGGGGGAGCACAGGGAAAAGTGCTGCCCTGCAACATGTATAATTCATATGCTGTCTGAAGGAAATCAGGGCAGGTCACCTGGGATTCCTTACTTGCAGCGTATGGATTATACATGCTGCAGGGTGGCTTTTTTCATGCACTGCCCATCAGCATGGATAAATTATACGTGTACAGGAAAACATGGAGGATCTGGCAACTCTAGCATGCAGGTGTAAGACTCCTCCATATATTCAGGGTGTGCAGGTGTATAACAGAGCTGCACAGCAGCAAAAAATCTCCCAGCAAGGAGTCCGTAAAGTATAATAAATGCCGCCAGAAATCGCTCGCTGTGAATAAGACACTTTGCTCTTGTTCTAAACGAGATTTTACTGACATAAATGACCCCGTCAAGTCGTGACGTCATCTCAAAACTCTGGAAATAGCCTTGTGTCTGGCTCCGCCTCCAGCGCCATTCCCTAAAAAGTGAGCAACATGGTTACAGCTGGACATTTCAGTAAGGGGCGAACTTTCCACCATTGGGGTTTATTGGTACATCAATTCTCTTTAATAAAAATGAAGGCTCCTCCAGAATCGGCAGCGCCGCACACAGACACGTACGTGATGTATGTGAGCGAGATTGGGGTTGTTTTGTAGCTTTTAATGATGATTAATCACACTTGATAACATACAGCGCTGCGGATCTGCCCTTTAAATACCACACGTTGGGTCTAATTGGACGGATAAAGGTCTCGCGTGTAGAAATAAGGAGTGAGCCGAGAAGTGGCCGGATCACGCTGAGCATCCGTTCCGTGTATCTCGAGTGATCCTTAGGGGGCGGCAGGGACGGTCCATCGCAGCATTCAGCGAGGAAACGGGCAATGTGATATATAATCCTCTACCACAGCGCTGTAAAACTCAGGCGCCACAGATATTGATGCCTACAGTTCCCAGAATTCTTTCAATGCAACAGATGGACAGGGAATCATGGGAGATGTAGTTCAAAAAACATCTGGGTGGCATGAGTTGGAGCCATGCTCTACCAGGTGCATTTTAAGGGAAAATCAACAGTTGTAGTTTGTAGGGTCTTGTTTTGAGAGGTTATTCACAAACCGAATTGGCCTGGAATTGCACCGGATGGTGAATTTCTCAGTTCGGTGCAATTTAGGGTTAATTCTCCAAATACTGGCGAATTGAAAGGGAAATACGGTGCATATGGTGGCAATTCGGCAGCACCGAAATTGCCCCTTAGAAGACTATTGTGTCTTCTATTCACAGAACGCCGAATTTCCGGCGAAATTAACTGATTCTTTGGTGATTTCAATTCGACAGGTTTAAACAGGCGAATCCCATGGGATTTATTCAATGCAATAAATGGAATATCTTTCTTCTTTTTTTAAAGACCTTTCTAAGATCTTTATTCTTTTTTTGCAGAAAGTTTATTTTTATTTTTTAATATTTATTTATTTTTATAATATTATTTTTTATTTAGAACACCTTTTTGTATCTTTTGTATTTTTTAGACAATATTTTTATTTTTCTTATTTTTAAAAAACTTTTTTATTTTGTAACAGACCTTTTTTATCTTTTTTTTAAAAAAAATTACATTTTTTTTATTATTCGGATACATTTTATTGATTTATTCTCCTATTAGTATATATTTGATGTAATTCACCAATGACAATTCGGCGGCACTGAAATTGCCCCTTAGAAGACTATTGTGTCTTCTATTCACAGAATAGACCTCTTAGAGAGAGTTCAGAGAAGGGCTACTAAAATGGTGTACGGCTTGAAGGAGAAAAGTTACCAGGAAAGGCTTAATGATCTTAACATGTACAGCTTGGAAAAAAGACGAGACAGAGGAGATATGATAGAAACATTTAAATACGTAAAGGGAATCCACAAGGTAGAGGAAGGGAGTATATTTAAAAGGAAACAAAGTAGCAAAACAAGAGGACATAGTCTTAGATTAGAGGGGCAAAGGTTTAAAAGTAACATCAGGAAGCATTATTTTACTGAGAGGGTGGTGGATACATGGAACAGTCTTCCAGTAGAAGTGGTAGAGGCCAAAACAGTAATTGAATTTAAGCAGGCATGGGATAGGCATAAGGCTATCCTAAACAAAAGATAAATCCAGGTAAAGTATCCATGTAATTGGGCAGACTAGATGGGCCGAAAGGTTCTTATCTGCCGACATTTTTCTATGTTTCTATGTTTCTATGTTTCTAGAATGCCGAATTTTCGGTGAAATTAACAGATTTTTTTTGGTGATTTCAATTCAACAGGTTTAAACAGGACGAATCCCATGGGATTTATTCAATGCAATAAATGGAATATCTTTCTTCTTTTTTTTAAAGACCTTTCTAAGATCTTTATTCTTTTTTTGCAGAAAGTTTATTTTTATTTTTTATTATTTATTTTTATAATATTATTTTTTATTTAGAACACCTTTTTGTATCTTTTGTATTTTTTAGACAATATTTTTATTTTTCTTATTTTTAAAAACTTTTTTATTTTGTAACAGACCTTTTTTATCTTTTTTTAAAAAAATTACTTTTTTATTATTCGGATACATTTTATTGATTTATCCTCCTATTAGTATAAATTTGATGTAATTCACAGATAACAATTCGGTGGCACTGAAATTGTCCCTTAAAAGACTATTGTGTCTTCTATTCACAGAACGCCGAATTTTTTGGTGAAAATAAAAGATTTTTGGTGATTTCAATTCAACAGGTTTAAACAGGCGAATCCCATTGGTTTCATGCAATAACTGGAATATCTTTCTTCTTTTCTTTTTTTCCTTATTTTTTATTAAAGACCGTTTATTCTTTTTTTGCAGAAAGATTTATTTTTTACTGTTTATTTATTATTTTTATTATATAGTTCTTTTAGAACACCTTTTTGTATCTTTTGTATTTTTTTTTAGACAATATTTTTGTTTTTATTATTTTTTTTAAATACTTTTTTTATTTTGTAACAGACCTTTTTATTCTTTTTTTAAAAAAATTACTTTTTTATTATTATTTGGACACATTTTATTGATTTATACTCCTATTAGTATAAATTCGATGGAATTCACTGACAATTCGGCGGTTTTCGCTGACTTCTGATAGCTGCTTTGGCGACTCCAATTTCGCCAAAATACGGTGACCATTCGCCAAATAGCGAATGCACTGTATTTTCGGCAAAAACAGAGTTTCTGAAATGCGGCAAAATTGCGTGCTTTGTGTACAGACCCTATAGTTATATTGAAATACATATTATGTGGAAGGAAGGAGAATAAACAGAATATTGGACTTTTCTCATGAAGGCTCTCGTAAATCTCTGGGAATTATGGGACTTGTGGCCAAAAGATGGCTGAAACTGTGGCATTCGTGACATGGGGTGTCTCCAAAGTGCATAATCGCCAGAAATTTGACCCAAAAATAAAATACAGCCATTAGCTAAATGTAATCAGATATTATGGGGTGGGTTATTTCACATTGGAGCAACTTGTGCAACCTCTGCAAGAGAGGGAACATAGAGGAAAAAACTGTTACAATGTTTCCAAAACAGACTCTACCCAACATCGCGCCGTTCGTTGAGGTTAAACGCGGAGCCTCCTCCTTTCCCTTTTTTTGTTTGAGGTCGTCGGGAACACAAAACGCGGCGGCTGTCATCACTACTAGACTGTGAGATGTTAGCGGACATGCCCGGGTGAGCGTACAACTCATTTTACAGCCTGATCTGAAACCTGTCCGTTCAGTTTTACATCAAGGGCCGACGCGGGAAAGTCTGTCTCGGTTACCTCCCGCGAGAGATGCTGCGGGTGCTGTGGGTTCATTAACGCTGCTTCCTCTGCCTCGACATCTTCTAATAAGATCCTGGAGATCCTCGTCGTGGAGGCTTCGAAAGCCAGAAGCTTTGGATCAGGTTCCATTATGCGGCTCTACATTCCGACTCACACGTGTAACCAGAATATTACCGAATGTCACCGGAAGAGTGATGTCTTCCCGGCTCCGATCCCCAGACATGATGACACTAGAGACAACAAAATGTCACCTGTGCAGTGTCCACCTCCAACTGCCTGGCGACCTCCTAAACAGCTTTCTCAAAGACAATTCCCGTTTATCCTGTGGCTATTCTCCATTCAGCGTTGTTCCACCATTGTTTACAACACCGGTGAATATACTCTGGAGAATTTTAAAGTGGCGATTTCTATTGAAATACGGTGAAAGCACATGTGATAACAAACGCTGGACAACTTTGACTGAAACAGCGCCGGAAACTACAGTGGAACCTACACTGAATAACTTTGGCAGATACATCGGTGGAAATCCCACCAAAGCGTATGGTGAGAACTACTCAAGGCCACTAAAGCAGAAAGTAAGGTGGTGGAAAGGTCAGTGTAAGCCACATTGAAAGCCATGGTGAGAACTACTCTAGACCACCAAGACAGACACTACCAAAAACCGGTGAGAACTACGCTAGACAGCTACGGTAGAAACTATGTTAGAAAGATCTGTGGAAACCCCCTGTAAACTACAGTGAGAACTACTCTTGGCCACTAAATCAGAAACTATGGTTAAAAGATTGGTGGTAGCACCACTGAAAACTACAGTGAGAGCTACTTTAGACCACTACGGAAGAAATCCAGCTGAAAGGTATGGTGAGAACTACTTAAGACCACTAAGGCAGAAACTACACTGGAATGATCATTGGAAACCCCAAAAAGACTACAGTGAGGACCTCTCTAGACCACTAAGGCAGAAACTAAACTTGAATGACCAGTGGAAACCCCACCAAAGCTATGGTGAGTCCTACTCTAGACCACTACGGCAGAAACTAGGGTAGGAAGAACGGTGAAAACTATGAACAACCATGGTAGAAGTTCCCTAAACAGTGAATTTATCGTAGTGTCACTGTAGATGATCCATCGTTGTAGAGGTCTATTCACAAAGCACCGAAATTGTATTTCCAGGAAACAAGTGTAGCGCTGTGTTTAATTTGTCCTTCTAAATTGAAATGATCTTGCCACTAGAGGGAGACGGATCATATATGTGTGAAAGACTATGCTGGACTTAAGGACTCTATCTCCCAGAAACCCTTGCGGAGGAAAAAGGTAGTGAGCGTGCTGGCGCCAGGAAAGAGGATCAGAGCATCGTGCACAGTGTGAGCAGAATGAGCAGAGCAGCGTGTGGAGTGAGACCTATGAGAGACACTGTCCGGGATCGAAACCAGGTTGGAGCGTGTATAGTCGGAGTTATCCAGTGCTGGAGATCGGGGAAAGAGTGTGCATCATCATGTATCACATTCTGCTGAGCAGTTCTGGCGACAAGCATGTTCCAGGAGGACCTCGAGTAAGGAGGCCGCGGACTGAACGGTGCGCAGGCGGCGGATCGATTCCTGGCTGCGGAGATTCGGCATCGGGAGAGTGGATTTCGTTGGCACCGGGTTCCAGTCGGCAGAGAGAGAGAGGGATCTTATAGTCGAGTCATCAGTTCGGGACAAGTTGTTCGCCGGATGGGTGAGAGGTCTCAAGGCCTGCAGCTTCCATAACAGTGCGCACTTATTTGATTGCTTCCAATTACAGGGCCCCAACGTTGACTAGTCAAAGATATTTTTGTTCGTTCACTGGCCAGTAAGTTTAATACCCGGGTACCCTAGGACACAAATTGATGAGCCTTTTTGAGCGGGACTTAAACCCACGAACGGGGTATTAACCGTTTCTCTTCTGATGCGTGTTTTCCGCGTTGCGTATCACGTCTTTCTTTCAAGTTAAATTGCTTCATGCCTAAAAGTATATGTGTATTCGATGCCACTTTATTGCTTCAGGAAAGTATATAATTTAGAAAATCCACAACCGTGTGCTGGTGTACACAGTAAATTGTTGGTGTGGTGAGACTATCCTGGGTTTATTCAGCGGCTCTTCCAGGGGTGAGCGCTACACAAGTTCTTTTTTTTTTTTTTTTTAAGAGATCCAAAATAAGAGGAATGCAGGCAACCAGATAATGGTATGACTGGTTTCATGGAGTCATATCTGTCTTCTGTCCCCACCATCCCCCGATTATGATGGCCAAACATTCCTCTCCAGTTATCAGCAACCTTGGCTGTCCCGAAGTTTCGGAGCTACTTCCCCCTTGCATTAGCTTGACTGAGCCTTATGGGCAAAGTTTCTCCAAAAACATCTAGTGGGCCAAGGTTGTTGTCCCCTGGCCAGGGCCATGACCCCATATTATTAATATTATTTTGAGGCAACGTTAGAGCCTGATAAAACAGATCTGCTTTCGGACTTGAGGCTTCCATCATTATCTCGTCCCGCACACCTTCAGTGAGCTCATACCCTGAATCAAAGTCCCCGAGGCCATTTTTGTTGGGCTGATTACAGAAGCTAACGCAGACCTTTCCTAATCAACAGCGTTCAGGACTTTCTTAGAGAAACAAAAGACATACTTTGCCCAGTGGGAATTTCCCCCTAACATACGATAAAATAGAAATATGAAATGTAATTATGTTCAGACCCGTGGACGTTTTTTCCAGTAGACGCAGACCTCCCCCAGTCCATCGTTCTATCAGAGTTTTATGCTTTCTCTAATTAGCTCATCATTAACATTGTATTTCATTAAGCGACGTGCCTGCAAAGTGTCACCCGGGAGGCCTGGATTGTCTTCAGGATGTACGGAATGGACAGCGGTGGCCAAGAGTCCTGGGGGGATCCAGCCCGCCTGTCCTATTAACCGCTCTCCAAGAACTGATTTTTTACATCCTCATCACAGACTGAATCTCATTCCGTGAATCTCTTCCTAGGAGTCTCGCCCTTTTACCCCAGCTTCACGCTCTGCCTCGGTATCATCCGGTGGATGTCTCTTTCAGCCGCAACACTATACTGCGCCAACGCATCATCTCTTACGCCCAGAAGATCAGTCCATCTCACATTATTTGTCTAGCTCCATCACTCGCTCTCGATTACTCAAACACTCTTGGTCCGGTCGGTACCTCTTCATCACTCGCAGACACTCTCCGCCAGCCTCGCTCTCTCCATTACTCGCACTCTCCCCCAGCCTCGCTCTCTCCATTACTCGCAGACACTCTCCCCCAGCCTCGCTCTCTCCATTACTCGCAGACACTCTCCCCCAGCCTCGCTCTCTCTATCACTCGCAGACACTCTCCCCCAGCCTCGCTCTCTCCATTACTCGCAGACACTCTCCCCCAGCCTCGCTCTCTCCATCACTCGCAGACACTCTCCCCAAGCCTCGCTCTCTCCATCACTCGCAGACACTCTCCCCCAGCCTCGCTCTCTCCATCACTCGCAGAGACTCTCTCCCAGCCTCGCTCTTTCCATCACTGGCAGACACTCTCCCCGAGCCTCACTCTCTCCATTACTCGCAGACACTCTCCCCTAGCCTCGCTCTCTTCATTACTCACAGACACTCTCCGAGCCTCACTCTCTCCATCACTCGCAGACACTCTCCCCAGTCTCTCTCTCCATTACTCGCAGACACTCTCCCCCAGCCTCGCTCTCCCCATCACTCGCAGACACTCTCCCCGAGCCTCGCTCTCTTCATTACTCGCAGACACTCTCCCCGAGCCTCGCTCTCTCCATCACTCGCAGACACTCTCCCCAAGCCTCGCTCTCTCCATCACTCGCAGAGACTCTCACCCAGCCTCGCTCTCTCCATCACTCGCAGACACTCTCCCCTAGCCTCTCGCTCTCTTCATTACACAGACACTCCCCCAGCCTCGCTCTCTCCATCACTCGCAGACACTCTCCCCAGCTTCACTCTCTCCATCGCTCGCAGACACTCTCCCCAACCTCACTCTCTCCATTACTCGCAGACACTCTCCCTCAACCTCACTCTCTCCATCACTCGCAGACACTCTCTCCATCACTCGCAGACACTCTCCCCAGCTTCACTCTCTCCATCACTCGCAGACACTCTCCCCAGCCTCACTCTCTCCATTACTCGCAGACACTCTCCCCCAGCCTCGCTCTCTCCATCACTCGCAGACACTCTCCCCGAGCCTCACTCTCTCCATTACTCGCAGACACTCTCCCCCAGCCTCGCTCTCTCCATCACTCGCACTCTCCCCCAGCCTCGCTCTCCCCATCACTCGCAGACACTCTCCCCCAGCCTCGCTCTCTCCATCACTGGCAGACACTCTCCCCCAGCCTCACTCTCTCCATTACTCGCAGACACTCTCCCCCAGCCTCGCTCTCTCCATTACTCGCAGACACTCTCCCCCAGCCTCGCTCTCTCCATTACTTGCAGACACTCTCCCCCAGCCTCGCTCTCTCCATTACTTGCAGACACTCTCCCTGAGCCTCGCTCTCTCCATCGCTCGCAGACACTCTCCCTCAACCTCACTCTCTCCATCACTCGCAGACACTCTCTCCATCACTCGCAGACACTCTCTCCATCACTCGCAGACACTCTCTCCATCACTCGCAGGCACTCTCCCCCAGCCTCACTCTCTCCATCGCTCGCAGGCACTCTCCCCGAGCCTCGCTCTCTCCATCGCTCGCAGGCACTCTCCCCCAGCCTCGCTCTCTCCATCACTGGCAGACACTCTCCCCCAGCCTCGCTCTCTCCATTACTCGCAGACACTCTCCCCCAGCCTCGCTCTCTCCATTACTTGCAGACACTCTCCCCCAGCCTCGCTCTCTCCATTACTTGCAGACACTCTCCCCCAGCCTCGCTCTCTCCATTACTTGCAGGCACTCTCCCTGAGCCTCGCTCTCTCCATCGCTCGCAGACACTCTCCCTCAACCTCACTCTCTCCATCACTCGCAGACACTCTCTCCATCACTCGCAGGCACTCTCCCCCAGCCTCACTCTCTCCATCGCTCGCAGGCACTCTCCCCCAGCCTCGCTCTCTCCATCACTCGCAGACACTCTCCCCGAGCCTCGCTCTCTCCATCGCTCGCAGGCACTCTCCCCGAGCCTCGCTCTCTCCATCGCTCGCAGGCACTCTCCCCGAGCCTCGCTCTTGGGCTCTCTCTCCGGTTTGTGCATTTTCCCAGTTTTATTTCAGTTCTGGGGCTCTATTCTGAGCTGGAGCGCAGCGGTCAGACTCCTCCTCTGGCTGTCACTTTGATGGATGAGGGCTGCAGGTTTTTAGGGTGTGTGAAGGCTCCTGGGGGATATAACCGATACAGAAAGCGAGCGGGCCCGAGATATCCGCACATGAACAATACCAGTAAACAAAGACAGATGCTGCGGTGGGGACCATAGATTTTGCATTATTGATCTACTGACACAAAAGCCCTTTGTCCCCGTTTCACAGCTTTCAATCGTTTCGGAGCTGGAAGGGCTGCGCTGGCGTATGGGGGGAAGTGCCCGCAGCGCCCTTGGCATCAATATTTGGGTTATTTCTGTGTAAGTGACACAGCGGTAACACGCTCTTAGCTCAAAAACACTTTTCTGGCCACAATCGCCTCTTATTGAGCGCTGGAAAAACTGCATTTTACCTTTTCTTCCCCAAATAGCAGCTATTTTTAACCAGTTACAAAACCCGAGCTACAAAACAAGAGGCTCAGTCACAGCGACCCATGTCATGCCCCCTCTGTGTATTGAGTAACACAGACATATCAGTAAATCCCAGACTCCCTGTATTGTGTCCTCTATGTGTAACACAGACATATCAGTAAATCCCAGACTCCCTGTATTGTGTACTCTCTGTGTAACACAGACATATCAGTAAATCCCAGACTCCCTGTATTGTGTCCTCTATGTGTAACACAGACATATCAGTAAATCCCAGACTCCCTGTATTGTGTCCTCTATGTGTAACACAGACATATCAGTAAATCCAAGACTCCCTGTATTGTGTCCTCTATGTGTAACACAGACATATCAGTAAATCCAAGACTCCCTGTATTGTGTCCTCTCTGTATAACACAGTCATATCAGTAAATCCCAGACTCCCTGTATTGTGTCCTCTATGTGTAACACAGACATATCAGTAAATCCCAGACTCCCTGTATTGTGTCCTCTATGTGTAACACAGACATATCAGTAAATCCCAGACTCCCTGTATTGTGTCCTCTGTGTAACACAGACATATCAGTAAATCCAAGACTCCCTGTATTGTGTCCTCTATGTGTAACACAGACATATCAGTAAATCCAAGACTCCCTGTATTGTGTCCTCTCTGTATAACACAGACATATCAGTAAATCCAAGACTCCCTGTATTGTGTCCTCTCTGTATAACACAGACATATCAGTAAATCCCAGACTCCCTGTATTGTGTCCTCTATGTGTAACACAGACATATCAGTAAATCCCAGACTCCCTGTATTGTGTCCTCTCTGTATAACACAGACATATCAGTAAATCCCAGACTCCCTGTATTGTGTCCTCTCTGTATAACACAGACAAATCAGTAAAT
The DNA here is from genome assembly GCA_009667805.1 of Leptobrachium leishanense. Classification (NCBI taxonomy): domain Eukaryota; kingdom Metazoa; phylum Chordata; class Amphibia; order Anura; family Megophryidae; genus Leptobrachium; species Leptobrachium leishanense. The sequence continues at coordinate 150,340,967 of CM019070.1, read as the reverse complement.
CCCAGACTCCCTGTATTGTGTCCTCTCTGTATAACACAGACATATCAGTAAATCCCAGACTCCCTGTATTGTGTCCTCTCTGTGTATTAGGTGCACTTCAGACTTATCAATAGATCCCCTTTTCAGTCTGTCTCCAGGTTTACCATTGAGGCGTGCGAGCCGCCATCTTTCTGACCTCCACGGTCCACCATGTTTTCCTAGATGCGTGTTGCTCCTTCATAGGGGGGGGGGCGCACGGGGAGGGATCTGCCCTGCAAAAGATATACATTGCAGGAGGGGGATTCGTCACCTAATCTAGGCAGTGCATTCGTGATCCCACCCTGATTAATCAATCGATTTCCTAAATTCTTCACCCAGCTCGGCAGCACTTTCCACACGCTGCCCGTCAGTATATAAATACACACACCATGGCGAGTCTGCCAAACCTAACTACGTATATGTGTGTCTGTAAATCTGTCTCTGCTTGGGTTGCCGGGTCGGCCATGTTTTCCTGGACACATATAATGGTATTCATGTTGATGTGCAGTGCATGTAAAATGCCACCCCGCAGCATGTGTAATCCAAACGCTGCAGGTAAGAAATCAAAGAGGAATCCCAGGTGACCTTGATTTCCTTCAAGTAGCATTTGTTGCTGGGCAGCACTTTTCCCCACGCTCAGTCTCTATCACTATGAAAAAGTAATGTGGGTCCAGGAAAACATGGCCGACCCGGCAACCCTAGTCTGCCCTTTGTATCAGGCTAAATGAGACAATCACACACTGCCTTTAAGGGGTTAAAACTCCCCTTTATTTCTCTATCTTTATCTCCAGTTTCACACTCCCAATGATTCATTGACACCTTTAAGAATGGCGGTTTATAAGTCCTCTGGCCAGCAGCCACAGATACTGCTTTTGGTGTACAGGCTGCTGCCCGATACAGACGCTCGTTGGCAGACAGTATGATGTATCGCCGCGGCACGTGACCTCATCAAGCAGAGTCACATAATTTGGTTTATTAGTATGTAATCTTTGTTTACACAAACACCGCCCATTTATGACACTGTGGCGCCGCTCGGTTTGCCCTGGAGGAACTAGGGTTGCCTGATTGGCCATGTTTTCCTGGACGCATATAATTTATTCATGCTGAGGGGGTAGCACGTGAAAAACACCACCCCGCAGCAAGTAGAATCCATACGCTGCAGGTAAGGAATCCCAGATGACATGCCTTGGTTTCCTTCTTGCAGCATATGAATTATACATGTTGCAGGGCAGCACTTCTCCCTGTGCTCCCCCTCTGCATAGGGTTTCCACCTGTCCAGGATTGACACAGACAGTTGGGGTTTTGAATTATGTGTCCAGTTTGGGTTTGGTTCGAAATCCCTACAACCAGGTTCCCTATTGCCAAAATCCCGACGGCCAATTTCTCAACACAGACAACTTCCAGACATCCAAAATCCCAGCGGCTAACACTAACCCTACTCCCTAACCCCCTAAACCTAGCCCTAACCCCCTAAACCTAGCCCTCTAAACCTAGCCCTAACCCCCCTAAACCTAGCCCTCTAAACCTAGCCCTAACCCCCCAAACCTAGCCCTAACCCCCAAACCTAACCCTAACCCTAACCCCCAAACCTAACCTTAACCCCCTAAATCTAGCCCTAACACCCTAAACCTACTCCTAACCCTAGCCATAACACTAACCCCCTAAACCTAGCCCTAACCCTAACCCCCTAAACCTAGTCCTAACCCCCTAAACCTAGCCATAACACTAACCCCCAAACCTAGCCATAACACTAACCCCCAAACCTAGCCATAACCCTAACCCCCTAAACCTAGCCCTAACCCCCTAAACCTAGCCATAACCCTAACCCCCTAAACCTAGCCCTAACTCTAACCCCCAAACCTAGCCCTAACCCCCTAAACTAGGCCTAACCCACCTAAACCTAACCCTAACCCCCTAAACCTAGCCCTAACCCCCTTAAACCTAGGGTTAGGGTGTTAGTATTAGGGTTAGCCGCTGGGATTATAGATGTCTGGAAATTGGCCGTGTAGGGAAGTTGGGATGTCCGGCACTTGTTCTGTCTGGAAGTTGGCCGTCGGGATGTTGGCATTAGGGAACCTGGCTGTGGGGATTTTGTCCAGCACCCGTCCAGTTTTATGATGAAGATGTAGCCTATTTTTTTGTATTATGTGTCCTGGTTTATCTGATCCAGATTTAGGCATTTTATTCATTTTTTTAATGAAGTGTTCAGGATTGGCTTTAAGAAAAGGTGGCAGCCCTACCTCTGCATGAAATAGTGATATGTGTTTGGGATGAGAGATACTCATCCTGTATGTGGATGAAAATCCAGGAGTCAACTAAGTACAAAGTTATATCGGTGAAACAAACAATTAATAACATATATATAGATTTACATAGTTACAGGTAACTATGACAGGTTAAAAATTTTAATTCCTGAGGTAATAGCCAGGCTGAAAAGTTACTTGCTGCTTCTGATTCCAAGTGGTCAACTACAAACCCCACAATTGCAACGGACCAAATCTCCACTAGCCCTACTTAAATCATCACTAACCCCAGGCGAGAGGGCGAGGTGGAAATTTAAACCCTGCATAGATCTAGATTTACGTAGAATAATTTAAATTTAGTAACCATATGTAAAATTCTAGGAGCTCGTGACTATAGGCTCGCCAGATCAGCCATGTTTTCCTGGACACATATTACTATTTCCTGTAGAGGGGAGAGCACAGGGAAAAGTGCTGCCCTGCAACATGTATAATTCATATACTGCAGGAAGGAAATCAAGGCAGTTCACCTGGGATTCCTTACCTGCAGCGTATGGATTATACATGCTGCGGGGTGGAAATTTTCATGCACTGCCCATCAGCATGAATAAATTATGTGTGTACAGGAAAACATGGGTCGACCCGGCGCAACCCCTGGATTCATCGAGCTCTGTTATTTAGACATACACGCAGGTCTATATTTTAGGCTTCATTTTACACACAACTTTCTATTCCTTTCTACAGGATGTCGCCATCTTGGAGATATCGCTGCAAGCCAGTCCAATCAGAGCTGCCAATGTTTACCTGTCAGAAAAGCCAGCCTATAGGAGACAGGCAACGGCGGCGGGCTTTGACAAGCAAGCATGGCAGGTGCACCTCAACCAATTTTTCTTTTTTTTTTTCTAACAATCTTCTCAGCTGGGTGAACGTCTGGCCAGTATTTAGCTTCATTATTATTTTTCCCCTCTCGTCAGGTAGGGTTGTCAGGGAACGGAAATAGACATAGGGCCCTATTACATTCTTCATGCACAATTGTGTGCGCGCGCAAAAATGCATTAACGCAAGGGGCAAAATCCTTTGCGCTGAACGTTGTATTATGACGTTCGCGCACAAAATGAGCGTTAACGTCTAACGCGAGTGACCCTGCGCCAACCCTTTGCGAGCGCAATTTAGTGCACGCATCCTATACTTTGTGAGCACAAATGCATTTGTGCGCTGGTACGCGCATGGTATTACAATCTTAGCGCAAAATTTAACGGACAGCGTTTGCGCGCATAATTTTAACGTCTTTGAAAAGCTGGTGGTAACGGCAAATTGTAACAACCTGACCGTACCAAACTGCGGATTCACAACGGAGAATGTCGATGCGCGCGTTATTTTTACTAGATCCATCAAAAATTATGGCCATTACCTTGTCTTCCGTCAGAATGTATGTCTGTTTTGCGCAGTCCGCACAAAATGCGTTCGTCTGACGAACTGGCGTTAAAAATGACATTGCGCTCACTGATTTCTGCGCTCAACGGTACTTTACGCGCATTTTTGCTCGTCGGTTTTTCGACGGATGAAAAAATGCGCGAGGAATGTAATTCCAGCGGTGATTTTCGTGCGTTAACGTTTAACGCTTCGCGCAAAAAACGCGTTTTTAGCCTGCGTTTTTGCGTTAAGAATGTAATATGCCCATATTTGGGTGAGAGGGATGGGTACCTTGGGGTGAAAGGTATAGGGCAGAAGCAAATTGATGGTGAGTGCCATGTGTGCTTAGAGTCACCAGATCAGCCATGTTTTCCTAGACACATATTACTATTTTAAAAAGTGCTGCCCTGTAACATGTATAATTCATATGCTACAGGAAGGGAATCAAGGCAGGTCACCTGGGATTCTTTTGTGATTTCTTACCGGCAGCTTATGGATTATACATGCTGCGGGGTGGCATTTTTCATGCACTTCCCATCAGCCTGAATAAATTATACGTGTCCAGGAAAACATGGCTGACCTGGCAGCCCTATCGTCAGGGCGTATCAGAGAGCGTGTAAGGATAGGAAGCGGCTCCGTGAACCCTCTGAAGTCCATTAAAAAGGAAAAAGCTAATTTCTAGTTGACTCATAAAGCTGCAAACGTCTCATTAAAACGGTTATGGTTCACTCAGTCGGGAATCGCGGGAGTTTAGGATTTTATTGCTTTCCGCTTTCTGCTTTGTTTTGCATTTCAGAAACGATATTAAAATCGCCCGACGCAACGCTCGTTTAATACACGCTTTAATTATTCTTTTTCTTAATGGCTTACTACACTTGCGCTATTAAAGGTATTTATGGGTTTAATTTTACATATAATTGCATATTTTTAGTACATAGATATTATACGATATATTTATACGTACGTATAGCGGCTGACGGGCTTTTCCGTAGGCCGCAAAGGCTGCGGATCATGTGCGGAGCCGGGTTTACATCTCGGGAGCCTGTAGGCTCGAATATCTGGAGCGTTCACGCCACCCCCCCCCCCCCCCCCCCAAAAAAAAAAAAAAGTGAAAAAATTAAGGGAGATGATTTATAAAACTTTTGGGGGCACGAAACACATTTTCAAAAATTTGAGAAAAAGGTTTTCAATGGGTGGGACTGGGGACAAGATGCACGGAGGAGGAAACGGGAAGAGCCGAGGATGAGCTATGGTTATATTTTAGTTTTATGGTGAAAGGTGCAAACCACAGGAGGTGCCTTTCTCTGTGCAACAAAAGAAGTGTATAAAATAAAAATAATAACCAACAAAAAATAAAATTACTACATTTTTAATGTTGAATTTATTTTTTAAATAAACGGGTGGGGGGGTGTTTTGCTCTGTAAAAGGAAAAATAAATACATTTATTTATTTTTTTTACAGCTTTTTCTTTTACATTTCTTTTCCTTTTTTTACAAAAAAAATAAAAATTATAGGGGAAAAAAAATTGCTATTTTTATTTTTTAAACAGAGCATGACGCCCCCATGTGGTGGTGAGCACCTGTAGGCACGTGCTTACTTTGCCTAATCGTGAATCCAGCCCTGATTACGTGTGGGTCCACTGTGGACATCAAGCTCTTCACATGATCCACATAAGGATGGTACTGCGCGCATTCGGTGAGATCTACTGATTGGAAAGCATCATCCGTGCTCTCCTTCGATCCGGCCAGACTGACCAATTCATAAGAGACAAGATAGAAGAACTATATGCTCAATCTAGATTTGCATGGAGCAGGACCCAGTGTGCCTAGCGTGCCAGTGACCCCACCTTCTACCTGGGCCAGTACATGGCCTCAGTCAAGTGTGCATGTGTATATATATATATATCAGGGCTCAAAATTTCCTCTCACCCTCTCGCCTAGTATGATTGACACTTTAAGCAGGGCTAGTGGAAGATTGGCCTTTTGGAACTGTGGAATTTGTCGTTAGCCACTTGTGATCAGAAATGAGTTGACGAGTAACTTTTCAGCCTGGCTAATACCTTTAGGACTTAAAATATTGAACCATGTATATTTAATATGCTTGGATGCGAGGCTGTCAAATCCAGCCCCTCCAGATGACGATGGCCTACAATCCCCAGAATACTTTGAATGCAACAGATGGAAAGAGAATCATGGGAGTTGAAGTTCAGCCACATCTTGGGGGGGTGGAATTTGACAGCCCTACTTTAGTGATAAGTCCCAAGGCAGCCTTTATATAACGCACAAGGAATGGAACCGCTGCCGAATCGGACAGCAGGTTATGGACACCTCCGCTCACCAATTGGTGGACAGAGCTCTAACCTATCTAAGGCGTCCAGTCACCTACTGTAGCGGGGATGTCGGGTTTCTAATAAGGCCAAATTTGATTGAATTTCCTGCAAAATAACCTAAAATTCTATACGTTAACTGTCTACCATGTGTAACTTGTTGGTATCCTGTTGCGAAACCTTTGTTGTTTATGGGTGCTCGCTGGAATCCAATCACGCATGTTACCTTGTGTGAACATCATCGTTAAGGTTAGGGTCAGACGAACGCATTTTCGCGTCATCCGTGAAAAAGTGCGTTCGAACGAATGGACGTATTTTTTCACGGAATACGCGATAGCGGTCATACGATGCGCATTTTTGGGCGTGATTTTGTACGGATCATCAATAAAACCCTTTTTGCGTCTGGACGTTATGTTGGCTGGACATTAGCAGCGCCTGACGTCTCCTAATCACGCACACACGCCGCTAGCGGACGCAGCGTACTCTGTACGTCAGTACTAGTGGTATCACGTTCTCGAAAAAATGCGTTTGTTTGCCGCTTGCGTTGCGCAGCCGCACTTTTGTGCGGCCGTACTTCGTATATTGTCCGCCATTGGCCATCATCTGCTGCTACTACTGCCGTAATAAAGTGCGGCTGCACGCGGGTTCGCACTGCGTTCGTCTGACCCTAACCTAATGCACACAAACGTGAAACATATACTCATGGAGGTTTCAGATTACTTGCTGTGACCCATTATTCTAGTCGTGCCCACCCCACTTCCTAAAACACGTACCCAAAGTGTTACAATGCTCCCTGTTGCACAGTGGCGGGGCTATAATCAGGCAAAATAGGCGGCTGCCTAAGGCCTCACTCAAACAGGGGCCTCACGTGATGGAATTTATATGGAATATCAGTGCGCACATGACATTCCACACAAATATACTCCTGTAGTTACATATTACCACCTACACAGAGTGCTCGGGGAGCTTTTGAAAATATTGGGCCTAACATTAGATCCTCGCTAACTCCAGGGCCACCTCTGTCGTTGCAAAAGACACCAGTCGCCGCTCATTTGCCACATTGTGAAAAAAGAAAACAACAGGGTTTATTCTGATATAGAAAACATTTTGTACAGAATAAAGTGACACTATGTACTCTATGTAATACTCTGCATTAGATTTCATTCTGAGCTGGGTGAGAGGTGCTCTACATCCTAAAAAATGTCTACGTTATCAGCGGGGACCGGCTGAGATTGTGCTTCAACGAGGGAAGTGACATGCGGATAAAGTGATGCGTCCACTGGGGGCGGGAAGACGGAGGCCATACGTACGCGAGTAATGTGGAGTCTGATGTCAGGGTGACAGGTGATCTCTTCCTGAGGCCTCTATGCACCAAAAGTTACATTGTCGTATCAGAAAATTGGACGTAAAGCACTCTAAAAGCCACAAAGGTAACAGTGAGGTGTTTGTAAGCAGCCACGCGTCACTCACATGTAATCCTGTGATCAATGGGGGGTGATACATCATTCTACGGGGACCCTCCCCGCTACGGAACACGTCCGGGGAGGGTGTATTGCTAACTCAGCTTTACTAGGAAGCTTTATCTTTTATTTTTAAGTACAAAACAGAAAACAAAATAGAGGGTCAGGCTTCTGTTCCCCATCAGTTCAAAAATTCCAGAGAGAAATAGTTGATACAACAATACAGTCAGTTCACTTGTTTGGCCCTAGGGGTGTCAGGCGCGCTAGGGGCGGTCCTTCTGCAGACGTAACCTCCGTGAGATCTACCCGAGCCGATACAACAAGCGTTCGCACTTCGTGGCTGGCTTGTCAAAAAAAAAAAAAAAAAAAATCAGCCCTTTTGAAATAAAATTACCAAAAAAAAAAACCCCCATAAAGTTAAATCCCAAAATGTCTTTTTTTTTTTTTTTTTCTTGTCATCCGGCAGAAAAGAAATTTGAGAGCAAGAGAGCAAAAAAAAAAAAATCAACCCCCAAAATAAAGCTGCGATACGCTCTACTATATAAAAACTCAAAATAATAAAGTCTGAATTGCCGCTCCGTTGCCAAAACAACAATAAGCTGGATTTGCATCCTCTTCCTGTAATATATACATTGCATGACCAATAATTTTTATTTATTTTTTGAGGAAAAAAAAAAAAGTCTTTACAAGCTTATGGCGATCCGTTGTTTTTTTGTTTTTGTTTTTTTTCCCCGGAGCTTGTCTACGTGTCTATATTTCCATCCAGGTAAAGGGAAGTGGAAAGAAAAGAGCAAGGGTGAGATTAAAGGAGGAGGTACGGGGATTATTAACAGTCTTTGTGCTCTGTTACTTTGTCTCCGCGTGACGTTACCACATGTAGTAACTGCGGGAGGTGTCCACTTGCGAAGCTTTAACCTCGGCCGCCCCTTCCTTTTCCTTCTCGCTGTCTCCCTCCCACAGGCTGATGAGAGGTGGGTAGAGTTCGTTCAGTGGGATGGATGAAGTTTTTTGCATATATTTCTTCAAAGAATGGCGGTAGTTCTTCCTCTGGAATCTCTTGACTGCATATACGGAGACAGAGGCAAAACTGATGAGGGCGAACAGGGAGCCCATTACGGCAGCCAGGGCGGCACTGGTTTCCTGGTCAGTAACGGCCATCGAGTAGGTAGTACCCTTCGTAGTGACGTTGAGGCAGGCTCGCTGAGCCTGCTGATGTAGGCCTGATACAGTCAAGCACACTTCATACTCCGTGGCTGGCTGGAGGTGGGTCAAGTTGTATTCATGGACATCAGCCGGGACACGGGCGGTGTAAGTGATGTGCGGGTTATCGATCTTCATAGTCGCTGAAGACCATTTCAAGTTGGAAGCCAAGACGTTGGAGTTGACTTTCCAGGACACTAAGACTGAGCTGGACTCTGTCTGTTGAACGTACAATCTGAGGGCCTGAGATCCATCCAGTAATGTCCCATTCACCTTCAGTGTGGCTACTCTAGTGTCTGCTCCTTCAGAGTTTTGAGCGACACAAGTGTAACGACCAGAATCCTCAACTTGTATGCCGGAAACCTGCAAGGTGCCCTCGTCGCTTAAACGGTACTTGTCAGACAGGGTCTCCTTTGTGACTTTGTGACCCAATGGAGTCACCCAGTAGATTTCTGGTTCTGGCTCTGCCATTGCCCGGCAGTCGAGAGCGACCGTCATCCCCAGGTCAAGGTTAAGGTGGTTTGGGAAAGTATCTTGAGATATCATAGGAAGACATTGTTCCCCTGCCTGGTCTTGTGCCAGCGCCTCTTTCACTGGTTGCCCGCGGTATTCGGGAGGAAGAGCGCAAAACATGGAAAGTGGCTCCATGAAACGAATATTTGTCTGATTGGAACCCATCCAGTGTAAAACACAGTCACATCGCAATGGGTTGGTATGGACACTAATCTCTCTCAGGTTTGGAAGAGACTCAACAGTTCCCCTGTAGACGGAGTTTAGTGCATTGTTGTTTAGCATCAAGCTCTCTAGTGTAGGCACGTTGCGAAAGGCAGATCGGTGGATGTAGGAGAGTTTGGGGTTATTAGTAGCTTCAAGCTTGGTCAGCTCAGGAAGATTGTCCAGTGCATAGCGATCCAGAGACACCAGTTCTGCCATGTTGTTGATACCCAACTCTTTCAAGCGCAGCATGTTTTTGAAGTCTCCTTCCTGGACCTTCCGTACTGGGTTCTTATTGAGGTCCAGGAACTTGAGGTTTGGCACTTTCTGAAGAGCCAGCTGAGGAACCCTGCTCAGCTTGTTGTCGTAAAACGAAAGACTCTCTAGGCTATCTAAGCCAAGAAGTGCATTCCCCGGAATGTCGCTTAGGTACATGCCAGCCAACACCAGGCTTCTTAGGTTCCCCAGTGGTTGGAAATTTAAATCCAAGATGCCTATTACTGGATTTTCCCCTATCATTAAAATCTCTAAATTTGGTGTGGATTCAAACCAACGGCTGTCAATAATACGAAGCTTATTTGAATTAAGGTGTAGCCTGAGTAAATTGCGAAGCCCAGAGAAGGCACTTGGTGAGATGGAGCTGAGCTGGTTGTGGTTTATATAAAGCTCCTGCAGGTTGCTCAGATCCTGTAGACAATAATCTGTCATCTCAAACACCTGGTTTTCCTCCAAGTGCAAAGTCGTAAGCTGGCTAAGGTTGGACATGCCAACATCCTGGATGGATGTGAAATTATTCTGGGAAAGGTCGAGTTCCGTAAGGTTCACAAGCCTCTGCAGCTCTCCGTTAGTCCTTCCTATGTTGTTGCTTTGGAGCAATAGCACCTGGGTGTCCGCTGAAAGGTTCTCTGGAATACGAGTCAACCGCAGATCATTGCAGTCAACAGTGGTGGCCTCGCGGTAAGTGGACTGTGGGGTAAACCATGGACGAATCTCGCAAACACAAAGCTGTGGACACTCGCTGGTCGGAACTGAAGACTTTGCTAGGGAGCTGGACAGGAGCCCGATCATAAGCCGAGATGCTATTAACCCGAAGATGTTTATCTGGGCCATTTCAAGAGTTGAGTACAGGTCCAAAATTCGGAGAGTCAAAGTATTAAATCTTCTACAGATTATTCCACGTTCCTCTGGTGAGATAATTTCTTACAAGGCGGATCTTGCAACACCTGAAACAGTAAGAGAGAAAGAACGTAAGTCGATATTGTACAGAGGAGATAACCTTCCATAGATTTTACCTTAGCAAAGTAGTAGCATGCATACAATACATAATGATGGATGCCAACAATCACGTGACCATAATCATACATCATTATTAGGATATGAAGGGCAACTCATACGAGAGGACCAGATACTTCCTTGATAACCACTCATGGCAGGAAGCCTCGTTGCTACTAGACATGTGCATTCCAGTTCGGACCAATTTGGAATTTGCCGTATAAATGGCAATTCGGGGATCTGGATTGATCTGAATTCGTCCACATCCAAATATAAGCGAATATATTCTGATTAATACGGAATACGCCACAGCTTTATTGATGATCAGGCTTCATTCTATGCATGATTTTTGGAGCACATGCCCCGTTCCGTGCATCACTGGTGTGCGCAGCCCGTTGTATTAGGGTTTGCACCCATGGATCATTTATTAATTGAAAACATATGTTTAGAAGATTTTGCCCAAAATAGGCATTTTTCATTATAAATAAAAAGCCTTTAATTAGAGATACTGTCAGTGTTATGTTATTCATCATAAACCAGATAAGAGACATCTAAAATGTCAATGTAGGAGAAGAGGACCATTTCAACCATTATGGTGAACCTGGGCACACTGGACACACTCCCAGCGCTCGTCATGCATCAATTTGGAGAATATGCTTCATTCTGTGCATCATTCTGTGCATCATTCCAGATCCATTCATGCATCATTCTGTAGCTTTTTTACATTTTAATACAACAAGGTTCCGAATATCGAGAACCTTTGAATATATCACACCCTTCCTTTATTCCGATATGGTCCAATCCAAAATATTGTAAACTTCCAAAATTCCAAATTGTCTGGTTCGGAATATTCCAGAAAACAAAATTTGTGGATTCAGAAATATTCCGAAGCAGTTTTTATTTACCTGTGCTCATATCATCTTGCTACACGAGGGCATATTTACTAAACACCAACGTGTAACCAAGTTAATGCCCTGATGGCAGACTTGTACTTGCTCGCTAACGGAAGCAGATAAAAGATGACCGGCTACAGAAACACTCTGCTGGCTAATGCCAACTCTGAGTCAGATGCCTTTTAAACCACACGGCAAAGGACCTGTATCTGCCGAGGGTGAGCCAAGAAAAGACAGTCGAACGTTGCCGGGGCCCGCAGACGTACAGGAGTGTAGAAGGAACATCCGTGAGAGCGGGCATTCTTTCTGCTCGGATGCCTGTGTGGCCACCTTGCTTTTGTGGGCACAGATCTACAAAGTGTGAGCCTCCAATGGAGGTTTGTGCTTTGTAGACCAGCCCGACTTCCGTCTAAGCGCTTCGGCGGGCAGGAAAATCACGTTTTATTATTATTATTCTTTATTTATAAAGCGCCAGCATATTCCGCAGCGCTGTACAATAAACACAGTATAGACAGGGTTACAATACATTGAACAACATTTGACAAACAGTACAGGAGGAGATGAGGGCCCTATTCCCGTAGGAACTCACAATCTGGGAGGGTTGGGGTTGGAAACAGGAGGAGAGGACTGTAAGGTGAGAGTGATTGATGGCTGCGTCAGTGAGTTGGGTGGTAGGCTTCCCTAAATAGGAACGTTTTAAGGGAGCGTTTGAAGGAAGAGAAGTTAGGGGAAAGTCTGACAGTATGAGGGAGAGCGTTCCAGAGAGTGGGGGCTGCGCGTGAGAAATCCTGCAGTCTATCATGGGAAGAGGTGATGCGGGGAGAAGCTAGGCGCAGGTCACTGTTTGACCTTAGGGAGCGGGCTGGGGTGTATTTGGTGATTAGTGAGGACAGGTAGTGGGGAGCTGAGGTAGTGAGGGTTTTGTAGGTAAGGATAAGGATTTTGAACTTAATTCTGCAGTGGATGGGGAGCCAGTGAAGGGACTCGCAGAGGGGAGCGGCAGAGACAGAGCGGCGGGTGAGGTGAATTAGCCTGGCGGAGGCGTTCAGGATGGATTGTAAAGGGGAGAGGCGGGACAGAGGGAGGCCAGATAAGTGATTATTGCAATAGGCGAGTCGGGAGATTACCAGGGCGTGTATGAGTTGTTTTGTGGTGACAGCGGTAAGAAATGGCCTAATTCTGGAAATATTACGCAGTTGGTATCGGCAGGAGGAGGAAAGAGACTTGATGTGGGGGATGAAGGAAACAGAAGAGTCAAGTGTAACTCCAAGACAGCGAACTTGGTTTGATGGGGAGATGGTGATACCCTCCACCGTGATAGAGAAGTCAGGAGGTGGGGAGGCATTGGAGGGAGGAATAAGTAGGAGTTCAGTCTTTGACATGTTGATCTTTAGGTGGTGGGAGGCCATCCAGGAGGAGATGCCAGATAAACAGTCACTGACTTTTGAAAGGACAGGGGGAGAGAGATCAGGGGGAGAGAGATCAGGGGTAGAGAGGTAGATCTGAGTGTCATCAGCGTAGAGGTGGTAATTAAAGCCAAAGCTGTTGATGATTTTGCCCAGGGAGGAGGTGTAGATGGAAAAGAGCAGAGGACCAAGGACAGAGCCTTGAGGTACACCAACAGATAGAGGCAATGAAGAGGAGGAGTTACCAGCAAAGGACACACAGAAGGACCTGTTGGATAAATAGGAGTCAACCCAAGCAAGTGCAGTGTCACAGAGACCAAGAGAGCTGAGGGTCTGTAGAAGGAGGGGGTGGTCAACAGTGTCAAAAGCAGCCGAGAGGTCAAGCAGGATGAGAATAGAATAGTGGCCGTGTTTTTTAGCAGTTAGGAGGTCGTTGGTGACTTTGGTGAGGGCAGTTTCAGTTGAGTGTAGGGGACGGAAGCCAGATTGCAGGGGGTCAAGTAGGGAATTGGAGGACAGGAAGAGGGAGAGGCGGTTGAAGACTAGTTTTTCTAAGAGCTTTGATGTGAAGGGAAGCAGGGATACAGGGCGGTAGTTGGATGGAGAGTTGGGATCGAGGGATGGTTTCTTTAGAAAAGGGGTAACTAGCGCATGTTTGAAGGCGGATGGGAAGGAGCCGGTGGAGAGATATAGGTTGAAGATGTGTGTGAGAGCAGGGGTGAGGGAGGAGGAGAGGGGAGGAATTAGATGTGAGGGAATGGGGTCGAACGGGCACGTGGTGAGATGTGAGGAGGACAATAAGGAATGGACTTCCTCCTCAGTGGCTGGGAGGAAGCGGCAGAGGGTGGCAGAGGGGACCTCTGGGACTTGGAGGTGGCAGATAACTATCTTGTGTTGGGATGTCGCGTCTGATAGTTAGAGTTTTACTAAAGAAGAAATCTGCCAGGTCTTGAGCGCTGAAGGCAGCTGAGGGGGGAGGTGCAGGTGGGTAGAGGAGGGTGTTGAAGGTGGACCAGAGCCGTTTAGGGTTGGAGGACAGCGTAGATATAAGAGATGAGAAGAAGGATTGTTTGGCCAAGTGGAGGGCAGAGGTGTATGACTGGAGAATAAACTTGAAGTGAACAAAATCAGCTTCAGAGCGGGATTTCCTCCAGGCACGCTCTGCAGTGCGGGAGCATCTTTGCAGGTAGCGAGTCTGGAGGGTGTGCCAGGGCTGAAGCTGGCGGCGTGGGGCCTTACAGAGTCGAAGAGGAGCAAGAGTGTCTAGAGCAGAGATAAGCGTAGTGTTGTAGTGATTAGTGGCAGCATCAGGGCAGGTGAAGGAAGAGGTGTGAGGGAGATTGCATCGTACGGTCCTTTCGACCAATCCATCATAACGATACGATGGATGCTTGGAGAGGGGTCACAATGGAGGCACTTAGTCTTCACGTCGCACGCGTCATTTTTACCGGTCATGCCCACACCGCTTGCCTCTACCTTACTCATGTCATACACTCTGTACTCTTAGGCACGAGCCAGCACTGCTGTGAATCGATCCTCAGGACTCCCTGATTGATGAGCACAGGAGTATCCCCTGAGGTCCTCCGACGCCTGCCCCGATTACTCTAACACTTGTACACCAGCCTCTCCGGTCGCTCCCCGGGAGCCTGCTCAATCAATGCGTCCATCCATTCATAGACAAACGAGGGGCCAGCTTGGGATGTCACGTAGAGCCCTTACACCGATACGAGACAGCTGGGGTCAGAGAACGACTGTTCGTTTATATTAACCTGTCACTCCGGGGGGTCTCACATCTCGTGGGCCTGACCCGGTCATTCGGCACTGCATGCAAACCATACACAATGGCAACCAGGGGACTGAAGCGAGTGACTTGACACACAAGTGTATATTAATGAAGCCAGGGTTTGGCTTCATGGCAGTCGCCATCTGTTGTCGGACACCGCTGATTACCCTTATCCAGTCCGATGTAGAGTTTGACTATGGATGAAAGCGTTTGATACCCGGCGACAGATGGAGATGTGTACGGAAACCCGACCCTTTTGATGGATACGGTCGTTTTCAAAGCATGGATAAAAAGATCCCTCCAGCCAGTCACATCCATTAAAACCGGGGCTCGACTCACGCGTTTCCAAACTCGAGAACAACAACTTAAAAGCAGAATAAACACATAACACTAACTGAATTGAACCGAACGGTGAATTTCACCCTCCAGTGCAATTTCGTGACAATTCGTCTTTACACAAAGCTGTCAAATTGTCAAATATTGGCGAATTCACAGCAAAATACGAGAGAAATTTACTCCAATTCGGCAGCACTGAAATTGCCCCATAGAAGACTATTGTTGCTTCTATTCACAGAAGACGAATTGCACTGAAATTCCGGCGAAATGAGCTGATTTTTGGTGTTTCAATTCAACAGGTTTAAACAGGCGAATCCCATAGGATCTTATCTTTTTTTTTTTTTTTAAATTACATTTAAAGACCATTTATTCTTTTTATTGTATGCAAAAACCCTTTTTATTTTCATTATTTTTTAAATGACTTTATTTATTATTTAGACACAATTTTCTTACATTTTTATCGAGGCCTCCTTTTTTTTTTTCTCTCCAGTTCGTTGAAATTCGCTGATGCCAATTAGGCTGTTATTGGAGCAAATTCGGCGAAAAACAGTTTTCGCCATCATCTGATAGCTGTTTTGGTGACTCCAACTTCGGTAAATTACGGTGACCATTTGCTAAATGGTAAAAAAATCTATAAATAAAAGAGACTTTTTGCTACAGAATAAAAATAAACGGTTTATTAGATATTGGGTTAAAACGGGAATATTATTAACATTGAAGCCTATGGGATTCGCCTGAATAAACCTGCCGAAGGAAAACGCCGAACAGCAGGGCACTTAGATAGATTAACCAATGCTTCTCTATGGGGGATTTCACTGCCGCCGAACAGGCACCGTATGTGCTGGTAGTTGGCCAAAATTTGACGAACTGCCTGCTCTCTGAATAGCCGAATGGCCCCGAAATGTCACCGTATGGAGAAATTCCCTGTTCGGCGGCATTTCGGGGCCAGATCGTCTCTCTCTGAATGTCCCTTTATATTTCGGAGCCATTAAAAGACGGTGGTGTAGGTGACCGTGGCTGTCCGGCTCCGGGCCGTCGAGCCCTGATTTAAAGACAATGATTTGAATAGTGTTCTTCTTCAGACGTGTGAGATGTTCGCTGTGATCAGCTTGTTCTTTTCTATTAGAGAACATCAAGTGCGGTTTATGGATTCCACGATGCATTGTTTTAAACCCTTAAGGACATTATAAAACTGCCGAGCACTTAGAACATCAGAAAAATACATTTGTGGGCAAAGCGCGGGCCTGGGGTGCGAGCGTTTACAGCAGATGGTAAGTGGTTGTTCAGCATCGAGCCCGAAGATTCTGTAATCTGAGGATTTTTCTTCTTATTCTATCAAATGTATTCACTTCCAACATTTCATAAGGCCGGGGACTGGTACTAGTTAAGGAACGGCGCTGGAGGCGGGGCCTGAGACAGGACTTTCTAGATGTCATAACCAATCAGCAGAGCCGTAGCGAGCTCCTTTTGCACCAGAGGCAAAAACAGAAAATTGTGCCCCCCCCACATAATTTTAAAAATCAGAGTCCTCGACCAGTGGCGCAGTGCTAAGCTCCTGGATGCTCCCCGCGACCAGAAGCAGTGGATCGGACCACCCTTTGTACCCTACATATATAGTGCACACTTAGTACATGTACAAATACAGTACACACAGAATACATGCACGTATAGCAAAAGAACATATAGCATAATATACACCCCCCCAGAATAATATACACAGCACTGAGCCCCCAGACTATTTTCCCCAGTTCACATGGATATTATTTACCCCAGCTCATATGGGTATATATTGCCCCAGTTCACATGGATATGCCCCCCAGTTCACATGGATATGCCCCCCCAGCTCTCATGGATATGCCCCCCAGATCTCCTGGATAATGCCCCAGGTCTCATGGATAATACCCCCAGGTCTCATGGATAATACCCCCAGGTCTCATGGATAATACCCCCAGGTCTCATGGATAATGCCCCAGGTCTCATGGATAATGCCCCCCCCAGGTCTCATGGATATGTCCCCCCAGGTCTCATGGATAGTGCCCCAGGTTTCATGGATATGGCCCCCAGATAGTGCCCCCAGGTCTCATGGATAGTGTTCCCCAGGTCTCATGGATAATGCCCCACAGGTCTCATGGATAATGCCCCACAGGTCTCATGGATAATGCCCCACAGGTCTCATGGATAATGCCCCACAGGTCTCATGGATAGTGCCCCCCAGGTCTCATGGATAGTGCCCCCAGATCTCATGGATAGTGCCCCCAGGTCTCATGGATAGTGTCCCCAGATAGTGCCCCCAGGTCTCATGGATATTGCCCCCCAGGTCTCATGGATAGTGCCCCCAGGTCTCATGGATAGTGTCCCCAGATAGTGCCCCCAGGTCTCATGGATAGTGCCCCCAGATAGTGCCCCCAGGTCTCATGGATAATGCCCCACAGGTCTCATGGATAATGCCCCCCAGGTCTCATGGATAATGCCCCACAGGTCTCATGGATAGTGCCCCCCAGGTCTCATGGATAGTGCCCCCAGGTCTCATGGATAGTGCCCCCCAGGTCTCATGGATATCGCCCCCAGGTCTCCTGGATATTGCCCCAGCTCACCTCTCCTTGCCGGCGGCCGCTTGCTTCCTGCTTGAACGGCCGCTGACAGGAAGTGCAGCCGCTCGCACTTCCTGTCAGCGGCCGTTCAAGCAGGAAGCAAGGAGCCGCCGGCAATCATTTCGGGCTGGGCACTTCACAGCTGTGAAGGGGCGCAGCCAAGGCTCGAGACCTGCTGGAAAGCTGCGGGAACGCAGGTTCCCGCAACCTGTGTTCCCGCAGGACTCGAGCCATGGCTGCGCCCCTTCACAGCTGTGCCCGAGGCAGGTGCCTCACTCGCCTCGCCCTTCCTACGGCCCTGCCAATCAGGGTCATTTATAACACGAGCAAAGAATCTTGTTTACCTCGAGTGATTTCCTGCAGTATTTGTGCCTCCGTCTCTATGTGCCCCCATTTACACAGGGTGAAGACCCTTTGCTCGCTGTTACAGTATCTCGGGCTGTGTCATTCTTGTGACCTTCATGCGCTCGGTGAAATGTCACTGACGCGTCCTCCGCCACTGAGTCACACTGTGTATGCGGCGTCTCGA
Source organism: Leptobrachium leishanense (assembly GCA_009667805.1). Classification (NCBI taxonomy): domain Eukaryota; kingdom Metazoa; phylum Chordata; class Amphibia; order Anura; family Megophryidae; genus Leptobrachium; species Leptobrachium leishanense. Next base: position 150,322,786 of record CM019070.1, on the reverse strand, counting down.
GCAGCCGTGCAGCCAAGTGACTGAAACCCACATGGTTAAACATTTCCAGGGCCGAACAACGCTCATAAAAAATGGCTTTTCTCCCCTATATTTGTCGCTGGTAAAGATGATGAATGACTTTGCAATTGGTGGAGCCAAATTTATTTTTCTGGCCACGAATATCCACATCTCCTCTGCTAGACTCAAGCTTACGTCCATCAGTCTGTCCACTGTGATGGTGGCACAGGATTGCAGTTCTACTGACTGTCAGGGCTATTCAGAGAAAGGTGAAAACCTTGAGAATTGCCAGGAGAATGAACACTCTAGACCAGATAGCCGATTTGGAAAGTGAGATTAATGGGAGAATTTTTCTGGTTTGACTAAATTGACATAGAATTTTCACTTCTCCCGTCATTCTCAAGGTTTTCACCTCTTTCTGAATAGCCCTGTGTAAGTGATAGTCCTCCTGTGAACCACGAGGTATTTATTGCTGTGGACAGTTACACTGACAGGATGATAAATGGATGGACCAATAGACGACTGAAGGACAGAATGATGGATGGATCGACACATGGATGGATGAATGGATGGAACGACAGAGAGGTAGAGACTGAGATAGATATGGTGATAGATGCAGAGATTGATAGATACATAGATAGATATAGATAGAGATAGATATAGATAGATAAATACAGAGAGAGAGAGATACAGAGATAGATAGATACAGAGATAGATAGATACAGAGATAGATAAATACAGAGAGAGAGAGAGATACAGAGATAGATAGATACAGAGATAGATAAATACAGAGATAGATAAATACAGAGATAGATAGATACAGAGATAGATACAGATAGAAAGATATAGAGATAGATACAGAGATAGATACAGATAGAAAGATATAGAGATAGATACAGAGATAGATACAGATAGAAAGATATAGAGATAGATACAGATAGAAAGATATAGAGATAGATACAGAGATAGATACAGATAGAAAGATATAGAGATAGATACAGAGATAGATACAGATAGAAAGATATAGAGATAGATAGATACAGAGATAGATAGATACAGATAGAAAGATATAGAGATAGATAGATACAGAGATAGATAGATACAGATAGAAAGATATAGAGATAGATAAATATAGAGAGATAGATAGATAAATACAGAGATACATACCTACATAGATAAAGAGATAGATACATACAGGGCTATTCAGAGAGAGGTGAAAATCTTGAGAATGACTGGAGAAGTGAAAATTCTAGGTCAAAATAGTCAAACCAGAAAAATTCTCCCATTTATCTCACTTTCCAAATCGGCTATTTGGTCTAGATTGTTCATTTTCCTGGCAATTCTCAAGCAGGGTTATTCAAAGATATTCAAAAAGTCATTGCACGTTCAGTGACTTTTCGTTCCCTGCATTTCGGGGCGATTCCGCGATCCTATTTCGTCGACCCTGCGGTGTATTTAGCAAGCACCACAGGGCCCCCGTACTGCAGGGAAAACCTGCCGCAAACCCACAGAACACTCGCCGCAAACCTGCAGAAAACAGCTGGATTAACCACACCGATCACGCCGGAGAAACCCGACTAGCCGCCGATCACAGCGCAGAGCACCCGACACGCAGACAAACGAGGTGAAATAAAAAAATAAAACAGTACGCTTGACAGTTTGGAAATTGAAACACTGTTTGCAAAAAAACTACTGAAAGAAAATGTCTGGAATTTACACATAAAATCCTATGAATGATAATAAAAAGGTCTGTTACAGAAAAAAGGAAAAAACGATTTAAAAAAGAAAACGGAAAAAAAGTTTGCAAAATAAATTCCAAAAAATGCATAAAAGATCCTAAAAAAATCTATAAATAAAGAGACTTTTTGCTGCAGGATAAAATAATAAACGTTTTTTTAGATATTGAATTAAAACGGGAATATTTTTAACATTGAAGCCTATGGGATTCGCCTGAATAAACCTGTCGAATTAAACCACCGAATGGCAGGGCATTTCAGAAACTTTTCCTTACTGTTCGGTGTCTGTAAATAGATGAAGCATTGCTTCTCTATGGGGGAAATCATAGATACAGAGCTAGATAGATAGATAGATAGATAGATAATAGATAGATACAGATAAATAGATAGATAGATAGATAATAGATAGATACAGATAGATAGATACAGACATAGATAGATACAGAGATAGATGCAGAGCTATATACAGTTGTGTTCAAAATTATTCAACCCCCAATGCTGTAAAGGGTTTTAGGGAATTTAGTGACATTTGTAATTGTATTCAGAATGAAATCCTACAAGGACTTTTTAAAGAACCATATGCAACTAAAATGACATCAATTGGTTTTGTAATACAGTAGTAAATGTTTCTTTTGTGAATTCTTAATTGACACAATTATTCAACCCCTAAGGCTAGGGTCAGACGAGCGTGATTTCTACGGACTGTACGTCCGTGCAGTACGGACATCGTCAGTACAGATGACGCAGTAGTGGTCACACAGTCCGTTTTTTCACTGAAGTTATTTTTGACGGATGTAGGAGGGAAAAATAAATTACAATGAAAAAACATTCTGTCCGTCAAAAATGCTGGACGTATAAATGCAGTCCGTCTGACCATGCTCCATCACTCACACACAAAGCTATGCAGACGTTGTGGACGTGGCACACTCCGCACGTCCGTTCTAGCAGTATTACGTTCTTGCCTAACCTGCGTCCGTTTGCCGCGGCCGTTGTGCGTCCGCAGTTCAGTGCGGACGTACTTCATGTGTCAGGCTCCAATGGACTTACTTTCATGCTATCACGGACGTACTTTTAGGCGCAATCACGGACGTGAACACTACGCTCGTCTGACACCAGCCTTAAAGACTACCACTCTGAAGAACAGAGGTTCATTCAAGTGTTTTCAATCAGGTATTGAAAACACCTGTGGATGTCACAGAGCAGCAATAAAGCATAATAAGCACCAATTAGGCAGCTTTAAAATGACTGTGATACTCAGCTCCTTCTAGACATTTACTGGTGTGGTTACAAACATGGTGAAGTCAAGAGAATGGTCCAGGAAGACAAGAGAAGAGGTGATTACTCTTCACAGGAAGGGTAATGGCTATAAGAAGATTGCAAAGATGTTAAACATACCAAGAGAGACCATAGGAAGCATCATTCGCAAATTCAAGGCAAAGGGAACTGTTGAAACGCTACCTGGTCGTGGCAGAAAGAAGATGCTGACTTGACTGCTGTGCGCTACCTGAAGCGTAGAGTGGAGAAAAGTCCCCGTGTGACTGCTGAGCAACTGAGAAAAGATTTGTCAGATGTGGGTACTGAAGTTTCAGCTCAGACAATACGGCGCACACTGCGTAATGAAGGCCTCCATGCCAGAACTCCCAGGCGCACCCCCTTGCTGTCTCCAAAGAATAAGAAGAGTCGACTGCAGTATGACAAAAGTCATGTGGACAAACCACAGAAGTTTTGGGATAGTGTTCTGTGGACTGATGAAACAAAATTAGAACTGTTTGGGCCCATGGATCAACGCTATGTTTGGAGGAGGAAGAACAAGGCCTATGAAGAAAAGAACACCTTGCCTACTGTGAAGCATGGCGGGGGGTCAATCATGCTTTGGGGCTGTTTTGCTTCTGCAGGTACAGGGAAGCTTCAGCGTGTGCAAGGTACCATGAATTCTCTTCAGTACCAGGAGATATTGGATGACAATGTGATGCAGTCCGTCACAAACCTGAGGCTTGGGAGACGTTGGACCTTTCAACAGGACAATGATCCCAAGCATACCTCCAAGTCCACTAGAGCATGGTTGCAGATTAAAGGCTGGAACATTTTGGAGTGGCCTTCGCAGTCACCTGACTTAAATCCGATTGAGAACCTCTGGTGGGACTTAAAGAAAGCAGTTGCAGTGCGCAAGCCTAAGAATGTGACTGAACTGGAGGCTTTTGCCCATGACGAATGGGCGAAGATACCCGTAGATCGCTGCAAGACACTTGTGTCAAGCTATGCTTCACATTTAAAAGCTGTTATAACTGTAAAAGGATGTTGTACTAAGTACTAAGATTGAATGTCACTTGGGGGTTGAATAAAACTGATAATGATGTGAGCACAGAAAAGACATTTGTGGTTATTTCATTATAAATGTTATGTTATATTTGTCTGACCTACACGTGCCTCTTTGATTTAATTGTAAGCAAGATGACTGAATGATCAAAATCAATGTCAAACTGGCCAAAACACTCAATTTCAGTGGGGGTTGAATCATTTTGAACACAACTGTAGCTAGATAGATACAGAGCTAGATAGATACAGAGCTAGATAGATACAGAGATAGATAGATAGATACAGAGCTAGATAGATACAGAGATAGATGCAGAGCTATATAGATACATAGCTAGATAGATACAGAGATAGATAGATACAGAGATACAGAGCTAGATAGATACAGAGATAGATAGATACAGAGATAGATAGATATATAGATAGATAGAGATAGATACAGACATAGATACAGAGCTAGATAGATACAGAGCTAGATACAGAGATAGATAGATACAGAGATCCAGAGCTAGATACAGAGCTAGATAGATACAGAGATAGATAGACAAATATATAGCTAGCGAGAGAGAAAGAGATACAGATAGATACAGAGCTAGATAGATACAGAGCTAGATACAGAGATAGATAGATACAGAGATACAGAGCTAGATACAGAGCTAGATAGATACAGAGATAGATAGATACAGAGCTAGATACAGAGATAGATAGATAGATACAGAGATACAGAGCTAGATACAGAGCTAGATAGATACAGAGATAGATAGATACAGAGCTAGATAGATACAGAGATACAGAGCTAGATACAGAGATAGATAGATACAGAGCTAGATAGATACAGAGATACAGAGATAGATAGATACAGAGATACAGAGCTAGATACAGAGCTAGATAGATACAGAGATACAGAGCTAGATACAGAGCTAGATAGATACAGAGATAGATAGATACAGAGCTAGATAGATACAGAGATACAGAGCTAGATACAGAGATAGATAGATACAGAGCTAGATAGATACAGAGATACAGAGATAGATAGATACAGAGATACAGAGCTAGATACAGAGATAGATAGATACAGAGATACAGAGATACAGAGCTAGATACAGAGATAGATAGATACAGAGATACAGAGCTAGATACAGAGCTAGATAGATACAGAGATAGATAGATACAGAGATACAGAGCTAGATATAGAGATAGATAGATACAGAGATACAGAGCTAGATACAGAGATAGATAGATACAGAGATACAGAGCTAGATACAGAGATAGATAGAGATACAGAGCTAGATACAGAGCTAGATACAGACATAGATACAGACATAGATACAGACATAGATAGATACAGAGATAGATACAGAGATACAGATAGATGAATACAAACAGATTGACAGATAGACAAATATATAGCTAGCGAGAGAGAAAGAGATACAGATAGATATAAAGATAAATAGATAGATCTAGATCTTTCGATGAGATGTGCAATCCTTTACACTTTGGGTTTTCCTGTGTGAATGTGAGTGAAGGTACAGCCTGAGTAGAGTATGTACTAGCCGGCTGCCATCTCCCTGTGTGGGGGCGATGGAGGGATGGCACTTGGCACAGGCAGCGTTTCGGAGGGAGCCGTCTGTGAGCATACTGCAGGATGAATAGATTCTGCTTCGCTCTGCAGAACTGCCAGTCCCCACAAAGGAGAGAAAAAGCAGAGCATAGTTTGCAGAGCGGCACAGCGCCCGTCTCTCCGAAAAACGCCAATGCAGAGCTCACGCAATATATATATATATATATATATATACACGCACAGACATGCAAGAAGTGAAAAAGACATCCATAATCCTATGGCCGACGCTTTACACCCATATTTATCATATATGTTTCCTCATCCTTTCTCAGAGTATAATATAGACACTTATAAGAACATAAATACCACAAAGAAATGTATTTTCTAGTGTTTGTTCTTTAAATTGACATATAATTGTAACTGTATATAATTGGCTGCAATATATATATATATACATACACACTAAGGAGAGCAGCACTGGACAAAACAGAGGGTCCGTTAGGGTTTTCAGGTCAACATGTTATTCTGGACACATATAATTTATTCATGCGGATGGGCAGTGCATGAAAAGTGCAGTAATAGACCGCACTCTTAGGCTAGGGTCAGACGAACGCATTTTTCACGTCGTCCGTGAAAAAGTGCGTTCGAACGAACTGACGTATTTTTTCACGGAATACGCGATAGCGGTCATACGATGCGCATTTTCATCCGTAATTTTGTACGGATCATCAATAAAACCCTTTTTGCGTCTGGACGTTATGTTGGCCGGACATTAGCAGCGTCTGACGTCTCCCAATCACGCACACACGCCGCTATGCGGATGCAGCGCACTCTGTACGTCAGTACTAGCGGTTTGACGTTCTCGAAAAAATGCGTTCATTTGCCGCTTGCGTTGCGCAGCCGGACTTTCGTGCGGCCGTTCTTCGTATGTTCCCCGGCATTGGACGTCATTTGCTGCTAGCGCGGCCGTGATTTAGTGCGGATAAACGCACGTTCATACTTTGTTAGTCTGACCTTAGCCTTGAATCGCTAAAATGCTTTCTGACTGCGAAGGGTTAATCCCGTAAAGGAGACCGGGCAACAGCTCTGGGTCATAGCAAAGGCTGACCGGTAGGGTTGCCAGTTCGGCCATGTTTTCCTGGACACATATTACTATTTCATGCAGAGGGGGAGCACAGGGAACACTGCTGCCCTGTAACATGTATAATTCATATGCTGCAGGAAGGAAATCAAGGCAGATCACCTGGGATTCCTTTATTTCTTACCTGCAGCGTATGGATTATACATGATGCAGGGCAGCATTTTTTATGCACTTCCCATCAGCATGAATAGATTATATGTGTCCGGGAAAACATGGCCGACCTGGCAACTTTTATGTCCATTCAGGCTGGGGCCTTGTACAGCAGAGCAGGGTAAGCATGTGTAACACTGTATACACAAACCTAATGCAACACAACAAGCAGACAACTCGCTAAAAGCACAAGGGCGCAGGGCAGACTGACCAATAGGGCTCTAAGGCACTGTCCGAGGGCCCTGGCCTAGGAGGGGCTCCATGGCGGCTTCCCTTAAGACGTGGTCAGGCCTGCCCCACACTGGTAATGAGCTCCTGCACGTGGAAGGCCCCCTTGCATATCAGAACCTCACAATGGGGGGGGGCATGATCCCTATTGCCCGGGGGTCCCATGTCTTGTCAGTCATCCCCTGCAAGAGGAAAACGTGTCGCACACACCAGCTCATACACACTATATGAGCGCACAAACTAGGGGCTTTGGGGTTTATTACCTAAACCGCTACAGTATTGTTGGCTCTTTATAAATACTTGTAACTGTAACCGTGAACCGCGGAGAACGGAAACAAAAGTGTAAATGTTTGGAGGAAACAGCAACAGTTTGATCTCTTGTTTTGTCCCGAATAGTGGAATTCTCCCAGCAAATTCACCACAATTCCCAGTTTAGTGAATAAGCCCCACAGACTGTACTTCGAATTGGGGGACAAAACCGAGAGCAGCGCCCATGCACGGCACACACTGTCCTTTCATCTCACTTTGTTAGGGGCACTTGTTCACACGAGGCTAAATTCCTCCATGTGCGCCTTGAGAGAGACATCTGGCAGCGCGGATTCATTGCCATGCGGATCACGGCGCAGTCAGGCGTGGGGGGGGGGGCGGCGGCATGCCCCGGGGTAAATCCACACCTCAGCTGGCAACTGGCATCACAGAATCAACAACCACCCAACACCACCAGCACCTGTGCCATGCCATGAAGGAGGGCGAAACACACAAAGGAAAAACATCAGAGGAAAACGCAACAGATAAAACCTCTATAAAACAACATAAAGCAGAGATTTACACACTCTGTGTCACTAATGTCACGCGCACTGGAGGCTATAATGGTGTTTCTACCAGGAAAGTGACATAAGCCACACAGAAGCAACAGCTGCTCCATCAAATACAGCCAGAAAATCCCACAGATAAACAGTTTAATGCAATATATACCCAGATTTATACCATAAAGCGGCAACAAAAACACAAAATATCCCCAGCCTGACATCCTCGGGGAAGAACACTATACATAATATACTTATAACCTGATATTACTGATCAGTAACAGCATACACAAGATATATATACCGAGTCTATATCATGGATCAATAACACTATAAACAATATACCTAAAGCCTGATATTACTGATCAGTAACAGAATACATTATATATTTTGCAGAATCATTTAGCACCCCCTATTAGATACAATATTCACCTCTCATACCACGGCGAGAATGGTGGCCCAGTCCGCCACTTCTTGACGCCACAAGCAGAGCGAGACTGCGGACAAATAGTTCTCAGTCTCTCTCTGCGATCACTCTGCGGCGCTGCGCAAGAGTGAGATTACACAAAGCATGAGGCCCGGAAGCGCAACCCTCCATGGAGTCCTATGAACTCCAGGAGGTGATACTAGCGGCGGCGCAGAAGAGCAGAGGCACTGGGTTACGGGCGAGGTGTTCACTTAGCACCTTCCCAGGAATATGGCGGCAACATGGGGATGCTACGGGGAAACCTGCAGGCGCAGATTAGTGAGAAGTAGGGAATTCGGCCCTTAGTCTGTTAGAATGAATCAATAACATTCTACGCAATATACTTAAACTAAAGCCATGGATCAATAACCTGATTCATAGTGTTTCTAGTCTGACACCATGAATCAATAACACTCTAAACAATATACCTAAACTGAGAGCCTGGCTCCATAACTGTATACAAAGTATGAGGATACCATGAATCAATAACACTATAAACAATATACCTAAACTGAGAGCCTGGCTCCATAACTGTATACAACGTATATCTTGGAGGATACCATGAATCAATAACACTATAAACAATATACCTAAACTGAGAGCCTGGCTCCATAACTGTATACAAAGTATATCTTGGAGGATACCATGAATCAATAACATTATAAACAATATACCTAAACTGAGAGCCTGGCTCCATAACTGTATACAAAGTATATCTTGGAGGATACCATGAATCAATATCACTCTAAACAATATACCTAAACTGAGAGCCTGGCTCCATAACTGTATACAACGTATATCTTGGAGGATACCATGAATCAATAACATTATAAACAATATACCTAAACTGAGAGCCTGGCTCCATAACTGTATACAACGTATATCTTGGAGGATACCATGAATCAATAACATTATAAACAATATACCTAAACTGAGAGCCTGGCTCCATAACTGTATACAAAGTATATCTTGGAGGATACCATGAATCAATAACACTATAAACAATATACCTAAACTGAGAGCCTGGCTCCATAACTGTATACAACGTATATCTTGGAGGATACCATGAATCAATAACACTATAAACAATATACCTAAACTGAGAGCCTGGCTCCATAACTGTATACAAAGTATATCTAGGAGGATACCATGAATCAATAACATTATAAACAATATACCTAAACTGAGAGCCTGGCTCCATAACTGTATACAACGTATATCTTGGAGGATACCATGAATCAATAACATTATAAACAATATACCTAAACTGAGAGCCTGGCTCCATAACTGTATACAAAGTATATCTTGGAGGATACCATGAATCAATATCAATCTAAACAATATACCTAAACTGAGAGCCTGGCTCCATAACTGTATACAACGTATATCTTGGAGGATACCATGAATCAATAACACTATAAACAATATACCTAAACTGAGAGCCTGGCTCCATAACTGTATACAAAGTATATCTAGGAGGATACCATGAATCAATAACATTATAAACAATATACCTAAACTGAGAGCCTGGCTCCATAACTGTATACAAAGTATATCTTGGAGGATACCATGAATCAATAACATTATAAACAATATACCTAAACTGAGAGCCTGGCTCCATAACTGTATACAACGTATATCTAGGAGGATACCATGAATCAATATCACTATAAACAACAAATCTAGACTGAAAACATAGATCATCAATGCGAGACAAAGTATACCTAGCCTGATACCATAGATCAATAACAGTATGCACACTATATTGATCCCAATATTCTGAATCAGTAACACTGTACCCTTAACCTGATACATGTATCAGTAGCAAATACACTGCATGCTTAGTCTGATATGCTGGATCATTAGTGCTGTATGCAATATTTACACACACCTACCACCACTTTTATAAACAGGGCAGTAACACAATCCTCCTATGGTTATACTCAGTGTCACTGACCGGACACACAAAACAACTACTGTATACTGATGAGCACTCATTTACCATGCAAAATACTTCAAGTTCCTCTAATACTCGGTGTCACTTACTCAACGCTCAATGCAACTACTGTAATACTCCGATTCAGTCATCTGATATGTAACAATCCTCTGGTAATACTCGGCATCACTGATCTGATACACAAAACAACTACTGTAATACTGAATAGCACTTATTTAACACGCAAAATACTTCAGGTTCCTCTATTACTCGGTGTCACTTACTCAACGCTCAATACAACTACTGTAATACTCCGATTCAGTCATTTTGACATGTAACAGTCATTTTGTAATACTGAGTGCCACTGACCACTCACAACTACTGTAATGCTTGGGTTCAATCCTGTACAATCAAAATTCCTGTAGAAATACTCTGTCTCAATTGATCAACACTCACTATAACTACTGTAATACTCAGGTTCATTCACTTAATATGTTAACTTTCTCATGTGATACTCTGTGTCACTGACTAAACTCACAATACAACAACTGTAATACTCAGGTTCATTCACCTAACACATAAAATCCCTCTTGTGAAGATATTCAGTGTCATTGACTCAACTCACAATACAACTACTGTAATACTCAATACCCACTGAAAATAACATTCAGAACTGCTAGTGTTTTACCCACTGTCAATGGCTCAACATTCAGCATAACTACTGTAATTCTTCGATCATAAAATATGTGGATTCCTTCCTACTGTAGCGCTAAGCATCTCTGAGTCACTGACCGCAATGCAACTACTGTAATGCTCAGACACACTCAGCTATGATGCAAAATGCTTACTGTTATACTCCAGATTACTGTCTTAACTCTCCATACAACTACTGTAACACTCAATACAGACTGACAATAATAAGATAATATTCGGTAATGTTACACTCTGTGTCAATAGCGAAACATGCATTATAACTACTGTAATACTCAACAGCCACAGACAATAATAAGATAACATTCAGTGATGTTACACTCTGTGTCAATGGCGCAATATGCAGTCTAACTACTGTAATATTTGGGACATGAAACATGGATTCCTGCTGTAGCGCTCAGCATATCTGAGTTACTGCATACACTACAACTACTGTAATGCTCAGATTCACTCAGCTTTGATGCAAAATGCTTACTGTTATACTACAGATTACTGCCTTAACTCTCCACACAACTACTGTAATACTCAACACCCACTGATAATAATAAGATAATATTCAGTAATGTTAAACTCCGTGTCAATGGCGAAACATGCATTATAACTACTGTAATACTCAACAGCCACAGACAATAATAAGATAACATTCGGTAATGTTACACTCTGTCAATGGCGCAATATGCAGTTTAACTACTGTAATATTTGGGACATGAAACATGATTCCTGCTGTAGCGCTCAGCATATCTGAGTTACTGCATACACTACAACTACTGTAATGCTCAGATTCACTCAGCTTTGATGCAAAATGCTTACTGTTATACTACAGATTACTGCCTTAACTCTCCACACAACTACTGTAATACTCAACACCCACTGATAATAATAAGATAATATTCATTAATGTTAAACTCCGTGTCAATGGCGCAACACGCATTATAACTACTGTAATACTCAACAGCCACAGACAATAATAAGATAATATTTGGTAATGTTACACTCTGTGTCAATGGCGCAACATACAGTCTAACTACTGTAATATTTGGGACGTGAAACATGGATTCCTGCTGTAGTACGCCGCTCCGCATATCTGAGTCATTGCATCCAATACAACTACTGTAATGCTCAGACACACTCAGCTTTGATGCAAAACGCTTACTGTTATACTCCAGACTACTGGCTTAACTCGCCACACAACTACTGTAATACTCAGCACCCATTGATAATAATAATAAGAAGATATTCTGTAATGTTACACTCTGTGTCAATGGCGCAACATGCAGTATAACTACTGTAATATTTGGGTCGTGAGTCATGGATTGCTACAGTAGCGCTCAGCATATCCGAGTCTCTGCGTGCAATACAACTACTGTAATGCTCAGATTCACTCGATCACATGCATAATGCAGCGGGTGTCTGCTCTGATACACAGGATAAATACTGACCTATAGACGGCTACTAATAACAGCACAGCATGTGATATCCTGTTTATAGGCTGACTGTTACCCAGGGAGCCGACGCAGGGACATTGGGGGGGGCACGGTCCCCGACGTCACCAATGAGACCGAAAGATAATGTCACACTGTGACTACTAAGCACGGGACAGATTCCGGAAAACTCGATGCAGCATCCGTGGAACGCAAAGCTTAACTAGGTCAGCTTTATAAATAAATCAATCACACCCAGGGTACCGAGGTAATCACAGGCTAAATATACTACAATAAAGCGCAGATCAGCGACGCAACAAACGCCATCCTTATCGAACCGGGGAGTGCTAATAGAAAAAAGCCGGAGGATCACAAGGCGTCTCTAATATATGGTGCGTGGTGACGACCTTAATATCCAGAGGTACACAGGACCTTTAATAAAAAGTACAGCCCGCTTGTAATACAATCACACAGCTCACCGCTCCCTTCCCCCACACAGTCACTATCCTCATACAATGGATTATAATATACTGATATAAAGTCACTTTATAAACTCCCTGGATCGTTGGTTTCAGGGTCTGTTCGCATGTTTCACCATTATAATGTCACCTTGTGTCATCCTTTGTAACGGCAGCTAAAAAAAAGTCATCAGTGTATAAGAAAGACTATTTCACGTCGAGTGTGTAGAATAAATGAGAATAGCTTCAAGCAATGGCGATGACACTTCAAAACAGTCAGTTTTTACCCCAACGCCTTTTTTAGTAGTCGCTAATAAAGTCAGCTGTGAGGTGGCGGCATCATCATGGGACGCCCTGCTTGCACTAGGTGACGGGTAGCAATGGTATGAATCGTTAGTATGTGACAGCTGGTCGCACGTCGGGCTATGGTCGATTGTGCACAGAATCTTAGGAAAAGCAGAAAAAGATCCCCTGGGTAACACAAAGTCACTAGTACAATGACACTGGGTCAATCATTCCCATCACAGAGGTCCTCATTCAAACCTGATCATCTCCTGTTCCCTGTACTAAGACACAGCATGGATCTACTCTCACAACATGGATGGGCAAATCTGGAGCTAGCCAAGTTTTCTGTTGGACTACAACTCCCATCATCTATTCTGCAGACATAAGAGACACAGTTGTGAGTGATAGATGTGGAGAAGCAGGTTAGAGTGACGGGGGCTGTGGAGGGGCAGTTTACAGTGATGGGGGCTATGCTGAGGCAGTTTAGAGTGTTAGGGGCAACACAGAGGCAGTTTTGAGTGATGGAGGGCTTTGGAGATGCGGCTTAGAGTGATGGGGGGCTGTGGAGACAAAGTTTAGAGCGATGGTGGCTATGCAGAAGCAGATTAGAGCGATGGGGTTGTGGAGAGGCAATTTAGAGTGATGGGACTGTGGAGAAGAAGTTTAGAGTGATGGGACTGTGGAGGAGAGGTTTAGAGTGATGGGACTGTGGATAGGAAGTTTAGAGTGATGGGGCTGTGGAGGTGTGGTTTAGAGTGATGGTGGCTGTGGATAGGAAGTTTAGAGTGATGGGGCTGTGGAGGTGTGGTTTAGAGTGATGGGACTGTGGATAGGAAGTTTAGAGTGATGGGGCTGTGGAGGTGTGGTTTAGAGTGATGGGACTGTGGATAGGAAGTTTAGAGTGATGGGGCTGTGTAGGAGAGGTTTAGAGTGATGGTGGCTGTGGATAGGAAGTTTAGAGTGATGGCGGCTGTGTAGGAAAGGTTTAGAGTGATGGTGGCTGTGAATAGGAAGTTTAGAGTGATGGGGCTGTGGAGGAGAGGTTTAGAGTGATGGTGGCTGTGGATAGGAAGTTTAGAGTGATGGCGGCTGTGGAGGAGAGGTTTAGAGTGATGGGGCTGTGGATAGGAAGTTTAGAGTGATGGGGCTGTGGAGAAGAGGTTTAGAGTGATGGGACTGTGGATAGGAAGTTTAGAGTGATGGGGCTGTGGAGGTGTGGTTTAGAGTGATGGGGGCTTTGGATAGGAAGTTTAGAGTGATGGGGCTGTGGAGGTGTGGTTTAGAGTGATGGGACTGTGGATAGGAAGTTTAGAGTGATGGGGCTGTGGAGGTGTGGTTTAGAGTGATGGGGGCTGTGGATAGGAAGTTTAGAGTGATGGGGAACAGATCAAGGTGAGAAAGCATACATATATACATTGGGGGTGATGTCACATGTTTATACACTGGGTGCACATATAAAGAGGACTCCTTTGTTTAATAGTTACTTGGGGATTCTCCTCTTGCAAACATTGCAGCAGCCCATGACTTTGACCATAAGTGTTAGGTTCCATCTGGCATCAAGAGGGTTAACAACAAACCATAAACAGTTACATCCAATCTCTGCACACAGGAGGCACATGCTTCACACACTGTAACAATCAACATTGTATCAGATAATGTACAGAATCCAATAAACTAGATGTACACAGAGTATACACAGACAGTGGGTGTAATAGATACAGTATTTACACCAGGCTCAATATATACATATATACATACTGTATACACATCTACAAAGTGAGTTTATTAAACAAAACTGTACATAAACAATGTTTACATACAGATACAGGGTTATTCCGAGAAAGGTGAAAACCAGGAGAATTGGCAGGAGAAGAGCACAATCTAGACCAAATAACTGATTTGGAAGGTGAGAAAATGATTTTGACCTAGAATTTTCACTTCTATAGTCATTCTCCTGAGTTTCACCTTTCTTTGCATAGACATATATATATATATATACAGGATCAGCGCAAGAGCAACATGCAGACAGTACATACACAGGCTCAGTATACAGACAGTATACACACACAAGCTCAGTATACAGACAGTATACACACAGCAGGCTCAGTATACAGACAGTATACACACAAGCTCAGTGTACATACAGTATACACACAAGTTCAGTACACAGACAGTATACACAAAGGCTCAGTATACAGACAGTATACACAAAGGCTCAGTATACAGACAGTATACACACAGGCTCAGTATACAGAAGGTATACACACAGGCTCAGTTTTCACACAGTATACACACAGCAGGTTCAGTATACAGACAGTATACACACAAGCTCAGTGTACATACAGTATACACACATGTTCAGTACACAGACAGTATACACAAAGGATCAGTATACACACAAGTTCAGTATACAGACCATATACACACAGGCTCAGTACACAGACAGTATACAGGCTCAGTGTACAGACAGTATACACACAGGATCAGGACACAGACAGTATACACAAAGGCTCAGTAAACCGACAGTATACAGGCTCAGTGTACAGATAGTCTCAATATACAGACAGTATACACACAAGCTCAGTGTACAGACAGCATACACAAAGGCTCAGTATACAGAAAGTATACACAAAGGCTCAGTATACAGAAAGTATACACAAAGGCTCAGTATACAGAAAGTATACACAAAGGCTCAGTATACAGAAAGTATACACAAAGGCTCAGTATACAGAAAGTATACACAAAGGCTCAGTATACAGACAGCATACACAAAGGCTCAGTATACAGAAAGGCTCAGGATAGGATACAGACAGTATACAAACAGGCTCAGGATACAACCAGTACACACCCAGGCTCAGAATTACACCAGTATAATACAGAGGCTCAGCATACTGACACATGCACAGCTTCCTTATAATACAATACACACAAAATCTCAGTATGCAAACAGGCTCATATTGACAGTATACACAGGAGTATCAGTACATGGAGGGTATGTACAAATACACATAAAAAGATGATTTCCTCTCTATCAGAATAACATTACTGGGTATAAGAGTATAATCTGAAGCTCAGGGCTGACTGACCAGCATAAGCACTATATACATCACACATCATATACACACAGACCCAGTGCTCAGTGAATACATGTCAAGAGATGGGGGTACAGAGACATACCCAGGCACTCAGACAGCTCATTGGTATACAGTGTATACCCTGGGAGTATACAGATCCCCTTTCATAAACGATCCCATACAGACTTGTATCAGGAATAATACATATATATATATATATATATATATCTGTATCTAAAGAGATTCATAGAAAGAAATACTGGATATTTACAGTGAATGATACTTATACACAGCTATATACCCAGACCCCGGGGTGCAGAGGATGCAGCCCATGTAGCAAGTGATGCACTCACCTTTGTATGTTGTGCTGGACAAGGTCCCCTCTCACTTGCTCCACTCTCCACCCTCACCACCCCCCATCACCAACACAGCCCTGTGCTCAGACTGACACTGACTCCCTCCTGCCCCTGGGGTAAGTCCAGCACGAGTCAGCTGATCCCTCAGCCCTGATTGGCTGCTGCTGGGAGCTCCATCTGCACCAGGAACAATGGGTGGGGGGAGGTAAAGAGCATGTGTGACCAGAAAGGGGAGAGGGAGGGGGGCTGGAGGAGAGGGACAGTGGGAGGACAGAGGGTGGCAGGTGCACACTGTAATGCCCAGGGTACAGGGGATCTCCCTCCATCTGACACAGAGAACAGGAGGAGGTTACAATGTATCAATGACTGGAGCATCCTGCTGATCAGCATCATTCACAATCAAATGTAAACAAACAAACAAAAAGAAACCTAACACACACATTGAAGAAACCCTAAAGAAAAAGTAGTGTAAAGCTAAAAAAAATACAATTATCCAGACAAAATAAATAAAAACGACGAAAACAAAAACAGCGAATAAGAGTTAAAAAAACAAGTAGAGAGTCACTAAAAAAAAAACACCAAAATAAACCAAAAACTCGGTATAAATATAAAAGAACGTAAAAAAAAAATAATAATCCAAAGAAAAAACAGGGAATAAATAGAAGTATTAAATAAAATCCTGTAAATTAAATTTAAAAGGATATGAATAAAAATAAATAAAAGAAAAAAATACATTAGAAAAAAAACAAACAAGCAAAGAAAAACAGGGAATAAATATAAGAATTAAATAAAATCCTCTAAATTAAATTTATAAGGATATAAATAAAAAAACGCAAACAAACAAAGCAAAATGAGGAATTGTTATTATTTGGGGAGGTTTCAAAACATCATACACAGGGGGGTCATATCGAGGGGGAACTGAGTTCCCATTGGTCCCACACACTATACAGCTTATATTCAAGTGTTAAATCACATCTTTCCCTGTTACATCACAATAAATATAGGATTTATTACACATTTTTGCCCAAATCTTCATAAATAGATCACATTTGAGTCTCTGTGTTACGTGCGAGATAATAATTGCAGGGACAGAAATCTTGGTAAGTTCCCGCACTTCTTTTTTAAGAACTTGCCCCCTGGTACTGATGTCCCACAAGCAATGAATCTATCATATCATGATGATCAACGTGACATGTCATTCCTTGATGAGATATTATAGGCCGCAACGCCACCACGCGTGCCACCACGTTCAGGCCTTATGAGTGTCTGGAAGCGGGCCTCTGCTTTGGCCCGTCCACACAGCTGACGCACGATGCGTCACTTGTGCGCTAAGCGTTAAACGTTAACGCGCAGAATTCAACGCTGAAATTACAACCCTCGTGCATTTTTTCATCCGTCGAACAATAACGGGTGTTAAACGGACGCGCACAAATGCGCGCTTAGTAACGTTGCGCAGAAATCCGTGTGCGGATTGTTTTTTCACGCGATTCAGCCAATCAGAATTAGAGAACCACAATTATCTCACATTAAGTTTTTGCGCCTGTCAAAGTCAATCTGCGCATATATGCTGCATCAATAATAAAAACACACACAACTTCTCCATTTTATTGGTTTGGGTATGTGTAGAATGTGTAACTATACTTTTCTGCGTATTTTTTTTTGGGCTGGTGTATTTGGGTTCGGCCAGGTTGATAGAGTTTGCCGGCAACACCAGCTTTTAGGAGTCGTTAAAATTATGCGCGCAAAGGCTGTGCGTTACAAACTGCGCATAGATTGTAATACCATCCGCGTACCAGCGCACAAACGCATTTGCGCTCACAATGTAAAGTATAGGACGCGCAAAGTAAAGTACGCTCGCGCAGCGTTCGCTCGGGCTCATCCGCGGTAGACGAATACGCGCGTTTCTTGCGCTGACAATATAATACGACGTTCAGCGCAAAGGGTTTTTACCCCTCGTGTTAATGTTGTTTTTGCGCCGGCACAAATGTTTGCGCGAAGAATGTAATAGGGCCCCTTGTAAATACAGATCGTGTAAAGCGCTGCGGAATCTGTGATGCTATATAAATAAAAGATTATATATATATACACACACATTTTTTATGCAACTATCTCTTGCCTGTGTCCCTGCACCTGCTGTTAAGGAGTCTGAGACAGATAAAAGAGGTGGGAGGAGAAGAAGCAGATGATTGAAAATGACTCCCACCCTGAGCTAAAAGTATCCCAGGCTCCTTGTTCTGTCTGTATGAGAATTCCCAGGGTCTGCGGAGCAATGCTCCTGTGCTTATTGTCTTTATGGGGTCAGGGAACAGAGGGTAGGGGTCGCAGGCACCCTGCCTAAACACTCTCCATCTGTCGCTCCAGGAATTAAGTATTTGGCAAATTTTTTAAGCTTGTTCCTATAATCATAACAAAAACTATAAAACCATAAGAAAAATCCCCAAACAAAAACAAAAAACAGCAAACACAATTGAGTCTTTGCGAACCATGAATTGGAAGTGATGGGGTGAAGGTTGATAGTTTTGCTTTCGACAGGTAAGTGCAGTCATCGGGAGATACAGTCATCGGGAGATACAGTCATCGGGAGATATGGGAGATACAGTCATCGGGAGATACAGTCATCGGGAGATACGGGAGATACAGTCATCGGGAGATACAGTCATTGGGAGATATAGGAGATACAGTCATCGGGAGATACAGTCATCGGGAGATACGGGAGATACAGTCATCGGGAGATACAGTCATCAGGAGATACGGGAGATACAGTCATCGGGAGACACAGGAGATACGGGAGATACAGTCATCGGGAGATACAGTCATCGGGAGATACAGTCATCGGGAGATACGGGAGATACAGTCATCGGGAGATATGGGAGATACAGTCATCGGGAGACACAGGAGATACGGGAGATACAGTCATCGGGAGATACAGTCATCGGGAGATACGGGAGATACAGTCATCGGGAGATACAGTCATCGGGAGATACGGGAGATACAGTCATCGGGAGATACAGTCATCGGGAGATACGGGAGATACAGTCATCGGGAGATACAGTCATTGGGAGATATAGGAGATACAGTCATCGGGAGATACGGGAGATACAGTCATCGGGAGATACAGTCATCGGGAGATACGGGAGATACAGTCATCGGGAGATACAGTCATTGGGAGATATAGGAGATACAGTCATCGGGAGATACAGTCATCAGGAGATACGGGAGATACAGTCATCGGGAGACACAGGAGATACGGGAGATACAGTCATCGGGAGATACAGTCATCGGGAGATACGGGAGATACAGTCATCGGGAGATATGGGAGATACAGTCATCGGGAGACACAGGAGATACGGGAGATACAGTCATCGGGAGATACAGTCATCGGGAGATACGGGAGATACAGTCATCGGGAGATATGGGAGATACAGTCATCGGGAGACACAGGAGATACGGGAGATACAGTCATCGGGAGATACAGTCATCGGGAGATACAGGAGATACAGTCATCGGGAGATATGGGAGATACAGTCATCGGGAGATACGGGAGATACAGTCATCGGGAGATACAGTCATCGGGAGATATGGGAGATACAGTCATCGGGAGACACAGGAGATACGGGAGATACAGTCATCGGGAGATACAGTCATCGGGAGATACGGGAGATACAGTCATCGGGAGACACAGGAGATACGGGAGATACAGTCATCGGGAGATACAGTCATCGGGAGATACGGGAGATACAGTCATCGGGAGATACGGGAGATACAGTCATCGGGAGATATGGGAGATACAGTCATCGGGAGATACGGGAGATACAGTCATCGGGAGATACGGGAGATACAGTCATCGGGAGATACAGTCATCGGGAGATACGGGAGATAGTCATCGGGAGATACGGGAGATACAGTCATCGGGAGATACGGGAGATACGGGAGATACAGTCATCGGGAGATACAGTCATCAGGAGATACGGGAGATACAGTCATCGGGAGATACAGTCATCAGGAGATACGGGAGATACAGTCATCGGGAGATACAGTCATCAGGAGATACGGGAGATACAGTCATTGGGAGATATGGGAGATACAGTCATCGGGAGATACGGGAGATACAGTCATCGGGAGATACAGTCATCGGGAGATACAGGAGATACAGTCATCGGGAGATACGTTGTTGGAAATCGAATCAAAGGGAATACAGGAAATTATAAATTCAGAGAGTAGTGAAATGTCGCCGACATTGCTCTCTGAATAACCCTGTTTATATAAATTTTGTAAAACCCTGCCTCCACCTCCCGGCCAATTGCCCGCTTTATGAATGACCACCCCATAATGTTTGACCCTGTAGCCCCTTGTGATATAATGCTGAGCTTTACTGCATCTCTCCTGTTGTCTCTGACTTTCAATGCCAGCTGCTGCCCCCTGCCCTCCTCATACATCACTCACCACCACGCTTCTGTCCCACGACATATTCCACAAGACCCTTCTATTAGGAGGAAGCAAGATCCCTAAATTCCCATGGACGCTAACTTGTATTGGGGTACGGAGACCCTCATATAATGGCTTTTAACCTTCTGAATGTCAGGCCATGGGGACAAACATTGCTTTGTTTTCGTGAAAAATGAAAAAAAAACACAATGAAGCATTACACGTGCGTAGGATCCTTTAATTGGAAACAATTATCTGTGATATTACAGCTATTTTATTATTTTTAATTTTGCTTGAGCTAGGGTTAGGGTTAGGTTTTTTAGTGCTAAACCAATCTCTAAAAATAACCCTAACCATAACAGGACACCAGGGGCTAATCTTAGTGTTAGGGTATGGACACTTTGAGGGTTAGGGTTACTTTCAGGTTTAGGTTATAGGGTTACTTTGTGGGTTAGGGTCACTTTGAGAGGTAAGGTTACTTTTTACGGTTAAGGTCACTTTTATGGTAGGGAGACTGAGGGATAGGGTTAGGTTAGGGTTATTTTTAGGGTTAGGGTTACTTTTAGCGTTGGGTTATGATTGCTTTTAGGGTTCAAATTATTTTGCGGGTTAGGGTTACTTTAAGGGTTAGTTTAGAGTTAGGGTTAAGGTTAGGGATACATTGAGGGTTAGGGATATTTTGAGGGTTAGTTTTGCTTTGAGGATTAGGGTTAGGGTTACTTTTAAGGTTAGATGTTAGAAAGATATTATCTTCTGTCCATTCATTACTTTGTCTGGACCAGTGTGGCATCAGATGTAGTTTGTAACTGTTCAAACACAGTATATGTATATTACTGTGTCACCAAAAATAAAACACATCTGACTTCTTAGTTATAAAATCAAGGTATATTTCTTGATACAAAGTAACTTACAGCTTGGTAATGGTGGTACAAAGAGATGGAGAGGGGGGGAGATGTGTCCTTCTTGATTGAAAAATAGAATAGAATAGAACTGAACTCAATTCCACAAAGCCCCATCCTATGGCTAATATGGGATGCATGACGAATCAGTATTCATTCAAACCACCCAATAGTATTTGAACATGACTGTTGTAACTGATATTTTCTTTCCCAGTCATCATGTACACAGAGAGAGAGAGCTGTTTCTTAATCTGAACCACATGTTCATACCAGATATGTATGTATAGCTAGGAACAAGGAATATGAAATATTCTTCATTAGGGATACTTTGATACATAGGATTACTTTTAGGGTTAGTATAGGGTTAATTGTAAGGTTAGGTATACTTTGAGGGTTAGGTTGGCTTTGAGGTTTAGGGTTACGCTTATGGTTACTTTCAGGGTTAGGGTTAGGATTTCTTTTAGGGTTAGGGATATTTTGTGGGTTAGGGTTAAGTTAGGGTTACTTTGATGCTTAGGGTTACTTTGAGGGTTAGGGTTACTTTGAGGGTTAGGGTTACTTTAAGGATTAGAGTTACTTTTAGGGTTAGGGATATTTTGTGGGTTAGGTTAGGGTTACTTTGATGATTATGGCTGTTAACAGGAGTCAATTAGAGATGATTTTGTGCAGCAAATGTGTTTTTCAGGTTCATTACCAATACCAACCCTATTTTTTTTCTCAAACGCGGACATTTTTTCATAATTCGTCTGTGACCAAATCTGCTTAGTAGGATCAGCCGATTTTTTTTTTAAAACCAGCCGGTGGAATTATATTGAGCCCATAGATGAATATATATATATATAACCCAATTCAAGCAAATTATTATATTAATGTATTCATTAAATCTTCAGTGATTCCTCTCAGGTCATTTCAGAATCTGCACTTTCTAAGTAGACTTCATAGATCCCTTACTTTGCCAGTGCAAATCACGACATTGCTTTGCCACGTCTTAAAAACCGCCTGTGCAACCATTAAAAAAAACAACAACAAAAAAACATAATATCCTCAAATAAAGCCACTTTATAAACCATAATACCGACATAAAATTATGGAGACGCGTGCCAGCTCCCTCCAGACGCGTGGACACGATAATGATATCAGCTCTCTGGCAGACACATTAGAATAGGAATTTTATGTAACACCTTGGGAAATGGAAACACTAAAAAGCTAAACTATAAATAAGAGCACATCAAACAGGTTTGGAAACGCGTGTGTGTGTTTTATGGATGAATATTATTACCTTTTCATTATTGCTTTTTATTAGGTCGATGTTATATATGGCCTCGCCACAGACATGATATAGTAAGAAAATATATGCACGTAAAGAAACGGGTCACTGAACGCAGAGTTCAGCCTGTCCTCAAAGCGAAACGCGTGGCGTGTAATGGTTTGATGGTGAATTAATCAATGAATTATACCGTGCTGCTTTACAAAAGGCTTGTCTACTAAGCTGTGAGATGAAGGAGATGTGCAAGGGGAATTTACAATTGGCTCGAACAGATTTTAAGCCAAAATAGCTGAATCTGAAGCTGTTTCCAATTCTGACATTTATTCAGGTTGACCTTCTTTGACCTAATATTTGAGACGTTCAACCAGTTCACCATTTCCTGAGTCATATGTGAGTGGAATGCCAGCAGGGGTCAAGGCTACATAGTTCCCTAGGGTGAATAAAGGCGTGTGTCCATCGAGTTCAGCTTAAAATCAAGGGATGGATTAGATCTGTGCATGTGCGCGCAGCTCCGATCCATTGCTCCGCGCAGGTGCTAAGGAACATGCGTACATAAAGTGTGAGAGTCCCGTAGCGCTGCACAGTTTGCGGTTCCTGCTCTATGTAAAATGCATAGAATTGCAAATTGCATAAAAAAGTTTCAGGGACTTCCAGGTTCGGGAAACCCTGAGCCGAAGACAGGCATGTACTGGCCACTGGGACTACAGGGAGATTCCCGGTGGGCCAATGGCTCAATGGCTGGTGTGAATGCTGGATGGCTGCAGAAGACGTGTGCCACAACCCTCCATGATATCTATAATACTGGTCCCTGTACGCAACACAACTATCCTACACTTCCGATCCTTAGAATGGTCGGTACGTCTACCTAGAACAGAATCAGAGGAGTATGTATCCACAACAACACACCAGGGGTTAATACGAAATCGAAATATCAGTGGAATGCCAAAGGCCATATACCATAGCAGGTTATCAGAAATGCCTGGGGTCATATACCAGAATGGTTATCAGAAATGCCAGGGGTCATATACCAGAGTGGGTTATCAGAAATGCCAGGGGTCATATACCAGAGCGGGTTATCAGAAATACCAGGGGTCATATACCAGAGCGGGTTATCAGAAATGCCAGGGGTCATATACCAGAACGGTTATCAGAAATGCCAGGGGTCATATACCAAAGCGGGTTATCAGAAATGCCAGGGGTCATATACCAGAGCGGGTTATCAGAAATTCCTGGGGTCATATACCAGAATGGTTATCAGAAATGCCAGGGGTTATATACCAGAGCGGGTTTTCAGAAATGCCAGGGGTCATATACCAGAGCGGGTGTCAGCCAAATGCCAGGGGTCATGTTGCCAGAGAGAGTCGTCAACAGAATACCAAGGGTTAAGAGCCAGGAGAGAAGTCAAACAAGCCAGGGTCGATACACAAAATCAGAAAAATCACAACGAGTACTGAGAGGAGTGAAAACCACGTCAGGGCAATGAATGTCTCTTAAAGTAACACTCTAGGCTAAAACCCCCCCTTTTTTTACATTAAAATATACCTATTCTCTACCTAGTTATTCAGTATATATATATTTTTTTTAATGTAATACTTACCTTAAAAAACACTTGTTTCCAACGGCGTCTTTTTTTTTATACTCACTTCCCTCCTCTTGCGCTCCCGTCCTGTTACAGCTTGAACTTGGCTAATGGTTTACGTGAGTAGCGCGCATGCTCGCCTCTCACGTAAGCCAGCCAATCAGCAGGCTTCCTCTTCTTCTTTGATTAGTGTTACGCGCAAGAAGATGCGTGCAACACTAATCAGCTGCTGCCGCCAGCTACTGCGGCGAGTTGGAGACGTCATCGGGCTGAAAGCGCGATGACGTCTCCTACTCGGCAATAGTCGGCAGAAGCGGGAAATACGAATCCCGCTCTGCTGACTGACAGCTGGGAGGGCTGAGTAAAGTCCTCCGCGTCTCTCAGCTGTTTCAGCCGATTGGCTGAGCGGAGGGAGGGGGGGAAAGATAAGGGCATACTCAGAGCATCATGACCACCTAAAAAAGCTTAGGTGGTCATGTTGCCTAGAGTATCCCTTTAAGCCTCTGGTTTTAAAGCCGGCGGGCGCCACATCATCACTCAGCGCCCGCCCATGGCCTACCCACGTGATGGCGAGTGACCAGCCTATCACTCGACGCCCGGCAGTGAGGAAGATGCTGCTGGGCGCTGGGGCATGAAGACGGTGCGGGATGTCATGGGGATTCCCCTCAGAATGCGGATGCTTTCCCCCAAATGTCATCATGGGTTCCTCGCAGCCCAGGGGGACACCTCCACGGGTCTGGAGGGAACCCGCGGTGGTCTGACTTCCTTGAAGTCAGACCACGCCTTGTGTCCTCCCCGCCCACTGACGTCACAACGCTTGATGACATCAGAAAGGGACTTCGCCTTGGCCGGGAGGGAATTACCTATGCAAAAGATACAAAGGTCCTTTGCAAAAAAAGCACTTAATGCCACCGCCTTAGAAATTAGAAAAAAATGGTAAATTTATCATTTAATATTTATTTATTTCTTTTTTTAATTTGAAACTCATAAAGTAATCATATTTACCAGAGGATTATTTCCTCTCTTTCTTTTCTAACGATACCAAACATGAGCATGTAAAATATCATGTAAAAAAACACAAACATAAAAGTTTTCTTTTAATTTTTATTTATTTATTTATTTATTTTTTGTGAGTGTTTGTATAATTAAAGTGGTGCCAGTCTGGATGAAGTACAGGGGCCAATTTGTTTTTTGTCCCAGTCCAGCCCTGGCCAAAGAGGAGGAGGAGCAGCTTGGGGGGAAATGGTGAGTAAAAACACCTAAAAATTTAAGGGCAAAAAAGGAAACTCTATTTTTTTTAAATTATTATTTATTATATTATTCTTATTATGATTGAAATAATATTTGTGCAGGGCAGAGCTGTGACAGGACGCTTCCAGGGACACATATAGTGAGCAGCATCACACACGCAGCAGCAGCAGCGCCCTCAGTTACCCTGAAACATCGCATATAAATGCTAAAGGAAGATTTTTAGTTTAAACACGTTTATATTTTCTCCCGAGCTGCGAGTGAAAGCCGACGTTTCAATTATAGAGACATTGTAAATGGGAAGATTGCAGGTTCTATGTGCCTCGCCTACACTTCAAGGACATTATGTCTGAGGAAGCGTTCACGCATGTTATTCTGGCGGCGGCTATTGAATTTTTCATAAAAACACTTGGTTTCTTTTGTGTTATGTCAACCCTGACAGCCTGCCCGGATTTTCAAGGACAGTCCCTAGCCGCAGCTAATTGTTTCAAAGCCTTTTATTAAGGATGATGGAAAAATGTGGCGCATTTAACTGTTACTGGCTCCCTAGTACCAGCTCCGAGTAATAAGGAGCCGCTAACACTTACCGGCAGTGATGTCGCCGCTGCTGCTGGTAGCATCTGCTGGAATCCCTAGTACTTCTTAAAGACCAGACACAGCCCTCATCTCATGTCTCTGACACTGTATTACACTCATACCCTCAGCACATTACTGTGAGTTTTATTGCTGTGGAGCTCTGTGATACGCTCATACGCACTGCACATTACTGTGAGTTTTCTTGCTGTGGAGCTCTATTATACCCTCATACCCTCAGCACATTACTGTGAGATTTATTGCTGTGGAGCTCTGTGATACACTCATACACACCGCACATTACTGTGAGTTTTATTGTTGTGGAGCTCTGTGTTACGCTCATACACACTGCACATTACTGTGAGTTTTATAGCTGTGGAGCTCTGTGATCAGCTCATACACCCCGCACATTACTTTGAGTTTTATTGCTGTGGAGTTCTGTGATACGCTTATACACACCGCACATTACTGTGAGTCTTATTGTTGTGGAGCTCTGTGATACGCTCATACACACTGCACATTACTGTGAGTTTTATAGCTGTGGAGCTCTGTGATACGCTCATACACACCGCACATTACTGTGAGTTTTATTGTTGTGGAGCTCTGTGATACACTCATACACACTGCACATTACTGTGAGTTTTATTGCTGTGGAGCTCTGTGATACGCTCATACACACCGCACATTACTATGAGTTTTATTGTTGTGGAGCTCTGTGATACACTCATACACACCGCACATTACTATGAGTTTTATTGTTGTGGAGCTCTGTGATACGCTCATACACACTGCACATTACTGTGAGTTTTATTGCTGTGGAGCTCTGTGATACACTCATACATACCACACATTACTGTGAGTTTTATTGCTGTGGAGCTCTGTGATACACTCATACATACCACACATTACTGTGAGTTTTATTGCTGTGGAGCTCTGTGATACACACCTGGACAAAATGTAGCAACGAATTTATTGTCATATATATATACACTATATTGCCAAAAGTATTCGCTCACCTGCCTTGACTCGCATATGGATGAGTGAGCGAATACTTTTGGCAATATAGTGTATATATATGTTTTTATTATCAGCATTCTCTCACTGGAATAATTCCTTTCATGTTTTAAACATCATCTGGCTTGAGCGTTTACCTGTATCTGGCTCGATTATCTACATATTTCTAAAGTGTAATTTCTCCGGAGTTGATCAAGTCCTAGTTTGTGCCGAGGAACCTGCTGGCTGCAAATGTCACTCCATCTATCTCTGTCATAATATATCAGGAGCCTGTGACAATGTGTATAAAACACAGAAACCTCCCCATAGAACCCGCTTATCTCATTGGGCTGGTAAATCCCTGCAATCAGTGTTTTGGGCTTTCTGCCCACACAGTTATCAGGCTCGTTCATAATAAGCCACCGGCTTCATTTTACTTTATTTATCCCTGCGCAGGATCTGGTCATTTCACTCCTCGTTCCCTTGTTTCCAGGCTCAGAATTCACATGTTTTACTGTCTGACTGTACGTGGTTTCAGACCGTGTGGGGATTTTTGGAGGTTTTCATGCTTTGGACAGACTTGTTATTGTATCATTACATCTCATTTGTATATATTGAACCAAAACTCAGGCAACAGCACGAGGTGGGAGACTTTGCTGATGGCTGCCATATTGGCCTGTGTCTACCCCAGTCTTTCTTTAATAATAATTGAAAGTTTTAATATTTCACAGATCATGTCTGGGGATGAGGAGAATCTGGTCAATTCGTTTGCCCGTTACTCTACCAGTCACATGACTGCTGATGTCTGTGATCTGTCGTCCAATAACCATACCCACCATTAATCACACAACACCATTTTTGATTTGGAAGGGCACAGGCCACAGCTTTATTTAAAAGAACATCAATTCGAATATTAAATAACTTGTATTCCACTCTTAACATCTTCCCATCCACAGTACCGTACGGGTGGCAGTTTCTCCTTTGCTTAACCATGAGCTCGCTACCTGTGGCGCCATCAGTCAGCCACCAGGTGCGACTTCCCATAGCCCACCATTTGGCGGCTTACCTTTAAACCTTTTCCTACGGTGGCCAGGGCTCCTTCCGCAGCTGTGACTTGAAGATCCCATAACCCACCAAAACGGGCGGGAGGGCGGGAAATTTTCTGATGTTTCAACCACGCTGTGAAGAATCAGAAGGGGTAAGTCCTCTACCCTCTCACTCTTATATGACCCTTACACTATTTATAAACATATAAACACACCACCAATCCCCTTCAATCAGGCCACCTTAAGACCGATAGCCCCAGACCAGCAGTCATGCCCCCCCCTTCCTAAACTGTCCAGGGGGGTTTTCTTTCTGTATTTATTTATATTCCTCTAAAAGTAAATCTATATATTAATTCCGTCTACTCTTCCAGTCCCTCTTAGGTATAAATTTATTCTACTCTTACAGACCCTCTGTGCATCAATTCCTTCTACTCTTACAGACCCTCTGTGCATCAATTCCTTCTACTCATGCTGTCCCATTATGTAATGATTCCTTCTACTTGTACATTCTCCCTCTGAATCAATTACTTCAACTCTTACATTCCATTTAAGTATCTATTCCTTCTACTCTTACAGACCCACTATGCATCAGTTCCTTTTACAGTCCCTTTATGTATCCATTCCTTCTACTCTTACATTCCGTCTATTTATTGATTCCTTTTACTCTTACAGTCCCTTTATACATTGATTCCATCTATTCTTACAGTCCCTTTATGTATCGATTCCATCTATTCTTACAGTCCCTTTATGTATCGATTCCGTCTATTCTTACAGTCCCTTTATGTATCGATTCCGTCTATTCTTACAGACCCTCTGTGCATCAATTCCTTCTACTCATGCTGTCCCGTTATGTAATGATTCCTTCTACTTGTACATTCTCCCTCTGAATCAATTACTTCAGCTCTTACATTCCATTTAAGTATCTATTCCCTTTATGCATCGATTCCGTCTATTCTTACAGTCCCTTTTATGTATCGATTCCTTCTATTCTTACAGTCCCTTTATGTACCAATTCCTTCTACTTTTACAGTCCCTTTATGTATCCAATCCTTCTATTCTTATAGTCCCTTTATGTATCCATTCAATCTATTCTTACAGTCCCTTTATGTATCCATTCCTTCTATTCTTACAGTCCCTTTATGTATCCATTCCTTCTATTCTTACAGTCCCTTTATGTATCCATTCAATCTATTCTTACAGTCCCTTTATGTATCCATTCCTTCTATTCTTACAGTCCCTTTATGTATCCATTCCATCTATTCTTACAGTCCCTTTAAGCATCGATTCCGTCTATTCTTACAGTCCCTTTATGTATCCATTCCTTCTATTCTTACAGTCCCTTTATGTATCCATTCCTTCTATTCTTACAGTCCCTTTATGTATCCATTCCTTCTATTCTTATAGTCCCTTTATGTATCCATTCAATCTATTCTTACAGTCCCTTTATGTATCCATTCCTTCTATTCTTACAGTCCCTTTATGTATCCATTCCATCTATTCTTACAGTCCCTTTAAGCATCGATTCTGTCTATTCTTACAGTCCCTTTATGTATCCATTCCTTCTATTCTTACAGTCCCTTTATGTATCCATTCCTTCTATTCTTACAGTCCCTTTATGTATCCATTCAATCTATTCTTATAGTCCCTTTATGTATCCATTCCTTCTATTCTTATAGTCCCTTTATGTATCCATTCCTTCTATTCTTACAGTCCCTTTATGTATCCATTCCATCTATTCTTACAGTCCCTTTATGTATCCATTCCATCTATTCTTACAGTCCCTTTATGTATCCATTCCTTCTACTCTTACATTCCATCTTTTTATTGATTCCTTTTACGCTTACAGGTCCCTCTCTGTTTCGATTTGTTCTACTCTTATAGTCCATCTATGGATCGATTGTTTCTTCTTTTACAGTTCTTCTGTTTTGATACATTCTACTTTAATATTGATTCATTTTACTCTTAAAGGTCCCTTTCTATACCATTTCCTTCTTTATTTATATTTCTTCTCTGTATCAGTGTCCTTTTTTCCACAATCAGCGCACTCCCAATCAGCGCACTCATTGTTTTTCCACTGCCTCTGTATAAATATCGCGAACGCCTGCAGTCTCTCCGCATGTGACGCAATGTTAAACCTCTTGTATAGTCACCTACTTAATAAACCAGTACTTTTCTCTGTCCCTTTAAAGCCTTCATCTTTATCCCTCCAAACCGACACGTTCACTGTAGCAGCAGGATGCTTGCCCGAGCTTCCAACGGATGCTAGTCTTGTTTACACAATGTGCGCCCGCTGACGGAATTAGTGGAGGGCCCGCGGGACCCGGTTCCTAAAGCAGCGAGAATCCTAGTAACCAACCGCCAATAAAACGATAATAAATATTGCATCTTCCCTTCCTGCCAAGATACATTATGGCTTTTAAAGCTGGCATAGTCTTTGGGCTCTTATCATCTCCCTCAGCCCCTCTCCCTTTGGAATATGTTTTATTTAGAGCGAGCCGGATGCCGACTGGCAAGAGACTAGTATCCAAGCTCATAGTTATCAAAATTACAATCTTACTGGCCAGTGAGGCGTTGGAACGGGGAGCTGGTTGACCTTAAACAGAGGTGACAATTAATTCCAGCGTTTGAGAGCCAATGGACGCTGTATATAGGCGTGATACGAGATGTAACGGCTGAAACCCGACCAAGTCACGTCATTACTTTTAGTTTTTCTTATGGCAAAGCGTTGTAATACATTTTAATTGTTAATAAAGCTTGGGGAAATTATATTTAGGGGCCGCCAATGTCTCGGTTTAATGGATGCGTGTAGGCAGGGGCCGGGTTCTTAAAAAGGAAGTGTGGGAACTCACCCAGATTCCAAGAATAGCAGGAGTTGTAGCAGCTGCAGCGCTTCTTTATGCATGAGAACGCAATTCCTCTGGCAAGGACAGAGAAGTTGACATTCCAATGCATTCCCAACATACTGAAGACCTGGAAACACCCTTAAATATAGACATTTTTGTAAAATCGTGTCTAATTAGAAAGGTATTCCAGCTTTCCAGTATATTAGCCATATGGAACTATGTTCCCCCTGCTAACGTAATGGAGGAACTGTGTTCCAGGTGGTCCCTCTCGAATTGATCCCCCGGGTACATCTACTGGTACGTTGCATGAGGAGGGAGTGGCTGTAGCGTACCAGGGGAAGGGGGGACAGGTGGGCAGCCATGCCAAGTGGCATGTCTGGAGGGGGGGCAACTGGATTGACAATTAGACAAAGTAGGCATTTACCTATGGGCACCCACCATAGGAGGGGGGCACCTTCCTCTGTAACACTAAACACGACTCTGCTCAACTGGTATCTACAATCGTCAGCCAGGACCTGGGAGGTGGTAGGGGAAGCAGGTCGGCATGACTGTGCAGCATGAGCAGCCAGCTCTCCAGCTGCTCGACCTTGGCTCTTCCCCCCATCCCCACTCATGCAGAACCAGTTATTAAATTTTCTAAAATTGTGTATTGTTTTTTGTTTGCCCCCCAAATAAAAATGAAAAATGTAAGCCCCCCCATTCTTGCTCTTTAAATTTGGGAAGGAGGAAGGGGCAGACACACACCAGATTCTGTGCCTACAGAATCCTGAGATGTAAATCCGGTCCTGCAGGCACTTGATGCACCACGCATGTGGGTTGACGTCGCTACAGGTGACATGTTGCACATGCACGGTGAAGTCCAGGCATTGACAGCAGCCCTTTTAGTTATGGTCCTCAGGTATATTTTAGGCAGCGTGTTCGCCTTTGTTGCCCCAAGCAGTGAAAATGCGTGGTACACCCCCGGTGAGTGCTCTTGGACATAGTCCATTGTATTAACAAGCTTTAAAACCTTTACATAGGGCATCTGTTACCTGGATACACCTGTGTTTGTGAACGGATATCATCTGATGTGGTTCGGTGTTATATTCAGGCTACCTTGATTCCTCGTAGTGCACATCAGAGAGAGCACTGCCATCAAAACTTAAAAAATTGGCCAAGTCAGGCCGTAACCTGATCATTATCAAAACTGTATAATGGACAGGAGGCCATCCTTTAAAACTTGAAAAAAGGAGATTTCGCTTGCAGCAACAAAGATCCTCTGCCTAGAGATTTCGAAGGCAAACTTGGACAATCCAGATGTTTTGGAACTACACGTTCCATCATGCCTAGCCAGACGTAAAGCTGTCGGAGCATGGTAGTTCATGTAGTTTCATAAACATCTGGGCTGCCAAGGTTCTCCATCCCTGGACTAAAGGATGTTTTATCTAATTTTTTACACTTTAATCGAGGGAAAATATTTAATAGCTTTTTTAATTTGTTTGTGTCTCAAAATGCTGATAATTTTTAGAATTTGCCCCCCCCTCCCCATCTCCTGTTTTTGGGCTCACAACATCCCCAGAGTGTTAAAAGGACCTTTTCCAGGTTCCTGCACGATGAAAAGGCAGGAGCCACTCATAATCAGATGGTATCACATTCTGATTGGCTGCTGGAGTCACATGCTCGCTACAACTTTATTCATCAACGATTTGATTGGGCACCGGCAGCTGATGCAGCAGCAAGATGGCTGCCCCCGCAACGAGAAATCGTCAGCCTTCATTTGGGTTTTACACCTAAAGTCTTGGGCAGATAAATAAATAAATATAATAATATGTTGGTCATAATGTTTTAAATTGGATTTAGGAAGAAGAAAAGCTTAGTAAGGGTGTCCCTTTAAGTGGACGGCCCCCTCCATCCTATCAGAAACAAGACAGGGTCGCCTGATTATAAAGGGTGCCCTCAATTGTATTTGTTATAATATTGCTCATATTTTACCACTTGAAAACCAGAAAATGAGATCTCCAGGAAGTCTGAATAATAATTATTTCTTACCGTAAAAAGTCCAGCTCTCCGGCAGCAAAGTCCATTAGGACGGCGCACAACATTTGTTACCTGTCGAAGCATTTATCAGACCGTTACGGTGAGAGAAGAAGAAAGTCTGTATAATGAGCTGACTGTCCTCTGAAGAACAAATGTAACATTACGGATACAGTAATAAGAAGCTGGCGTTACTTAGCAATAATTTAAGTTAGATTTCCGATGAGGACTTTGCATGGAAGCGTCTGAAATTGGAAAGTGAGTTAATAGTGCAGGACAGAACAGCTAAAACATCGCTCACGTTGATATCTTAATGGTAATGTCTTATACCGGCCGCCGTTCGACAAAGGAAAACGCAATTATCTCACCCACAGTACTGGCTATTAGTACGTAGATCCAGGAGCTTGCAATCTAATAGTATAATGCTGAGATGCAGCTTATGATTTTCCGCTGTCATGACGGCTTCGTTCTCACTGAGTGCTCAGTCTCGTGTTCCTTTGAATAAATGTTGTACAAGTTACTGACTTTACCACGATACAAATGTTTCTCAAATGTCTTAAACCTCCACCACTAGACGGCCAGGGGGAACGTCCTTATCTCAGTCTGGAATGGGGTACAAGCAATTATGTGAAGGGACTCAGGGAATATGATTTTGTCTGAAAGGCCTGGGAGGAAACATAATGTGAATGTGAGGTCGTGTCAGCGTGAATGTGACAGTGTCCAAGTATGCATAACAGTGCCTGACAGGGTTATTCAAAGAGAATCGAAAAGTCACCGCACGTCCGGTGACTTTTCGTTCTCTTCATTTCGGTGCGATTCGGCGATCCCATTTCGGCGACCCTGCAGTGTATTCAGCAAGCACCACAGGGCTGCTGTAATGCAGGGAAAAGCCACCGCAAACCGGCCGAACACTCACCGCAAAACACGGCGAACGCACACCGAAAACCAGCAAAAACATCTGTATTAACCTCGCCGAACACGTTGGAGAAACCCCGAGCAGCCGCCGATCACAGCGCAGAGCAGCCGCCGGAAAACCCGACACCGCAGACGAATGGAGTGAACGAAAAAAAAACAGTACGCTTAAATGTTTGAAAAGTGAAACGTTGTTTGCAAAGAAACTACTGAGCGAAAATGTCTGAAATTTACATATGATCCAATGAATGATAATAAAAAGGGCTGTTACAGAAAAAAGAAAAAACGATTTAAAAAAAAATAGGAAAAATTATTTTTGCAAAAAAATCCCGAAAAATGCTTAAAAGATCCTAAAAAAAATCTGGCAGGGAAATTCGGCAACTTCTGCTGGTTTTTGTTCTCTGAATAGACGAAGCATTGCTTCTCTATGGGGATTTCACTGCCCTCGAACAGGCACCGAACAGGCACCATATGTGCAGGCAATTCGCCAGGATTTGGCAAATTGTCTGCTCTCTGAATAGCCGAATGGCCAGGAAAGGTAACTGAACGACGAATTTCACTGTTCGTTTACCTTTCGGCCACAATTTGGAGCTCTTTGAATAACCCTGTGAATGTGTTTGTGAGTGTCTCTGAATGTGTCTGTCATTGTGCCTCTGAATGTGACTGTCAGTGTGTCCCTGAATGTGTCTTTCAGTGTATCTCTGAATTTGTCTGTCAGTGTGTCTCTGAATGTGTCTGTCAGTGTGTCTCTGAATGTGTCTGTCATTGTGTCTCTGAATCTGAATGTGTCTGTCAGTGTGTCTCTGAATGTGTCTGTCAGTGTGTCTCTGAATGTGTCTGTCATTGTGTCTCTGAATCTGAATGTGTCTGTCAGTGTGTCTCTGAATGTGTCTGTCATTGTGTCTCTGAATTTGTCTGTCATTGTGTCTCTGAATGTGTTTGTCAGTGTGTCTCTGAATGTGTCTGTCATTGTGTCTCTGAGTGTGTCTGTCATTGTGTCTCACTCTGAATGTGTCTGTCATTGTGTCTCTGAATGTGTCTGTCAGTGTATCTCTGAATTTGTCTGTCAGTGTGTCTCTGAATGTGTCTGTCATTGTGTCTCTGAGTGTGTCTGTCATTGTGTCTCTGAATGTGTCTGTCATTGTGTCTCTGAATGTGTCTGTCAGTGTGTCTCTGAATGTGTCTGTCATTGTGTCTCTGAATCTGAATGTGTCTGTCATTGTGTCTCTGAATGTGTCTGTCATTGTGTCTCTGAATCTGAATGTGTCTGCCAGTGTGTCTCTGAATTTGTCTGTCAGTGTGTCTCTGAATGTGTCTGCCAGTGTGTCTCTGAATTTGTCTGTCAGTGTGTCTCTGAATGTGTCTGTCATTGTGTCTCTGAATGTGTCTGTCATTGTGTCTCTGAATCTGAATGTGTCTGTCAGTGTGTCTCTGAATGTGTCTGTCATTGTGTCTCTGAATTTGTCTGTCAGTGTGTCTCTGAATGTGTCTGTCATTGTTTCTCTGGATCTGAATGTGTCTGTCCTTGTCTCTCTGAATGTGTCTGTCAGTGTGTCTCTGAATGTGTCTGTCATTGTGTCTCTGAATGTGTCTGTCAGTGGGTCTCTGAATTTGTCTGTCAGTGTGTCTCTGAATGTGTCTGTCATTGTGTCTCTGAATCTGAATGTGTCTGTCAGTGTGTCTCTGAATTTGTCTGTCAGTGTGTCTCTGAATGTGTCTGTCAGTGTGTCTCTGAATTAGTCTGTCAGTGTGTCTCTGAATGTGTCTGTCATTGTGTCTCTGAATGTGTCTGTCATTGTGTCTCTGAATCTGAATGTGTCTGTCATTGTTTCTATGGATCTGAATGTGTCTGTCAGTGTGTCTCTGAATGTGTCTGTCATTGTGTCTCTGAATGTGTCTGTCAGTGTGTCTTTCAATGTGTCTGTCAGTGTGTCTCTGAATGTGTCTGTCATTGTGTCTCTGAACGTGTCTGTCAGTGTGTCTCTGAATTTGTCTGTCAGTGTGTCTCTGAATGTGTCTGTCAGTGTGTCTCTGAATGTGTCTGTCAGTGTGTCTCTGAATTTGTCTGTCAGTGTGTCTCTGAATGTGTCTGTCATTGTGTCTCTGAATGTGTCTGTCATTGTGTCTCTGAATGTGTCTGTCATTGTTTCTCTGAATGTGTCTGTCATTGTGTCTCTGAATCTGATTGTGTCTGTCATTGTGTCTCTGAATCTGAATGTGTCTGTCATTGTTTCTCTGGATCTGAATGTGTCTGTCATTGTCTCTCTGAATGTGTCTGTCATTGTGTCTCTGAATCTAAATGTGTCTGTCATTGTTTCTCTGGATCTGAATGTGTCTGTCATTGTCTCTCTGAATGTGTCTGTCATTGTGTCCCTGAATGTGTCTGTCAGCGTGTCTCTGAATGTGTCTGTCGGTGTGTCTCTGAATGTGTCTGTCGGTGTGTTTTTGAATGATTCTGGCACAGTGTCCCTAAAAGTGTCTGAATTCTTTCTACGAAAGGTGTATGTCGAATAGATACACCTTCTCTTGTGGGAAGAGGGACGAGGTGGGACCTTCTGTTAATTGAGATGGGAAAAATATAGAATATTTCTTCTGTGTCATGAAGTTTGTTTACACCTTCTGTCACTCGAGGTGGTACAGACCCGGGAGGCTTCTCCAGTTCATTGCGATTAGAAAGTTCTTTTTTCTACTTGTGGACCTTGATGGGATAAGACGGCTGATGGGAGCAGGTGCACAGAGCTGACTCTTTGTGTTCAGTGTTTTTGCTGTTCATACAGTCTCCGGGGAAGTCGATGCTCTCCCCGCCGAATTCTCATGCTATATTCATGAGTGTCTGACGGGTGGAAAGTGAACTCCAGCTGTACACGGAAAGACAACAAGCAGAGAGGACTTTGCGTCTGACTAAACCCTGATGTGTCAGAGACGGGGACAAGAAAATACAAAGAGGACAATGATAGAAATGAAACAAAAGATGGGGGAGCATGAGATTTTGCATAACAGACCATGAGTGCCAAAAAGTGGCACCTCTTCTTCAATGAAACCTCAATCAAAGAGCTTTTGTGGTGAAACTCTCTCCCCACCTAAAAACGCAAAAAACAAACTGAGCAATAATAAGGCTAAAGGTCTAAGGGCACTGTTTCCTAGTGAACACTAACGTTAGCGTTCAGATGTGTAAGCGTTACCGCCAGGATAAGTGACATTAACGCATGCTCCCCATATTACCTTCTTGATGCTAAACCTGTAAGAAATCAGTTAGCGCATCGGTGATTGCACTAGCCTGCGCAAGCTTACTGTACTTTGCGCATCCTATACTTAACATGGGGAGCGCAATCAGTAATTAGCGTTAGGATAAGTAAGGTATTACAAAGTGCTAGCGCTAATTACAGCAGGGACGGTAAAAATCAACTTCGTTGAGGTAAGCTTTGGCAATCCAGAGAAGGAAAATCCAACGCCAGTAGGCAAAGTTCCGTCAAACAACTGTAAACATCGCTGAAGTATGGTGGATAACTTTACCACTGTTATTCTTCCATAAAAGTTGGCTTTTCTCAATTTACCATTGTTTCGCCATTGATTGCACCACTGGTGAATACAGTTCAGGGATTTTAAAGTGCCGATATCTATAGACCTCCATATCAAAGTACGATGAGACCAATGGTGGAATACAACGCTGGACAACTTCGACTGAAACGTCGGTGGAAACTACGATGAATCTAGCCTACATATCTTCTGCAGAAACTAAGGTGGAAACATGGGTGGGAACCCCATGGACAACTACGCTTAGAACTACGGCAGACACTTCAGCAGAAACTATGGTGGACGTATGAGTGGAAACCCCTTTGA
The DNA here is from genome assembly GCA_009667805.1 of Leptobrachium leishanense. Classification (NCBI taxonomy): domain Eukaryota; kingdom Metazoa; phylum Chordata; class Amphibia; order Anura; family Megophryidae; genus Leptobrachium; species Leptobrachium leishanense. The sequence continues at coordinate 150,284,509 of CM019070.1, read as the reverse complement.
CAACTACCTTCAGAACTACGATAGACAATTCAGCAGAAACTACGGTGGATGCATGAGTGGAAACCCAATTGACAACTACGTTCACACCTACGGTGGACACTTCAGCAGAAATTATGGTGGAAGCATGAGTGGAAACCCCATGGACAACTACGCATAGAACTACGGTAGGCACGTCAGAAGAAATGGTGGACACATGAGTGGAAACCCCTTTGACAACTACCTTCAGAACTACAATAGACACTTCAGCAGAAACTACGGTAGACGCAAGAGTGGAAACCCGATTGACAACTACTTTCACAACTACGGTAGACGCTTCAGCAGATACTATGATAGAAGCATGAGTAGAGACCCCATTGACAACTACGTTCAGAACTAAGTTAAACACTTTAGCAGAAACTATGGTGGAAGTCTGGAAGAATGCGTGGAAACCCCATTGACAACTACATTTAGAATGGTGCTAGACACATCGGCAGACACTACAGTGGAAAGAACATTGAAAAGTATGGAGAACTATGGTGGAGTCTCTCTAAATGGTAAACTCATCATAGTCCCCCAAGGTCTGCCGAAGTAAAACCACCGTTCTTTAGTTAGTTAGTGAACAACCCCTTTATGTTACCAAATCTCTAATCCCTCATCATCGTGAGGTGGACCTGGTAACACATTGACCCACTGGATGGCAAGGTAGCATTTGTTCCTCTTGGTAATCAAGGTCGTTGTCTCTTTTGTGACGTTGATCCTTTAATACGCCAAGACCCCATGGAGCTCCACAGGGTCACCCCAATGACTGTAGACCTCATTTCAGACAATTTCGACCCAGCTCGTACGTCCCACACAGCAAGAGCGGATGATACGAGCCACTGAGATCCAAAGCAATGAATGCGTAATGCCTCCTTTTATGCCTCCTTGCGGAAAAGCAACAATTTGGAGCGATTGTTATTAGACACAACATTAACAAAACAGAATGCGCTAATTGCTGCTCTCAGTAATAAAGAGAGAACTGGAGCAGAGGGGATTTTTTCTCCTCCTTTTTTGTTACTTTATTGGATGGAAAACCTGATCCTTCTCAATGTGAAGAATCTGCCCTTTCCTCTCCTAGAGGTCCTCAGGGGTCCAGGAAAACACATTAATTTGTGGACATCATTGTGTCCCCTCCACCCCTCCAGGGATCACATTTACACTCCAGACTTCTGGTCTCCTGTTTAAACCCTCTGATCTTTAAGTGGTTAAACATCAATTGCAGATTTTATTTGTTTGTTTGTGGACTCCCTCTTCATTACCTTCATATTGATTTCTGAATTGTTTATTGTAGTAGAACCAGGCTGCTTAATTTGTTTAATGGAATGTGCATATGACAGACCAGAGTCCCACAAGATGGAATGAATTGAAAAATAAAGAACCTTGGACCTCTGTGATACATTCTTTCACACTGCACATTGCTGTGAGTGTTATTGCTGTGGAGCTCTGTGATACACTCATACACACTGCACATTACTGTGAGTTTTATTGCTGTGGAGCTCTGTGATACGCTCATATACACTGCACATTACTATGAGTTCTATTGCTGGGGAGGTCTGTGATACAATCATACCCTCAGCACATTACTGTGAGTTTTATTGCTGTGGAGTTCTGTGATACGCTCATACACACCGTACATTACTGTGAGTTTTATTGCTGTGGTGCTTTGTGATAATCTCATACACACTGCACATTACTGTGAGTTTTATTGCTGTGGAGCTCTGTGATAATCTCGTACACACTGCACATTACTGTGAGTTCTATTGCTGTGGTGCACTGTGATACAGTCATACACACCACACATTACTATGAGTTTTATTGCTGTGGAGCTCTGTGATACGCTCATATACACTGCACATTACTATGAGTTCTATTGCTGGGGAGGTCTGTGATACAATCATACCCTTAGCACATTACTGTGAGTTTTATTGCTGTGGAGTTCTGTGATACGCTCATACACACCGTACATTACTGTAAGTTTTATTGCTGTGGAGCTCTGTGATAATCTCATACACACTGCACATTACTGAGTTTTATTGCTGTGGAGCTCTGTGATAATCTTGTACACACTGCACATTACTGTGAGTTCTATTGCTGTGGTGCACTGTGATACAGTCATACACACCGCACATTACTGTGAGTTTTATTGCTGTGGAGCTCTATGATACGCTCATACACATCGCACATTACTTTGAGTTTTATTGCTGTGGAGCTCTGTGATACGCTCATACACACCATACATTACTGTGAGTTTTATTGCTGTGGAGCTCTGTGATAATCTCATACACACCACACATTACTATGAGTTCTATTGCTGGGGAGCTCTGTGATACAATCATACTCTCAGCACATTACTGTGAGTTTTATTGCTGTGGAGCTCTGTGATATGCTCATACACACCGTACATTACTGTGAGTTTTATTGCTGTGGAGCTCTGTGATACGCTCATACACACTGCACATTACTGTGAGTTTTATTGCTGTGGAGCTCTGTGATATTCTCATACACACCGCACATTACTATGAGTTCTATTGCTGTGGAGCTCTGTGATACGATCATACCCTCAGCACATTACTGTGAGTTTAATTGCTGTGGAACTCTGTGATACGCTCATACACATCGCACATTACTTTGAGTTTTATTGCTGTGGAGCTCTGTGATACACTCATACACACTGCACATTACTGTGAGTTTTATTGCTGTGGAGCTCTGTGATAATCTCATACACACCGCTCATTACTATGAGTTCTATTGCTGTGGAGCTCTGTGATACGATCATACCCTCAGCACATTACTGTGAGTTTAATTGCTGTGGAACTCTGTGATATGCTCATTCACATCGCACATTACTTTGAGTTTTATTGCTGTGGAGCTCTGTGATACACTCATACACACTGCACATTACTGTGAGTTTTATTGCTGTGGAGCTCTGTGATACGCTCATACACACTGCACATTACTGTGAGTTTTATTGCTGTGGAGCTCTGTGATATTCTCATACACACCGCACATTACTATGAGTTCTATTGCTGTGGAGCTCTGTGATACGATCATACCCTCAGCACATTACTGTGAGTTTAATTGCTGTGGAACTCTGTGATACGCTCATACACATCGCACATTACTTTGAGTTTTATTGCTGTGGAGCTCTGTGATACACTCATACACACTGCACATTACTGTGAGTTTTATTGCTGTGGAGCTCTGTGATAATCTCATACACACCGCTCATTACTATGAGTTCTATTGCTGTGGAGCTCTGTGATACGATCATACCCTCAGCACATTACTGTGAGTTTAATTGCTGTGGAACTCTGTGATATGCTCATTCACATCGCACATTACTTTGAGTTTTATTGCTGTGGAGCTCTGTGATACACTCATACACACTGCACATTACTGTGAGTTTTATTGCTGTGGAGCTCTGTGATACGCTCATACACACTGCACATTACTGTGAGTTTTATTGCTGTGGAGCTCTGTGATAATCTCATACACACTGCACATTACTGAGTTTTATTGCTGTGGAGCTCTGTGATAATCTCTTACACACTGCACATTACTGTGAGTTCTATTGCTGTGGTGCACTGTGATACACTCATACACACCGCACATTACTATGAGTTTTATTGCTGTGGAGCTTTGTGCTACGCTCATACACATCGCACATTACTATGAGTTTTATTGCTGTGCAGCTCTGTGATACGCTTATACACACTGCACATTACAGTGAGTTTTATTGCTGTGGAGCTCTGTGATACGCACATACACACCGCACATTACTGTGAGGTTTATTGATGTGGAGCTCGGTGATACGCTCATGTATACAGCACATTACTGTGAGTTTCAATGCTGTGGAGCTCTGTGTAAGTAGCATTACCAAATAAGGGCAGTATTACAATATTGGTGCTAACTTAACCAGAGCTGTTGTAAACTTAAAACCTCCATAAGTTATAGGCTGGGGTCAGACCAGCGCATTTTTAACGTGCGTTCTGGCGCACTTAATCACGGCCGCACTAGCAGCAAATGACGGGCAATGACAGCCAATATACGAAGTACGGTCGCACGAAAGTCCGGCCGCGCAACACAAGTGGAAAATGAACGCATTTTTTCGAGAACGCAGAACCGCTAGTACTGACGTACAGAGTGCGCTGCGCCCGCTAGCGGCGTGTGTGTGAGATTTGGAGACGTCAGACCCTGCTCGTGTCCGGCCAACATAACGTCCAGACGCAAAACGTTTCCTGGTTTGGATTCGTAAAACATCACGCACGAAAATGCGCATCGTATGACCGTTTTCGCATATTCCGTGAAAAAATACATCAATGCGTTCGGACGCACTTTTTTACATTCGCGTGTAAAAATACTTTCGTTTGACCCTAGCCTTAATGGCTCTGGGAAGTTTAGAACAGCTCTGGTTAAGGTTAGGGTCAGACTAACGCATTTTTCACGTTGTCCGTGAAAATGTGCGTTCGAAGAATGGACGCATTTTTTCACGGAATACGCAATAGCGGTCATACTATGCGCAGTTTCATCCGTGATTTTGTACGGATCATCAATAAAACACTTCTTGCATCTGGACGTTATGTTGGCCGGACATTAGCAGCGTCTGATGTCTCCAATTCACGCACACACGCCGCTAGCGGACGCAGCGCACTCTGTACGTCAGTACTAGTGGTTTAACGTTCTCGAAAAAATGCGTTCGTTTTCCACTTGCGTTGCGCAGCCGGACTTTTGTGCGACCGTACTTCGTATATTGGCCGTCATTGCCCGGCATCTGCTGCTAGTGCGGCCGTGATTAAGTGCGCCTGCACGCGCGTTCGCACTGCCTCAGTCTGACCCTAGCCTAAGTTAGCACCAACATTGTAATATGGCCCTAAAACGGGCGAGTGAGCTACAAAGTGGGTCTGTCCCAGCAGTATCGCGTAATTTAGAATGTGCTGTTAGTTGGGTCAGTGTATTAAGGACTATTTAATTATTACTTTTTTTCTTATGGAAAAGTCACATAGATTTAGGACTGAAACATCTCCATGGCATGATTTGCTCAGGAAGCTCAACGATGCTGGGATTAGGAGAGGAAGCGGATTTAGTGAGTATCTCCTGCGATTGGAACCCACAAAGACAGACGAGGAATCAAAGCAACAGCTTCTGTCTCTGGGATTAAATGAGATGTTTCCTAAACAGATTAACTCCAGCATCCTTATCCCTGATCTAGCGTCACCAGCGGCGTGTCTACACCACGGCCGTGACGACACTAATTCCTCTGTCTGTGTGTATATATACCACAGAGCCATGACATCATAGTGACATCACTGCCAGAATAGTATCAAGAATTGCAGCTGTATACAATAATAATCAAAACGTGTCTACAAACAAAAATGTGTCAAAATCTCCATCGATCTGAGGATATGACATGGCCTTATTCCGAGCGGTTCACTGTATGGAAAAGGTCGCTGACGCTGGTGGAAAATCGCTTTGTGTTAAATGGTGGTAAATATATTCTTTGTTTCGTGGAAACGTTCGAGGAAAAAATGATATTCTGTTTGGTAAACTGTCAAGCAAATTTCCTAAAAAAAAAATCAGTAAATATATATATATATATTTTTTAATTAATGGAGAGATGTTGCCATGGGAGTAACGTCTGGATTTAATTCAGCCCGATGCCCAAATTTGGACTTTTTCCACAAATTTTTGGACTGTTTTTTAAGTACGGGAGATTCTAATTTGGCCTCGCCGGTATTTCGATTCCCGGTAAAAATTCGGCTCAGATATCGTGTCTCGTGGCTATTCTTTTTTAATGGAAATAACGGCTTTTATCAATTTAATACAAATTTATCAGTATAACGATTTCCGAAAAAATTACAAATGACAAAAGGTGCCGATAAATGGATTTTCAGGCAGGAAATAGAGGGAATCAGACTGAAATCCTTGTTAAAACATTGAATTTTTCTAAGGAGTCACGTTTAAAGGCACAAATCTGTATCGTGCTGCTGAAAATAAGCTTTTCCAGCGTTTTTCTGGCCGGCCTGTTTTTCGGACCAGCAACATTTTTCAAATTTCGGTTCTGGCTGAATTTATTCAACTGAATCAGCTGATATTTCTATAAAAGTATTATTCTGCTTCCCTAAGCAAAGCTGTGAGGCGTGGATGCTTTAGACTAGCAAAGTCTGTATTTGACCAGTACTCACACTATGTAGTTCGGCAGATAGCTTCAAATCAGCAAAACTGACACGTAGAAAGATGAATCCAGTTGAAGAGTTTAATGATCAGATTGACAATCTTGTAATAGTGTACAGCAATGCAGGTAAAAAGACATTAGTTTTCAACAGCAGTGAGCACAGAATGGCTGCTATGTAACCAGGAAGTCCCTTAGAACAAGACACTGAGCAAAGGGGTGGAAACTAGCTGGATACAGAAAGGCTAAGGAAACCCAGCAGGATCAAAATAGCTATGAAAACAATAGCATGTGAGCTGCAAAGGCAGATTCAACACAAACCAGAAAAATATACAATATATCCTAAATCATGAGGCATGACAAGTATCACCCGCAATCAATGTTTTTTTTTTCGAAAACATCAAGACCTTAGCGTCAGATTTTCACGTTTCACTAATTAAAGGAACACTTTACTCATCCTGATCAGCCCCGATGCAGCCCCAAGCTGGCGAAATCGCTGGGCAAAGAGGAGGAGTTCTCTCCAGCCCACCCAGCATCACCAGTAGCCGGGATTTTTGAATTTCCCGCCTGCCGGCCACCAGATCGGTCACTAGTGATGTCACACACATCACACACAGAGCGGCCGACATCACCTTCTGAGACCAATCTCTGTAGCGAGCGTTCTCAGAGAAGCAGCGATGGATCAGTTCTGTGCATGCGCGTGCAGCTCCGATCCATCGCTCTGCGCAGGTGATGTGGAACTTGTACACATAAGGTGCGCAAGTCCCGTAGTGCTGGGCAATTTGCGGTTCCTACACTGCACAGGTTGCATATTAGATTGTAAGCTCTCGAACAGGGTCTTCTCTCCTACTGTTTTGTGTGTATGTAATGTGTACGTATATTTGTTATTATGTCTCTCCCTTTGTACAGCGCTACTGAACTTGTTGGCGCTTTATAAATGCTTGTTACTGTAACTGTATAGGAGCGCAAATTGCGCAAAAAAAAGCTTCAGGGACATCTGGGTTCAGGAGTGGAAGAGGAGGAGCAGCGCGCTGCGAGGGGGGGGGGGAAAGGTGCGTAATAGCACCCTAAATAAAATAAATAAATAAAAAACAATAATCAATAATTAGGCAGAGGCCGTCAGCAGGACCTGCTCAGTTATTTAAGGGGACTCCCTAAAATATCCCTTTGAAGAATTTATGGGGGAAAATGAAATCACGGTCGCTCCTTTCTTTCCCTTTTTCAGCAGTCAACGGGTTAATGACAACACAAACGCCCGTTCTCGTCTTTACCAATCTTCACACGCGGGCTAACGACCCAGACAAATTTTTTCGTTAATTGCAGAAAAAAAATGTAAGTTAATTATGTAATGGTTTCCCTCTAATTGGTGTCAAAAGCGTTCATTTCTTGCAGCAGCAGAGAAGTACATTATTCTCCGCCTGGAGATGAAAGAGCTGTCGGCTTATCTCTAATCAACGCCAACGCTGCGCCCAAGGGGGCACGATGGGGGCACGTGGAAGATATCGCCAAGAGATTTTCTTAAATATAAGGATGGGGAGACATGTGCTAACCAGCTGCGATGGAACAAGAGTGCGTCTGACAAAAATGACGGGTATATCGATGACATTCCGAGTGGGTAACGGGGGGGGGGGATTTCCTCCACGTTTACTTCTTTACTCCTCGTTAGTAATAATCTGATTAATATGTATCTCTGCTGCGTTTCCAGACCTTCCGTCTTTTTCCCTTCATTTTGAGAGCGCTCGCCTCGATAAATACATTCTGGTAAAATAAGCATGTCAGCAATGTGCCGTGATGAAATGTGCTCAACATAAGAGGAGGTACTTTTTTCCTGAGCCTCTAATTCTTTCGTTTAACCCTTTCACTGCTGAGGACGTGTGGGGAACGTCCTCATTGACTCCTAAGGAAAGATAGGGGTGGAGATAAGGGTTCCTTTGAACCCAGATATCTCCTCTGACTGTTTTCAGCTAGCAGGGTCATATTTGGTATCATTAGAAAGGCCAGAGCATGGCCTTTCCAGTGATACCAAACATGACCATGTTTAAAGTAAAGAAAAAAAATAATAACAATAATAATACAGAAAAGAAAAATGAGTTTTTTTAAGACATGAAATGGCTCAGCAGTGAAGGGGTTAAGATCTAAGACGAAAACGTGGGGACTGGGTCAGTGCCAATCAACCCTTAGTTTGTGTATAAAATATGCAGATTGACACCACAGCTGTAATGGTGCATTTCAGAGAGGATAGTCAGAGTTAACCCCTTCATTACCCAGGGATCTTCCAGAAATCCACTGTCAAGAACCATTGGTTAATTAATTATACAGTAAGAAATATTTGGGGATATTCCCTTACTGTAATAACCTATTTGTCAGATGTCGCCATCTGCTGGCCAAAAGGAGATACTGCAGTTCTGGGCTCAGTGCAGGACCAGCTGGGGAGATGTCATTCAGACACATTCCCCAGCTGGTTTTAAAAAGTGTCAGCCCCTCAGACTTTACGCTCGCGGTGCTAAAACTTTAGGGGCATTTTCTGGAGCCCAACTGCAAAGGTGTTTCAATTGCAATAAACAAAATTCCTTTGCATTGCTCCTGTGGAACACCAGATCGACTATATTCGATATCGGGTCACCAGGAGGTGCCTTGCAGATAGAGTAGAGTCGATCTTGGTAGTGAAGGGGTTATACAGAGAATGCACACAATAAGGGCTCTATTACATTCTGCGCGCAAACGTTAACGCGTGCGCAAAAACGCATTAACGCGAGGGGCAAAACCCTCTGCGCTGAACGTCGTATTACAACGTCTGCGCAAAAAATGCACGTTAACGTCTAACGCGGGTGGACCTGTGCGAACCCTTTGCGAGCGTACTGTACTTTGCGCGTCCTATACTTAACATTGTGAGCGCAAATGCGTTCGTGCGCTGGTACGCGGATGGTATTACAATCTATGCGCAAAATTTAACGCACAGGGTTTGCGCGCATAATTTTAACGTCTTTGAAAAGCTGGTGGTAACGGCAAATCTAAGGCTAGGGTCAGACTGAGGCAGTGCGAACGCGCGTTCTGGCGCACATAATCACGGCCGCACTAGCAGCAGATGACGGGCAATGACAGCCAATATACGAAGTACGGTCGCACAAAAGTCCGGCCGCGCAACGCAAGTGGAAAATGAACGCATTTTTTCGAGAACGTTAAACCGCTGGTACTGACGTACAGAGTGCGCTGCGGCCGCATAGCAGCGTGTGTGCGTGATTAGGAGATGTCAGACGCTGCTAGTGTGCGGCCAACATAACGTTCAAACAGCCGGATTTCCCTAGACTTCTTTTCACCCCATCGTCATGAAATACGTCCAGAATTGCGCATCGTCTGACCACTTAAGCGTATTCCGTGAAAAAATGCGTGCGCACGCATCGACGTACATTTTGACGGTGGCCGCAGAAAATGCGCTCATCTGTCCCTAGCCTTAACGTCCTGGCCGAAACCAAATACACCAGTACGAAAAAAAATACAGCAAAGTATAGTTACACATTCTACACATACCCAAACAATAAAATGGAGAAGTTGTGCGTGTTTTTATTATTGCTGCAGCATATATGCGCAGATTGACTTTGACAGGCGCAAAAACATAACGGGAGATAATTATGGTTCTTAATTCTGATTGGCTGAATCGCGTGAAAAAACAGCCCGCCCACAGCTTTCTGCGCGCAACGTTAATGCCGTGCCTTTTTGCGCGTATTTTTTATGCGCGTTATTTTTTGACGGATGAAAAAATGAGCTCGGATCGTAATACCAGCGTTAATTTACGCGCGTTAACATTTAACGCTTCGAGCACAAATTAACGCGCTGTGCGAGCGTTTTTGCGCAAAGAATGTGATAGAGCCCTCAGATAATGATACAATGTATTGTATTGGAACGCTGCAGGGACACTGTGATGTCTGAAAGCTCCGAGTGGGATTTCTCATATATATTGTTGAGTCGGGGTCCGGCGCGGCTCGAGCTGACAATGCATAGTCCTTCTTACTAGAAACCTCACGCTCTGCCGGAGGGCGAGAGGAATTAGCTAATTAACATCCAGACAATTTGCAGGAGAGGCGTTTTCCACGATCACACGGCGATGAGGAGGAGAGGACTGCTTGGGACATTTTCTATGTTATTATTTTTTTTTTTTCGTGTTTTATTTCTTTTATCTCTCCTGTGATTAATACATTTGAGTAGGGGTGGGCAATATTTATTTAGATAAAGGGTGTGTGGTTTTTGGTACCATGTTATAAACAAGGGCATGCGAGTACGGCGGGGGCCGCCAAAGCTTTAAAATCAGGATTTTACTGAGCCCGTAGCAGCAAAGAATTGATCACTGGGTGAGCTTAGGTATATCCTGCCTTTCTTCCAAATATTGTCATTTATAATGTTTCTAACGGTAATAAAAATGTGCTTAAACTTGGTGGATCCTCCTGTGGTTAAAGGAATAACGTACCTCTGCTTATGTTGAGCACATCTCATCACATCCTGTGCTGGAGGTGGCCATCGTTTCCTGTCAGGCACATGCCGCAATGTTGTTGCTAACGCGTGTCAGTATTGCATCATCGATGCTCTAGATCTCATTCCTAATGTTACCTGCTAAGGCGTAAGTCGTGCGTGGCTTGTTACGGTGCACTCAGATACCACGCAAAAAGAAGTCCAGGCTGGTAGGATGGGGAGCCCGGAGGGGCCACAGATTCTTAGAAATTACACAGCCCTCAAAAATACTCAAAAATACTCTGAATGGTGGGCATTGTGGCAGTGCTGGCAGCTAGCGGTTGCTTCTAGCGCGTGCTTTGCTGGGATGTGCTCAACATAAGAGGTGGCACGTTTCTTGAAACTCTCATTAATTTGTTTACGATCTATAAAGAAAACTTTGGGTTCGGGTCTATATGAATCACCCTGTATATTGTGACATGGTGCTTGGGTTGGGTAACAGAATGTCTGGAAGAGTAATCAAGGGAATATATTAAGGGCCCAGAATCCTGCATGGACTCTATCCTCGCACACTTGTTGTCAATTAATTAATTGGCAAATTCTCAGACTGCCGACTGCTAGACAGAGGTGTTTTATTAGACTGCTGGGAGCAGGAACACTTCTAGGAAAACTTGTGATTTTCTTTTGGTTTTAAGATTAAGTTACCTGGACAGTCAGGATCGCTTTATGCTTAGTAAGTGCTTTAACTGAGCTAGGATTTTGTTTGTGTTTTTTTTTTTAATCCAAGTGTTGCGTTTGTTTATAGTAAAAGACCTCTCATTTCCACAACTTCAAGTCTGCGGCATGTTTATACCCAAGCCGAGAGGACTGTCCTGTTTGGCTGGAACCAAGTATCCCGAGTGGTTACTGTACCAGAATATATATATATAACGCACACACACCACTACCATTCTGGGGTCAAGAAGGAATTTTTTCCCAGTGTTGCAGTATGGTGAGCGCTTCAGACTGGGTTTTTTGTCTTCTTTTGGATCAACAGCAGTAGGTGATGTGTGAGAGGCTGAACCTGATGGATGCACCTCATTTTTCAGACTATCAGGGTTGTTGAAATAGATCCGAATGGCTGCCGAAAGGTAACCGAACACTGAAATTCAGTGTTCGGTTACCTTTCTTGGCCATTCGGCTATCCAGAGAGCAGGCAATTTGCCAAATCCTGGCGAATTGCCTGCACATACGGTGCCTGTTCGGTGCCTGTTCGAGGGCAGTGAAATCCCCATGAAAAAGCACTGCTTCGGCTATTCAGAGAACACAAACCAGCAGTGAAAGGTTCCCCTAATGCCCTGTCATTCGGTGGTTTAATTCGGCAAATAAATTCAGGAGAATCCCATAGGCTTCAATGTTAAAAATATTCCCGTTTTAATTCAATATCTACTAACCATTTAAGAGTCTCTTTATTTATAGATTTCTTAAGACCTTTTAGGTATTTTTTGGGATTTGTTTGCAAACATTTTTTTCCTGTTTTTTTTTTTAATCGTTTTTTCTTTTTTCTGTAACAGGCCTTTTTATTATCATTCATTGGATTTTATATGTAAATTTCAGACATTTTCGCTCAGTAGTTTCTTTGCAAACAGCATTTCACTTTTCAAACATTCAAGCAAACTGTTTTTTTTTATTTATTCACTCCATTCGTCTGCGGTGTCGGGTTTTTCCGGCGGCTGCTCTGCACTGTGATCGGCTCCTGCTCGGGTTACTCCGGCATCTTCGGCGGGGTTAATCCAGACGTTTTTTGCGGGTTTCGGTGTGCCCGTTTTGCGGTGAGTTTTCTGCGGGTTTGCGGCGGCTTTTCCCTGCATTACGGCGGCCCTGTGGTGCTTGCTGAATACACCGCAGTGTCGCCGAAATGGGATCGCCAAATTGAAGGGAACGAAAAGTCGCCGAACGTGCGGTGGCTTTTCGATTCTCTTTGAATAACCCTGTATGTTACTATGTAACCACTGTAATAGTATCTCTGGTGCTTTACAAAGCTCATCTTTGAACATAAGGACACCTTTTCTTTTAGAGCGCTACATGCCTCCCAGTGATATAAAAATGTTGATTTTATGTCCCGCGCTGTGAATGGCTTTTTATTATCCTGGTATTTAAGCCCTCAGGATCTCCGCCTAATGAAGTCGCGCTGGCAGGTCTAATCAATACCGTCATAAACAGGCCGCGTGTGTTTCCTGAAGAGGCGGCGGCACACGGGGTTAAAGCAATTAACGGGAACACATAGTAGCCACAAGGGGAATAACTGATGGAGTTAAGTAGGGGTCAAGTAGTATTTATACATCTCTCTTCCTCCGTAATTCCCATCATCCACTTAAAGCAGGGCCGTCAAACTCCAGCCCAGCCAGATGTTCCTGAACTACAGCTCCCATGATTCCCTGGACATCTATTGCATTCAAAGAATTCTTGGAATTGTAGGCAATCGACATGGGGGGGGAGGGCAGAGTTTGACAGCCCTGATTTAAAGCCTCTTCCTTAACCCCTTCACTGCTGAGCCATTTCATGTCTTAAAAAAACACATTTTTCTTTTCTGTATTATTATTGTTATTATTTTTTTTCTTTACTTTAAACATGGTCATGTTTGGTATCACTGGAAAGGCCATGCTCTGGCCTTTCTAGTGATACCAAATATGACCCTGCTAGCTGAAAACAGTCAGAGGAGATATCTGGGTTCAAAGGAACCCTTATCTCCACCCCTATCTTTCCTTAGGAGTCAATGAGGACGTTCCCCACACATCCTCAGCAGTGAAAGGGTTAATGAGTTTAATTGCTAAATGGTGAATTTGCACCTGCTGTGATTCTCCACCAGTTAACCTCTTAGGGCAGGGATCAGCAGCAGTGACCCTCTATATGATTTAGAACTGCATCTCCCATGATGCTCAGCCAGCCTAATGAAGAGCTGAGCACCATGGGAGATGTAGTTGCAACCAAGGTTGCTGACACCGGTCTTATGGGTTTATACGCTGAGCACTGTTGTTTGACCGACGTTCATAGTAGAAAATTCCTTGTTGTTGCAGCTCTGGTGAACTTCGGCTATCCGGAGAAAGAAAATTCAACACCGGCAGCGGAGGTCGCCGCAAACAAAGGTGAAACATGGAACCATTCTTCTGGAAGATGAGCAAGTTGTGGCCAACGCGTTCTGCCATCCATTTGGTGGAAGCTCGCTGGCCTTGCTCGTAATAAAGGCTAGGGTCAGACGAACGCAGTGCGAACGTGCGTGCAGCCGCACTTTATCACGGCCGTAGTAGCAGCAAATGACGGCCAATGACGGACAATGTAAGAAGTGCGGCTGCGCAACGCAAGCGGCAAACAAACACATTTTTTTCGAGAATGTGATACCGCTAGTACTGATGTACAGAGTGCGCTGCGTCCGCTAGCGGCGTGTGTGCGTGATTAGGAGATGTCAGACGCTGCACACGTCCGGCCAACATAATGTCCAGACGCAAAAAGGGTTTTATTGATGATCCGTACAAAATCACAGACGAAAATGCGCATCGTATGACCGCTATCGCGTATTCCGTGAAAAAATGCGTCCATTCGTTCGAACGCACTTTTTCACGTACGACGCAAAAGATGCGTTAGTCTGACCCTAGTCTAAGCGCGTGCGCTCTATATGAAGGCGCGCGCTGCCAGGCAATCTGTAAATGGGAATTACAGGAGGAAAACTGCCTGATCTGCTCTTTCCTGTCTCCGTATACGGCTCTTCGTTTCAGCCTCCTGTAACAACGTGTCAGCATCGGCCTCCCCGAACTCCTGTCACATTGTCTTCTGCAAACTTGTCCTACAAACATCACTGGATGATGGATCACAGCGCTCTGCTCATGGGGGACCATATGCTAAATATAGGGTGGGCGAGAAACAAAGGGGGTGAGTCACTAAGTGGTGAATCGGAGAAGGAAATAGAGAGAGGTTTAAGGCCCAAATTTTCTTACATGCGTAAAGTGACTGTATGTTAAATGATAATTCCCTACCTCCCTAATGCGCCGAATTCTACCCTGTGCCTGTATCCCTCTGTCTCTTTATATCCACTCCTAACGTTTTTAAAGTCTCCTCCATATATTCAGGGTGAGTGGGTGTGTTTTTAGAGGTTCCTCCATATATTCAGGGTGTGTGGGTGTCTTTTAGGGGCTCCTCCATATATTCAGGGTGTGCGGGTGTCTTTTTAGGGGCTCCTCCATATATTCAGGGTGTGTGGGTGTCTTTTAGGGGCTCCTCCATATATTCAGGGTGTTTGGGTGTCTTTTTAGGGGCTCCTCCATATATTCAGGGTGTGCGGGTGTCTTTTTAGGGGCTCCTCCATATATTCAGGGTGTGTGGGTGTCTTTTTAGGGACTCCTCCATATATTCAGGGTGTACGGGTGTCTTTTTAGGGGCTCCTCCATATATTCAGGGTGTGTGGGTGTCTTTTTAGGGGCTCCTCCATATATTCAGGGTGTGTGGGTGTCTTTTTAGGTGCTCCTCCATATATTCAGGGTATGTGGGTGTCTTTTAGGGGCTCCTCCATATATTCAGGGTGTGTGGGTGTCTTTTAGGGGCTCCTCCATATATTCAGGGTGTGCGGGTGTCATTTTAGGTGCTCCTCCATATATTCAGGGTGTGTGGGTGTCTTTTAGGGGCTCCTCCATATATTCAGGGTGTGTGGGTGTCTTTTAGGGGCTCCTCCATATATTCAGGGTGTGCGGGTGTCTTTTTAGGGGCTCCTCCATATATTCAGGGTGTGTGGGTGTCTTTTAGGGGCTCCTCCATATATTCAGGGTGTGCGGGTGTCTTTTTAGGGGGTCTCTCATATATTCAGGGTGTTTGGGTGTCTTTTTAGGGGCTCCTCCATATATTCAGGGTGTGCGGGTGTCTTTTAGGGGCTCTTCCCTATATTCAGGGTGTGTGGGTGTCTCTTTAGGAATATTTTCGCCGACGTGGAATAACTGCTTTGGCAACTCCAATTTCGGTATAATACGACGATCATTCGCTAAATAGTGAATTCACCGTATTTTCAGCGGAATTTAAACACCGAAATTGGCCGAAACGCAAAACATTGAAATTTCACACTTTTTCGGTTCTTTGTGAATAGACCCTGTATGAGCTTTTAGGAACCCATTACGTTTGTGAGACGTATTCGCCATTCATAACATTAATGAGTCGTAGGGTACCCGCGCCAACGTCTGCCGCGACAGACCTCGATCATCAGCTTTCGGATCGACCCTAGGGATGATGGACCGTGCTTTGCTTCAGTCTGCCGTTCCTTCGATGGGAGGAAAGCTTCGTCTGAAAGTCTCAGATCCATCTTCCCGTCTCTCGCCGTCGTTTCTCGCTGACGACGCTTAATGATGTCTCAATTTGCAAGCGTTTCCAATTCATGGCTTTATTAATAAAGTGGTTCTCCGCGGGCCGGCTCGTAGACGCGCGTCCAATTCCTAAAGATTGACTTATAGTCTGTATGCTTAACCTCACTAAGTGAATTCTTAAGGAAAGATGAATATTTAATTACGGCTCGATGGCTCGCGCGACGCGTTTCGCTATGTTGGGTGGAGGCATTTCTGCGTCTCTCATTTTTTTTGGCGTGTTGGAGAAGTCAGGATTCGATGCGGCTGCGCCCCTCGGTGAGCGCTTTTAAGGATTGAACTCGATTTTCGTTTAATTGATGGATGAAAAAAAAGAAAAGTAAACAGAAGGATCCCCGTCCCCTCCCGTCGCAGTTAATGCGTAGAATCTGCCACCTCGGAGAGTTACGGCGGAGACGATGGCAGCGGCGGCATCTTCACGTGAACCTGAATCTATCGATTGCTTTGGCAGCTCGTGTGAGGTCAGCGGGTTTGCGGAAAAAAAAAAAAAAGAGCTGGCACCGGGCTTCGGAGAAAAAGAAAAACTCGGCGCTCTGAAGAATCTCTCATGACGGGCGATCCAGACAGAGCGCGGTAATTAGGGATAATGAGAGCGTTGCGAGCCTGACCGGCATGAGAAAGAAAAGGGACCGGGAGGGGACGAGAGGAGCAGCCAGCCAGCTGTGAACGCATGAAGCTAACAGGGGTAATGGGCCGGAGGGGTTGCAATGAGAAACTGCTGGTCCGGGCTGGAAAATTAAAGCGATTTCCTTGTGTTCGAGTAAAACCTCTTCTACCTCCTGCCAGACGCACCGTGATCCTCTAAAAAATTCTAAAAGGCTTTTCCAGCAATGACGTTTTCCATCATTACAGTTGTTGATGCTTGTCTGCTGCCTTATCTCTTCCTCTATCCCTCTGTAACTTGATCAGAATACCTCTCCGCTCCCCTGTTCAGCACAGAACACAAAGGCAGAAACTCCCTCCTTCTGCTGTGAACAAGGCACATAAGGAGAATAATATCGAGCTCCTCTATCCCTTTGTAAACTGATCAGAATCCCTCTTTGCCCCCTAGTCAGCACTGAACACAAAGGCAGAAGCTCTCTCCTGCTGCTGTCAACAAGACACATAAGAAACATAAAGATGAGGTCCTCTATACTTCTGTAGCTTGAACAGAAACCCTATTCGCCCCCTCCTTGGCTCTGAACATAAAGGCAGGAACTTCCTCCTCCAACTTTGAACAATACACAAAGGGAGTATAAAATTGATGTCTTCTATCACTCTGTAACCTGATCAGAATCCATTTTCCCACTCCACAGCACACAACACAAAGGCAGAATCTCCCTCCTCCTGCTTCTGTAAACAAGGCACATATGGAGCATAAACTTGAGGTCCTCTACCCCTCTGTAATCGGATCAGAATACCTCTTCGCTCCCTCCTCAGCACTGAGGACAAAAGGCAGAAACTCCCTCCTCCTGCTGCTGTGAACAAGTCACATAAGGAGCATAATGATGAGTTCTAGGGATGTGCGTTTCGGGTTTCGGAATTTCGGAATTTTCACGAAATTTCCCGATTCGTGTTTTCGGATGCGGCCGATTTTCCGAAAAATTTTTAGATCCGAAAATGGCAGATCCGAAAAGTTTTCCGAGCCGAAACGAAATATTTTCGGAATTTTCGAATGTACTTGAAATGTGTCAAATCGAAATTTATTGCTTTGAAACGAGGAGAAAAGACGTTCCGAAAATACGAAAATTTCCGAACATACGAAAAGTCGATACAAAAAACGAGCTAAGTGACACGAAAATACGAAAAATGGTCGAAATTCCGAAAACATCTACAATTCCGAAAAACGAAAATTTCCAAAAATACGAAAAGTCGATACAAAAAACGAGCTAAGTGACACGAAAATACGAAAAATGGTCGATATTCCGAAAACATGTACAATTCCGAAAAACGAAAATTTCCAAAAATACGAAAAGTCGATACAAAAAACGAGCTAAGTGACACGAAAATACGAAAAATGGTCGAAATTCCGGGAAAAAATGTACACGAAAACCGAGTCGAGCCGAACCGAATCGAAACAGAAATCGGTCGAAACGAGCCGAATCGGAAAGTTTAAAAATCCGAAAAGTCGAATCGAACCGAAAAAAAAAAATCGGTGCACAAGCCTAAGAGTTCCTTTATACTTCTGTAACTTGAGCAGAATCCTTATTCGCCCTGTCCTTGGTACCGAACACAAACAAAAGAAACTCCATCCTAAAATTGATATCCTCTACCCCTCTGTAACCTGGTCAGAATCCCTTTTTTTCCCACTCACAGCACACAATACAAAGGCAGAATCTCCCTCCTCCTGCATCTGTGAACAAGGCACATAAGGAGCAAAAGTTGAGGACCTCTATCCCTCTGTAACTTTATTAGAATTTCTCCTCGCCCCCTCCTCAGCACTGAACACATACAGGGTTATTCAGAGAGAGGTGAAAACATTGAGAATGACTGGAGAATTGAAAATTCTAGGTCAAAATAGTCAAACCAGAAATTTTTTCCCATTAATCTCACTTTCCAAATCAGCTATTTTCTCTAGATTGTTCATTCTCCTGGCAATTCTCAAGCTCTTCACCTCTCTCTGAATAGCCCGATAGTCAGAAACTTCCTCTTTTTGTTGTGAACAAGGAACATAAGGAGCAGAAAGTTGAGGTCCTCTATCCCTCTAACTTTATTAGAATCTCTCCACGTCCCCTCCTCAGCACTGAACACATTCAAAGAGATCCGAATTGCTGGAGAAAGGTAACCGAACACTGAAAATCAGGGTACAGTTACCTTTCCTGGTTATTCAGAGAGCAGGGAATTCGCCAAATCCTGGCAAATTTCCTGCACATACGGTGCCTGTTCGGTGCCTTTTTCGAGGGTAGTGAAATCCCGATAGAGAAGCACTGCTTCGTCTATTCAGAGAACACAAACCAGCAGAGAAAAGTTGCCGAATTGCCTTGCTGTTCGATGGTTTCATTCGACAGATTTATTCAGGCGAATCCCATAGGTTTCAATGTTAAAAATATTCCCGTTTTAATGCAATATCTAATAAACCATTTATTATAATATTGTGCAGTAAAAAGTCTCATTATTTATAGATTTTTTAAGACCTTTTAGGCTTTTTTTGGGATTTTTTTGCAAACATTTTTTTGCTGTTTTTTTCTTTTAAATCATTTTTTCTTTTTTCTGTAACAGCCCTTTTTATTATCATTCATTGGATCATTTGTAAATTTCAGACATTTTCGCTCAGTAGTTTCTTTGCAAACAGCTTTTCACTTTTCAAACATTCAAGCGAACTGTTTTTTTTTTTTCTTCACCTCCTTCGTCTGCGGTGTCAGGTTTTTCCGGCAGCTGCTCTGCACTGTGATTGGCTCCTGCTCGGGTTTCTCTGGCGTGTTCGGCGGGGTTAATCCAGATGTTTTTGCGGGTTTCGGTGTGCGTTCGCCGTGTTTTGCGGTCAGTTTTCGTCGGGTTTGCGGCGACTTTTCCCTGCACTACGGCGGCCCTGTGGTGCTTGCTGAAAACACCGCAGGGTCGCCGAAATGGGATCGCCAAATCGCACCGAATTGAAGAGAACGAAAAGTCACCGAACGTGCGGTGACTTTTCGATTCACTTTGAATAACCCTGTATGTCAGAAACGTCCTCTTTTTGTTGTTAACAAGTCACATAAGGAGCACAAAGTTGAGGTCCTCTATCGCTCTGTAACCTGATCAGGATCTCTCTTTGCTCCCTCTTCGACAAGGAACACAAAGGCAGAAACGCCCTCCTCCTGCTGTGAACAAGGCATATAAGGAGCATAAAGCTGCGTTTGGGGAAGTCACGGACGGCTGCTGAACAAATCGAAATAGCCTCAGAAAAGAAAAACGTTTAAATTGCTAAAATTCTTATTTTACTATACTGGATTTTTTTAAAGCCATAATCTATGGTAAAAAAAGGGCGGGGGGGGGTGGGCGTCAAGCCTCCAGCCAATCAGATGTAATTGCCGGTGGCAGGTCGGTCAGAGTTTTTTTGCCGCCCCTCCCCCAGGGGTGCTTTGCTTGTTGTTTATTAGAACCTGAGAGATACATTGTGGCAGAGAGACGTATAAAGGCAATAAACACGTAACACGTTTCGACACGCGACCGCAGCGGGCAGTTTACGGGCACGGCACGAGAAATCCATTTGCGCGCACGAGCTCGTCATTAGCGAGCGTGTCAGGAGCAGACGTTTCGATACACGCGCCGCTGTAAGTAATTACAAACCCAGGCTTTAATACGTTAACGAGGGAAGGCGAGACTGCCGCGGGGAGGGGGGGGGCGACTACACCCCACCAGACGCAAAAGGCGAGCTGCCGCCTGGCCCGTGCAGGTGGAAAATACCCAGGACGGTGGAGAAGGCTCCGCAGGGTACCAAGTCATCAAAAAAAAGCCAAAAAAACAAGAAGATGCTCCAGCTGCAGGTTTTGCTTCTTTCACGCAGCTATAAATAGGGCCGGGAAGGCGTCCGCGGTCTCAGCGGGGAAATTAGCGTTGCTCGGAGCAAGCAGAAATGACGATAGGAAAATGAGATAATAACAGTAAACCTTCCTGCGTGGAACGAGTCTGTCTGATACACAACGAGTGCAGGCGAGGGGTAACAGGGGGGGGCAAGCCTAGCTGAAACAATGGTCCCCTTCTCCACGCTTTGTTTTTTTGGGGAGGTGTATTTAAGGTCTAACCCGGAGCTGTCAAACTCCGACCCCCCCCAGATGTTTCTGAACTACAACTCCCATGATTCCCTGATCAGCTACTGCTTTGAAAGAATTCTGGGAATTGTAGGCATCAACATCGGGGGGGGGGTGCGTGAGTTTAACAGCTGGGCACGATCTGTGGAGCGCCTACAGGATTAGATACACCCTGTGCAGCAGAGGTCAGCAACATTGGTCCTCTCTATATTTTGGAACTACATCACCCATGATGCTCAGGCTGTCGTTAGATTGGCTGAGTATTATGGGAAATGTTGTTCCAAAACATCTGGAAGGCCAAAGCTGCCGATCCTTGCCTTGAATAAGATGATGTACGGTAGTGACTGCTTCTCACTCTCACGCGATCGATACTGCTACATTGTGTCCCCGGTTGCGATTAAAACATCACAGTGTAACAAAAAGCTAATTAAAAATAAAAATATTTAGATATTTTTAATTATCTTTTTGTTACACTGCGCCTGCAGCTCATACAGCCAGAGGACCGTGTTATTTGTGTGGCACGAGGGACCACCCAGGACGCGCTCCTGAGAAAATCTGCTGCAATTTCAAGATAATTCAGTCTCCGTTTCATTCATTTTTTTCTCTTTAGCAATTTCTCTAAATTGACCGTTTGTGAACATCAGTCGCAACGAAAGAACCAAATTGCTCTGATGTTTTATGGACAGATTTGTTGGCTGTGAATTCAGCCTTCAGGGATTAATTACACCATTTAATCTGAATCTGAGAGTGCGGCAGAAGCAGACAAGCGCGGGGCCTGGGTAAAGTGCGCCACCCAGTGGACACCTGTGTAAAGCGCGCCACCCAGTGGACACCTGTGTAAAGCACGCCACCCAGTGGACACCTGTGTAAAGCGCGCCACCCAGTGGACACCTTGTAAAGCGCGCCACCCAGTGGACACCTGTGTAAAGCGCTCCACCCAGTACACCCCGAATATATGGAGTAGCCCCTAAAAAGACACCCGTACACCCTGAATATATGGAGGAGCCCCTAAAAAGACACCCGTACACCCTGAATATATGGAGGAGCCCCTAAAAAGACACCCGCACACCCTGAATATATGGAGGAGCCCCTAAAAAGACACCCACACACCCTGAATATATGGAGGAACCCCTAAAAAGACACCCGCACACCCTGAATATATGGAGGAGCCCCTAAAAAGACACCCGCACACCCTGAATATATGGAGGAGCCCCTAAAAAGATACCCACACACCCTGAATATATGGAGGAGCCCCTAAAAAGACACCCACACACCCTGAATATATGGAGGAGCCCCTAAAAAGACACCCGCACACCCTGAATATATGGAGGAGCCCCTAAAAAGACACCCACACACCCTGAATATATGCAGGAGCCCATTAAAAGACACCCACACCCTGAATATATGGAGGAACCCCTAAAAAGACACCCGCACACCCTGAATATATGGAGGAGCCCCTAAAAAGATACCCACACACCCTGAATATATGAAGGAGCCCCTAAAAAGACACCCACACACCCTGAATATATGGAGGAGCTCCTAAAAAGACACCCACACACCCTGAATATATGAAGGAGCCCCTAAAAAGACACCCACACACCCTGAATATATGGAGGAACCCCTAAAAAGACACCCGCACACCCTGAATATATGGAGGAGCCCCTAAAAAGACACCCACACACCCTGAATATATGGAGGAGCCCCTAACATGAGGGATACTGTTAGAGATCAGCCAAACACGGTATTTGGGGATAGTATAGGGTCTGTGCCTGTTAATAGGGTCACTTGGCAGGTCCAGTCTCTACATGAGCAGGTTACAGTCACACATACTGTCATGCAGTTGCACTAATGGGATTTGAGTAAGTCACATGACAAACAATAACATATATGGCGAGCCCAGTGTGCTCAGGCCCCGCCTACAGGATTATATACACATATATATATATATATATATATAACGCAGCTAATGCCGTTGCTCGGGTGCTCTGCCAGGCGCAGTGATTGCTGGGATTACGCCACTCCACTAGCCCCTACTTGTTAGGTCTCGGGAGGGCAGCTATGAAAACGAGGCTTGGCCCACAGAGAAGGTGGAGCAACATGGCGGTTTTAACATGTCCCTCCTCCTCCCAGTAGGCAGCGCGGGTAAACAGGAATGGCGGATGAGGAAGGAGAGGAGGACCCCGGCATCAATAACATGGGCAACCAGCTGCAGCTCATCCCGGGTAACGACCTCCCATCCACCAGCCTGCTCATGGAGGGAGGAGGAGGGGGGGCATGTTGTGACGTCAGGACAGGGATTAAGCAGTCGTGATGTGACGTCACATATGAAAACTCTCAGCCAGCCCCGGTTTGGTTTCACTTTCGATTGTGTTTGGCAGGCTGGGCAATGTCACTGGGTTCCAGCACATAAAAAGTGATGCCCTGCGGTGGGTAGAAGGGATTGGCTGCAGTTGGGTCGCCAAATCTCCATGTTTTCCTGGACACACATCATTTATTCATGCTGATGGGCAGTGCGTGAAGAATGCCACCCCGCAACATGTATAATCCATACACTGCAGGTGAGAAATCACAGAGGAATCCCAGGTGACCAGCCTTGATTTCCTCCCTGCAGCATATGAATTATACATGTTGCAGGGCAGCACTTTTCCCTGCCCCCACTGCATGAAATAGTAATATATATATATATATATAATCTCTCCAGGAAAACCTGGCCTATCTGGTGACCTTGGGTTACTGCTGGCAACTGATCATGGAAGGTGATTCCAAAATGCATTGCCTTCCCTCCTGCAGCGCCTGAATGCTGCCCCTCAGGAATACATAGAGGACCCGTCTTTCCCCCCTCCCCTGGTTTTCCCCAAAACCAGGGGAACAAAGCACACTTATTCCTCGCGTTGCCAGCGCGTTTCGCCGTTACGGCCTATTCATCAGGTTTTGTAGTCCGTTTTAATGCATATCGAGGCTAGGGTTGCCAAATCGGCCATGTTTTCCACAAGGTATATTATTATTTCATGCAGAGGGAGTGCACAGGGAAAAAAGCTGCCCTGCAACATGTATAATTCATATGCTAATCAGGGCAATCACCTGGGTTTCCCCTTTTGAGTTCATACCTACAGCACAGAGTTGTACATACTGCAGGGTTCTGCTTTTCATACGCTGCCCATCAGCCCGTGTCCAGGAAAACCTGTCCGATGGATCAGGATGCTGCAGACTCCACTTTATGCGCCTTGTCGTTCTTGGTCATGGAAGAGTGGTGAAGGCTCTGCTGTTCTGTGGCGGAAGAGGATTGATATCGGGTTACAGAGTCATAGGCAGAATGTCGCTTGTGAAACACGAATGTTCCACGTTATAATTTTTCAGCAAAACGAAAGGAATAAACCTCATTATTTGGCAAATCTCTTCATTAGATTAAGGCTAGGGTCAGACGAGCGCATTTTCTACGGACTGTGAGTCCGTGCAGTACGGACATCGTCAGTACGGAAGACACAGTCCGTTTTTTTCACTGACGTATATTTTGACGGATGTAGGAGGGAAAATAAATTAAAATGCAAAACCATTTTGTCCGTGAAAAATGCTGGACGTATAAATGCCGTCCGTCTGACCACGTTCTATCACTCACACACAAAGCTATGCAGACGTTGCGGACGCAGCGCACTTTGTGCGGCCATTCTAGGGGTTGTACGTTCTTGCCTGCCTTGCGTCCGTGGGCCGCGGCCATTGTGCGTCCGCAGTTCAGTGCGGACGTACTTCGTGTAACGGACTCCGATGGGCTTCCTGTCATGCTATCACGGACGTACTTTTAGGCGCAATCACGGACGTGAACACTACGCTCGTCTGACAGCAGCCTTAAAGGGAATCACGATGCAGCCGGTAGTGGATGGGATATACCTGGGGGACAATGGAACACGACCGGAATAGCCCTTTAAAGGGTCACACCAGTCACTGTGGACATTTAATGCACAAGATGGGCATCTTTAATCCAGAGCCCCGTTCAGTTCCTCAGCGCAGCAATTCAGTTTGCTGCAGCAGTGTCACTGAACGCTTTGGATGTGAATTTCGAAGCAAAATGGCCGATTTCTTAATGATAGATTCAGATTGTCCGAATCACACGAAAGTGTGAACGAAAAACAACAGTTGAGGTATATATGATAAAGGAAAGCAGTCAGCACAGTCCCGTTTTGTACGCACACACCACAAAGGATAGTTTTTATTGAATAAACGTTCTGTTCTGAAACAAAATATAATTTTACTGTAATATATGTCTATGTGCAGGGGGAAATAATAAATATTTTGTGCTTTGGTGAACAAAAACCTCAAAATTAACATTGTCGTACTGAATTGTTACTTGCTTCATGGCGGCGGCCATCTTTACTACGTCACACTCAGCTACTCGCTGCAAGTGCTAAGTTAGCAGCGCTGAGCGGCAGAACGGCGTTCAGTGGCAAGTTGCTAACCTAGCACTTGCAGCGGCCGAGCAACTGAACGCGCCTCCAGAGTTCTGTAATCTGGACGACTCCGAAATCCTTCTGGATCTCCATATTACTCCCCTCCCTGGCGCTGCAGGTCAGGCTGCTCCAGATCGCTGCACCACACGTTGGGAGTAGGGTCGGCCATATTTTCCTGGCATCATAATTTATTCATGCTGATGGGCAGTGCATGCGAAATGCCACCCCGCAGCATGTATAAGCCATACGCCGCAGGTAAGAAATAATAAAGGAATCCCAGGTGACCTGCCTTGATTTCCTTCCTGCAGCATATGAATTATAAATGTTGCAGGGCAGCACTTTTCCCTGTGCTCCCCCTCTGCATGGAAACATGGCCGACCTGGCGACTCTAGTTGGGAGACTCTGCAGGATGTCACACTCTGGGGCTGCAGAGACACACTGGCTGTATTCAGCGCAGCTTGACGTGTGCGTGCTGGTGCTGTAGCCAGTAGGGGATCACTGCTCGCCTGCTATTAACCCCTTCCTCTCTATCGGTCTCACCCGGATTCTGAAATCCGATCAGAGTGTCGACCTCCTCCTTCCCCAAATGTCCCAGCTGGGTGATCCGGCCTCACTGAAAGCTGGCAGTCGTCTCCCGGTGATTATCCTTCTGGGGTCTAGATCATGAATGTACATTTCTGTCCATTCCCAACCAGACAGGGCTTCCTGGCACGAACACTGCAGCCGAGCAGAAGAGGACGGGTGACCCAGCACCGACGCAAAGGGGAGCATTCGTTTTTCTCACGCGCTTCTGTGAGAATGTCCTGCTGAATCGTCTCATTCTTACAGAAAAAGACAATGAAATGATGTCACTACGTTGTGTTTGTGCGTCTGAAATACCACAGGGGCTATTCAGAGAGCATCGAATTGCACCGAACAGAATTTCCCCCTACGGTGCAATTTTTGTGGCCATTCGGCTACTCACAAAGCAGGCAGTTCGCAAAATATTTTCAGCAAATACGGTGCCTGTTCGGCGTCGGTGAAATCCCCCATAGAGCAGCAATGGTTAATCTATTCACACACTGAACAGCAGTGAAATGCCCTGATGTTCGGTGTTTTCATTCGGCAGGTTTAATAAGGCGAAACCCATAGGTTTCAATGTTAAAAATATTCCCGTTTTTATTAAATATCTATTAAACTGTTTCTGCTGCAAATGAAAAGAATAAAGTGTTTTTTATTTTTTTAATTTTCTTTTTGGCATTCTTCCATTTTTTATTTTTTTATTTTTTTTGGGGTTTTTAGGCGAAATTTGTAATTCATATTTTTTTTTTTAAATATTATTCTTTGTCGTAGGACTTTTTTTATATTTTCATGCACTATATTTTTATTTTTTTAAAATAAAATTTTTTTAAATTCCTTTTAAAAGTTGCTGTGGGGTAAAATTGAAAATTATATATATATATATATTATATTATATTATATTCTCTCATGAGTATATCAGTCTGTAGTGATACCTTTTTTTTTATTGGACTAACGTTACATTTAAAGCACAAGCTTTCGAGAGTGATCCTCCCTTCATCAGGTAGATCGAAGCTTACTGATCAGAATGATAGAATTAAACATTGGGACACGGTTGGGGGTGTAGAGGTTGTGAATCGCCAATGGCATGGTTAGAGTGGGGAAAGAAAACTAAAAAAAAAACATTATGGTGTCTCAGGCACATATACCCTTATTGGTCGGCTTTTTTTCGGATGCATTCAGCGGTCTGTCGAGTCTGCGGGTTTATCGGTGGCGTTTGTATCGATTCGGGGACCCTGCCATGAATTCTGAATTCACTGCGTGGTCGGCGATGTAAGGGTGCCGAAGGAGAGAGCGGTGAAATTTCGGTGCTCTCTGACTAACCCCTGTAGTGCTCGTGGGAGCATTAGCACTTGGCTTAGAGATGCCAGCGCTCGCTTTAAGCGGTGATACCACGAGCTGCCACTTTCAGTTTCCTGATGGAATACAGGGCTCAGCAACCTTGACCCTCCAGATGTTTAATTACATTTCCCATGAGGCTCCAACAATCTAAAAGGTGGTTGAGCATCATGGGAGACGTAGTTCCAAAACAACTGCCGGGCCAAGTTTGCTGACCCCTGGACTGCTTTTTAGAGATCATTGCTAAGGGATGTGACCTCATGTGTTTGTCTCGACAGAGAGCGAGGAAGAGGATGAAATGGAGCTGGAGGACGACGAAAGTGAGACGCCCAACATCATCAACTTTGACACCAGCTTGCCGACCTCACATGCAGTGAGTCACGAGTCGCTTTAAACAGGGGTCAGCAACCTCGGCACTCCCAGAGGTTTTGGAACAACATCTCCCATGATGCTCAGTTATGCATTAGTTTGGTAGAGCCTCATGGGACATGTTGTTCCAAAACATCTGGAGGGCCAACGTTGCCGATCCCCAGCCTTACACGAGTCACGATGAAGGCCAATTGTAACTGAACCGTGAACAACTGGGGACGTTAAGGGCCTGAGCTGCTATTCTGACCTTGCTGCAAACTTTGTTTTGAAGTTGAGCTTTTGGCGGATTCTTATTCTATGCTGTTGTTTTCCAACTCTGGTCCGCAGGTCCTCTTAACAGGACAGGTTTTAAGAATTCCCTCGGGGGAAATGCAGACTAAATCCTGCAATCACTGAGCAGCAAATCATATCCCCTGTGCTGTGCTTCAGATATCCTGCAAACCTGGCCTGTCAGGGAGACCCGAGGAGCAGGGTTGGGAGTAACAGGCTTCCAGAACCCTCGTGAGGAATGTGATGGGTCAGTGTCTCCTCTGCATGTCTGGTTATGTGAGCAGATTTCTTCTTTCCAGCATCTAAAGTGTTGGGGTGACTTTGTGCCCGCTGGGTGTAGTATGATGGCGTCTCGAGTGCTTCGTGTCCGCTGCGGCCCGTTCTGGTTTACTAAGGTTGAAACCACCTCGGCGCTGTCTCCACGATTTTGATGTTTTTTGTGCCCGCAGTACTTAGGAGTGGACATGGAGGAGTTCCACGGCCGCACCGTTCATGACGATGACAGCTGCCAGACGATCCCGGTGTTGCCACACCTGCAGATGATGCTGATCCCAGGTCAGACGCTGCCGCTGAACCTCTCCCGGCCGCAGGAAGTCAGCATGGTGCGCGGCATCATCCAGAGGGACAGGACATTCGCTGTGCTGGCATACAGGTGTGCAAGAAGCGCGGGTGGGGGGGGCCTCCATAAAGCCAGTGTGTGTGTACGGCAAGGCAAATATTCCATTGATTGGAGACAGGTGAGCTGTCATTAATGAACATGAAATTCCAAGATCAATTTA
Source organism: Leptobrachium leishanense (assembly GCA_009667805.1). Classification (NCBI taxonomy): domain Eukaryota; kingdom Metazoa; phylum Chordata; class Amphibia; order Anura; family Megophryidae; genus Leptobrachium; species Leptobrachium leishanense. The sequence continues at coordinate 150,256,039 of CM019070.1, read as the reverse complement.
TCCCAATCTGGTCATATTCTGGAGCGATGCAAAGGGGTTTTCCTTTATTGCAAGAAAAATGTATTTGTAAATGGTCCCCAGGATATGTCCCTCAAGTTTCAGCACCTTGGACTGCTCAGGGCAGGTGCTGAAGCTGTTTGAGCGGCTTGGAGACTCGTTTTCGTAGCTATCGCTCTATTCTACATGTAGTAGCGCATTGTGGCCAGCAGGGGCAGCCTCTTGCCTGTCACCTAATCGCACTCTCAAAAATGTATCTATGACCTGGATTCCTCTGCTCTCTCCTGTCAATCAATCCTCGGCACAGAGGCTCCATCGTCAGCAGCAGAGACTCTATTGCAGTGGTTCCCAGTCCTGGTCCTCAGGTCCCCCTAACAGGACAGGTTTTAAGGATTCCCTTGGGGGAAATGCAGACTGAATCCTGCAATCACTGAGCAGCAAATCCTATCACCTGTGCTGTGCTTCACATATCCTGCAAACCTGTCCTGTTAGGGGGACCTGAGGAACATGGTTGGGGTCCACTGCTCTACAGTGAAGATTTGATTGGCAGATGGGAGAAGATCTATATCAGGGATGTCAATCTCCCGGCTATCTGTACACAGGTAAAACTTACTGTCTTTTCCACGACTCTTTCGCCGAGCGCAGCGAGGGGTCACAGAGAGAAGCTCACTTTGGAACCACGGCGGAAATCTATGCATATCGGGAAGAGCAGGAATACGGGATTGAGACGGTGAAAGTCAAAGCAATTGGGAGGCAGAGGTTCAAAGTGTTGGAAACCAGGACCCAGGCGGACGGGTGAGTGCCGAGAGGGCATCGCTAGCACAGGTGGGGGTGCTGGGGTTTTTATTCTGATTTTGGGATATTTGCTAATAATAATGATAATCTGATATCTTGGACTCGAGTCTAAACACGACATTCGTTTGTTCCATACACCCCTTATTCGCAGCCTGTATGGCGTCTTTATACAGGATTATTGATCGTTTTGTATTAAATGCTTTAGGATCAAGCAAGCTCGGGTACAGATCCTCCCGGAGCGGGTCCTGCCGTGTCCCATAACCTCGGTTCAGTTGGTATCTCAGAGTCGACGCCAGATCATCCCGAACATGAAGGCGGCAGCGAGTGGCCGGAGCCAGCCCAATGCATGCCAGTGGATCCACAAGTATCGCAGGGTGTGAATCTGTCTGCGTCATTCTGTGTTTAATGGAAATGTAATCCTGTCCCTGCGCCGCTCTCTTACCGTTTCTAATTACACGCATTTCACAAGCCTCGTGCTAAGCCTCACACACTTTGTTTTATTGTTCCCACAGAGAAGGTTTGTTGGTGCTAGTCTGACCTCGTGGCCCTCCTGGCTGTACGCCCTGTATGACGCTGTGAGTATCCACCAATAATCATTATAGGCGACACCTTGTCTATTAATGGTGAGGGCCCGGGACAGCTGCTCCTCTTTCGTAATTCTTTCTTTTGCTTTCGCCCTTTTGCTCTCGCTCTTTGTCTTGCTCTGTTGCTCTCACTTTTTGTTTTGTTTCCTCTCGCTCGTTTGCTCTCGCTTTTTGTCTTGTTTGCTCTCGCTCGTTTGCTCTCGCTTTTTGTCTTGTTTGCTCTCGCTCGTTTGCTCTCGCTTTTTGTCTTGTTTGCTCTCGCTCGTTTGCTCGGTTTTTGTCTTGTTTTTCTCTCGCTCGTTTGCTCTCGCTTTTTGTCTTGTTTGCTCTCGCTCGTTTGCTCGGTTTTTGTCTTGTTTTTCTCTCGCTCGTTTGCTCTCGCTTTTTGTCTTGTTTGCTCTCGCTCGTTTGCTCTCGCTTTTTGTCTTGTTTCCTCTCGCTCGTTTGCTCTCGCTTTTTGTCTTGTTTGCTCTCGCTCGTTTGCTCTCGCTTTTTGTCTTGTTTGCTCTCGCTTTTTGTCTTGTTTTGCTCTCGCTTTTTGTCTTGTTTTGCTCTCGCTCGTTTTCTCGGTTTTTGTCTTGTTTTTCTCTCGCTCGTTTGCTCTCGCTTTTTGTCTTGTTTGCTCTCGCTTTTTGTCCTTGTTTGCTCTCGCTTTTTGTCCTTGTTTGCTCTCGCTTTTTGTCCTTGTTTGCTCTCGCTTTTTGTCCTTGTTTGCTCTCGCTTTTTGTCCTTGTTTGCTCTCGCTTTTTGTCCTTGTTTGCTCTCGCTTTTTGTCCTTGTTTGCTCTCGCTTTTTGTCCTTGTTTGCTCTTGCTTTTTGTCCTTGTTTTGCTCTCGCTTTTTGTCTTGTTTTGCTCTCGCTTTTTGTCTTGTTTTGCTCTCGCTCGTTTGCTGCCGCTTTTTGTCTTGTTTGCTCTCGCTCGTTTGCTCTCGCTTTTTGTCTTGTTTGCTCGCTTTTTGTCTTGTTTTGCTCTCGCTTTTTGTCTTGTTTTGCTCTCGCTTTTTGTCTTGTTTTGCTCTCGCTCGTTTGCTGCCGCTTTTTGTCTTGTTTGCTCTCGCTCGTTTGCTCTCGCTTTTTGTCTTGTTTGCTCGCTTTTTGTCTTGTTTTGCTCTCGCTCGTTTGCTCTCGCTTTTTGTCTTGTTTGCTCTCGCTTTTTGTCTTGTTTGCTCTCGCTTTTTGTCCTTGTTTGCTCTCGCTTTTTGTCCTTGTTTGCTCTCGCTTTTTGTCCTTGTTTGCTCTCGCTCGTTTGCTCGCTTTTTGTCTTGTTTTTCTCTCGCTCGTTTGCTCTCGCTTTTTGTCTTGTTTGCTCTCGCTTTTTGTCTTGTTTGCTCTCGCTCGTTTGCTCGCTTTTTGTCTTGTTTTTCTCTCGCTCGTTTGCTCTCGCTTTTTGTCTTGTTTGCTCTCGCTTTTTGTCTTGTTTGCTCTCGCTTTTTGTCTTGTTTGCTCTCGCTTTTTGTCTTGTTTGCTCTTGCTTTTTGTCCTTGTTTGCTCTCGCTTTTTGTCCTTGTTTGCTCTCGCTTTTTGTCCTTGTTTGCTCTCGCTTTTTGTCTTGTTTGCTCTCGCTCGTTTGCTCGCTTTTTGTCTTGTTTTTCTCTCGCTCGTTTGCTCTCGCTTTTTGTCTTGTTTTGCTCTCGCTCGTTTGCTGCCGCTTTTTGTCTTGTTTGCTCTCGCTCGTTTGCTCTCGCTTTTTGTCTTGTTTGCTCGCTTTTTGTCTTGTTTTGCTCTCGCTTTTTGTCTTGTTTGCTCGCTTTTTGTCTTGTTTTTCTCTCGCTCGTTTGCTCTCGCTTTTTGTCTTGTTTGCTCTCGCTTTTTGTCTTGTTTGCTCTCGCTCGTTTGCTCGCTTTTTGTCTTGTTTTTCTCTCGCTCGTTTGCTCTCGCTTTTTGTCTTGTTTGCTCTCGCTTTTTGTCTTGTTTGCTCTCGCTTTTTGTCTTGTTTGCTCTTGCTTTTTGTCCTTGTTTGCTCTCGCTTTTTGTCCTTGTTTGCTCTCGCTTTTTGTCCTTGTTTGCTCTCGCTTTTGTCCTTGTTTGCTCTCGCTTTTTGTCTTGTTTGCTCTCGCTCGTTTGCTCGCTTTTTGTCTTGTTTTTCTCTCGCTCGTTTGCTCTCGCTTTTTGTCTTGTTTGCTCTCGCTCGTTTGCTCGCTTTTTGTCTTGTTTTGCTCTCGCTCGTTTGCTGCCGCTTTTTGTCTTGTTTGCTCTCGCTCGTTTGCTCTCGCTTTTTGTCTTGTTTGCTCGCTTTTTGTCTTGTTTTGCTCTCGCTTTTTGTCTTGTTTGCTCGCTTTTTGTCTTGTTTTGCTCTCGCTCGTTTGCTCTCGCTTTTTGTCTTGTTTGCTCTCGCTTTTTGTCTTGTTTGCTCTCGCTTTTTGTCTTGTTTGCTCTCGCTTTTTGTCCTTGTTTGCTCTCGCTTTTTGTCTTGTTTGCTCTCGCTTTTTGTCTTGTTTGCTCTCGCTTTTTGTCCTTGTTTGCTCTCGCTTTTTGTCCTTGTTTGCTCTCGCTTTTTGTCCTTGTTTGCTCTCGCTTTTTGTCCTTGTTTGCTCTCGTTTTTGTCCTTGTTTGCTCTCGCTTTTTGTCCTTGTTTTGCTCTCGCTCGTTTGCTCTCGCTTTGTCTTGTTTGCTCGCTTTTTGTCTTGTTTTGCTCTCGCTTTTTGTCTTGTTTTGCTCTCGCTCGTTTGCTGCCGCTTTTTGTCCTGTTTGCTCTCGCTCGTTTGCTCTCGCTTTTTGTCTTGTTTGCTCTCGCTTTTTGTCTTGTTTGCTCTCGCTTTTTGTCTTGTTTGCTCTCGCTCGTTTGCTCGCTTTTTGTCTTGTTTTTTCTCGCTCGTTTGCTCTCGCTTTTTGTCTTGTTTGCTCTCGCTTTTTGTCTTGTTTGCTCTCGCTTTTTGTCTTGTTTGCTCTCGCTCGTTTGCTCGCTTTTTGTCTTGTTTTTCTCTCGCTCGTTTGCTCTCGCTTTTTGTCTTGTTTGCTCTCGCTTTTTGTCTTGTTTGCTCTCGCTTTTTGTCTTGTTTGCTCTTGCTTTTTGTCCTTGTTTGCTCTTGCTTTTTGTCCTTGTTTGCTCTTGCTTTTTGTCCTTGTTTGCTCTCGCTTTTTGTCCTTGTTTGCTCTCGCTTTTTGTCCTTGTTTGCTCTCGCTTTTTGTCCTTGTTTTGCTCTCGCTTTTTGTCTTGTTTTGCTCTCGCTTTTTGTCTTGTTTTGCTCTCGCTTTTTGTCCTTGTTTGCTCTCGCTTTTTGTCCTTGTTTGCTCTCGCTTTTTGTCTTGTTTTGCTCTCGCTTTTTGTCTTGTTTTGCTCTCGCTCGTTTGCTGCCGCTTTTTGTCTTGTTTGCTCTCGCTCGTTTGCTCTCGCTTTTTGTCTTGTTTGCTCGCTTTTTGTCTTGTTTTGCTCTCGCTTTTTGTCTTGTTTTGCTCTCGCTCGTTTGCTGCCGCTTTTTGTCTTGTTTGCTCGCTTTTTGTCTTGTTTTGCTCTCGCTCGTTTGCTCTCGCTTTTTGTCTTGTTTGCTCTCGCTTTTTGTCTTGTTTGCTCTCGCTTTTTGTCCTTGTTTGCTCTCGCTTTTTGTCTTGTTTGCTCTCGCTTTTTGTCCTTGTTTGCTCTCGCTTTTTGTCTTGTTTGCTCTCGCTTTTTGTCTTGTTTGCTCTCGCTTTTTGTCCTTGTTTGCTCTCGCTTTTTGTCTTGTTTGCTCTCGCTCGTTTGCTCGCTTTTTGTCTTGTTTTTCTCTCGCTCGTTTGCTCTCGCTTTTTGTCTTGTTTGCTCTCGCTTTTTGTCTTGTTTGCTCTCGCTTTTTGTCTTGTTTGCTCTTGCTTTTTGTCCTTGTTTGCTCTCGCTTTTTGTCCTTGTTTGCTCTCGCTTTTTGTCCTTGTTTGCTCTCGCTTTTTGTCCTTGTTTGCTCTCGCTCGTTTGCTCGCTTTTTGTCTTGTTTTTCTCTCGCTCGTTTGCTCTCGCTTTTTGTCTTGTTTGCTCTCGCTTTTTGTCCTTGTTTGCTCTCGCTTTTTGTCCTTGTTTGCTCTCGCTTTTTGTCTTGTTTGCTCTCGCTTTTTGTCCTTGTTTGCTCTCGCTCGTTTGCTCGCTTTTTGTCTTGTTTGTCTCTCGCTCGTTTGCTCTCGCTTTTTGTCTTGTTTGCTCTCGCTTTTTGTCCTTGTTTGCTCTCGCTTTTTGTCCTTGTTTGCTCTCGCTTTTTGTCCTTGTTTGCTCTCGCTTTTTGTCCTTGTTTGCTCTCGCTTTTTGTCTTGTTTGCTCTCGCTTTTTGTCTTGTTTGCTCTCGCTTTTTGTCCTCGTTTGCTCTCGCTTTTTGTCTTGTTTGCTCTCGCTTTTTGTCCTTGTTTGCTCTCGCTCGTTTGCTCGCTTTTTGTCTTGTTTGTCTCTCGCTCGTTTGCTCTCGCTTTTTGTCTTGTTTGCTCTCGCTTTTTGTCCTTGTTTGCTCTCTCGCTTTTTGTCCTTGTTTGCTCTCGCTTTTTGTCCTTGTTTGCTCTCGCTTTTTGTCCTTGTTTGCTCTCGCTTTTTGTCCTTGTTTGCTCTCGCTTTTTGTCTTGTTTGCTCTCGCTTTTTGTCTTGTTTGCTCTCGCTTTTTGTCCTTGTTTGCTCTCGCTTTTTGTCCTTGTTTGCTCTCGCTTTTTGTCCTTGTTTGCTCTCGCTTTTTGTCCTTGTTTGCTCTCGCTTTTTGTCCTTGTTTGCTCTCGCTTTTTGTCCTTGTTTGCTCTCGCTTTTTGTCCTTGTTTGCTCTCGTTCGTTTCCTCTCGTTTGCTTTCGCCCTTTTGCTCTCGCTCTTTGTCTTGTTTGCTTTCGCCCTTTTGCGCTCGCTTTCCTTTTTCTTTCCTGTGTAATGCCCTGAATCTGGTGTTTCAATTCTGACACTTTCAGGCTAAGGTCAGACGAACGCATTTTTAACGTGCGTTTAGCCGCACGAAATCACGGCCGTACTAGCAGCAAATGACGTCCAATGCCGGGTAACATACGAAGAACGGCCGCACGAAAGTCAGTCCGCGCAACGCAAGTGGCAAACGAACGCATTTTTTCTAGAACGTCAAACCGCTACTACTGACGTACAGAGTGCGCTGCGTCCACATAGCGGCGTGTGTGCGTGATTAGGAGACGTCAGACGCTGCACACGTCCGGCCAACATAACGTCCAGACGCAAAAAGGGTTTTATTGATGATCCGTACAAAATCACGGACGAAAATGCGCATCGTATGACCGCTATCGCGTATTCCGTGAAAAATACGTCCATTTGTTCGAACGCACTTTTTCACGGACAACGTGAAAAATGCGTTCGTCTGACCCTAGCCTTAATGAGCGAATCCCATAGGAAGATTTATTTCTATTTTTTTGCTAATCTTTCGTTGCAGCCCTGGTACGCTGTGAGGGCGTATTGTGGCGCTGTGCGAGACCACGTTCCATGTACGAATGCATTCGTTGTGCAGCTACAGTTAAAAGCATTTTATAAAGCGCCAACAAGTTCCGTAGTGCTGTACAATAGAGACAATATAACAAATATACATACACAACAGTAGGAGAGAGGACCCTGCTCAAGAGCTTACAATGTAAGAGGAGAGGGGTGACACACTAGGTGAGGGTGAGTAGAGAGCATGAAGTATTGGGCTGTGTGGGAAGATGGAATAGGAAATGAACCATGGGGGATTATAGAGTGAGCTGATGGGCGGAAAGCTGACGTTCTGTGAGCGAGCCAGTGACTCTGTTACAGAAGTGACTGAGAGCTGAGCTTTAAGGGGCCATGAGGTTGCTTTGATTTCTGGGTCTGATCGTCTCGGCGGACACGGGTTACTTGGTATGATTTATCCAGGTATTCGGGGCAGAAATTGAGATTCTCTAATAATAATGATCTTTTCCACCTTGTAGGAATCTCTGATGGAGCGAGTGAAGAGACAGCTGCGGGAATGGGGTGAAAACCTGCGAGACGATTCACTGCCGGCCAATCCAGTTGGTGAGATTCAGGACTTTTTACTGTTCTAGTGTCTTGTTGGTTATTTTTGACGTTTCTTTAAAAAATATTTTTTAGACATGTGCTGTTTGATAAGCCAGTAAATGGCAGGAAAATGTCAAATTGATTCGATTTGAGGTGAAGAATTTAATGGAGTCAGATCTGGTTTAATGTACAGTCTACTCAAATGCAATGACCATGTGTTTATTTGATGTTGCTGATATCTTACATGTGTTTTGTTTTTCTTGTATGTTTTAGTTGCAAAGAAAATATTTTCCTGTCACTGGTTGCATCCATTGTGTGATTTTGCTCTACAGTTGCAAGAAAATGTATGTGAACCCTTTGGGATTACGTGGAGTTTTGCATGAATTGGTCATAAAATGTGCTCTGATCTTTATCTAAGTCACAACAATTTGAAAAACAGTCTGCTTAAAATAATACAACACAAACCTGATATGTTTTCATGAAACATGTAAACATGAAAACATTCACAGTGCAGGGTGGAAAAAGTATGTGAACCTTTTGTACTTAACTGGTTGACCCTCCTTTTGGCAGCAATAACCTCAACCAAACGTTTCCTGTAGTTGCAGATCAGACCTGCACAACGATCTGGAGTAATTTTGGACCACTCCTCTTCACAAAACTGTTTCAGTGTAGCAATATTCTTGGGATGTCTGGTGTGAATCGCTCTCTTAAGGTCATGACACAGCATTTCAATCGGGTTGAGGTCAGGACTCTGGGCCACTCCAGAAGGCGTATTTTGATTTGTTGAAGCCATTCTTTTGTTGAATTACTTGTATGCTTTGGGTCATTGTCCTGTTGCATCACCCATCATCTGTGGAGCTTCAGTTGGCGGACAGATGGTCTTACGTTTTCCTGCAAAATGTCTTGATAAACTCTGGAATTCATTTTTCCATCAATGACAACAATCCGTCCAGGCCCTGAGGCAGCAAAGCAGCCCCAAACCATGATGCTCCCTCCGCCATGTTTTACAGTGGGGATGAGGTTTTGATGTTGGTGTGCTGTGCCTTTTTTTTTCTCCACACATAGTGTTGTGTGTTTTTTCCAAACAACTCAATTTTGGTTTCATCTGTCCACAGAATATTTTGCCAGTAGTGCTGTGGAACATCAGGTGCTCTTTTGCAAACTTCAAACGTGCTGCAATATTCTTTATGGACAGCAATGGCTTCCTCCGTGGTGTCCTCCCATGTACTCCATTCTTGTTTAATGTTTTCCTTATTGTAGATGTGTCAACAAAAATATTAGCATGTGCCAGAGATTTCTGTAAGTCTTTAGCTGACACTCTAGGATTCTTCTTTACCTCATTAAGCATTCTACGCTGTGCTCTTGCAGTCATCTTTACAGGACGACCACGCCTAGGGAGAGTAGTAATAGTGCTGAACTTTCTCCATTTGTAGACAGTCCGTCTTACCGTGGACACATGAACATCAAGGCTTTTGGAGATACTTTTGTAACCCTTTCCAGCTTCATGCAAGTCAACAATTCTTGATTGTAGGTCTTCTGAGAGCTCTTTTCTGCGACGCATGGTTCACATCAGGCAGTGCTTCTTGAAACCAGTAAACCCAAAACTGGTGTGTGTTTTTAAAGGGCAGGACAGCTTTCAGCAACACATCCAATAATATCACACTGATTGGACTCTAGGTTGGCTCACTCCTGGCTCCAATTAGCTCTTGGAGAAGTCATTAGGCTAGGGGTTCACATACTTTTTCCACCCTGCACTGTGAATGTTTACATGTATTATTTTAATCAGACTGTGTTTTTCAAATTGTTGTGCTTTGATCTTCATCTAAATCACATTTTATGACCAATTCATGCAAAACTCCACGTAATCCCAAAGGGTTCACATACTTTGTCGTGTCAGTGGGTGCATCCATTGTATGATATTTTCCTCTGGATGCACCCAGTGACACAGAGGAGAATATCACACAATATATGTGTCACTGGGTGCATCCATTGTATGATATTTTGTGTTGTAAACTGCCCCCCCACTATCTTTCCATCACTTGCTCCTCACTGTGTGGCTTTGGTCATAGAATGGAGTGAATAGGTACGTCAACGACTCACATCATTGTATTGTGTGGGATGTATTCAAAGGACATCACAAGGGGGTAGATTAGAAGTCTATTAAGCTCCCTGTCTTCTCTCAGTCTCAGCCTGGAGAAAAATAGACCACCTCCACCTCCATTAATTGGTAAATACTGTATAGGTAAAGCGGTCACAAAAGTTGCATCATGGGAAAAACGCATAAAATGGGAAACAGATTTAAAAAACAAACCATTATTTTTCCTTTTTGCACGCAAAGAAATAACGGCAGCATGTGTTTTACTAAAGTGGCTTTAATGGTCCCCCGCTTTCCTTCCCTGCTGTCAGATTTCTCCTACCGCGTAGCTGCCTGCCTGCCAATCGATGACGCTCTGCGTATCCAGCTCATGCAGATCGGGAACGCCATCCAGCGGCTGCGCTGCGAGCTGGACATCATGAGCAAAGTGAGTCTGTCCCTTCTGATATTTCGCTGGCTCGTGTTCCCCCCTGGATGTACCTTTTCATATGACAGTCTGTCTCTCCGCAGTGCACTTCTCTCTGCTGTAAACACTGTCAAGACACAGAGATCACCACCAAGAATGAGATCTTCAGGTGAGGCCACCGGCCGGGCTCTTGCATGGTTTGAGAACGTAGGTTTTTAAAGCTCCCTGAATTACATAAAAAAACTGGGGCAGACCCAAAGTACGTAACAGTGTAAACCCAAGTTATCAAACTGTGCCCCCCCCCTCCCTTGTTTCTCAACTACATTTCCCATGATTCCCATGCCATCTATTGCATTAAACAAAATTCTGGGAAATTTGGGCATCAACATCGGTGGCGGGGGTTTGAGTCTAACAGCCCTGGTCTAGACCCTGTGTGATGGCTCCATGTTCTTCCTCCACACCAGGGTTTCAGCAACATTGGCCCTCCAGATGATTTTGGATCCACATTTCCCTGGATTCTTCGTCGACCTATTGAAAGGCTGAGCATCATGGGAGATGTAGTTCAAACCCATCTGGGGGGGCGCCCAGGCTGCTGACTCCTGCTCTATGCATTGTGGCCATTGCACTGAGGTGCATGTTCCCCTCGGGATCACCCCCAATCCTACCATGTCACCTTTGTTTAGTTGCGTCTGCTGTTCAAATATATCACATCCTTATTCCATAGTGCAGTACAAGATATAACTATGTACCGGCCCTGTATAAAAAAAATAGTAATGAAGTGGTGGAATGTCCATCTATATTGATAGACAACCTGGTATTTTGGGGAGTCGATGCAGGTCCTTGCTGTTGATTGTGGTGAACACAGGGCATCGTCCGGAAACGCAATGCCTTACCTCCAATGTTTGACATTGTTTTGCATTTTTCAGTCCTCTGCTCTGTAACCTTGCAGCCTCTCGCTCTGCGGACCGATGGCCGCGTATGTGAACCCTCATGGTTATGTTCATGAAACGCTGACAGTCTACAAAGCGTCTAACCTGACCTTGGTGGGGCGAGCGTCCACGGAGAACACCTGGTTCCCTGGGTGAGTGCAAGCTGGTTCGGATCTCAACATGTGGCACAATTGTACAAATAGATGCTCTGTAAGTATTGGTGTGAATGGACGCTGCCCCCTCGCTGACATTCCTGCTGTGAAAAATAAAGCCTCACAACATGCCCCACCTTTTAACCCCTTCACTACCGAGAGAACTTGTGTCTTTAAAGCACCATAAAGGTGTCAGATACAGCGTCATCTTGATCTGCAGCAATGCAGGACCAATAAAAACTTGTTTGTTGTAAATTTATTCTGTTCGGGGGCGCCTTCTGCAGCACAAAAGCAAAGTTTTAACCCTGTGGGGGACAATGCCCAAGGTGCGAAAACTGCTTAAAAATTGGCTGGAGAACAGTCTGACATATCTAGCTTTCCCCAGATGATAGAGCCAAGAGCTGCAGTAACTCCATTTGGCCAGTAGATGGCAACATGCGCCTAAAGTGTATTACAGTAAAGAATAAAATATTCCCAAATATTTCTTACTATGATTAAAATGATTGTCAGCAACCATTCAGAGCACCAAAATTTCAGTGCTTTCCTGTTCCCTGCACTTCGAGTCTGATTCGCCAGCCGCTGCGTGGAATTCAGCACTCACCATCGGTAACAAGCCGCCAAATGCATCTGAATAACCGCAGCAAAACACGGAGCTGCCCAAAACGAGAAACATGCAACTTTTAAAGGGTTTTGATTTAATAAAAAAAAAAAACTACAGCATGACAATGCCTGGAATTAAAAGGTCTGTTACAGAAAAAAAAAAACTTTTTTTTTGCTGAAATGCCACAAAAGACTTCTTGCTGCAAGTGACAAGAACAATAAAAACAAGATTATTTTTTTTACATTGAAACCTATGGGATTTGCCTGATTAAACCTGTCGACTGAAACCACAGGGCATTTCTCTGCTGTTCGGTGTCTGCATAGATTAACCATTGCTTCTCTATGAGGGGGGGATTTCACTGCCGTCGAACAGGCACCGTATTGTGCTGACAATTCTCCAATATTTGGCAAACTGCCTGCATTCTGAATAGCCGAACGGCCCAGAAATTCACTGTTTGGTGCAATTTTGACGCTGTAGTTAAAACAATACAGATGTTTCTGGTATCACGGTCTTTTTTTTTTTTTTGCCCATTTTTACCCCCAGGTTCGCTTGGACAATTGCGCAGTGCAACGTGTGTGGCAGCCACGTGGGTTGGAAGTTTTCTGCGGTGCGGAAGGACCTGTCTCCTCAGAGGTTTTGGGGTCTGACCCGAACAGCTCTGCAGCCCCGGATCCCAGAGGAAGAAGACGACGAGGGGAACCAGGACAAGTCTCCGCTCCTCTGCCTGTAAATTCTGTAATCGCCGGCTGTGTTAGTCACTCGCTGTCTCTTCCCTTCGCGCGTCCCCTGAATATTCTTTGGGTTTACACCCAGCCATCGTTCACGTTCGATCGTTAGTTCCAACCGGTTTTGAGAAGAAATCATTAAACGATACAAAATCCTCATCTGCAAAAGAGCCGCATCGGGCCAGTACATGCTGCTCCAAAAGCCAGCGTTTAAGGCATGTATGTAACCCTCTCTGCCTCCATACAGCCCCCTAGTTACACCTCAACCCCCTGTCTGCACATTTCTGGCCCGCAGGTGTCATAGCATTTTTTTGTAAACCCAACTTTATTTTCTTATGACATCTGACGAATCGCTCACACGGGCCAGGAGGACTTACATTGTTTTATCCAAAATGTACAAATCTTGCATTTCACCTTCTACCGAATCTCCCGCCTGTCCATCATACCCCGGAGCATGTGCTGGAGCAAATCACACACTTAGATTAGTAAAGGCCGCCCAGCAGGGAAAGGGTGCGTTTCCCACCACGCAGCGGCCAACCTCTCTGGATTTAACCTGCGGCCAGAGCGCGATCTGCTGTCTTGTACTACTTATTATTGCACTGCAACGATTGTAAATGTCATAAAGCAAATATTAAACCCACAGGTGGAAAAGACAAGCTGCCTCTTTATTGCATCCCTCATCACGTACCTGGACATGCACGGGTTAAATAACGGGTTAATAGAGGGGGCATGGGCTCAAGCAGAGCTAAACATCTGCATCCTCTTAAAAGTCGCGGTAAAGTCTCCTGATGAAGTGTCTTTTCCCCCTGTTAAATCAGGAATTTTGGTCACACGTGACAGAGTTCAGTAGTTCTTCTTTGCTGGTCTGGTACCCACTTTGCTTCCACTGGTCTCGAAGCTCTTGGAGGATCACGCCAATGTCTTTCCCGGAGGTTATACCCATCCGTCTCAAGTCGTGTCCACTGACAGGAAAACGAGGCAGGGACCAGCTCTCCATGTCTCCCAGAAGCTTCTCCTCACCCTGATACTTGAGGAGTTCGCAAATCCTTTTATGTGCTCCAGGCTCACGGCACTGAAAATGAGAAGAAACAGGGAGACCGCCTAGGTCAGCGCCATCAAACTCTGCGCCGCCCCCCCCCCCCCCGATGTTTCTGAACTACAACTTCCATGGATTCCCTGGCCACCTATTGCATTGAAAGAATTCTGGGAAGTGTAGGCATCAACATCAGGGGGGGGGGGGGCTGTGAGTTTAATAGACAATGAGACGTGTGTGTGGGTTCATCTCAGAGGGGACTAAGCACTGACATTCACTGTAGGTGCAAACATTGGTAAAAATCACCGATCTTGCAGCTACAGCGACCTCAGGCTCCAGAGAAGGAAAATGCAACGAGGGGAGCAGCTTTATTCTGCTCTAGTATATTTGCAGGTGAATCACCTTAGGCTAGGGTCAGACGAACGCATTTCGTGCGAACGAATGAACATTTTTTCATGGAATACGCGATAGCGGTCATACGATGCGCATTTTCGTCCGTGATTTTGTACGGATCATCAATAAAACACCTTTTTGCGTCTGGACGTTATGTTGGCCGGACAGTACCAGCGTCTGACGTCTCCTAATCATGCACACACGCCACTAGTGGACGCAGCGCACTCTGTACGTCAGTACTAGCGGTATCACGTTCTCGGAAAAATGTGTTTGCTTACCGCTTGCGTTGCGCAGCCGCACATATATATTGCCCGTCATTTGCTGCTACTACGGCCGTGATAAAGTGCGGCTGCACGCGCGTTCGCAATGCGTTCGTCTGACCCTAGCCTTCTAGTATTAACATGGTAAAAGCCTCACACCATCTCCACTAAAACACCAGTGAAATCTACACTAAAGAGTCTATACACAATTGCGTGAAATGTCTGCACTCTTATCGGCTCACTTCGGCGATTCAGTTTTGCTGAAGATACAGTGAATTCGCCATTTAGCTGAAATTGGAGTCGCCGAAGCAGTTCTTAAGTTCAGTGGAACGTCCGATAAAAGTCTAAAGCAATAAAAATGCGTCAAAGTTTTTTTTCTTTAAAGTCTAAAATGCAATAAACACAAAAGGTCTTTTTAAAAACTGGTCAAATTTATTACATTGAAACCTGTGGGATTCGCCTGCTTAAACGTGTCAAACTTAAACACGAGAAATCAGGTGGTTTTCGTGCAATTCTGTGATTAGAAGACACAATTTGGTGCCGCCGAACTGCAGCAAATTGCCTTATTTTGCCATCAATTCTCCTGTATTTGAATTAACTTTAGTGAATACACCATTTGCGGTGCAATTCACTGTTCGGTGCAATTCATAGGTTAATGAATAACCCCTAAATAACTTGGGCAGAAAGTATCACGGGAGTCCCCTAAATCATGTATTCCCTGTACTTCAGGGATCGGCAACCTTGGCCGTCCAGGTGTTTTTGAACTGCATCTCCCATGATGCTTGGTCACTCCATAGGTTGGCTGAGACTCATGGGAAATGTACTTCTAAAACATCTGGAGGGCCAAGGTTGCCGCCACCCACCATACTATATCTCTCTCTCCCCCCCCCCACCCCTGTGCTTTCATTAAAAGAGCAGGGGCTGGTGACGGATCGCACTGCGGCACTTACGTCGCTCACGTAGTCCTGATACGGCTTCAGAGGTTCTGCGCTTTTGGAGTCAGCGACCAGCTCCGTCCGTTGCTTCACCAGAAACAGCGCTAGGTTCCTCTCCTCCTTGGAGATTTTAAGCCGCAGGTCGAGGTGGCTCACGGCCTCGGGTTTTGTGAAGAGAGCCGCCAGGAGGGTTAGTGGTTTTGGAGACAAATGCTGGGAGAGGGAGCAAACCCGGGCGAACTCAGTTAAATTCCCGTCTTCCGGTAATCCTGCGAGGACAAAACAGGATTTAGATCTTAATGCACCTACCGGGATCAGACCCACCAACTGCTGGAGCCGTTCAGTCTTAAAAGGGACACTACCGCCACGTACACAAGCTGTAACTACATTACTTGTGCATTACAAAAAAAAACAGCATGTGTTTTATAATTTGAAGTATTTGCATGTAAAAATAAAGTTAGGATTTTTTCTGTTTCCATTTTGTGGATTTTTCCCATAATGCAACATTTACCAAAATCCTACTGCGAGTTTTACTTTAACTGTTAAACCACAGCAGTAACGAGGTGGAGGAGGGAATGTTTAGATAAGGCGGCAGGAGGGTGTATAGCATTCTCTAGACTACCTTAGATAAGAGCTGGCAGCTGACGGAGATAATACAGGGAGCTTACAAGACTTCTAATTTAACCCCTGGTGATGTCCTTTGAATACATCCCACACTATACAATGATGCGAGTCGGTGACTGACCCATTCACTCCATTCTATGACCTATGGACTCTGGGAGGTGATACTCGCGATGTTGCAGAAACGCTACCGTGAGTATCACTGAGGGTCGGGCATGGTGCTGAAGTAGCACCTGCCCTAAAATCTCATGCTGAAACGGGGACACTATGTGGGAAATCTGCAATCTAGCACTTAATGTTTTAAAGTGGTCAGGATGTGTCGAGAGTCCCTTTAACTCCTTGTAGGTAGAAAATAAGTAAACCGTTTTAAACACCTATACCAGAATGGTTTTATTACAGCAAACCTTAAAACCCATTGACGTAAACCTTTAGACTGTATCTGTTGTGCACAAATGACGTGAGAATATATTTTGTACACATTACGGGGGATAATCTGTAACTGTCAAAGTTGCAACTCCAAGAAACAGTGGCATTTCACAAAGGTTAAATCTAAATAGCGGCTGGAGAAGCCGCATTGTGAGGTTTCTACTGCTTTTGTGAAACACGGCGTTTCAAAACAGTTGATTTTTGCAAACACCAGTTTTGTTATAGAAACCTCTAGCAGCACAACATGCGACCCCCAAATTATTCTGTGTTTTATCAACGTCACTTTCCTCCTTTACTGACATTTTGAATGCGATGGAACGGCACATCGGGTCACTGCAGTGACTGTGCCTCCCGCACCATGTGATGTTATGTGTTTGTACGTACACACAGATACACAATCGCTCGGCATCGGCTGCAGGAATCTGGTGACAATATAGAAGCTGAACGGTGGAAAATGTTAGGAAAGGATTTCAGGCCAGAGTTTGGCCCAGGAACAGACACACACCTACGTACGGTGCCACTCCGAGTTCATACATGATTTCCATCAGGTGGGTGACGTGCTTCCCTTCTACCATCTTCTTTAGTTCCACCCAGATACGTTCCCCCGAGATGCCGCCCAGGCCTGGTGCATTCGCTTTGATGGCATCCAGTGTCGCTTTTGAATGACGCCCAGGTTCTTCTGCAATCCGTGCGTAGAACCTACAACCAGATTCATTTCTTTATTTATTAATATATTATATTTATATAAATATATTTTTAGAAAGCGCCGGTGTTTGATGATATTTCAACACCCCTCGAGGTCTTTAAATCCTGGATCTCAAACCCTGACCCCCTCCTGATGTTTCTGAACTACACCTCCCATGATTCTCTGCGCGTTTATTGCATTCAAAGAATTCTGGGATTTGTAGGCAATAAACATCTGGAGGGGCCCAGAGTTTGAGATCCCTGCCAAGCCACTGCACACTCTGCCCCACGCTTTCCTGCCCACCATAGCTAGGATTAGTCATCATGAGGCAGCTGCAGGTTCCACCAGACCAGTAGGAGACAAACAGGTTAGTCTTGGCATGTGAGCTTGCACTTTAACAGCTGTTACCAAGAAGCTTCCGGTGTTGCTCTTCGGATTTTATTTTAGGGCAGTGGGGGGCAGTAACCCTGGCCGCTCCAGATGTCTTTGAATAACATTTTTCCCACGAACGCTCGGCCGAGCTAATGGGTGGCTGAGCATCATGGGAGATGTAGTTACAAAACATCTGGAAGGCCAGAGTTGCTGATCGCCGCTTTAGGGAAAACCTGGAATTTGTCAGTGATGCAATACCGCTGGTTATCGCCGGTATTTGCGAAAAACCCTTTTTTTCTACTGCGTCGGCGTAAAGCAGAGCCTTGTGTGGCGTTAGGGGATTACCTGAGGTAGCGCAGTATCCGCAGGTAGTCTTCCTGGATACGCTGTGTCGGGTCTCCGACGAATCGAATGCATTTCTTTTGCAAGTCTTCGTAGCCATTAAAATAATCATAGAGGGTCCCATCAAATCCTGGGGGTGCAACGTGACAATATACAGGTCACAAGCGGCAGAGCAAAGGGTGCGTTTAAGGGGTGCAACTAGTTTTCCTGCACACACAATGTATTCATGCTGATTGACATTGCATGAAGAACGCCACCCCGCAACATGTAGAATCCATACGCTGCAGATAAGAAATCAAAACTGAATCCCAGGTGACCTGCCTCGATTTCCTTCCTGCAGCATATCAATTATACATGTTGCAGGGCAGCGCTTTTTCCTGTGCTCCCCCCTCTGTATGAAATAGTGATATGTGTGTCGTGGGAAACATGGCTGATCTGGCAACCATAGGTACAAGAGGGAGGTTCCAAAAGGCTTGCATTCAGGGAACACAAGTCGGTGAAAGGCGCAGGCCACATAGCGACTGCTGTGTTAGTATTAAAAGGTTACACGGCTTTACTATGGAGAAGCAGAAAAAGGTGTATATATCTCCAAAAGCAGGCAGTCAGTCACTCAAATCACCATTAAGCGAACCAGCCACGGTGCAGCTTCCACATAAAAATCCATTCTTCATAGTAAACGCATCAATGTTTTGGCTTGATAAAGGCTGGAACGAGCCGAAACGTTGATGCATTTACAAGAACGATTGGACTTTTATGTGACGATCCGTGAGTGTGTCACACACACACACACTAAAAAGCCATCTAGCATGACATGGCACTGGGCAAGGAGGGTCCTGTTTTAAAACAGACCCAGGATGCAAAAAGGTGAGAAATTGGAGACTTAATTTGCATGTCCTACCCAGAGTTCCTTGCTGCAATGGGGAGTGTAGCACATGAGCTCTGTGGGTAAGCAGTTCTCTGACTTGCTGGGATGTGTAAATGTCCTCTACAATTATAACCTTTATTATTTGCTGTGTGGAGGCTTTAATCTCACTTTTTGCCCTCCATCATAACCTAGAGGAGATATATATATATATATATGAGCGTGTTTTTATTGTGAGGTGAGGGGGCTTTTAGTCGTCACCTCAGCCGCTTTAAAGCAGCTGCAAATACTTAGACGCATCAGTTTCCTTCGAATATTTTTTTTTAAAAAAACCAGCGTTAACTTATTACCTAGAAACATGGAGTTTATGGTCAGGTCTCGTCTCTCTGCGTCCCCCTTCCAGTCTGTGGTGAACTGCACCTCCGCGTGGCGTCCGTCTGTCTGCAAGTCGACCCGCAGCGTAGTGACCTCAAAGTTTTGATCGTGAATCTACGTTAAAATAATAAAAGATGCAGGTTTTATAAAGTCCTCAAGACGTCGGACGTTCCTGGTGGATTAAGCCGGACCGATTTCTTCTGGTATTTAATGGATTCTACAAATTTCTACGTTACAAAAAGGCTCACGACATTATTTATAATAAAAGTAAAAAACACAAAACTGACAGGCACGCTGAGTCAATCAGGAACAAACTAGGGATACACCGATATCATTTTTTCAGGGCCGGTACCGATTCCGATTATCAGCAGCTTTTCTGGCCGATAGCCGATATTTGGTGCCGATATTCTGTAAATTTAAAAGTTGTGAAAAAACCAGCACAAATGAAATCTGACATTATGCCATGAACTCCAATGTGTTTAACATTTAAACATTGCACCGCATCCACTTCATTTATTCAATTTAATAAGATTTTTTTTTTCATTTAAGCTTTCAAGTTTTACAAATAAGGCTGGGGTCAGACGAACGCAGTGTGAACGTGCGTTTAGCCGCACTTAATTACGGCCATGGTAGCAGCAAATAACGTCCAACGCAGGCCCACACACAAAGTACGGCCGCACGAAAGTTCAGCCGCGCAACGCAAGCGGCAAACAAACGCATTTTTGCAAGAACGCAGAACCGCTAGTACTGACGTACAGAGTGCGCTGCGTCCGCATAGCGGCGTGTGTGCGTGATTAGGAGACGTCAGACGCTGCTCATGTCCGGCCAACATAACGTCCAGCCGCAAAAAGTTTCCTGGTTTGGATCCGTAAAAAAAAAAAAAAAAATCACAGCCGTAATTGCGCATCGTATGGCCGCTATCGCGTCTTCCGTGAAAAAATGCGTTCGGACGCATCAACGCACTTGAAGGTAGATGTGAAAAATGCGTTCATCTGACCCTAACCTAAGACCGTGTCTTTGGCTTTCTTAAAGACCCCTCATATGACCCTGTATGTAAGGGGTTCAGCAACCTTGGCCCTTCAAGGGTTATATTACATAGTTGGTGCTAACTTAACCAGAGCTGTTGTAAACTTAAAACCTCCATAGGCGATAATGGCTCTGGGAAGTTTACAACAGCTCTGGTTAAGTTGGCACCAACATTGTAATATTGCCCCAAGTTTTGGAATGAAATCTGCCATGATGCTCAGCTTCTCATTAGGTTCTTGGAGTCTCATGGGAAATGCAGTTCCAAAAAATCTGGAGGGCCCAGGTTGCTGGACCCTGCTGTAGGAAATAGACCCTGCATCTCCTGTATAGGGAATTCCCTGCCAGATGGGATGGAAGCCCCATTTCTGTTGTCATCACGCTCATGCGCGATACGGTCAGTGAGCAGGGGTCGTTCTGCAGTGAGGGCTTACAGCCTGATGTGGGAGAAGCCCGGATTCACACAGTTCTGTGGGATCTTGCGTGGCGCAGCTGCAGTGAGACAACTTTTCCAATTATCGGCAAATAAAATGCCGATATCAGTAATTTTCTGAATAAAAAAAAAAAAAATGGCCAAAACCGATAGATCGGTCTATCCCTACAACATAGAGAGTCTACTGGAGGAAAGGAAGAGAACAGAAGCACATGCTGGAGTTGCCAGGTCGGCCATGTTGTCCTGGACACAATTTATTCATGCTGATGAGCAGTGTGTGAAAAATGCCACCCTGCAGCGTGTATAATCCATATGCTGCAGGGAAGAAATCAAAACTGAATCCCAGGTGACCTGCCTGGATTTCCTTCCTGCAGCATATGAGCATATTTTTTTTTTGTTATATCAAGGCATTCTGACTCATGGAATACCTTTGCCAGTCACGGGTTTCTAAGCGTGCCCTGCGCTCTAGGTCAGCGCTGTCACACTCACGGCTCCCCAGACATTGATGCCTACAATTCACCGAATTCTTTCAATGCAATAGATGGCCAGGGAATCATGGGAAATTTAGTTCAGAAACATCTAAGGGGGGGCGGAGTTTGCCAGCCCTGATCTGGAGGACATTAGTAATGGTACTTGATATTGACCTCAAAAGGGTTCAAAACTGGGTTTTCCATGCAAACGCATTAACCCGGGGATTTCAGATCCCACCCGGATGTTGTCTACTACAATTCCCAGAATTCTTTGAATGGAATAGCTGGCAGGAAGGTCATGGGAGTTGCAGTCCAGAAACATCAAGAAAAGGCAGAGTTTGAAGTCCCTGCATTAAGCTCTCACCCTGGCGGTGACCGTTCCATGCGTCTCGCCCTTATTGTTTATCATCCGGATGCCGGCCTTGAGGAACATCTCCTTCATCTGGTCAGGGGTGGCTGTGGTGGCAAAGTCCACGTCGTGAGGCTGGTTCCCCACCAGGAGATCTCGCACGGCCCCTCCTGCTATACGGATCTCGTGATTCTCCTTAGCAAAAAGATCTGGAGAGGAAAAAAATAATAAAAGGGGTTATTCACAGTGTGACGAATGTCCCCGTATGGTGCAATGCCGTGACCATTCGGCTATTCAGAAAGCTGGCAATTCACCAAATATTAGCAAATTGCCAGGGAAATACGGTGCAATGCTACTCAGATCGCCGCAATTCAGCGACAGTCAGGGCTATTCAGAGAGAGGTGAAAACCTTGAGAATGACTGGAGAATTGAAAATTCAACGTCAAAATCGTCAAACCAGAAAAATTCTCCCATTTATTTATCTCACTTTCCAAATTGTTCATTCTTCTGACAATTCTCAAGGTTTTCACCTCTCTCTGAATAGCCCTGAATGAAAATGTCCCATTGAGAAGCAATGGCTAATCTATTCAGAGACACCGAACAGTAGAGAAATGTCAGTGAAATGCCCTGATGTTCAGTGTTTTTTCATTCGACAGGTTTAAACAGGAGAATCCCATAAAAAAAATTAAAAAAAAAAAATTCCTGATTGTATTATTTTTTTACTCAACCGTTTATTCTTTTCATTTGCAGCAAAAAGTATTTTTATCAATTTATATTTTAGGCATTTTTCATTCAGATATTTTTATAATGATGTTTTTTTTTTATTATTCTGTAACAGACCTTTTTATTATTATTCACCGGACCTTATATTATTTTATTATTTCCAGGCATTTTTTTTGTTTTAAAACTCCTTTAATATATTTTTTTAACCCCTGTTCGACGGCTGATTGTTTTTTTTGTTGGTGTTCGGCAGATCGTCGGCTGCGTTTGGTGGGTTTATTGGCTGCGTTCGGCGGTTCCATTCAGCACACTTCGGGGACCCTGCGGTGAATGCTGAATTTCCTGAAGGGTTGGCGCACCTAAGAGCGCCGACCGAAAGAGCAACGAAATTCCAGTGCTCTTTGAATAACCCCTTAAATAAAGGAAAATTGCTGTAATGTCACCCGTTCATTAACCACTTCGCTGCTGAGGACGCGCTCAGCGCGTCCTCAGCAGTCCCGCTGGTATGCGGAGGACGCGCTGAGCGCGTCCTCCCATCGGGGTCAGCGTTCGGCCGGGTTCCGGCCGATCGCTGGCCCCTCCGGGGCGGGCTGACATCCTGGATGTCAGCCCGGCATCCGGACCAGCAGCCGCCAGAATTAGGTGTCATTGCGGGGGCGCGATGACACCTAATTCAGGCGCCCCCCCCGCATGTGCGGAGGAGGCGCCTGAAAGGGAGGGGGGAGGTCCTTCGGACCTCTCTCCCTCCCGATCGGCGGCGCACAGGGGGTTAACCCAGGCATCATTTGGAAGGGCACAGCCTGCCCTTCCAAATGATGCCTGGCATTAACCCCTGGGGAGCTGGATCGCGAATCGGCGCTCAAAAGCGCCGGTTCGCGATCCTTTCCCGGAGCTGGCCGACATCTTGGATGTCGGCCAAGCCTCCGGGAACTCCCCCAGAGGACTGGCGTCATCGTGCGTAGCACGATGACGCCAGTCCTAGACTTAACCCCTAACTGCCACCAACTGTGGAGATAGGGAGTTCAATGAACTCCCCATCTCCCGATCCGTGGCAGCTAGGGGTTAAATTTTGGTATGGTTGGATCGGCCAGAGCATGGCCGTTCCAACGATACCAAACATGAAAGTGAGAAATTTTGTAAAAAAAAAAAAAAAAAAAAAAAAATGAAAAATAAAAATAAAATAAAAATAAACACTTTTTTTAAATTTTTTTTGGTTTGTTAATGCAGCAATATTGTTCCCATTTCAATTATAATGTGAACAATGATGCTGCACTAACGATTTTTGTATGCAGTGCGTTTGTTAAAAATAGTGTCATTTTCCCCAAAAAAAAATGTAATGAGACCCCATCTCTAATTTTTTTAACAAGCGCACCCCATACAAAATATAACCGCAATTGCTCGCATGTTAAAATGTGGAAAAAAACACTTTACACATTGTAAATTATTGAAAATACATATTTTATTGCATTTTTTGTTATAATATACAGACATGACATAACGTATACATATAATAATGACATATTATGAATCTGCCGAGTCTGACGGAAAGAACGATATATAATATGTCGGTGTCATATACTAAAATAAGCCTTAAAAACACGTTTAAACATGATGCGCAAAACAGGTAAAAATGACCTCAGCACAGGGGCGGGAAAAGCCTCAGCAGCGAAAGGGTTAAAAGGAACACACAAAAAAGACCCCCGTTTCTATTAGTGGCTGCCTCTCTGCGAAGCGATTGGTCTCAGAGGGTGACGTCGCCGCTCTGTGTGTGACATCACTAGTGATAGATCTGGTGACCGGCAGCCTGGAAATTCAAAAAGCCTGGCTGCCAGCGACGCTGGGTGGGGTAGAGGAAACTCCTCTGCTTCACTAAGCAATCCTGGCAGATGGGGGCACTCCTCACATCCTGACCACTTTAAAACTGTAAAGTGGTAAGGAGTGATGAGTAGAGTGTCCTTTTAATTAGAATGTCCCTTTAGCTCTGGCTGAGCATCATGGGACATGTAGTCCTGCGTCTTCTGGGAGGCCTGATCGCCGGTAGCGGTGTCCAGGCAGGCTGCAGAGGTCTCTTACCTGTGAGGACCTTCAGCCCATCGGTGAACAGAGCCTTGAAGTCGTCGGTCTGAAGCCTCATGGTGGACAGGGCTCTCCCAAACGTCAGGAACCGCCTCAGCATCGGGTCCCGGGGCGAGCAGAGGCCTGGGCGGCTGGAGGACACGAAAGAAAAAGATAAATACTGATATATTTACCTCATAAACAGGGGGGCATTGCCACACGCCGACCCACGTGTCCCTGGCAGTGTGTACATACCGTGTCGCCGTCTACACACGTGCGTTGTGTTGTCTTGTCTTGTCTTCCTGGGACGGACAGACACCCGCCTGGGACAAGAGCTCTAGTCCCCGCTATAGTCCCATCCTCCTGTGTGTGTGTGTGTCTAGACTACACCCAACCAGACACAGCCAGAAACGAAACCGTGCAAGCGGGTACAGGTCTCCTTCAAGCGACTTCCGCCAGTCCTGACGTCAGAAACGCGCGCCGTGAAAACTCCTTTCACCTTGCGTTCCACGGGCGCCATATTGAAGTTGGCATGGCAGCCCAGGGGCCGTTAAAAGCTCGCTCTGTAGCGCCCTCTTGTGGTCGGCGGATGTGTACACTAGCTGTCCTGCACTTTTGTTAAACCTTTAGTGGTCTATTACACATTTTCTTAAAGCTATTTTCTACTCAGTACATTAATTAAAGTATAAAGCAAGTCACTGTCATTATGGTTTCCCCCGTGCGCTGCTGCTGCTGCTCCTCTTGTGTCGTTTTATACAGTCCTAACCTCAACATCTGAGGGTTGGGATTTAGGGGTTATTATTTCAGAGGATCTAAGGGTAAGTAGTCAATGTAATAGAGCAGCAGGAAATGCTGGCAGAATGCTGGGTTGTGTAGGGAGAGGTATTAGCAGTAGGAAAAGGGAAGTGCTCATGCCACTGTACAGAGCACTGGTGAGACCTCACTTGGAGTACTGTGTGCAGTACTGGAGACCGTATCTCCAGAAGGATATAGACATCTTAGAGAGAGTTCAGAGAAGGGCTACTAAAATGGTGTACGGCTTGAAGGAGAAAAGTTACCAGGAAAGGCTTAATGATCTTAACATGTACAGCTTGGAAAAAAGACGAGACAGAGGAGATATGATAGAAACATTTAAATACGTAAAGGGAATCCACAAGGTAGAGGAAGGGAGTATATTTAAAAGGAAACAAAGTAGCAAAACAAGAGGACATAGTCTTAGATTAGAGGGGCAAAGGTTTAAAAGTAACATCAGGAAGCATTATGTTACTGAGAGGGTGGTGGATACATGGAACAGTCTTCCAGTAGAAGTGGTAGAGGCCAAAACAGTAATTGAATTTAAGCAAGCATGGGATAGGCATAAGGCTATCCTAAACAAAAGATAAATCCAGGTTAAGTATCCATGTAATTGGGCGACTAGATGGGCCGAAAGGTTCTTATCTGCCGACATTTTTCTTTGTTTCTATATTATTATTATTGTTGGCGCCATCATGCTTTATTATACATAAATAAAGTATATTTATGGTTAGCATTAGGTGGTTGTATTATTAGCGCCCTGAAAGGGAGATGGATGAGAGGTGAAGCTAAATATACAGCTGCGGGAAGATATACAGAGTCTAGCTCCCTAAAATATTACACAAAACATAGGATAGGGGAAAGAAAGGGTCACTCTCACCCGCAAAAAATAATAGATAATCTTGTGGACACCCAAATAGGGTAAAACAATGCAACAGACAGTGTTCCGTTGAAGAATGCCAGAGCGTCGTCGGATAGTGCAAGCGATGCTATGCGCATGCGCAGGGGCCACTAACAGCTAAAAAAACATGACGAATGCAAAATCGGCCACGAGCGTCAGATTTTGTAAGCGCCAATGGAAAGGAAGCCCCAAACGCGATCACACAAAGCAGAGGCATTATCTGACCCGTCAGATAATGCCCCGCGCATTCTGCGCGTACGCGTGCCGACGCCGCGGAGAAGAAAGACGTTTGTTCTCAGTCTTTTCTTAAGCTTCATTTAATTACCCAGGACATACTTGAAAACGAGAGAAATCTCAATGTGTCCTTTCTGGTAAAATACTTTACAAATAAATAATTAATAAAGTTATTAAAATTTTTAAATATAGCACCATTATAGCAGTTGGCAAGAGGTGACCAGCTGCTGTAATGGTGCTGTACTTTAATAGGAAAAAGTGAGGCACTATCTGACAGGTCAGATAATGCCTCTGCTTTGTGTGCGCGCATCTGGGGATTCCCTTCTGGTGGCGCTTGCAAAAGCCGACGCTCATGACCGATTTTTGCATACGTCACGGTTTTTAGCTGTTAGCAGTCCCTGCGCAGAGCGTCGCTTGCACTATCCGACGCTCTGGCATTCTTCGACGGAACACCAGCACAAGTAAAAGCATATAAGATATTGCAACAATGTATCAATACGTTGATTACAGTAAAATCAGGGATTCCAAGTCTCCTGGAAGTTTGGGGAGTCTCCCTGAGGGGAATGCGGGCTCCCTGACGTCCGCGAAAAAACTTCAGGAACTCCCAGATTCGGGAGAGGTTTGATCCGTCGCAGCTGAAAGGCCTACTTGGTTTAAGCCAATCATTCAAGATCAGGACTTTTGGTGAGTGTGGGTGCACAGATATCTAGTGGGTTTCACTATGATTACAATACGCACGTCCGATTCAGCTTATGATTTATCCCTTTGGTTTGACTTGAATTGATGAAGAAAGGGAAAATCAGGCGTTATCTCTAGAGAAGCACCATTCTCAACTGTGACAGATCTCTGTACCCTGACAGGGTCACATCTGCCAATGCCGCTTCCTTGCAGCAGCCTCCCGTGTTCTGCCCCGACAGACTCCTGTGCCTCCCTCCAGTCCTCAGACGAAGCTCAAGGACCGGGACACATAGGGAGCCCCCTAGCATCCCCCAGTAATAAGACGAGGTCTTGCAGGGTTTGAATGAAACTGGTTTAATCACGGACATGCACATACATTTATACGGTCACACAAGGGTCAGTTACACACCCCCCCCCCCAGAAACTGCTGGGGGACCTAACCAGATTGAAACAGTTATTTGGACAAACATTTACTTTTTGGAAGGTGAAACATAATCAGATTAGGGACAGACAATAAAATGAAACATTACTTAACATATTTAACAAGGCAGGACAATGGGAATCTGGATAACAGATTACAGTCAACAGATTAACCACTTGGCTGCTATGGACGCGCTCAGCGCGTCCAGTCAAGTGTCTCTCCTGTGCTACGGACGTGCTGAGCGCGTCCTAGCACAGGAGGCAGCATTCGGCCGTGATTCCAGCCGATTGCTGGCCCCCCCGGTGCAGGCTGACATCTTGGATGTCAGCCCAGCACTCCGGGACCCCAGCGGGGATATTAGATGTCATTGCGGCGGCGCGATGACATCTAATTCAGGCGCCCCCCGCGTGTGCGGAGGAGGCGCCTGAAAGGGAGGGGGGAGGTCCTTCGGACCTCTCTCCCTCCCGATCGCCGGGGGCCACAGGGTTAAGGCTGGCACTGTAGATGTTCAACGGAGTGCCAGAGAACTGGATGTACAATTAATCACTATACATGTCCAATAAAATGTCTTCTAAACCAAGAAAACCACTCTTCTGAATGAAATTCTTCTAAACCAAGAGAACCACTCTTCTGAATGAAAAAGATCTCTGCGGAAGAGAAGGGATATAATAGCGCAGTATGTCGGTCCACCATAAGCGGAAGATAAAGCAATCGTAGTCCTACTCACATGTTGTTGAGCCTGACCTCGGCTCTAGGGTGGATGGTAGTTATGGGTCTTCAAGGATGCTCAGGTGCCCATATACCCATAATAGGATTCTTAAACACTTTCCCCTGCAGTGGATCAGAAAAATACCAACGCACTTTCTGGTGCGATACCGGTTAAAAATAATGATAGAGTGGATGTTCATAAATGATTGCACTCACATGTGGGTGAGCCGCATTGGCTCCAAGATGTTGCATAGGAATATTAAGGCAATTCCAAAACCTTCTCTTAAATCACGTTTCCAGGAAGCAGCAGTAGTTTAAAATAAATTTATTTAATACATAAAATATAATATATTTTATTAGTAACCCCTCTGTGGTATTGTGGAAGAGTGCAGGGGTGGACCATGCGGTCAGGGCCTGTGCTAGACTATTTTGCGCCCTAGGCAAGACCAGCTACTTGCACCCCCCCCAAAAAAACCCCAAAAAAACCCGACACAACATGAAACTGCTAAATTTCTTTTTATTTAAGAATAAAGTTTGAAAAGCACCAATAGTAAAGGTAAAATAAATATAAATAAACTGTATTAAACCATTTTAAATTAACTCTATTAAACAAATTAAAATTAATTTATATTTGTTCAATACAGTTAACGAAAAAAAAAGAGTTGTCACGTAAGTTTCAATTTCAGACACATCAAAATTTCACTTTGCGTACCTTACTCTTTGCAAATTTTCATCATGCGTATATATATATTGCCCAGACCAGCTCACATCATGCGTATATATATATTGCCCAGGCCAGCTCACATCATGCATATATATATTGCCCAGGCCAACTCACATCATGCGTATATATATATTGCTCAGGCCAGCTCACATCATGCGTATATATATTGCCCAGGCCAGCTCACATCATGCGTATATATAATGCCCAGGCCCAGGCCAGCTCACATCATGCATATATATATTGCCCAGACCAGCTCACATCATGCGTATATATATTGCCCAGGCCAGCTCACATCATGCGTATATATATATTGCCCAGGCCCAGGCCAGCTCACATCATGCGTATATATATATTGCCCAGGCCAGCTCACATCATGTGTATATATATTGCCCAGGCCAGCTCACATCATGCGTATATATATTGCACAGGCCAGCTCACATCATGCGTATATATATTGCCCAGGCCAATCCCCTGGTGGAGATAGGGGGTTCATTTGAACCCCGATATCTCCAGGCAGCTAGGGGGTCATGGAGGGTGTCAATCGAAAGGCTGAGCATGGCCTTTCGAATGATACCCAACATGACCAGGTATAAAGTAAAAAAAAAGAAAAGAAAAACATGTATTTTTTTTTGTGTGTTATTTTTATTAATGCAGAAATATTGTTCACATTTCAATTATAATGTGAGCGATGATGCACTAATGATTTTTTTCTATGGGGTGCGTTTGCTATAAATCACGTAATTCCCCCCACAAAATGTAACAAGTCCCCATTTCTAATTTTGTACAAGCGTACCCCATAGAAAACACAACCGCAAACGCTCATGTGCTAAAATGTGAAGGAAAAAACACTTTACACACTGCAGATGATTAAAAATTTATTTTTTTGCATTTTTTGTCATAAAATACAGGCAGGACATGACGTATACATATAAAAATGATATATTATGAATCTGCAGAGTCTGCTGGAAAGAACGATATCTAATATGTCTGGGTCATTTTATAAAATGTGGCTTTAAATCGCGTTTAAACATGATGAGCGAAAGCGGTAAAAATGAGCTGAGCACACAGCAGTGAAATGCAGCATATTAGATGAAGATTAAGTAGAGAAATTAACACTTCTCAGAAGCAGACACCACACCCTCAGTATAGTCTACATACATACAATGTATCAAATTGATTAGACCAGACTAAAAACACCTGTTTATGCCCTTTGAAAACACAGGTCATTTAGAGGGGAGAATCTTTGCACGTACACATTAGTTTTTAATTCAATATCTAATAAACCGTTGCTTATAATATTCTGCAGTAAAGAGTCTCTTTATTTCTAGATTTTTTAGTATTTTTTAAGCATTTTTTATACTTTTTCAAAAATTTAATTTTTTTTGCGAACCCGAACATGCCAAAAAGTTCGAAGTTCGCGAACTTGATAACAGCCAAAGTTCGAATCGAACCCTGAACTGATCGAACCGCACAGCTCATCCCTAGTCAAAATGTAAACAGGTCCTCAGCCAGAAACAGGTCAATAACAGATCAGACAGAATGAGATAAGCAATACAGCAGGAACTAGACTCCACTCCAATTGTTCCAGGAGCAGCTCCACTCACCCGCTTTTAAAGGCTGATGGCTCCTTGAACATATGCTAAGTCCCGCCCCCTCAGATGCCATTTTGCCAGCTCTCAGTACTGGCAACAGGCTAGCCAGCGATTCCACTGGGCACCCTGACCCCCCCAGGAAGCGCTGCGGGGGCCAAGGATGTTACAGGTATGGGACTCCGTCCAGGTCAAATTCCACCTCTGCTCTTGTTACTCGCCTCTAATGCCATATCTACGCAACAGAGCTTTTGCTCCGGGATTATCCGCCTCCGCTTTTGCAGCTTTTGAGAATATTAATTTGCAGAGAGTAAGGCATTTCAGATCGCCAGGAGACTACTGGCTCTCTTTCTCGGACCTACAATCGAAGGGAGACCTTCGGACCTCTGACTTCTTCCGATTTTTACAGATCCGGGACGTTCTATCTCAACATAACATCTCACAGGCAGCGAGACAGAAACTAACGTTTTTTGAATCCATGTGTGATATTGGTAGGGCTCCGAAAGCTCTGATTTCCACTTTATATAACCACTTTTCATGCGAGGATGTCTCCTGGCTGACCCCAGGGTTTATTGCTCGTTGGGAGGCGGATATCGGCGAGGAGTTGGAGGGTGAGGAATGGCAAGTTATGTGGGAAATGTTGCGAAAGTGTCTATATGTGTCACACTGAATGAACAAGCATACAAAACGATGTACAGATGGTATACTACCCCGGTCTAGCTGTTGCATCTGCAGCCGGGCACCCCTGACATTTGCTGCAGGGGCTGTGGAGCTAGGGGTACCTTGTTCCACACGTGGTGGCTTTGCCCTAAGGTGCGTACATTTTGGGACCAGATAGGTGACTTGTTGAAGGAGGTGTTCCAACAACCTTTCCCACTTGATCCTTGGGCCTTCTTGCTCCACAGGTCCCAGGCAACCCTCCAGGGGCCGGATTGCAAACTCCTTCACAGAATGGTGTTGGGCGCTAGGAGAGCTCTGGCCAAACACTGGCGGGATGGAGATGTACCCCCCGTAGCGGCGGCCCGGGCCTATGTAGTTGAGGCGCACCACATGGATAAGCTGTCGGCGGTAATACACAACTCGCTTCCCTCGTTCTATAAAACTTGGAGTTTTTGGGAGGAAATCTACTAGTAACTAGTGTGGTTTAGGTGAGTGAGCCCACCTCTTTCTATTTTCCCTGTCCTTTCCTTTCCTTTTCTTTTCCCTCTTTTGTTTCATGTGGTTCGTTGCCGGTCTTGTCCAGGCCTGCTAAGCGGCATGCCACGAGTTGGGCGTTGGGGCTCATCCGCATTTTGATATCCTGACTCGCTTGATCTGATAAATTGTTTTACACCATTAACCATTGGTGAAAAATTCTATTTTTCATTATAATTACCATAAACCTTTTCCAAGTTTCTTCTTATATATCAAAACCAAAGTAAGAGCTGCGCTACGCCATGGCGGAGACCCTCAAAAAGAATCAATCACAAAACTGTATTGGTCTTTCTCAGAAGTCTAGCTTTCCTCGTTAAGCCAGATCTATTTATTAAAATACACAGAATTTATAGCCAATCAGTGTACAGATACATTACAACATCAAAGTTTAGCCACTCAGTTAACTTACTACCATATATGGTTCACGAGACCCTTTTCCCATCTTCCCGCTTCTGCGCACATTTTCCTGCACTGAACATAACAGGAAATCGGCCACAGCTCATATCCTATAGAAGGAACAACGGTCTATACAGTATTGACACTAACAAAAATGGAGGGGGGGAATTTCACAGCCCATTTATAAGAACCGGCTTTTTAAGACTAAATATTTATTATATTTACAGGAAATTAAAATCTATCAATTGGGTGTTGTTAGCTCAGGCTTTGAACCGGATTGCCCTCCCTGCCCTGTGTGGCGATGTCGCGGGTGGCTGTTTACCTGTTTTCTGTGTATTTAAATCTTTTTCAAAATAAAGAATTATAAAAAAAAAACGCCTTCAAACAAGATGAGCGAAACAGGTAAAAATGAGCAACGAAAGGGTTAACAACCAATTCAAATACAAACAGATAAGCACATTCTTGACAGGGTAAACCTGGACGTTAATCCTTTCAACAAATAACAGATAAAACAATAACATTCTTGCATAAACACAGGTTACACAAACCTTCTGCACATGAGAGGACACTGAAAATAATAAAGAACCTCAGGCCTGCACCCCAAACCCATCTCCATGCCCACGCACCCCAAGTCCAAATGACGCACGTCACATCCACTATTGCAGCTTAAAACTTTTTGTATTTCTTCATAAATATTCATTATTTGCCTTTACAGTCTTCTTACATTATTATTATGATTTTATTCCATATAGGTCATTTTGATACTCGATTATCATGTTCGTGGTATTGTGGGGTAAGTATCTAGATATAGAATCTGTTTATCGGTATCATTTCTTGTATCATTGGCTTCCACCCTTTTTTGTAACGGGAATTTTTTGAAAATGTGCTTCTAAGAGATAACAGATTTATGTTTTGAATGGGCCTTGTCAAGTCGTTACGCTCCATTCATTTCCTCTTTTTTCCACTCCTGGGCATCCCCATGTGAACTTTGTAAACAATGTCTCATTCTCTTCTGTTTAAAATGTAATGCACCTGTAAACATGTAACATAGTGACTATATACAGAATGCACCTGTAAACATGTAACACTGTGACTATATGCAGAATGCACCTATAAACATGTAACATAGTGACTATATACAGAATGCACCTGTAAACATGTAACATAGTGACTATATACAGAATGCACCTGTAAACATGTAACATAGTGACTATATACAGAATGCACCTATAAACATGTAACACTGTGACTATATACAGAATGCACCTGTAAACATGTAACACAGTGACTATATACAGAATGCACCTGTAAACATGTAACATAGTGACTATATACAGAATGCACCTGTAATCATGTAACACTGTGACTATATGCAGAATGCACCTATAAACATGTTACACTGTGACTATATACAGAATGCACCTGTAAACATGTAACATAGTGACTATATACAGAATGCACCTGTAAACATGTAACATAGTGACTATATACAGAATGCACCTGTAAACATGTAACACAGTGACTATATACAGAATGCACCTATAAACATGTAACATAGTGACTATATACAGAATGCACCTGTAAACATGTAACATAGTGACTATATACAGAATGCACCTGTAAACATGTAACATAGTGACTATATACAGAATGCACCTATAAACATGTAACACTGTGACTATATACAGAATGCACCTGTAAACATGTAACACAGTGACTATATACAGAATGCACCTGTAAACATGTAACATAGTGACTATATACAGAATGCACCTGTAATCATGTAACACTGTGACTATATGCAGAATGCACCTATAAACATGTAACACTGTGACTATATACAGAATGCACCTGTAAACATGTAACACTGTGACTATATGCAGAATGCACCTATAAACATGTAACACTGTGACTATATACAGAATGCACCTGTAATCATGTAACACTGTGACTATATGCAGAATGCACCTATAAACATGTTACACTGTGACTATATACAGAATGCACCTGTAAACATGTAACATAGTGACTATATACAGAATGCACCTGTAAACATGTAACATAGTGACTATATACAGAATGCACCTGTAAACATGTAACACAGTGACTATATACAGAATGCACCTATAAACATGTAACATAGTGACTATATACAGAATGCACCTGTAAACATGTAACATAGTGACTTATACAGAATGCAACCTGTAAACATGTAACATAGTGACTATATACAGAATGCACCTATAAACATGTAACACTGTGACTATATACAGAATGCACCTGTAAACATGTAACACAGTGACTATATACAGAATGCACCTGTAAACATGTAACATAGTGACTATATACAGAATGCACCTGTAATCATGTAACATGTGACTATATACGCATAATGAATGCACCTATAAACATGTAACACTGTGACTATATACAGAATGCACCTGTAAACATGTAACACTGTGACTATATGCAGAATGCACCTATAAACATGTAACACTGTGACTATATACAGAATGCACCTGTAAACATGTAACACTGTGACTATAAACAGAATGCACCTGTAAACATGTAACACAGTGACTATATACAGAATGCGCCTGTAAACATGTAACAGTGACTATATACAGAATGCACCTGTAAACATGTAACACAGTGACTATATACAGAATGCGCCTGTAAACATGTAACAGTTACTATATACAGAATGCACCTGTAAACATGTAACATAGTGACTATATACAGAATGCACCTGTAAACATGTAACATAGTGACTATATACAGAATGCACCTGTAAACATGTAACACAGTGACTATATACAGAATGCGCCTGTAAACGTGTAACAGTGACTATATACAGAATGCACCTGTAAACATGTAACATAGTGACTATATACAGAATGCACCTGTAAACATGTAACATAGTGACTATATACAGAATGCACCTGTAAACATGTAACATAGTGACTATATACAGAATGCACCTGTAAACATGTAACATAGTGACTATATACAGAATGCACCTGTAAACATGTAACACAGTGACTATATACAGAATGCGCCTGTAAACATGTAACACAGTGACTATATACAGAATGCGCCTGTAAACATGTAACAGTGACTATATACAGAATGCACCTGTAAACATGTAACATAGTGACTATATACAGAATGCACCTGTAAACATGTAACATAGTGACTATATACAGAATGCGCCTGTAAACATGTAACAGTGACTATATACAGAATGCGCCTGTAAACCTGTAACACAGTGACTATATACAGAATGCACCTGTAAACATGTAACACAGTGACTATATTTCCTACATATTTATTTTCTTGGTTAATCTGTATATTTGTGTTTTTAATATCTTGCATTTTATTACTTTGTATTTCTGTAACAATTCAATGTTCTTGAACCCAGGAAATACTGAAAACCAGAGAAATCTCAATGTATCCTTCCTGGTAAAATACTTTACAAATAAATAACAAATAAATATATCATTATCTTGCAGCGTCTGATTTATTTTCCATTAATTCCCTCGATGATACTTTATCTTACTTGTGGTTTATCTTAACCGACTTAGAATGCACCATCTGTAACCCCTTAAGGACAGGTAGGCATCGCCCGTTGGGCAGGAGTTAACACCGGCGAGGTTTACAGGTATGCCTTGTCAACAGACGCACGTCATTGACTGCAAGGGGACAGCATGAGGTCAGGCCGTCTCTCTGTAGCCAACGGCATGCAGCACGCACAGGCTGTGGGGACAGGCCGAGGTGGCGCATTGAAGTCAGAGGGGCGTACATGTATGCCCTGCAGCTTCAATGCCCTCCCGCCGTGTGAACGGCATAGCACATCCCGCGGCGTCAAAGGGTTAATAGTTTGTCGTACTGCAATACTCCTTGCATTGCTCTGCTGTCCTCCTACATCTTCCCAGTTTGGTTCTAATTAGAAATGTAGCAAAAATAAGACACAGAGTCTTAACATCTACTTCAGCGCCCACTCAACATTCTCCGCATTCACCATGTTATCTACCTTCTTGCTGAGGAGGTCTCTAATCCTATCACCTATCCTTCTTGCCTAGGAGGTTTTTGTCCCACCATCCTTGTTTCTTAGTACGTCTCTGTCTTCTGTCCTCTTCTAGCACCTTTGCTTCATGCACAGGTGGTCTCTGTCCCATCACCCTTGTTGTTGAGCAGAAGTCTGTTGTCAGTTGTTTTTGTCCCATCACTTTTCCTTCTTGCATAAGAGGTCTCTGTCCCACCATCATACAGGTCGCTCAGGAGGTCTGTCTTCTGTCATCTTGTCCCACCTCCTTTCCTTCTTGCATAGGAGGTCTCTGTCCCACCACCGTCTTTGTTGCTGAGGATGTCTCTGTCTTCTGTCCTCTTGTCCCTCTACCTATCCTTCATGAATAGGAGGTCTTTGTCACACCATCTTCTATGCTTCTGAAGAGGCCTCTTTCTTCTATACTCTTGTCACACCATCTTCTATGCTTCTGAAGAGGCCTCTTTCTTCTATACTCTTGTCACACCACCTATCCATTTTGCATAACAGATCTTTGTCTCCCCACCATCCTTGTTGCTGAGGATGTCTCTGTCTTCTGTCTTCTTGTCCCCCCACCTATCCTTCATGTATAGGAGATCTACTTTGTCCCACCATCATCCTTGTTGCTGAGGAGGTCTCTGTCTTCTATAGATTTGTCTCACCACACCTTACTTTCTTGCATATGAGGTCTTTGTTCCACCATCAACCTTGTTGCTTAGGAGGTCCCTGTCCTCCTGTCCCCCCACCTATCCTTCATGTATAGGAGGTCTTTGTTCCACCATCAACCTTGTTGCTTAGGAGGTCTCGGTCTTCTGTCCCCTTGTCGTACCACCGATCATTCTTGAATAGGAGGTTTCTGTCACACCATCATCATTTGTTGTTGAGAAAGTCTTTGTCTTCTGCCCTCTTGTCCTACCACCTAGTTAGTTGTTGCAAACAATAAAGCTGTGTATTTTGTGGTTAGACGGGTCCTCTTGGTCAACGTTCCTCACAGAGGAACCTTTCTAATCTCTGCATCACTACATCTACTGGAAAGCATGTACCAGTTGATACATCCCTGACTGCAAACTCAAGTCCATACTCCGGCCACACACTGGGTTAAGAAGACAACGTTCGTCACAGAGGAACCTTTCTTTATATTTCAAAATTTTCATTTTGCAACAAGTCATCAATATAATAGACATAGAAAGCATAGAACAGTATTCAGCAAGGGAACAAAAAGGGACTCTCAAATAGGCATACGTCAGCAATATCAGAGAGGCGGTGGAATCAGCAGATAAACAGCCGGTAGGGTATCTGTGTAGGCAAAAATAATAATAATAAAAAAAAAGGATGGGGGACTGCCCGTGGAAGGTGGCATCCCTGGCTCGCTCCAGAAATTTCGCAGGGAACTGGAGGCCATGGGAGAGGCCACATGGCTGGGTGATCTGGGGCCAGAAGGAGCGGTCAGAGCCATGGTACCCACTCTAATGGCTCGCCCAGACCTACCCAGTGTCCCATCCAAAAAAAAAGGGGGAGCAAGTGCAAACACAGAACCACCTCTCTGTAAGACAAGGACCACAAAAGAGTGTCCAGAGGGGGAGGGGTCTCTGAATAGGCTAAGTGGGGGGGGGGGTCATCTCAGAGGGGCAAGGTCTCAGAGGGGACTAACAGGGCAGCCAGCAAAGTGGGGAGTGCAGGTCGTAAAGGGTGGACAAAGCAAGGTCCCTACGGGAGGGGGATGTCATCATGGTGGGGGGTGTCGTCAAAAATTGGGAACGATATTGCAGCCAAGGATCGGTAGCCATTAAGGAGAGGAGGACAGGGCCCTACTATAAAGAGTCAGCCAGTGTCCAGCAAAAAAACAAGACATTTAGCCCCCTCAGGGACAGCACCCAGCAGGAACATTCCAAATCTCCTCACAGTGATGCACTCCGTGTTCAAAGCGATTCCAGCCACCGCCATACCCATCCAACCCAATCCATCCAGCGGATATAGCATGCCCGGAACCGGCGGCCCCTCCGGCGGCCTGTCATCTGAAGGAAGTGTGCCACTTGGAATATCACTTGCAGCCTCCTGGGCTCTCGGCCCCTCCGGGACGACCAGGGCCTCTCCTGGCTGCGCCGAAGGCAGCAGCTTCGTCTCCACAGGGATGACTGATCGCCGCGTCCCAGCAGCGCCGAACATAGGCCGAGGTCCCAGGTTGCGTCTTCAGGAATCCGCTCATCCGCTACTGCAACCTCAGCGGACAGCGCCAATCGCGGAGCTCCATCCGGAATTTACCGCAGAGCCTCCAGAAAACCACGCAGGTCTCCCTGGGTCAGCGGCCGATCATTGTCGGAGGACAGGGAGTGTAGATAGCCATCCAGCCGCTGCAGTGCGGCGCTCAGAGTCCCGGGAGGAGGGGTAAAGACCACATCAGGGAGGCATAATCGCAGCAGGGATCCACCGCCTGGCAAAGCATCACCTCCAGTGTCAAACTCGATGTCGGGCGAGAAGGCAGCAGAGTAGAGGCCACACCACACTCCAGGTCAGGTGCGCCAACTCCCAAAATGGCCACCGGCAGTAGGTTTCAAAGTAGGCCCAAAGCCACGCGAGCACCCCTAATGTCCACCAAACGAAGCGAAGAGGCACAGGTTGCCAGGCACATACCCCTCCAGCAGACAATCAGCAGTCGACAGCAGGTCACACGGGTCAGCTTATAAACAGCAAAATCTCAGGAGCACATCTAAAGGGCGACCCCACTCATCGACAGTCAGCTCCGCCCCTTAGAGGAACCTTTCTATTCTCTGCATCATTGTGTCAAATGGAAGGCACGTACCAGTTGAGGAGTCCCCAGCTGCAAGCTCAAGTCTACGATCCGGCCACATTCTAGGGTTTCATATCAACATGGGCCACAAGAACTGTGTCTGAACAGCAGATGTACTTGCCACTAACTGCTGTGGATCTCCCTAGACCTACAAAAAAAAGCCCTCATCTCGGAAGAAGATGTAGATGTATCATTGGATAGCAAGAGCAACAGTCCAAGAGAGACAGTCGAGAACTGGAACTTCTGTCATTCTACGCAGAAGACACCTTCATCCCTGGTCCTCCTGGTTCACTCTATGTTTAATTACATTAATTACGGACAGTGTAATCTTTATGGCTAATCATGTAGCATTTATTTACGAGTGCCTGAAAATCTGAGCTTCCGAGCGGTTGACCATCCTGGGAGATGTAGTATCTGGCAGGTCAAGATTGCCGACTCCTGATATAACGATTATTAAAAAAATTACTTTCTTGTGTTATGGGTGGCAGTGTTGCTCCAGCTCTCAAACACCAGTGTGCAAAATGACCTGTACCGTATGAAGCCACATTTATGTGCCCGATTCTAGCAAGGGGTTTGTGTAAAAACGAGAAGTCACATTGTGTCACATATGCAGCTTTGCAATAAAAGTAACACACAAAGCCACCAAAGATCAACTCTACAAGATAACACAAAAACAAGAGAAGTGGTTTCTGATGAAAGTGCAGGGGAAACAGTTTATGGAAGCTCCAGCACATTTCCTGAATAATTAAGATTATATCACACACACCCTGGGTGCTAGAAACGTTGCAAACAGAATTCAACCGAGCTTGGAATAGACAGGTTCACTTTCTGCAGGGTACCCCATCAAATGATGGACGCTTCAGATCCCCAAGATCAAGTCCATGTGCCATCACTTAATGAGAGATTAGGTACAAAGATCGACCCAGTATTGTTTGGGTTTTATTCCTAAAGTGCATCAATCGCACCCATAAAAACTTTAGCTCATTCGAAAGTTCTCCCGAATCTGCCTATACATCGTTTTAGCCAAACTGCGGACAGATGGAGAGCTTTTTCAAAAAATCCTTGGGAAGAAATCTCCTTGAGCTTCCTGATGCACTCAGTACTGTGGCATGTCGCTTGACCTGTGTCCCTGGGGAGGGATTTATGGCTCTGCACGCAGCAGGAGACACTCCCCCAGAGCTGCTGCTGAACTAAAAATCCCTACAGACTCAGAGTGTCTCTAACTAAGCCAATAGCCCTTAGCTGCTCCCTCCTCCACTGCTACTGGCTTATCCATTTATAGTTTTAAAGAGTTCAGGATGTGAGGAGTGTGTGCCACGCACCCACAACCTGGTAAAATCACTGGGTGAAGTGGAAGAGTTTCCTCAGGGTCGGCCCATCGAAGGGTTGGATGGTGCCATGGCTCCAGGCAGCACTTTGCCAGGGGCAGCATTTTGAGCCTCAACGAGGCACACCACACATTACTGTGCGTTTTATTGCTGTGGAGCTCTGTGGTATGCTCATACACACAGGCACCTTACTGTGAGTTTTATTGCTGCGGAGATCTGTGACACACTCACAGTAATGTACGGTGTGCATGACCATATGACAGTGCTCCACAGGAATAATACTTACAGTAATGTGCAGTGTGTAGGAGTTTTATTGCTGAGGAGCTCTGTGATAAGCTCATACACACTGCACATTAATGTGAGTTTTATTACTGTGGAACTCTGTGATAAGCTCATGCATGGTGCATGTTTTTTTGTGGGGGGGACAGCATTTCATCCTTGGACCTTTGGCAGCACAGTGTCTTGGGCCAGCCCTGA
The DNA here is from genome assembly GCA_009667805.1 of Leptobrachium leishanense. NCBI lineage: Eukaryota > Metazoa > Chordata > Amphibia > Anura > Megophryidae > Leptobrachium > Leptobrachium leishanense. The sequence continues at coordinate 150,216,220 of CM019070.1, read as the reverse complement.
GTTTCCTCCATGCCACCCAGTGACACCAGCAGCTGGGATTTTGAATTTCCCGCCTTCCCGGTCACCAGATCGGTCATTAGTGATGTCACACACAGAGTGGCTGACGTCACCCTCTGAGACCAATCGCTGTAACGAGTGTTCTGAGAGAGGTAGCGACGGATCAGATCTGTGCATGCGCGGGCGCTTCGGAAATGCGTACGTAGAGTGTGCAAGTCCCGTAGCAGTACCCAATTTACGATTTCTACGCTACGCAAGTTAAGTAGGAACACAAATTGCGTAGAAAAGCTTCTGGGACTTCCGGGTTCGGGAGTCCCTGAGCTGAAGAGGAGGAGCAGTGTGCGACGAGGGACAAAAGGTGAGTAAATACACCATAAATGCGGAGGTCCTTTCGAGTCGACCCTGACACACAGATCGTGACCACATGATGGATATCTAAACCTTGACCTGGGAACCGCAGTGACCTATCTCTATTGCCAAATCCGTGATGAAAGATGCCGCGATGTAGAAATGTGCAACATAGTTACAAGATCGAAACCATCGAATCGTTGCGTTAGCATTTCCAGCGGTTTTGAGCATTTATGAAATTATAACATTTAAAAAAAACCTAGGAGATGTTCCCTAAATACGCGGTATCGATTACGATGTGCAGCAGCTCCCGAAGCCCTCAAAGCGGGACACCTTCAACGGGACCGTAAAGGCTCAGAAGAATACTCCGACGTATGTGAGTAGTGTAATGAACGCCTTACTAACCGCTGAATGGCTTCAATATTTGTAGTTTTCTCCTCCTTTAACCCTTTCAGGCCCATAAAATGAAAACTAAAGTATAAAAAAAATTACATTTTAATTATAGGCGTGCACAGCTGAAAAATTAGTTTTGGTTCGTTTTGTTTTAAAGTAATCTTGTTTTCGGAAATTCGTTTCGTATTTCGGAGCTTAATTCATTTTGTATTTCGGAGCTTAATTCGTTTCGTATTTCGGAGCTTAATTCGTTTCCTATTTTGTTTTGTTTTTTTTCGGATCGATTCGATAGTTGATATATCAATTCGAATTTTGGATCACTAAGTAAGAGTCCAATTAACAGGACAGAGTGCTTGTGAAAAAGTAAAACTAAATTAATTTGTTTCATAAAGTCGTTTGCTGACTGTAGTACTTGTATTGTATGTATTGAAAATTAAGATCAATTCGATATCGATACGATAGTTAGATATATCGATACGAATTTTGGATTACTAAATAAAACCCCATTTAATCAAATTTTTCTGTTGCGATGAAACAGTATAACGAATTAAATTCATTGCATAACGTTCCGTTTAATTTTGTTTCGTTTCGAATTTGGATCAAATCAATTTGTTATTTCTGAAGTACTTCCGAAATATGAATTAATGAAATTCGTTACGAATTCCAATTTGTTCGGAAACAAATGCACACCTCTAATTTTAATATGAATCTGTATCTAAAGACGTGAAACACGGTAACGGAATTTGGAAAACTGTAGTGGTTTCAATCTGAAAGTGTGGTTTCAGAATGAAAGCACTGAGCCCAAAAGGGTTAACAGGTTGATTTAAAGTGTTTCATATTTAGCGGAGTGAGAGGAGCTGAGCCCAGCCCTGCGTTGGTCAATCTCCTGTATGTGCATCGCAGATAAGCATCATGTGTGAAACGAGAAAACCTCATAAATAACAACGAAACCAACATTTCTTATCTCATAAGCAGAAAAAAAACAACAGGTGGTGACAAGGAGTGTGAGCTGCAGAAAAACCCCAACATTATGTGACACGTCTATCTATCACTAAGTATCTATGTATCATCTATCTCTCTATCTGTATCTATCTATGTATATCTATCTGTATAAGTTCGTTTCCGAACTTTGGCAGTTCGAAAGTTCGCGAATTTCGAACTTTTTGGGCGTGTTCGGTTCGGGTTCGAAAAAAAAAAAGAAATTTTGAAAAAAAGTATAGAAAATGCTTAAACAAAATACTAAAAAAATCTAGAAATAAAGAGACTCTTTACTGCAGAATATTATAAGCAACGGTTTATTAGATATTGAATTAAAAACTAATGTGTACGTGGAAAGATTATCAACTCTAAATGACCTCTGTTCACAAACGGGCATAACACCAGGTGTTTTTAGTCTGGTAATCAATTTGATACCTTGTACAATATACTGAGGGTGGGGTGGTGTCTGCTTCTGATTGAGATTTGAGAATTAATTTCCCTAAAACATCCTAATATGCTGCATTTAACTGGTGTTTGAAAAAATCTAAAGCAATGCTATTTTTTACCTCCGGATTAAACATTCACAGTGTTATTCAGAGAGCGGTGAAAAGCAGGAGAAAAACTGGAGAAGTGAAAATTCTAGGTCAAAATACACTTTCCAAATCGGCTATTTGGTCTAGATTGTTCTCTTCTCCTGACAGTTCTCCTGGCTTTCACCTCTCTCTCAGGGTTGTTCAGAGAAATGTGAAAACCAGGAGAATGGCAGGAAAAGAGAACAATCTGGACCAAATAGCCGATTTGGAAAGTGAGATAAGGCTAGGGTCAGACTAACGCATTTTTCGCAGCGACTGTCAAAAAGTGCGTCCGAACGCATTGCTGTATTTTTTCACGGATTGCGCGAAAACGGTCATACGATGCACATTTTTGTGCGTGATTTTTTACGGATCCAAACCAGGAAACTTTGGGTGTCTGGACGTTATGTTGGCTGGACATTAGCAGGGTCTGACGTCCCCAAATCACACACACACACCGCTAGCGGGCGCAGCGCACTCTGTACGTCCGTACTAGCGGTTCTGCATTCTCGAAAAAATCCGTTCATTTTCCACTTGCGTTGCGCAGCCGGACTTTCGTGCGACCGTACTTCGTATATTGGCCGTCATTGCCCGTCATTTGCTGCTAGTGTGGCCGTGATTAAGTGCGCCTAAACGCACGTTAAAAATTCGCTAGTCTGACCCTAGCCTAAATGGGAGAATTTTTCTGGTTTGGCTATTTTGACCTAGAATTTTCCATTCTCCAGTCATTCTCCTGCTCTTCACCGCTCTCTGAATAACCCTGACAGGGTTATTCAGAGAAAGGTGAAACTCAGGAGAATGACTGGAGAATGGAAAATTCTAGGTCAAAATAGCCAAACCAGAAAAATTCTCCCATTTATCTCACTTTCTAAATCGGCTTTTTGGTCTAGAAGTTTCCATTCTCCTGCTTTTCACCGCCAAAAAATCAGTAAACTTTTTCTGCGTGTCCGAAAATGTCTCCTCTTTTCATACAGACTGCTGCCCCAAGCAGTTGTTTATGGATAGATTAAAGGAAAAGCATTTACCGTCATATGAAACGTAATTTTTAGTTTTTTACATATTTCTATACATCCTAGAAATCCGCCACTTCACGGGCAGGTTATGAGGACCTCCTAGGCACGATATTTGAAGGAATTTTTATTTTTAACCCTTATTTCATGGAAAACTCACTGTCCCTTTAAAAACATTTTTTTTAAAACTTTTTGTCCTTGTTTCCTGTCCCCCAGGGCACTACCCGGACCCCCCATACACCTTTTATGGCAAATATGTAGCATATCTTGGAGGGCACTCCAAAAAAAATGAATTTTCAGCCCCATTGACTTGCATAGGGGTTCGGATTCGGGTTCGGTCCCGAACAAATGGGAAGTTCGGGTTCGGGCTCGAACCGAACTCGGGGAGTGTTCGGCTCATCCCTAGTATCTATCTCTGTATCTCTGTATCTATCCATCTCTGTCTATTCATCTTTCTATCTATATATATATCTATCCATCCATCCCTGTATCTATCGGCATCTATCGATCTGTATCTATCTATCTATCTATCTCTGTATCTATCCATCTCTGTCTATTCATCTCTGTATCTATCTATCTATCTATCTCTGTATCTATCCATCTCTGTCTATTCATCTCTGTATCTATCCATCTTTCTATCTATATACAGTTGTGTTCAAAATTATTCAACCCCCAATGCTGTAAAGGGTTTTAGGGAATTTAGTGTACATTTGTAATTGTATTCAGAATGAAATCCTACAAGGACTTTTTAAAGAACCATATGCAACTAAAATGACATCAATTGGTTTTGTAATACAGTAGTAAATGTTTCTTTTGTGAATTCTTCATTGACACAATTATTCAACCCCTTAAAGACTACCACTCTGAAGAACAGAGGTTCATTCAAGTGTTTTCAATCAGGTATTGAAAACACCTGTGGATGTCACGGAGCAGCAATAAAGCATAATAAGCACCAATTAGGCAGCTTTAAAATGACTGTGATACTCAGCTCCTTCTAGACATTTACCGGTGTGGTTACAAACATGGTGAAGTCAAGAGAATGGTCCAGGAAGACAAGAGAAGAGGTGATTACTCTTCACAGGAAGGGCAATGGCTATAAGAAGATTGCAAAGATATTAAACATACCAAGAGAGACCATAGGAAGCATCATTCGCAAATTCAAGGCAAAGGGCACTGTTGAAACGCTACCTGGTCGTGGCAGAAAGAAGATGCTGACTTTGACTGCTGTGCGCTACCTGAAGCGTAGAGTGGAGAAAAGTCCCCGTGTGACTGCTGAGGAACTGAGAAAAGATTTGTCAGATGTGGGTACTGAAGTTGCAGCTCAGACAATACGGCGCACACTGCGTAATGAAGGCCTCCATGCCAGAACTCCCAGGCGCACCCCCTTGCTGTCTCCAAAGAATAAGAAGAGTCGACTGCAGTATGCCAAAAGTCATGTGGACAAACCACAGAAGTTTTGGGATAGTGTTCTGTGGACTGATGAAACAAAATTAGAACTGTTTGGGCCCATGGATCAACGCTATGTTTGGAGGAGGAAGAACAAGACCTATGAAGAAAAGAACACCTTGCCTACTGTGAAGCATGGCGGGGGGTCAATCATGCTTTGGGGCTGTTTTGCTTCTGCAGGTACAGGGAAGCTTCAGCGTGTGCAAGGTACCATGAATTCTCTTCAGTACCAGGAGATATTGGATGACAATGTGATGCAGTCCGTCACAAACCTGAGGCTTGGGAGACGTTGGACCTTTCAACAGGACAATGATCCCAAGCATACCTCTAAGTCCACTAGAGCATGGTTGCAGATTAAAGGCTGGAACATTTTGGAGTGGCCATCGCAGTCACCTGACTTAAATCCGATTGAGAACCTCTGGTGGGACTTAAAGAAAGCAGTTGCAGTGCGCAAGCCTAAGGCTAGGGTCAAACAAAAGCATTTTTACACGCGAACATAAAAAAGTGCGTCCGAACGCATTGATGTATTTTTTCACGGAATATGCGAAAACGGTCATACGATGCGCAGTTTCGTGCGTGATGTTTTACGAATCCAAGCCAGGAAACTTTTTGCGTCTGGACGTTATGTTGGCCGGACATGAGCAGCGTCTGACTTCTCCAAATCACGCACACACGCCGCTAGCGGGCGCAGCGCACTCTGTACGTCCGTACTAGTGGTTCTGCGTTCTCGAAAAAATGCGTTCATTTTCCACTTGCGTTGCGCGGCCGGACTTTCGTGCGACCGTACTTTGTATATTGGCTGTCATTGCCCGTCATTTGCTGCTAGTGCGGCCGTGATTAAGTGCGCCAGAACGCACGTTAACCACTTTGATGCGGAGGACGCGCTCAGCGCGTCCTCCGCATGGCTCCTGCTGTGCTGAGGACGCGCTGAGCACGTCCTCACTTTGGGGTCAGCGTTCGGCCGAGTTCCGGCCGATCGCTGGCCCCCCCGGTGCGGGCTGACATCCTCGATGTCAGCCCAGCATCCGGAACCGCCGCCGGTGAAATTAGGTGTCATTGCGGCAGCGCGATGACACCTAATTCAGGCGCCCCCCCCGCATGTGCGGAGGAGGCGCCTGAAAGGGAGGGGGGGAGGTCCTTCGGACCGCTCTCCCTCCCGATCGGCGGCGTTGCGGGGGTTAACCCAGGCACCATTTGGAAGGGCACAGCCTGCCCTTCCAAATGGTACCTGGCATTAACCCCTGGGGAGCTGGATCGCGAATCGGCGCTGAAAAGCGCCGGTTCGTGATCCTTTCCCGGAGCTGGCCGACATCTTGGATGTCGGCCAAGCCTCCGGGAACTCCCCCTGAGGACTGGCGTCATCGTGCGTAGCACGATGACGCCAGTCCTGGAGTTAACCCCTAACTGCCACCAACGGTGGAGATAGGGAGTTCCAATGAACTCCCTATCTCCCGATCCGTGGCAGCTAGGGGTTAACGTTTGGTATTGTTGGATCGGCCAGATCATGGCCGTTCCAACGATACCAAACTCGAATGTGAAAAAAGTTTGTAAAAAAAAAAAAAATATTTAAAAAAAAATTATAAAAAAAAAATAAACACTTTTTTTTGTTTTGTTAATGCAGCAATATTGTTCCCATTTCAATTATAATGTGAACAATGATGCTGCTCTAACGATTTTTGTATGCGGTGCGTTTGTTAAAAATCGTGTAATTTTCCCCAAAAAAAAATGTAACGAGACCCCATCTCTAATTTTTTTAACAAGCGCACCCCATACAAAATATAACCGCAATTGCTCGCATGTTAAAATGTGGAAAAAAAACACTTTACACTTTATAATATACAGACAGGTCATGAGGTATACATATAATAATGACATATTATGAATCTACCGAGTCTGACGGAAAGAACGATATATAATATGTCTGGGTCATATACTAAAATAAGCCTTCAAAACACGTTTAAACATGATGAGCAAAACCGGTAAAAATTACCTCAGCACAGAGGCGGGAAAAGCCTCAGCAGCGAAAGGGTTAAAAATGCGCTGGTCTGACCCCAGCCTAAGAATGTGACTGAACTGGAGGCTTTTGCCCATGACGAATGGGCGAAGATACCCGTAGATCGCTGCAAGACACTTGTGTCAAGCTATGCTTCACGTTTAAAAGCTGTTATAACTGTAAAAGGATGTTGTACTAAGTACTAAGATTGAATGTCACTTGGGGGTTGAATAAAACTGATAATGATGTGAGCACAGAAAAGACATTTGTGGTTATTTCATTATAAATGTTATGTTATATTTGTCTGACCTACACGTGCCTCTTTGATTTAATTGTAAGCAAGATGACTGAATGATCAAAATCAATGTCAAACTGGCCAAAACACTCAATTTCAGTGGGGGTTTAATAATTTTGAACACAACTGTATATCTATCTATCCATCCTTCCATCCCTGTATCTATCTGCATCTATTGAACTGTATCTATCTATCTATCTATCTATCTATCTATCTGTATCTATCTATCTATCTATCTATCTATCTATCTATCTATCCCTATACATGTCTATCTATCTATCTATCTATCCATCCACCTCTGTATCTATCTGTATCTATCTCTATCACGCTCTGTATCTATCTATCCGTATCTATCTCTGTATCTATCTATCCGTATCTATCTCTGTATCTATCTATCCGTATCTATCTTTCTATCTATCATCTATCTTTGTATCTATCTTTCTATCTACCCATCTGTCCATCCATCCATCCCTGTATCTATCTGCATCTATCTATCTGTATCTATCTATCATCTATCTTTATCTATCCATCCACCTCTGTATCTATCTATCCATCTCTGTATTTTTCTATCTCTGTATCTATCTATCTATACATCTCTGTATCTATCTATCCATCCATTTATCTCTGGAACTGTCTGTCTCTACCACTAGATCATCTATATAAATCTACCACTATCAGGGTTATTCAAAGAGAATCGAAAAGCCACCGCACGTTCGGTGACTTTTCATTCTCTTCAATTCGGTACGATTTGGCAATCCCATTTCGGCGACCCTGCGGTGTATTCAGCAAGCACCACAGGGCCGCCAAAATGCAGAGAAACGTTGCCGCAAACCCGCCGAAAACTCACTGCAAAATGAGGGCGAACGCACACCGAAACCCGCAATAACATCTGCATTAACCCACCAAAAACGCTGGAAAAACCCGAGCAGGAGCCAATCACACACAGAGCAGCCGCCGGAAAAAGTTGACACCGCAGACGAATGGAGTGAATAAATTAGAAAAACAGTTTGCTTGATTGTTTGAAAAGTGAAACGCTGTTTGCAAAGAACCTACTGAGTGAAAATGTCTGAAATTTACATATGATCCAATGAATGATAATAAAAAGGGCTGTTACAGAAAAAATAAGTAAAGTTAAAAAAAATAAAAATAGGAAATTTTCTTTTAAAAAAAAATCCCGAAAAATGCTTAAAATATCCTAAAAAAATCTATAAATAAAAGAGACTCTTTACTGCAGAATATTATAATGGACGGTTTATTAGATATTGAATTAAAACGGGAATATTTTTAACATTGAAGCCTATGGGATTCGCCTGAATAAACCTGCCGAATTTCTTACCACCGAATGACAGGGCATTTCGGGAACCTTTCACTGCTGGTTTGTGTTCTCTGAATAGCCGAAGCATTGCTTCTCTATGGGAATTCACTGCCCTTGAACAGGCACCGTATGTGCAGGCAATTTGCCAGGATTTGGCGAATTGCCTGCTCTCTGAATAGCCGAATGGCCAGGAAAGGTAACCGAACGCTGAGTTTCAGCGTTTGTTTACCTTTCTCCAGCAATTCGTATTTCTTTGAATTACCCTATATATGTATCAATCGATCTGTACTTTTATCCTTTTATCTGCACATTGTAATTGGGGTAATGAGGGAATATCACACACCTGGCCATGGAACAGCTGAGAAGCCAATTGTCCCATTACCTTTGGTCCCTTAACAAGTGGGAGGCACATCTGCAAACTGCTGTAAGTCCTACACCGTTCACCTGAGTTGGATGTACATACCCTCAAATTAAAGCTGACAGTCTGCAGTTAAAGCACATTGTGTTTGTTTCATTCCAACTCCATTGTGGTGGTGTATAGAGCCAAAGATGTTACAATTGTGTCCATGTCCCAATATTTCTGGACCTGACTGTATGTCTCTATCTAGCTGTATCACCATATCATCGATCTATCTAGCACTACATCTATCAATCAATCTGTATCCACACTAATTCTAGCTGCTGATACTATTTCCCCGCTACTTTTGTCTGTTTTGGCATGGGAACCCGCAGAATGGCAGTCATAGGGGCCCCGTCCTAGGCCAGGGGCTTCGGGCAGTGCCCTATTGGTCAGTCCGCCACTGGTTGTCACATCAGGTTACCCAGCACCACGAGTCACATTAATCTACATGGTATGCTCTGGCGACGTACAATAAATGTATAATGTGTTTTTTCTTAAATAAAATCGAATAAAATAGTTTCTTAGAGGATTATCTAGATCACTCAATTCCAGATCTGCATGATATATTTTTCCGTTTTTTATATTATTTTTGAGGTTTTTATATTTGTTTGATAATATAAAAAAAAACAACAAGTCAAAAATAACATTGTTTTGCTTTTTTTACATTATTTATTATTTTTGTATTTTTATAGTGTTATATTAATTTTGTTTTGATTTTTTTGTATTTTTGAAGTTTTTATATTACTTTGTTGGTATATTGTATATTTATATTTATGATGTTATTATTTATTTTTTTTGTAATTTTTTTAAAATCATGTTTGCTCTTTTATATTATTTTTTTTTTTTTAATTTTTTTTTAGATTTTCTTTGGTCATTGTTTTAAAATTATTTTATATTATTTTTACTTATTTTTTTTATATTATTATTATTTTTTATATACATTGTTTTGAGGGTTTTTTTTTTATATTATTTTTGCTTTTTTATTATTTTTGGATTTTCTGGATCTTTTATTGCTCCCCTTTGTACGCGTCTCTATACGGAAAACTGAAAGCCGGAGTTGAGTTGTAGAGTCAGGTGAGCGTCACAGGGCCTGCATTTTTTTTATTTTTTTTCTACTGAACGGATGCTCTCTGCGGAGAAAGAAAACAGAAGAGAAGACACTGGTAACATCTATCTCTTGGCACCCCAGATGTTTCAGAACCACGTGTCCCATGATGCTTTTCCAGCTTGTAGCTATGGATCACCCAGGTTCAGAGGAAACTCGACGCTGAACGCGTCTCGATAGCTGAACGATCTTAGAAAGCCCAGTCCCCTTTATTATTGCTCTTATACTGTAAAAGAAGAAATGATTCATTTGTATCGCTCGGCTTCCTGTTTGACACAAAGAAGGGGGAAACACCACGGAAATCTTTCACGTGGGCTGGCATGCAAATCTATTCAGGTGTCAGGTGTTTTTCCCAATTTACGTTTCATTAATAATTTTTTTTTTTTAGTTTTTTTGTTTTAGGTCAATAACCTTTTGTGACTCTCTTGTTACTGGAAGTTCAGAAACCACGTGTGTCAGCAAGCGTCCGGCAAACAGACTCTGTCCTGGAGAGCGTACAACGGGAGGTCACAGCGGAGACGTGCCTGGAGGGGACTGAGGCCGGCAAGCGACCAGCGAGGTGAGGCTCTACTGGACCTGGGTTAAAGTAGGTTCGAGTACGAACAATTGTGTAGGCGGCAACACTTTAACACGGACGGTTCCAGGAGGACAATCTGAAACTTCTGATGCATTTGATTGTCCTCTGTGTCACCGTATGCGTCGATCTGCCGTTTCTTGAAAAAAATATTGTTTATGGCCAGGTTTGACGCTTGGACGAGGGAACCGTCTTGACCAGAAAGTCTCCCATGCAAAGCCCACCCGCTTACACGCACCTCCCAAAATATCTCCACCGCTACGCTGTGGCAACCATCACTCTCTGCAGCTCCCAGGCAAGCTCCTTCACAAGTGCCCTACTGCCCTATTGGTCAGTCCACCCCTGCTTATATCTGTGTGAATCGACTCTCCTTGTCCCCTGAGCAGGCTGGAAAACAGCAAAAAAACTTCGGCCACCATCAGCTGGCTCCTGCTAAAACCGCGACGCTACGGGGAAAAATATGCGTTCGATAATTTCCACTTTGCTTCCGGTTTTACCGTTAGTTTACGGGGCAGGCGCTGAGTCCAGCAGTCTACCCCGTAGTGGCCGCTAGGGTCCTGGATGCTCAGAACAACAGTATATACCCAAAATAAGATATATATTTTTTAATGAAAATTAATGTTTTTCCATTATGTACGTTTTCCAAGATTTCACTTCAAAATTCAGGGTTTTTAATAAGTATTTGTCTGTTTTCAGATGCGGCCGATTTTCCAAAAATTTTTAGATCCGAAAATGGCAGATCCGAAAAGAAATATTTTCGGAATTTTCGAATGGACTTGAAATGTGTCAAATCGAAATTTATTGCTTTGAAACGAGGAGAACAGACGTTCCGGAAAAACGAAAAATTCCGAACTTACGAAAAGCCGATACAAAAACGAGCAAAGTGACACGAAAATACAAAAAACGGTCGATATTCCGAGAAAAAATGTACACGAAAAACGAATCGAGCCGAATCGAAACAGAAATCGGTCGAAACGAGCCGAATCGAAAAGTTTAAAAATCCGAAAAATCGAACCGAAAAAAAAATCGGTGCACAAGCCTATTTTTTAGTAGTTTGTGTGTATTATGTATATTATTACCGGCTGGGTGGAGTAGAGGTAATGTCACCACTCTGCATGGAGAGAGCCTGTGGAGTCATGGGTTCGATCCCAGCGAACAACCTCTCCAGTAAGTGTCCTTGGGCAAGACACCTAACGGTACATACTCGCAACCCAGGACATACTTTAAAACAAGAGAAATCTTAATGTATCCTTCCTGGTAAAATCCTTTCTCAAAAAAATAGAGAGATTTCCGATCATGTTTACTGTTTAAAAACTAACCTTGAACTCTCTGACATTCATCCTAACATAGACAAATAGTAACTCACTCTAAAATACATCGAGGTGTAGACCAACGTGTGCCTACTTGCTGCAGCGAGTGATGGTTATTGCCACAGTGTAGCGGTGGAGATACTGTGATGCAATGTTTATACAATTCTGCTCACATTAATCCTATAAAGATCCAGATATGAATGAATAGTAATTTGCATTTCTAGGATAGTTGGAATATTTATAGACTTGACTGATAAAGGGAGGCTACCAACTCCATAAGTGTAACTAGATTACTTGCGCGTTACAAATAAAACACATTATAAAACACATGCTGCTCATTGTTATTCTTTGTTTGAAGTAATTGCAAGTAAAAAGGAAAATTTTAAATTAGGTTATGATCTTTTGTTTCCATTTTGTTTATTTTTTCCCCATGATGCAACATTTACCAAAAGCTTTGCTTTGTGGCTCTTGTTTATTTAATCTCCATTATTTAACAGTTGATGAGGTGCAGGAGGGAATGTATAGGTAGGGCAACAGGAGGCTAATGTTCTGAGGCTAACTGAGATAAGAGCTGGTGTCACATATGTGTAAATGCCTAATCCCTGCACGCAGACAATCTGCCTACTCTGCCGGTCCTTTAGGTGGCCGGATATCTAAGTACAGGATAGACAGAAAACAGAGCAACGGGATAGTCAGACAATACCAGGGATTCAATGCCATATTGAATAGTCACCCAGATGCCAGGGATCAGTGCCATATCGGATAGTCAGCCAAATGCCAGAGGTCAGTGCCATATCGAATAGTCATCCAAATGCCAGGGATCAGTGCCATAGCGGATAGTCAGCCAGATGCCAGGGATCAGTGCCAAATCTGATAGTCAGCCAAATGCCAGAGGTCATACACAGAAGAGGAATATCAAAATCTACACCAAGAACGCACTGAGGGGATAATAAAACCATGTCAGGGCAAAGACCCAGATTCAAGTGTCTGCTTTTAAACTTGGCGAGTGCTGCGTCATCACGCTGCGTCCCGCCCACGTTACTGACCCATGGCCGATCAGCGGCTACTTCACTGGCACTGGACACTGGGACACAGGAGCAACAGCAAGGTACGTGACAGCTGGCAGCTGAATGAGATGAAACAGGGAGCTTAAAAGTCTTCTAATCTACCCCCTGGTGATGTCTTTTGAATACATCCAACACAATACAATGTGAATCGTTGACTGACCCATTCACTCCACTCTATGGCCAAAGCCACACAATGAGGAGCAAGTGATGGAAAGATACTGTGGTGGGGGGCAGTTTACAACACAAAATATCACACAATGGATGTGCCCAGTGACACATATAGAGGAAAATATCACACAATGGATGCGCCCAGTGACACATATAGGAGGAAAATATTTTCTTAACTAAACATATGTAACAATCACAATCTCCTGGAAATTATACTGATTTGTACTTCAGAAGCACTTCCAAAATAACGAATCGATTTAAACCGAAACGGAACAAAAACTAAACAAACTGAAACAGACTGAGCACTGCGTCTCTGTCCATTGGCGGTGGTGCTGAATCTGTTGTATTCAGCACCACAGGCCATGGACAGCACCATATTTTTTTGGTGAAATTTTTGTATTCCCAATTATTTTAAAATGACAAAGCTTTTTTACTTTGCCGAACGTAGTGGTTTTTTTTTTCCCCTTCAGTCTGGCTGCGTTCGGCGAGTGCTGTCCTTGGACAAAGGGATTTTTTGCTCTGGGCCCATGTGGCACTGCTGTCCTTGGTGCTGAAACATATTTCAGCACCAAGGACAGGTGGATTCCACATCTTTTTTTAACCTTAATGTAAGTAACTAATGATTTCACCTGCTTCACATTCTGAGATAACGAATCAAAACGAAATACGAATCACGGTAACATAACGAACGGACTGAAACAAATTTTAAAAAACATAACAAATCGAACGAAACAAATTTTTCCGTTGTGCACATGTGTCTATTGGTTTCAACTTTCCTGCCTGTCTCTCCATGTCTTGTCTGTCTCTCGTCTGCTTGTCTCACCCTTTCCTAACCATCTGTCATCTCCTGTCTGTCTGTCTCTTCATGTCTTGTCTGTCTCTCTCTGTCCTGCCTGTGTCTCCCTAACCATCTCTTATATGCTGACTGTCTTCCCTGTTGTGTCAATCTCCCACTGTCTGGCCTGTCTCACCTTGTCTTGTATGTCTCGCTATGTCCTGCCCATCTCTTCTTTTCCTTACTGTCTCACTGTGTCTAATCTCCTGCCTGTCGCACCCTATACTATCGGTCTCTCTTCTCCTGCCTGTCTCGCCCTTTCTGCAGTGTGTCTCATCTCCTGCCTGTCTCTCCTTTTAATAACTGTCTTTCTTCTCCTGCCTGTCTCTCCCTTTCTGCAGTGCGTCTCATGTACTGCTTGTCTCTCCTTTTAATAACTGTCTCTAATCTGGTGTCTTCCTCTCTGTGTCGTGTCTGTCTGTCTCTCCTGTCTGTCTCTCCCCCTAAACTCTCTTATTTCTGTTTCTTCCATCACTCCCTATCCTTTCAGTGCATTTAAATTCTTCCCGACTCGTCTCTGGTTTCACTGACTTTCAGGAGAAATAAATTCCATCAACACATCACAAATATTCTAATATCTGAGCGTTTCTCCATTATCTTTCCCAGGATCCTCCACCACATGGACCATTAATCACAGAAAGTCCAGTCACACTGAGATTTGTTTTGTGTGAGCTCTACATACAAGGGGTTATTCAGAGAGCGCCGAAAGGTCACTGACATTTTGGTGCTGTCTCCTTCCCTGCACTACGGGGAAGCCAATTCCCCCGACTGTGAATTCAGCAATCACCACAGGGTTTCCGAAGTGCAGAGAAAAAAACGCTGCAAAACCGCTACATCGAATGGAAAAACCGCCGAAAAAATACCGCGCATCCGAAAAAACCCGACCGTCAGCCGCAAAACCGCCGCATCGAACGAAAAAAAAAAAAAAACACGCAAAACCGCGGAAAAAACACCGCACGCATCCGAAAAAAGCCGACCATCGGCCGCAAAACTGCCGCATCAAACGGAAAAACCGCCGCGTCGAACGGAAAAAAACCCCGTAAAAACACCTCATGCATCCGAAAAAAGCCGAACATCAGCCGCAAAACTGCTGAAAAACCCCCGAATGCGTCTGAAAAAAGCCGAAGATTAGCCAAACACGTCAACGACCAGACGCCGGAAAAAGCCGACAAGCCGACGAACAGGGTAAAAAACAAAAACAAAAACAAAAAAAAAAGCAATTGAAAGTGTAAAATTTGAAAAGCTGTTGGCAAAAAACTACTGTATGAAAATGTCTGGAATTAACAAATAAAAGTCCTATGAATAATAATAAAAAGGTCTGTTACAGAAAAAAAAACGCTATTAAAAAAGGGGGATTTTGGTGAAAAAAATTTACGGATCGTATTGGCGGGGTTATCGGTCATTTTTCGGGTCGTATTGGCGGGGTTATCTGTGATTTTTCGGGTCGTATTGGCGGGGTTATCGGTGATTTTTCGTATGGTATTGGCGTGGTTATCAGTGATTTTTCGGGTCGTATTGGCGGGGTTATCGGTGATTTTTCGTATGGTATTGGCGTGGTTATCAGTGATTTTTCGTATGGTATTGGCGTGGTTATCGGTGATTTTTCGTATGGTATTGGCGTGGTTATCAGTGATTTTTCGGGTCGTATTGGCGGGGTTATCAGTGATTTTTCGTATGGTATTGGCGTGGTTATCAGTGATTTTTCGGATCGTATTGGCGGGGTTATCGGTGATTTTTCGTATGGTATTGGCGTGGTTATCAGTGATTTTTCGGGTCGTATTGGCGGGGTTATCGGTGATTTTTCGGGTCGTATTGGCATGGTTAGCGCCGATTGTTTAGATTGTATTGTCGGGGTTATCACCGATTTTTCAGATCGTATTAACGGTGTTATCGGCGATTTTTCAGATCGTATTGACAGGATTATCTGGCAATTTTTCAGATCGCATTGATGGGGTTATCGGCGATTTTTCAGATCGTATTGGCGGAGTTATCGGTGATTTTTCGGATCGTATTGCTGGGGTTATCTGGCGATTTTTCAGATCGTATTGTCGGTGTTATCAGTGATTTTTCCTATTGGTGGGATTATCTGGCGATTTTTCGGATCGTATTGGCGGGGTTAACGGCGATTTTTCCGATCTGGTCGGCCTCTTTTCCCTGCACTTTGGGGACCCTGCGAGGAATGCTGAAGTCACAGCAATTTGGTTCTCTGAAGTGCGGGGAACGAGAGAAAACAAAACGGAATGAAACAAAATACAACGAAATGATTCTATATTTACGTATCAATTCGTTATACCGTTTCACCAAGACTCGGCACTGCATCCCTATCCAGTGGCCGTGGTGCTGAATCTGTTGCATTCAGCACCACAGGCCATGGACAGCGCCATGGTGCTGTTCGGTACAGTGAAATTCCCCATAGAGAAGTAATGGTTAATCTATTCAGAAACAGCAGTGAAAAGTTGCCGAAATTCCCTGCTGTTCGGTGGTTTCATTCAGCAGGTTTAATCAGGCGAATTCCATAGGCTTCTATGCTTAAAAAAATCCCGAATTTACAAATTATTTATTCAACCGTTTCTTCTTTTCACTTGCAGCAAAACGTTTTTTTTTTTTTTTTTAGGCATTTTCTGGTGAAAGTTTTGGATTTTTAATTATATTAAGTCGAAGAGGCTTTTTTCGTTACCAAACAAAACGTTTTGTTTTTTTGTTTCTTCCAGTCTGGCTGCATTCGGCTGGGGGCTGTCCTTGGTGCTGAAACCTATTCAGCACCAAGGACAGCAGCCCCGCAGGGCTCCGGAGCCCTGTCCTTGGTGCTGAATAGGTGTCAGCACCAAGGACAGTGGGATTTTTTTTGCCCTGGAGCCCCAACGGTGCTGCTGTCCTGGTGAAACATATTTCAGCACCAAGGACAGGGGTATTACGTTGTTTATTTTTTACCCTAAAGTAATTAATTAGTTTCACATTCCTTAATAACAAATAAAAACAAAATAACGAATCGATCTGAAATACGAATTACTAATAAAATTTAAATAACAAATTGATCCGAAACATGAAATACCAATCGTCCGAAATTTATCCGAAATGCGAATCACGGTAACATAACGAACGCACCGAAACTAATTGAAAAACGTAACGGATCGATCTGAAATGAAAAGAAACACATTTTTCCGTTGTGCACATGTCTACCCTGAACTGCACTGAGACAAAACAAAAACTAAATGAACAAATAAAATAAAAATATTAATAATTTGGCGTTTTTTGGTACTGCCTTCCTCCTTTTTGTGAGACTGCGCAGAGGGTTTAAAGGGCCAGTACCACCAAAAAATGAAATGTCCTTATTGAGTTTATTTTATGTTGCTGATATCTTACGTGTGATTTGTTTTCTCTTGTTTGTTTAGTTTCAAACCAGGGGTAGAATTCAATGCTGGACATTCACTATCAGCGCTCATTCCTCTGCCAGCTCTTCTCTCGGGTAGCCTAGACAACACAATAGAGCCCCCTGCAGTCCTCTCTAGCCATTCCCTCCTCCACCCCATTACCTTTTCACTTCTGTTTTATACTATACCAAAGCTGTAAAGAGAGACTTGTGCTAAGATTTTGGTAAGTGTTGCATCATGAGAAAAATCCACAAAATGGAAACAGGAGATTAAAAAAACACCTTTATTTTCCGTAATTTTACATGAAATTACTTCAAACAATAAAAAAAGCAGCATGTCTGTAACAAATCTCAATACGCCGACTGGGTCACATCTGTCAATGCCGCATCCTTGCCGGACCCCAGCAGACTCTCGTGTCTTCCTCCAGTCCTCGGACGAAGCTTAAGGACCGGGACACATAAAAAGCCTTTGCTAGCATCCCCCCGAAATAAGACATTGTTGTATATATGGAGGTTTTCAGGGTCAATGTTATTAAGGACAGGTCAAGCATTGGTTATTTACATATACAAAACTTCCCCTAGAAAATGTTGTGAGGGTTTCTTACGTTATTGCTCCTTCTGCTTCACGGCATTTGGGATATATGTAGACCAGGTCAGATAATGGGATAAGCATTTGCACAACATTCCTAGACAAGACAGGACAATGACCGCTGTGGATGGTAAACAAGATTACAAATAATGGGGCAGCGTTTTCCTGACAAAGCAGATTAACAAAACGACTCAAATATACGGAGGATATCAACAGATACACATGGGCCATAATGATAGACAATTACATTATTCATACATAACACAGATTACACAAACACTCTGCACACAAGAGAGTGCAACAAAGTAATATAGCACCTCCCAAATATATTTCTAGGCCCATGTACCCCAAGTCCAAAGTGGTGCATGTCACAATGTTTTTTATAATGGGTTTTATAATGTGTTTTTTTGTTATTTCCACGTAATCAAGTTAAAGCTTAGGTTAGTGGTAGAGTGCCTTTGAGTCTCCCAGAGGCTGCACACAAACACAGAGAGCGGCCGACGTCACCCTCTAAGATCAATCGCTGTAACGAGCGTTCTCAGACAGGCAGTGGATGGATGAGATCTGTGCATGCGCGTGCAGCTCTGATCCATCGCTCTGCACAGGCGCTACGGACCTTGCGTATGTAAAGTGCCCAAGTCCAGTAGCGCTGCGCAAGTTGCGTAGGAGCACAAATTGCACAGAAAAGCTTCAGGGACTTCCACGTACGGGAGACGCTGAGCCGAAGTGGAGGAGCAGTGCGCGGCGAGGGAGATGAAGTGAGTAAAGTCACCCAAAAAAATAATTGGGCATCATCTGCCCAATTATTTAAGGGCAAATAATAACAAGAAATAATAAATGTTTTTCAATAGACTATCCCTTTAAGTTTACAGCAGGGTGGGAAGGGAGCCCCTGATTTCTTGTTATGACGACTTCACCGAGGCAGGGTTTGTTTGAGGAGGGAGTGAAAGTAGGAAGAAAGACTCGTGCCACGTCCATCTACTCAACATTCAGTCTCCGCTACACTTCGTGGTAAGAGGCAAGACGTCCTACTAAAAAGGGAAACAGACCTTCCTGCGGAACGCGAGGCAGGAGACCTTCCGTCCGCAAGAGGACACTCTAAAAGTGACTTTCTTCCATGGATTAGGAAGTGGTTTACGGGATGAATTCTTTCTGAAGTTCCAGTTACCGACGCAGCGGGGTGAGTGATGGTCTTTCAGTATCGTCCTGAGAAACGTCTCCAGCCACCTGCTGCAAAGTGGACACGTTGGAAATGTGATACATTAAAGGATTCTTGGAGGAAATTATCATATTTTTAAGATGTGGTAAATAAGTATCAGATTTATAAGAATGAGTTAAGATTCCAGGGACATTCCATTTCATTTTTTAATGTTCCACAAATCAGTGCAGAGTTAAAACAAACATTTAACTCATTCCCTGCCATCATTTATTTCCTCCAATCGCTGCGAGTTCTTTTATTTCAAAGCTTCTCCCTCTGGACCTAAGGCTGGTTCACACCTGCACATTTTTTTTACGCGCGCAATACGCGCGTTTCGCGCAAACGTATAAAACGCGCATTTCAGCGCGTTCACGGCCAGTGACTGCAGAGTGAACGCGCTGCAAATACGCCCCAAAGAAGCTCCCGTACTTCTTTGAGTGTAGGACTTTTTACAGCGCGTTCCTTCGTGCTGTAAAACGCCCAGGTGCGAATGGGTCCCATAGGAAATCATGGGATTTCCATGTCTCGGCGTTTTACAGCGCGCAGGAACGTGCTGTAAAACGCTGAGGTGTGAACCCAGCCTAAATGTGTTGCTTTTTAGTGTTCAAAGACCAACTGAAATTTTTATGTAAGGCTGCCTTGTCGGAACCTAGGACTAAGAGAACTCACATTTGTATGCGAGGTGTAGCTGTAACACTTAAATAATACATAATAAATAAAAAAATTAAAAAAAAGGTAAATAAAAGTAGAGATATTATTATTATTATTAGTCAATATTTTAGTATAATAATTTTATAATTGTTACTATTAATAAAGATAATTATAATAATAAAAAAAAATTATTTGATATTATCAACACAATCATTATGCAATATTATTATTTATCAATTATTATTATTTTATTCCTATCATTTAAATTATAAGAATAATACATATTGATAATAATTA
The DNA here is from genome assembly GCA_009667805.1 of Leptobrachium leishanense. Lineage (NCBI taxonomy): Eukaryota > Metazoa > Chordata > Amphibia > Anura > Megophryidae > Leptobrachium > Leptobrachium leishanense. Next base: position 150,196,309 of record CM019070.1, on the reverse strand, counting down.
ATAAAAATAACTAATCATTTATCATAATAATATTACTAATAATAATAATTTATTAAAAAACATATCAAGATATCTATATTGTGGAAAAAAAGGGGACTTTTTTCAAGATGTTGGTCAATATATCCAGGTCAAGAACTCAGGACCTACTTGAAAACAAGGGAAATCTCAATGTATCCTTCCTGGTAAAATACTTTATAAATAAATTATTATATATATATATATATATATATTTTTTTATATAAAAAAATATACATAAGGATAAATAAAAAATTATGATATTAAAAGTATATATATATATATATAAATAATGCATAATAATATCTAATATAAATTAATAATAAATCTTGATAAAAATAATAAAGTATAATAAATACTGATAATAAGAAATCAAAGCTCACAGTTTCCTGTTTCTCAGTCTTAGAAGGCTTTCATTGACCACCTCTCAGCTCTATTCCATCAAAAGGCTGCCTTTATGAGATGTGGCAGGTTATACACACCGTGATTCTGGCACTGGCGTCACCCTCTTATCGGGATCATTGAGGTCAGGCGCATCTCCTTAATGAAGAATGCGATGAGTTGGCATCACTGCCGGCATGTCGGCATTCCTGCTCTCTACGTGCTGCTGTGCCAATGTGTCTTGATGGACAGGCGAGCGGGCAGTACGGTTCTAAAGCAGGGATGTCAAACTCCGGTCAACCAGATGTTGATGGCTGCCTACAATTCCCAGAATTCTTTCAATGCAATAGATGGACAGAGACTCATGGGAGGTGTAGTTTGGAAACATCTGGGGGGGGGGCGGAGTTCGAGACCCGTGTTCTAAAGTTTTTAAACAAAAAGCATACATGTTAGCGCTTTTTATCCGAAACACCAAATACGTGGAGTTTTAACTCTTGTCTATAAAGATCCAGTGAAGCTGCCCACTTTATTTATTTATTTATAAAGGATTTTACCAGGAAGGATACATTGAGATTTCTCTCGTTTTCAAGTATGTCCTGGGAATGTGCCCACGAGCACAAACTGCGAAAGCCCAGGGCAACGCATCTGGATTAACTTTATTAAACATTCTCAGGTTACAGAAGAAATTTATTGTATAACAATAACTGACTATACCACATGTGGTTACATTGTATCTCAATCCTCCCACACTTCCCTACACAAACAAGAGCTCCAAGAACACTGTACACATTATTTCAGTCATCTGGACGTGATTTTTAGACTTCACGTTTTTGTTATGACTTCACTGACCCCGGAATGTAACGGTCTCACCACCTTAAACATAGAAATAAATGGCACTGGTTTGTGGCTGTCAGCTGTGTATATATGTACGTGAGTGTGTGGGTATACATGCATACATTCCCACACACACATATATATATATATATACATATATATACACTGTATAATATATACAGCATGCAATACCCATTGTTCAGTGCTGTGGAATATGTTGGCACGATGTAAGGTATAATAAATAATAATATGTTGGATAAACATGTATGATTGCATTATTTATTCAATATATATATATGAATGCTTGGTGTGTAGGGAGAGGTATTAGCAGTAGGAAAAGGGAAGTGCTCATGCCACTGTACAGAGCACTGGTGAGACCTCACTTGGAGTACTGTGTGCAGTACTGGAGACCGTATCTCCAGAAGGATATAGACATCTTAGAGAGAGTTCAGAGAAGGGCTACTAAAATGGTGTACGGCTTGAAGGAGAAAAGTTACCAGGAAAGGGTTAATGATCTTAACATGTACAGCTTGGAAAAAAGACGAGACAGAGGAGATATGATAGAAACATTTAAATACGTAAAGGGAATCCACAAGGTAGAGGAAGGGAGTATATTTAAACGGAAACAAAGTAGCAAAACAAGAGGACATAGTCTTAGATTAGAGGGGCAAAGGTTTAAAAGTAACATCAGGAAGCATTATTTTACTGAGAGGGTGGTGGATACATGGAACAGTCTTCCAGTAGAAGTGGTAGAGGCCAAAACAGTAATTGAATTTAAGCAGGCATGGGATAGGCATAAGGCTATCCTAAACAAAAGATAAATCCAGGTAAAGTATCCATGTAATTGGGCAGACTAGATGGGCCGAAAGGTTCTTATCTGCCGACATTTTTCTATGTTTCTATGTTTCTATATATATTTATATACAGTTGTGTTCAAAATTATTCAACCCTCACTGAAATTGAGTGTTTTGGCCAGGTTGACATTGATTTTGATCATTCAGTCATCTTGCTTACAATTAAATCAAAGAGGCACGTGTAGGTCAGACAAATATAACATAACATTTATAATGAAATAACCACAAATGTCTTTTCTGTGCTCACATCATTATCAGTTTTATTCAACCCCCAAGTGACATTCAATCTTAGTACTTAGTACAACATCCTTTTACAGTTATAACAGCTTTTAAACGTGAAGCATAGCTTGACACAAGTGTCTTGCAGCGATCTACGGGTATCTTCGCCCATTCGTCATGGGCAAAAGCCTCCAGTTCAGTCACATTCTTAGGCTTGCGCACTGCAACTGCTTTCTTTAAGTCCCACCAGAGGTTCTCAATCGGATTTAAGTCAGGTGACTGCGATGGCCACTCCAAAATGTTCCAGCCTTTAATCTGCAACCATGCTCTAGTGGACTTGGAGGTATGCTTGGGATCATTGTCCTGTTGAAAGGTCCAACGTCTCCCAAGCCTCAGGTTTGTGACGGACTGCATCACATTGTCATCCAATATCTCCTGGTACTGAAGAGAATTCATGGTACCTTGCACACGCTGAAGCTTCCCTGTACCTGCAGAAGCAAAACAGCCCCAAAGCATGATTGACCCCCCGCCATGCTTCACAGTAGGCAAGGTGTTCTTTTCTTCATAGGCCTTGTTCTTCCTCCTCCAAACATAGCGTTGATCCATGGGCCCAAACAGTTCTAATTTTGTTTCATCAGTCCACAGAACACTATCCCAAAACTTCTGTGGTTTGTCCACATGACTTTTGTCATACTGCAGTCGACTCTTCTTATTCTTTGGAGACAGCAAGGGGGTGCGCCTGGGAGTTCTGGCATGGAGGCCTTCATTACGCAGTGTGCGCCGTATTGTCTGAGCTGAAACTTCAGTACCCACATCTGACAAATCTTTTCTCAGTTCCTCAGCAGTCACCCGGGGACTTTTCTCCACTCTATGGTTCAGGTAGCGCACAGCAGTCGAAGTCAGCATCTTCTTTCTGCCACGACCAGGTAGCGTTTCAACAGTGCCCTTGCCTTGAATTTGCGAATGATGCTTCCTATGGTCTCTCTTGGTATGTTTAACATCTTTGCGATCTTCTTATAGCCATTGCCCTTCCTGTGAAGAGTAATCACCTCTTCTCTTGTCTTCCTGGACCATTCTCTTGACTTCACCATGTTTGTAACCACACCAGTAAATGTCTAGAAGGAGCTGAGTATCACAGTCATTTTAAAGCTGCCTAATTGGTGCTTATTATGCTTTATTGCTGCTCCGTGACATCCACAGGTGTTTTCAATACCTGATTGAAAACACTTGAATGAACCTCTGTTCTTCAGAGTGGTAGTCTTTAAGGGGTTGAATAATTGTGTCAATGAAGAATTCACAAAAGAAACATTTACTACTGTATTACAAAACCAATTGATGTCATTTTAGTTGCATATGGTTCTTTAAAAAGTCCTTGTAGGATTTCATTCTGAATACAATTACAAATGTACACTGAATTCCCTAAAACCCTTTACAGCATTGGGGGTTGAATAATTTTGAACACAACTGTATATGTGTATGTGTGTGTGTTTGGTGTATATAGTGTTTATTATTGCAGAAGCCACTTGCACATCACAGCAATTCAATGAATTGCATCCCAGAGCTCCTGTGCCACATTCCTCATATGCAGCAAGGAATTCTGGGTAGGATATGCAAATGACATCTGTCTGACTTTTTTGCATCCTGGATCTGTTATATATATATAAAATCCACAATGAGAAATAGCTGGCATTCACAGGTCTTTATTAAATGTTTCCTAGTGTTATCATTATCCTTTATAGAGTGCCACAAATTCTTAAGCGCGTAACAGTAATGTGGTGTGTGTAACTGTATCACAGAGCTCCAAAGCAATAAACGCACTGTAATGTCCGTGTGTATGAACGTAACACAGAGCTCCACAACAATAAAACTCACAGTAATGTGCAGTGTGTATGAGCGTATGTTTTTATTGAACAGAACATGTAAACATTCACAGTGCAGGGTGGAAAATATATGTGAACCCCTAGCCTAATGACTTCTCCAAGAGCTAATTGGAGCCAGGAGTGAGCCAACCTTGAGTCCAATCAGTGTGATATTATTGGATGTGTTGCTGAAAGCTGTCCTGCCCTTTAAAAACACACACCAGTTTTGGGTTTACTGGTTTCACGAAGCACTGCCTGATGTGAACCATGCCTCGCAGAAAAGAGCTCTCAGAAGACCTACAATCAAGAATTGTTGACTTGCATGAAGCTGGAAAGGGTTACAAAAGTATCTCCAAAAGCCTTGATGTTCATGTGTCCATGGTAAGACAGACTGTCTACAAATGGAGAAAGTTCAGCACTGTTGCTACTCTCCCTAGGCGTGGTCGTCCTGTAAAGATGACTGCAAGAGCACAGCGCAGAATGCTTAATGAGGTAAAGAAGAATCCTAGAGTGTCAGCTAAAGACTTACAGAAATCTCTGGCACATGCTAACAATTTTGTTGACACATCTACAATAAGGAAAACATTAAACAAGAATGGATTACATGGGAGGACACCACGGAGGAAGCCATTGCTGTCCAAAAAGAATATTGCAGCACGTTTGAAGTTTGCAAAAGAGCACCTGGATGTTCCACAGCACTACTAGCAAAATATTCTGTGGACAGATGAAACCAAAATTGAGTTGTTTGGAAAAAACACACAACACTATGTGTGGAGAAAAAAAAGGCACAGCACATCAACATCAAAACCTTATCCCCACTGTAAAACATGGCGGAGGGAGCATCATGGTTTGGGGCTGCTTTGCTGCCTCAGGGCCTGGACGGATTGTTGTCATTGATGGAAAAATGAATTCCAGAGCTTATCAAGACATTTTGCAGGAAAACGTAAGACCATCTGTTCGCCGACTGAAGCTCCGCAGAGGATGGGTGATGCAACAGGACAATGACCCAAAGCATACAAGTAATTCAACAAAAGAATGGCTTCAACAAAACAAAATACGCCTTCTGGAGTGGCTCAGAGTCCTGACCTCAACCTGATTGAAATGCTGTGGCATGACCTTAAGAGAGCGATTCACACCAGACATCCCAAGAATATTGCTACACTGAAACAGTTTTGTGAAGAGGAGTGGTCCAAAATTACTCCAGATCGTTGTGCAGGTCTGATCTGCAACTACAGGAAACGTTTGGTTGAGGTTATTGCTGCCAAAGGAGGGTCAACCAGTTATTAAGTCCGAAGGTTCACATACTTTTTCCACCCTGCACTGTGAATGTTTACATGTTCTGTTCAATAAAAACATGAAAACATAATGTTTGTGTTGTATTATTTTAAGCAGACTGTGTTTTTCAAATTGTTGTGACTCAGATGAAGATCAGAGCACATTTTATGACCAATTCATGCAAAACTCCACGTAAACCCAAAGGGTTCACATACTTTTTCTTGCCACTCTATGTATCACGAGTATAGCCGTACGTGGTGATACCATTTTTATTGGGTTAACATTACATTTAAAAGACAAGCTTCAAGAGTGTGACCTCTCCTCTTCAGGTCTGGAAACTATACTGATCAGTGAAAGGTATCACTACGTACAAGTACACTCGTGATTTTGGCAACTGGACTAACACATTATATATAATATATATATCACATACATATATATATATATCCAGGCACAGACCCCCCAGAATTATATACACAGGCACAGACCCCCCAGAATAATATACCCAGCCTTGGACCCCCAGAATAATATACACAGCACTGAGCCCCCAGAATAATATACACAGCCTTGGACCCCCAGAATAATATACACAGCACTGAGCCCCCAGAATAATATACACAGCACTGAGCACCCAGAATCAGACCTCAGAATCAGATGGGGACCCGCCTGCACCAGCGTGCTCCTGCTCCTCCACGCAGCCGCAGGCTACTGAAGGCTGTGACGCGCTCTCGCGAGATCTCGCCTGTAGGCCGCGTCATATCCTTCAGAGGACCAGGGGCAGATCCAGACACAGGTTTCGGGGGGGCATTCTCACATGGATATATTTGCCCCCCGCTCACATGAATTAATTGCCCCCAGCTCATATGATCATATTTGCCCCAGCTCACATGGGTATTTTTGTCCCCAGCTCACATGGATTTATTTGCCCCAGCTCATATGGACATATTTGCCCCAAGCTCATGTGGGTATATTTGCCCTATCTCACGTGGATATATTTGCCCCCAGCTCATGTGGATATATTTGCCCCAGCTCAAATGGATATATATTACCCCCAGCTCTTATGGGTATATTTGCCCCAGCTCTTATTGGTATATTTGCCCCCAGCTCTTAAGGGGATATTTGCCCCCAGCTCTTAAGGGTATATTTGTCCCCAGCGCTTATGGGTATATTTGCCCCCAGCTCTTAAGGGTATACAGTATTTGTCCCCAGCTCTTATGGGTATATTTGCCCCCAACTCTTATGGGTATATTGCCCCCACCCCAGCTCTTATGCGTATATTGCCCCAGTTCACCTCTCTGCCAGGCCCCAGTTTATCTGGCGCACATTGCCGGCGGCCGCGTGTGTTTCCTCCTCCTACGCGCGGCCGCCAGCAAAAAATCTCTACCTCTACCGCTGGCTAGCCTGGGATCTATCCACCAGGCAGCCGCGATCTCACAAGATCGCGGCTGCCTGGTGGATAGATCCCAGGCTAGCCAGCGGTAGAGGTAGAGCTTTATGCTGGCGGCCTCGTGTAGGAGGAGGAAATACACGCGGCCGTCGTCAATGTGCGCCAGATAAGGCTAGGGTCAGACCCTATTTATTAAGAGCAAAAACAGAAATGTGCTCTTTCCCAAGGCTATAAGTGAATAGGCAAATGGTGGTATACAACCTTTTAGATCTCTAAAGCGTCTCCTCCAAACGACTTACAGTAAACAAAACAGAAAAATGGGGATAGAGATCTAGAAGGAATAGGAATAGTACATAGTGTAATACTGTAAAAACAGTTGCAGTTACACGAAGCCTCTGTTAAAATCTCACTCACAAGATACAACGGGTATCAATGCATGTAGCGTTATCTTTGATTGGCCCGGAATGCTATCCTGCGATCTCACCAGATTCCGTGTGACTCCACTGCTCCTTGGATGGATGCCAGGGCTGCACTCAGCAAGAAAATTCCACTTTGGAAGAGATTCACAGAGAAGATTCAGCCAGACAGCAGAGATAAAGTGCAAAAAAGGATTTATTGGACCAGTTAAAAAATCCGACGCGTTTCGTCAGCCATAAAGGCTAACTTCATCAGGGATAAAATACACAACACTCCCCCCTTCTTTTATAGTCCCCCCCTATGTCCCAGACATCTCTTCTCTCTTCGGTTTTCATATTATTCCGCCGATATCGCTACTTCCGGTTCCGGTTTGAGCGCTTGTGGCGACTTCCGGTGACCTTCTTCCTGAAGTCCGCCATTTTAGTGCAGGCACATCTCTATTCAACGACCTTCTTCCTAGTAGCCTCCATCTTGGTACAGGCTTAGTCCTGTTCCACTTCCTGTGGCCATCTCTTCCGATTTTCTTATACTTCACACTTCTAAATTCCGCTTATATTGCGGTTAAAGTGGTTATGCCATCACACTTTAAACGCAATATAAGCGGAATTTAGAAGTGTGAAGTATAAGAAAATCGGAAGAGATGACGAATCAAAGATAACGCTACATGCATTGATACCCGTTGTATCTTGTGAGTGAGATTTTAACAGAGGCTTCGTGTAACTGCAACTGTTTTTACAGTATTACACTATGTACTATTCCTATTCCTTCTAGATCTCTATCCCCATTTTTCTGTTTCCTATTTATTAAGAGCCTGCTGTGTATTATAATGCCTGTTCCTAAATTGTGACTCCGTGCGAAAAACATTTACACTAGGGCTGCCGAGTTGGCCATGTTTTTCCTGGACACATATAATTTATTAATGCTGATGGGCAGTGCATGAAAAATGCCACCCCGCAACATGTATAATCCATACGCTGCAGGTAAGAAATCAAAGAGGAGTCCCAGGTGAGCTGCCTTGATTTCCTTCCTGCAGCATATGAATTATACATGTTGCTGGGCAGGACTTTTCCCTGTTTGCCCTCTCTGCATGAAATAGTAACATGTATCCAGGGAAACATGGCTGTTCTGGCAACCCTACGTGTAACACTCACCCGATGTGACCCCATTCAGCTCGATCCATCCCATAAAGATACAAACTGTGATTTTGTGATTCTTTTCCTCGTAGATCATGCCGGGAATACTCAGGATAATTCTGCTTTTAACGTCTTTGCGGGTCTTTGCAAGCGGTGAGTTCCCCCGTCTGATGCTTGTCCTCTATTGTACAAAACCCTATTTATTAAGGGCCTGCTGTGTATTATAATGCCTATTCCTAAATTGTGACTCCATGCGAAAAACATTTACACTAGGGCTGCCGAGTCGGCCATGTTTTTCCTGGACACATATAATTTATTCAGGCTGATGGGCAGTGCATGAAAAATGCCACCCCCGCAACATGTATAATCCATACGCTGCAGTTAAGAAATCACAAAGGAATCCCAGGTGACCTGCCTTGATTTCCTTCCTGCAGCATATGAATTATACATGTTGCAGGGCAGCACTTTTCACGAAAGCTCCCCATCTGCATGAAGTAGTAATATGTGTTCGGGAAAACATGGCCAACCTAGCAACCTTAGTATAGAGGTGCTAGATGTGTACATGGTCAGGGCGGCTGAGAGGATATTTGCGTGTAGAAACTGCTTTGCGCAAATTTAAAGGGCCAGTACCACCAAAAAATGCAATGTCCTTATTGTGTTTATTTGATGTTGCCGATATGTGTTTGTGTTTCTCTTGTATGTTTAGTTAAGAAAATATTTTCCTCTATATGTGTCACTGGGTGCATCCATTGTGTGATATTTTCCTCTATATGTGTCACTGGGTGCATCCATTGTGTGATATTTCCTCTATATGTGTCACTGGGTGCATCCATTGTGTGATATTTTCTCTATATGTGTCACTGGGTGCATCCATTGTGTGATATTTTCTTTTATATGTGTCACTGGGTGCATCCATTGTGTGATATTTTCCTCTATATGTGTCACTGGGTGCATCCATTGTGTGATATTTTCCTCTATCAGTGTCACTGGGTGCATCCATTGTGTGATATTTTCCTCTATATGTGTCACTGGGTGCATCCATTGTGTGATATTTTCCTCTATATGTGTCACTGGGTGTATCCATTGTGTGATATTTTCCTCTATATGTGTCACTGGGTGCATCCATTGTGTGATATTTTCTTTTATATGTGTCACTGGGTGCATCCATTGTGTGATATTTTCCTCTATATGTGTCACTGGGTGCATCCATTGTGTGATATTTTCCTCTATATGTGTCACTGGTGCATCCATTGTGTGATATTTTCTTTTATATGTGTCACTGGGTGCATCCATTGTGTGATATTTTCCTCTATATGTGTCACTGGGTGCATCCATTGTGTGATATTTTCCTCTATCAGTGTCACTGGGTGCATCCATTGTGTGATATTTTCCTCTATATGTGTCACTGGGTGCATCCATTGTGTGATATTTTCCTCTATATGTGTCACTGGGTGTATCCATTGTGTGATATTTTCCTCTATATGTGTCACTGGGTGCATCCATTGTGTGATATTTTCCTCTATGTGTCACTGGGCGCATCCATTGTGTGATATTTTCCTCTATATGTGTCACTGGGTGCATCCATTGTGTGATATTTTCCTCTATATGTGTCACTGGGTGTTTCCATTGTGTGATATTTTCCTCTATATGTGTCACTGGGTGCATCCATTGTGTGATATTTTCCTCTATGTGTCACTGGGCGCATCCATTGTGTGATATTGGCTGTAAAGCGAGACTTGCCCTAGGATTTTGGCAAATGTTGCATCGTGGGAAAAATCCACAAAATGGAAACAGGAGATAAAAACCCAACTTTATTTTTCCTTTTTTATTGCAATTAATTCAAACAAAGAAAAAAAAAGAAAGTGTGCTTTATAATGTGCTCTATAATGTGATTTGTTTGTTTTTTTGTAATGCACTAGTTATCTGGTTGCAGCTTATGTTCGTGGTAGTGTCCCTTTAAACCTAATCATAAGGCGACGCGAGACTAATTTGTTTCATCTCGCTTACAGGAGAGGACGGGACGGCAGCCACAAACCTTTCCTGCCATATAAACACAGAGGAAAGTCTGAATGTTTCGCTCACATGCTCGTGGATGACAGGTGAAAAGGCCCCGCTAGACACAAAGTATTCCATGTATTACAGGTAGGTCTAAGCAGACGAGGGAATATCAAGCCATGTCATTTTAGGAATAAGATTGTCCCACGCAGGTTACAGTAGAATGATACGGAATAATATTAAAATGTATTCTAATAATTCCTGCGCTTGTCTTCATTCCATAATTAATTATAGTGACTTGCGTTATAATCATATTAATAATACTTTTTTACTAAGAGGGTTATTCAGAGAGCAGCGAAATGTCGCCGACTTCCCCGCACTTCCCTACACTTCCTTGGCCTGCACTTCGGGGAATCAAAGTTCCCCACTCTGCGATGAATTCAGCATTCACCACAGGGAAAACCGACCAAAATCTCACCGAACACCTAAGAAAAAGCCGCCGAGCTGCCGAATGGGGTAAAAAAAAAAACAATACGCATGAGGCTGGGGTCAGACGAGCGTAGTGTTCACGTCCGTGATTGCGCCTAAGGCTAGTGTCAGACGAAAGCATTTTTCCCCGCGAACGTGAAAAAGTGCGTCCGAACGCATTGACGTATTTTTTCACGGAATGCGCAAAAGAGGTCAGACGACGCGCATTTTCGGGCGTGATTTTGTACGGATCGTCAATAAAACTCTTTTTGCGTCTGGACGTTATGTAGGCTGGACATTAGCAGCGTCTGACATCTCCTAATCACGCACACACGCCGCTATGCCGCAGCTGCGCACTCAGTACGTCAGTACTAGCGGTTCAGCGTTCTCAAAAAAATTCGTTCAAATTCCACTTGCGTTGCGCAGGCGGACTTTTGTGCGGCCGTACATCGTATATTGGCCGTCATTGCCCGTCATCTGCTGCTAGTGCGGCCGTAATTATGTGCGCCAGAACGCACGTTAAAAGTGCGCTGGTCTGACCCTAGCCTAAGGCTAGGGTCAGACTAACGCATTTTTCACGTTGTCCGTGAAAATGTGCGTTCGAAGAATGGACGTATTTTTTCCCGGAATACGCAATAGCGGTCATACGATGCGCAGTTTCATCCGTGATTTTGTACGGATCATCAATAAAACACTTCTTGCATCTGGACGTTATGTTGGCTGGACATTAGCAGCGTCTGATGTCTCCAAATCACGCACACACGCCGCTAGCGGACGCAGCGCACTCTGTACGTCAGTACTAGTGGTTTAACGTTCTCGAAAAAATGCGTTCATTTTCCACTTGCGTTGCGCAGCCGGACTTTTGTGCGACCGTACTTCGTATATTGGCCGTCATTGCCCGGCATCTGCTGCTAGTGCGGCCGTGATTAAGTGCGCCAGAACGCGCGTTCGCACTGCCTCAGTCTGACCCTAGCCTAAAAGTACGTCCGTGATAGCATGACATAAAGGCCAATGGAGCCCGACACACGAAGTACATCCGCACTGAACTGCGGACGCACAACGGCCGCGGCCCACGGACGCAAGGCAGGCAAGAACGTACAACCCCTAGAACGGCCGCACAAAGTGCGCTGCGTCCGCAACGTCTGGATAGCTTTGTGTGTGAGTGATGGAACGTGGTCAGACGGACTGCATTTATACCTCCAGCATTTTTCACGGACAAAATGGTTTTGCTTTTTAATTTATTTTCCCTCCTACATCCGTCAAAATATACGTCAGTGAATAAAGGACTTTGTGGCCACTACTGCGTCTTCCGTACTGACATACGTCCATATAAATCACGTTCGTCTGACCCTAGCCTGAAAGTGTCAAAAAAGAAACACTGTTTGCAAAAAAACTACTGAATGAAAATGTCTGGAATTTACATATAAGATCCTATGAATGATAATAACAAGGTCTGTTACAGAAAAAAGAAGAAACGCTTAAAACCCCCCCCCCAAAAAAACGATCCCAAAAAAATCCCGAAAAATGCCTAAAAGATCCTAAAAAAAAATCAATAAATAAAGAGACTTTTTGCTGCAGATTGAAATAATAAATGGTTTATTAGATATTGAATAAAAACGGGAATAGTTTTAACATTGAAGCCTATGGGATTCGCCAGAATAAACCTGACGAATGAAACCACTGAACAGCAGGGCACTTTGGCAACATTTCTCTGCTGTTCGGTGTCTATGAATAGATTAACCCTTGCTCCTTTATGGGGGATTTCACTGCCGTCGAACAGGCACGTACTTGCTGGCAGTTCGCCAAAATTTGAGGATCTGCCTGCTCTCTGAATAGCCGATGACCCCGAAATGTCACCGTACGGGGAAATTCAATGTTCGGTGACATTTCGGGGCCAGATCGGCTCTCTCTGAATAACCCTGAATATTTTTTTAATTTTTTTTTTTTTTAGCTGATTTTACTCACCTTTTCCCCCTTGCCGCGGGCTGCTCCTCCTCTTTGGCGCATGGACTCCCGAAAACCCCGAAGTCCCTGAAGCTTTTCTGCACAATTTGTGTTTCTATACAACTTGTGTAGGGCAGGAAACGCTTTTAGTTGTTGGCTGAGCTCGGCTATTTTCATCTTTAAAGGGATACTCTAGTGTTAAAACGGGAAAGGGGTTAAAGGTTAATCCCTCCTGTCCTGACCTCCTCTGCTCTCCCTTTCCCATTTTAACCCTGTAGTTACCTTTAAAACTTGTGTGCGATGGAGAATGGTAAGTGCCCACACTATACCCCCCCCCGAATGCCCAGCAAACCAGACGGGAAGTGGTTTCCCCCAAACCAGGCAAACAGAATATCAAAAATACATATCTGGTCTGCGCGATGTAAATCGCTAGGGAACTCGGACGGTTTCTCAAATGGCGTTGCCAACCCTAGTGTATGGTGGAAGAGGCATGTAAAAGAAACACAATTTTAAGTGCAGAGGAACAACACCAAATACAGCATGCGTGATGCAGGGACGTGCAGTCAGGGGCGGCAGGTGAGGCAGGGCTTCACCTGCCATTCCATTAAGTCAGTGGGTCAGGTCTCAGCCAGGTAGCTAGAATATTAAATATATAAAATAAAATGTGAAATTAAATAAAAAAGCTTAACTCACCTGCTCCACGCTCCCTCGCCGTCCTTCTCTGTCCGCTTTTCTTCTTTCTTCAGTTTGCCCGGCTGCTGTGTGTGTGATTCATCACACAGACAGCAGGGGCAGCACTGAGCCAGCTTAGCCAACGCAATTTGTGTAGCTGAACACTAATTGCTTAGCTAACGCTGGCAGGGTGATTCAGACTGAAGTCTGCGGCGTTCCTCCGGCGCGCTGCCTACTTCCCGAATCAACGCTGTTTAGTGGAGAGGCACTGAGAGCAACTGAATGACTTGAGCCAATGGGAAAGCTCCATTGCTCTGAAGTCATTCACTTTTTTAAAAAACGCCCCCCCATGGGAGGCAGAGCTCCACATGAATTGACTGACACAGGACAGTCATGTGACTGTCCTTGTCAGTCATGAGGGCGTTGCCGCAGTGGGGGGCAATGCTGACCCACACTGCCACTCCCTGATGTCCCTGCGCGACCTACTCTGGGCTTGTTTCTGCTCATGCGCAATGCGGGCTGCTGCCTGTCTGCTCTCTGTGGTGTCTGGGCTGGGTGCTTGGTGATTTCCTGTGGGCTGCTCTGGGTTCCTCACTCACTGACCTGCAGAGGTAAGGGGCCGCTGCCCTCCTATTCCTCTTGAACAATGATGGGTGTTTTTAAATCTATATTTATTTATTTATTTATTTATAAAGGATTTTACCAGGAAGGATACATTGAGATTTCTCTCGTTTTCAAGTATGTCCTGGGTTCAAGAACATTGAAGTGTTACAGTTACAGAAATACAAAGTAATACAATGCAAGATATTAAAAAAAAAACAACACAAATATACAGATTAACAGAAAATAAATATGTCGAAAAAGTCATTATGTTACATGTATACAGGTGCATTCTGTATTGAGGTATGTTAGTAAGGAGCTCTTGAGTGACTTAAGACTGGGGGAAGATTTGATGGTGTCTGGGAGGTTATTCCATAATTGTGGTGCTCTGTAGGAAAATGAGAATCGAGACACTTTCTTTTTGTATTGTGGTTTTGCAAGTAAGGTGCAGGTCCTGGATCGGAGGTTATAGGATGAGGGAACTGCTGGGGAAGCAGTCTATTCAGATAGGGTGGCAGCTTCCCAGAAAAGCTCTTAAACACCAGGCTGGAAAGGTGAAGGGTGCGTCTAGATTCCAGTGATGGCCAGTTTAGCTCTTTTAACATGTCACAATGGTTGGTCATGTAGTTACATTGTAGCACAAAGCGACAGAATGAGTTATACAATGTAGTAAGTTTCTGAAGATGTGTTTGTGGGGCGGCTGCATCTCCGTAGTCAATAGCCGGCATAAGCATTTGTTGTACAATCTGCTTTCTTACCACGGGGTTCAGGCAGGATTTGTTTCTGTACAGGGCACCTAGTTTGGGGTATAGTTTAGAGTTTTTTGATGTGGGGCCAAAGGATAGATTAGGGTCCAACCACATATCTAGATATTTGAGAGAAGTGACTGTGGTCAGCGTGCCATTTGATTTTGTCCTATATGTTGGATTATGGCCAGGGCTGAATATATATATACAAGCTTGCATATAAATATATTCCACCCTGGCTATAATCCAACATATAAACTTCAAAACATCCATGTGACAAACTGTAGCAAACCTGACTCAATTTTTCCTCTAACGTTATGTGTTGAAGGCACCATACAATTTTTTTTTTCTTGTGCTGCATTTCTAATGGAGACCATGCTTTCCTCTACCTTCATTACTCCTGGAGATTTGGCTTTCATTACAGGAGAGACAAAGGGGTGTATGGTCTATTTAAAGATTGTCTGGCTAATTTCCACCCTCCAAATGAACATGGCTGCCTAACTTGGCTTCTTATTGATTTTCTATGCGTCTAAGGGTTCTGCATGCACTTATTTTTGGTTCCTTTCATTACGTCAATACATCAGTGCAAATCCCCTTTATTTTTGACTTGCAGGCTTGCTTTTCTAACTAATGATCCTCATCCTTTACTATTGTGTCTGAAGTACTAATTGATGGTAATTTATGCAGCTTCTGGTTATTGAACATTCATTTACTCTTTTTTTCTAAAAAAAAATGATATGCTCTTTTATGCAATCTAGAACCTTATGTATAGGAGAATGTCAATTATTTCTTTGTGCAATCTGCTATTTTGTTGCAATCTTTGGATGACTAAAAGTCAATTTAAATTTATTCTACTAATTTTTCTAGGATTTTAGGATTAGTTACTGGTGGGGGAAGCATGAGCTAAAATTGCTTTGTCAACAGTTACCTCTTTATACCGACCTCTAAGCTTAATGGCTTTCTATCTCTTGGCCAGTCTTTTCACTAGTTCCTTATGATTGTATACACAACCAGAACCCCTGCAAGCAATTAACTGCTGCATCTTTGCTAAATATTGAACCTTATTGTCTCCACTATGTGTTTTTTGAGATACACATTTATATGTGTGTGTATATATATAGATAGCAAGGATGCAAGCACTCATGGGATTTGCAGAATAGTTTTTTTTAATGAATCCAAAAAAGGTCCTTTTTTGGATTCATTAAAGAAAACTATTCTGCAAATCCCATGAGTGCTTGCATCCTTGCTATCTGTACCAAGTCCAGCCTTTGCTAAAGCACCGGGTGTGAGAAGAACTTTACTGTGAACCGTGAGTGCAAAAACCTTTTTGTTCATTTTTTATATATATTTCTTGCAAAAGTTTTTTTTAAATAATAAAGTTTTTTTCATTCCCTCACATTGGCATCCTGTGTTATTGTGCGCCTGTGGTTCACATCAAGACGCACATCGCGTGGTGCCAGTCCGTTAAATGTTCGACCACATTCAGTCCTCTTAGGCTGGGTTCACACACGGGCGTAGCGCTGCGTCGCGCAATGCGCGGATTTTTTTTTACGCGCGTTCGCGCATACAAAAAAAATGCCCGAACGCGCGTTGCAGCGCGTTCGCGGCTATGATATGGCCGCGAACGCGCTGCTGTATGCCCGAAAAGAAGCTCCTGAACTTCTTTTTGCGTTCGCCGTTTTAACGCGCGTTCCTGCGCGCTCTAAGGCTAGGGTCAAACGAAAGCATTTTTACACGCGAACGTAAAAAAGTGCGTCCGAACGAATTGACGTATTTTTTCACGGAGTGCGCGAAAACGGTCATACGATGCGCATTTTTCGTGCGTGATTTTGTCAGATCGTCAATAAAACTCTTTTTGTGTCTGGACGTTATGTAGGCTGGACATTAGCAGTGTCTGACATCTCCTAATCACGCACACACGCCGCTATGCCGCAGCTGCGCACTCTGTACGTCAGTACTAGCGGTTCGGCGTTCTCGAAAAATGCGTTCGTTTTCCACTTGCGTTGCGCGGCCGGACTTTCGTGCGACCGTACTTCGTATATTGGCCGTCATTGCCCGTCATCTGCTGCTAGTGCGGCCGTAATTATGTGCGCCAGAACGCACGTTAAAAGTGCGCTGGTCTGACCCCAGCCTAAAACGCTTAGGTCTGAATGGGGCCCATAGCAAAGCATGGGATTTCCCCGTTCATGCGTTTTTAAAGCGTACACGAACGCGCGTTAAAACGGCTAGGTGTGAACGGGGCCTTAATTCCAAATACGCTCCGGTCCATCACTCCCCGTCCATGCAGTACTTTCTATGACGTTGTGAAACACAAGTTCCTCTCTGCGACTCTTTAAATTCAGCTCGATTAGGTGTCCCGGTCACAAAGAGCACGAGCTACAAACGTGTGCGGGAGACCAGCAGGTAACATACTGCCATGTCTTCATTTATCGCTGTTACTATGTTGTGTTTTTATATTTTGTGATGTAGAAACAGTTGCCGCTGGAATAAATTAATATCTAACTCACTAGGACGCCTGGGTCTGAC
Source organism: Leptobrachium leishanense (assembly GCA_009667805.1). Taxonomy (NCBI): domain Eukaryota; kingdom Metazoa; phylum Chordata; class Amphibia; order Anura; family Megophryidae; genus Leptobrachium; species Leptobrachium leishanense. The sequence continues at coordinate 150,178,984 of CM019070.1, read as the reverse complement.
ATGGAGTATTATAATTATTACACGTTTATTTGTATTGCGCCAACATATTCTGCAGCGCAGTGCAGAGGTTACAATACGTTAGGGTAATAGTAAAATGAGGTAGAGAGTGCCCTGCTTCCTAACAAGCTTACATTCTAGAGGAATTGTTTTTTGCTACGTGTTGTAGTAACGGGGTATCGTACTGTAACCAAAGTGAGAAAGACATTGTGGGGAGCACTGAGAGCAGCCAGTTCCTGGGGAGTACTGAACCTGTACCTACGTAAACTATGTATATCTGGCTCTGACACTAGCCAGTGTCTCCCCAGCCACTGACCTCACCGCACGTCACTGGCGTGATGTCTTTCAGTAATTAACTCACAATCAGAGAGCCTGAGTGGATCGGTACCTTTTGGATTATTTTTCTTCAATAACTTCTCAGGAAACCCAATCCTTGATGTTGATATCTCGTAACATCCATAGGAAATGGAAGAGAGAGAAGGCACAGTCTTGTGTATATCAGCTGCAAGTGCAAACTCACGTGTGGTGGAGCTATTCCCAGCTCAGAACGAAAGGCGTATGGGTTTCGTTGGCCAAACCCAATAAAAACCAAAACATGCAGGAATGGCTCTTCTAAAATTTAATAAATGATTAAAACAAATAAAATAAAGCCAGAACGCGTTTCGCCGTCGGCACACGGCTTCATCAGCTGGAATATATATTTCAGAACCGGTATGCATGTTTATATAACGCAGAAAATTAAAATTTTTAAAAAAAACGTTTTTTTGCTGTGAGTAATTGGTGGTCAGCGTGCGTTCCTAGCCTCTTGTCGAGATTCTCGCATGTTGCTGGCCCTCGGCGCCATCTTGCACAGGCGTATAGGAGACTTCCGCGTTCCACCATGCGTTTCACAGCCCTGTATCCGGAATTCAGATGTACTTTGCATTTCCTTATGAATATCGAACCGCTCTCGATGTCTTAAAGTCCATAATCTTATCTGCGGTCAAAGTATAATCAATATACCATACAAGGGAATGTAGAAACTTTATACATATAGTTATATAGGGCAAACCCCTAAAGAAGCAGACTTTCTTCTCAAAACAAGCAATATAAATGTGGTTAGATTAATATAGAGGTGCGGAGTACAAAAAGATGACAGTTGAGCTTGTCATTAATTATGCCGCATTGCAATGATTAGTGAAGTGTCTTAGTGCACATACCAAAAACATATATTTTAATCTATAGTGTACGATGGTGTTGACCATCTATATTATTTTTGTGGGCCAAAAATAATTTTAAAAAACATAAGTGAGGATATACAACTCGTCGTATACATTAATGGACGATGACAATATTAAATATAGTGGTATTAGGTATTTAGGTTTGTGCTCTGTAAACATAATAACTGATGTAATTCAGATACCTTATTCATACATTTAATGGCCACATATTCCATATTAGTGGTACTGAATACTAAACAGATTTTGATATAATTACTTATAAGGTAATATAGTGGTAGAGTACTAGAGGCCAGAATACATCCCATGACATAATGTATAGCCTATAACCTATGGCATATAATGGGATATATCCATGCCAGGTGACTGATTATAATTCTGTGTTGTGTGAGTGATACACTGGAGCTTCTTAATGAGGTAAAAAACCCCGATACTGATATATTTAGCTATGGTAGTGTATTAGGAAAAAAAAAAAAAAAGTTAATATGAAATTATATTTTCAGAAATTGAATTAAATCATTGTCCTATATTATTGTAAATTGGAGTACATACCAATAATATAGTAGTGAGAGGAGAGCCTGCTTACAAAAAATGTATTACCTCGAAGTCATCATTTAGACCACCCGGTGTCAAAGTGCCCATTTCAAAGATCGTGCGCATCTCTGTTTGTCCCAATCTTTTAAGGATATCTTCCCCCTATATCATTTGGTTTCAGTTGCTTGATTGCTATGAATTTTAAACCCTCTGGAAGGCTATTATGTTCTATTTTGTAATGTAATGAAACGGAATGTTTTTCGAATCCTTTTCTTATATTTCTAACATGCTCTGATAGCCTTACATTAAACGCTCTTTTAGTACGGCCTATATATTGCATACCACAAGGGAATTCTTATAAATATATTACCATCGTACACTATAGATTAAAATATATGTTTTTGGTATGTGCACTAAGACACTTCACTAATCATTGCAATGCGGCATAATGACAAGCTCAACTGTCATCTTTTTGTACTCCGCACCTCTATATTAATCTAACCACATTTATATTGCTTGTTTTGAGAAGAAAGTCTGCTTCTTTAGGGGTTTGCCCTATATAACTATATGTATAAAGTTTCTACATTCCCTTGTATGGTATATTGATTATACTTTGACCGCAGATAAGATTATTGGCTTTAAGACATCGAGAGCGGTTCGATATTCATAAGGAAACGCAAAGTACATCTGAATTCCGGATACAGGGCTGTGAAACGCATGGTGGAACGCGGAAGTCTCCTATACGCCTGCGCAAGATGGCGCCGAGGGCCAGCAACATGCGAGAATCTCGACAAGAGGCTAGGAACGCACGCTGACCACCAATTACTCACAGCAAAAAATGTTTTTTTAAATTTTTTTAATTTTCTGCGTTATATAAACATGCATACCGGTTCTGAAATATATATTCCAGCTGATGAAGCCGTGTGCCGACGGCGAAACGCGTTCTGGCTTTATTTTATTTGTTTTAATCATTTATTAAATTTTAGAAGAGCCATTCCTGCATGTTTTGGTTTTTATTGGGTTTGGCCAACGAAACCCATACGCCTTTCGTTCTGAGCTGGGAATAGCTCCACCACACGTGAGTTTGCACTTGCAGCTGATATACATATATGCCATTGTTTGTCAGATATACACAAGACTGTGCCTTCTCTCTCTTCCATTTCCTATGGATGTTACGAGATTTCAACACCAAGGATTGGGTTTCCTGAGAAGTTATTGAAGAAAAATAATCCAAAGGCACCGATCCACTCAGAGCCAGTGATAGGCTCTCTGTTTGTGAGTTAATTACTGAAAGACATCACGCATGCTGTATTTGGTGTTGTCCCTCTGCACTTAAAATTGTGTTTCTTTTACATGTCTCTTCCACCATACACTATGGTTGGCAACGCCATTTGAGAAACCGTCCGAGTTCCCTAGCGTTTTACATCGCGCAGACCAGATATGTATTTTTGATACCTTTTAAAACTTACCTTGCATCCAGGGTAGCAAAGTCCCTTGAATCCTGCGGACATGACTTGCTGCCACTTTTCTGCAAGCTGCAGCATGTTACGTGACTGCAGGGGACTTGACATTCCAGCCAATGCGACGAATGCGCCGTGGCATCATTTTGATGATCTTATGCAATATCACAGCATTTATTCCCGTCCAGAGTGGCATTAATTTGTGACCAAGATCTTGTGTTGATGATGGGAGAGTCGCGACGCTGCGTAAAGTCTTCTCCAGCACATAACCCCATTGAGAATCTTGGGGATAAAGGTCTGGACTGTGCGGTGGCCAATCCACTGTTTTAATTAATTAATTAATTTGTACACTAGTTTTGCAGGAATGGAAATAAATGTATTGTTTAGGATATCTGATATTAACGGAGGCTTCTTTGACTCGCTCCTCTAAAGGTACGGGAAAACAGTAGAGCAGTGCCTCCAGTATGTATCAGAAGAGGACGGACAGAGACACATCGGTTGTCGCGTTCCTTCGAGTAACATTAACCTACTCGAACCTCAACAGAAAATCACGGTGCTCATCAATGGATCCAGCAGGACCAGAGACATCCGGAGTATAGATCATGAGTACAATATCTTCAAAATAGGTGAGTAAGTGAAATAAGAGGCAGTTCCCTTCATGTCAGAGAAGACCTCATCATCATCAAAACCGAGGTGACTACGAATCCTACTTCCAAGGAACTTCCCAACTCCGTGCCGTTTGTTGGTGGAGATTGAGAGTCAGACAGAGGGCAGGATTGGCTCACTTTTCAGCTGTACCAGTTTCTGTTTTTAGGTTTCTCCTACGTCTCTAGCTTCTTCTCACTTTGAAGGGTGGTTCGTGACATTCTATGTTGACCTCTCTTAAGTACCTGTCCCTAAGACTATTGCCAGTGAATCTACCTGTTGTCTTGCAACTAGACCACCATATGTCTACTGGGAAGAAGTCGTTTAGGACAGCTCATGTCTACGCACGTCTTTGTTGAAGATTGGCGGCCATTGTACTAAGTGACTTGCGTTTGATACTCTTTATCTCTTCATGTTTATAGAGGTACTGAACGTCCCACGTAATGTGACTTTGCAGAAGAAGAATGGGAGTCAAACTCTGGTCTGGACAAATCCGCACTCTGTCTATTCCAGCATTTGCTTCAAATATGAAGTCAGAATTTGGAATCTATGGAACAACGAAGACAAGGTAAACCCTCAACAGCAGTAAGGTGATGTGTGAGAGGCTGAACCCGATGGACGCATGTCTTTTTTCAGCCTATGTAACTATGTAACACAGTAAGCCCAGGCAGGACTGGGTGAAGTGGTAGATCATAGTCTAATGATAACATGCTATGTTCTCCGTTATCTGTACATCCAGCTTGATGTATTTCAGTTTTATGGGTTCTGGTTGTGTGGGATGTGCCACTAAACAAGATATACCCCTTCATTGGGTGTTCAAGGGCCCCCTTACTCACCCTTGGTTGGCTCTTTTAGTATCCATGTGGCTACTCCCAATCTTTCGTTGGCACTTAGCACTGGTTGGTTACCAAGAGCAGGAGAAATGCCAACTATGCTGCTCTCCCTCATCCTTTCTCGTTGGCCCGGCGTTTTGTCTAGTCCTCTTTGCCCATGATATTTCATATTACTTGTTGTCTTGTCGGAAGGAATTTCCTTACAATGCCCCAAAATCGACTCAAAGCATTTACGTGTATTTTTTTGTCGTGTACAAGCTTGTATATTTAGATACAGAGTTTGTGCTCGTTGGTTTGGACTTACAAATTATATATATCTATATACCCACATTATTTCAAGCCCTTGTCTTCGTCACATAATGCTCTGATTTAAGGTTTTGGCTGCCGGCTGAACCCTCAGCCTTTTCCACAGAATAAGATTAATATGTAGTTTATATCAGTGAGTTATATATATATATATATAAAAGGAAAAGTCCTGATTGACTCAACACACACAGCTTAAACCTAGGAACATGAAATTTTGAAGGTACATTGTTTTTATGACGTAGGCACCCACTAAGGAAGGATTTTTGGAAATTCTGCAACAATGGAATGGAAAAAGGTGTGAATATTTTTAACAGGATACTTATATCACGAAGCTCCGAGGATGTTACAGGTGTGAAAATTGGTATTTACAATCTTCTTGAAAAATACAAATATAAACACGTGTTTTACCATTTTCCAAAGATCCAAGTGGGGGGGTGGGTGAAAAAGGGGGGTGAATCTTTTTAAACAGGATACCTATATCTCCAAATATCTCAAAAACCGAAGATGTTACAGGTGTGAAAATTAATATTTACAATCTTCTTGAAAAATGAAAATTTAAAAACACGTATTTTACCATTTTCCAAAAATCCAAGTAAGGGGGAGTGAAAAAGGGAGTGGATTTTTTTAAACAGGATACCTATATCTCAAAAATTGAAGATTTTACAGGCGTGTAAATTGGTATTTGCAATCTTCTTGAATAATGAAAAAATGTGTTCTACCATTTTTCTGAAAATCCAGTTAAAGGGGGGTGGGGTGAAAAAGGGGTGTGAATACCTTTATCAGTATACCTATATTTCAAAAACCAAAGATGTTACCACTTTCTGTAAATCCAAACGTGGGGGGGGGGTTAAAAAGGGGATGAATATTTTAAACAGGATACCTATATCTCAAATGCCGAAGATGTTACAGGCGTGTAAATTGGTATTTAGATTCTGCTCCAGCAGATCGGCAAAGAAATTCTGTAAAAAAAAAAAAAAATCAATAATTTTACTATGTAATGGATTTTAATTCTAATCAATGGCTGATACAAACAGGTCTCCTTCCAATGGCTGAAAATGACTCTGTTCTGTAAATTCACTTGTCAGATAGAGGAAGCTTTAGAGCCCAAACTGGAAAATGGGCCCCTGCAAGAACCCTGGAAGAAGCATGTCTTTCAGGTGAGAGCGGTAACGAAAATATTATGCATGGACAACGTGCTGTACAGTGCATGGACCGAGCCTTTGTACATTGGTAAGATACAGTGTCACCACCCTGGAGGTTGGGATTGACATGTTTCAGGGCAGAGTCATCACTATCGCCCTAAACCATTATATTAGCTAATGCATCATAACATTAAGCATCATTGTCGCAAAAACAAGGCTTGGCGAATCCTTAACTCATACCATTTATTATGAAAATCCTAAAATCCCTGGACTACTCTATGGAAATCTACACGGCCCGGCCAAAAAAAAGTCACACATTGTAATATCTGGTTGTGTCGCCTTTTGCTGTGATTGCGGCACGCATTCGCCGCGGCATCGTGTGGATAAGCTCATGCAATGTCACAGCATTTATTGGCATCCAGAGCGGCATTAATTTGTGGCCAAGATCTTGTATTAGAAACATAGAAACATAGAAAAATGTCGGCAGATAAGAACCTTTCGGCCCATCTAGGTCTGCCCAATTACATGGATACTTTACCTGGATTTATCTTTTGTTTAGGATAGCCTTATGCCTATCCCATGCCTGCTTAAATTCAATTACTGTTTTGGCCTCTACCACTTCTACTGGAAGACTGTATTGATGATGGGAGAGTCGCGGCGCTGCGTAAAGTCTTCTCCAGCACATTATCCCAGAGATTAACCTCAATGGGGTTAAGGTCTGGTCTGTGCGGTGGCCAATCCATGTGTGAAAATGATGTCTCATGCTCCCTCAACCACTCTTGCACAATGTGAGCCCGATGAATCTTGGCATTGCCATCTTGGAATATGCCCGCTGTGCCATCAGGGGAGAAAAAACCCATTGATGGAAAAACCTGCTCATTCAGTATATTCAGGGAGTCACATGACCTCATTTTAAGCTGAAACATATTAATCACTGCAGTAATTATCCAATGGAAGGTGAGCGCCTATTGGCTTTTTTTTGGCCAGGCAGTGTATATTACAAAAGTAGTTTACCCGCCTCTTAAAAATGTTTAATTGGCTCCTGAGTTTCCTTATTGGCTCCTCAGTGAGATATTTAATCATATGTTAAATACATATTATATATAATTCCATGAAATTCGTTAAGCCTTGCTAGAATGTCTCAAACATAACACACTGTTACATGTATTCTCTTGTCCTTAGAAATATTCTGTTTCTCATTTCTCCAGCGTCTCATGTCTGTCCTCCTCAATCTAGACCAGGGCTGTTGAATTCCGGCCGCTAGATATTTCTGAACTACAACTCCCATGATTCCCTGGCCATCTGTTGCATTCAAAGCATTCTGGGAATCATAGACCTCAAAATCTGGTAGGCCGTAAACTTGACAGCCCTGCCCTAGCCGGTTCCTTGTTTTTGTTTGTTATTCTTAGTGAAATGTTCAATACGTTTTACAGTAAAACATGGCCAGTTTGTTGGGCTGTGTGCCCGCCGTGCCCGGGAAACATCGAGAGACTCTGCGAGTTGTTTAAAATACACTATATTGCCAAAAGTATTCGCTCACCCATCCAAATAATCAGAATCAGGTGTTCCAATCACTTCCATGGCCACAGGTGTATAAAATCAAGCACCTAGACATACAGACTGTTTTTACAAACATTTGTGAAAGAATGAATCGCTCTCAGGAGCTCAGTGAATTCCAGCGTGGAACTGTGATAGGATGCCACCTGTGCAACAAATCCAGTCGTGAAATTTCCTCGCTCCTAAATATTCCACAGTCAACTGTCAGCTGTATTATAAGAACGTGGAAGTGTTTGGGAACGACAGCAACTCAGCCACGAAGTGATAGGCCACGTAAACTGACGGCGCGGGGTCAGCGGATGCTGAGGCACATAGTGTGAAGAGGTCGCCAACTTTCTGCAGAGTCAATCACTACAGACCTCCAAACTTCATGTGGCCTTCAGATTAGCTCAAGAACAGTGCACAGAGAGCTTCATGGAATGGGTTTCCATGGCCGAGCAGCTGCATCCAAGCCATACATCACCAAGTGCAATGCAAAGCGTCGGATGCAGTGGTGTAAAGCATGCCGCCACTGGACTCTAGAGCAGTGGAGACGCGTTCTCTGAAGTGAAAAATCACGCTTCTCCATCTGGCAATCTGATGGACGAGTCTGGGTTTGGTGGTTGCCAGGAGAACGGTACTTGTCTGACTACATTGTGCCAAGTGTAAAGTTTGGTGGAGGGGGGATTATGGTGTGGGGCTGTTTTTCAGGAGCTGGGCTTGGCCCCTTAGTTCCAGTGAAAGGAACTCTGAATGCTTCAGCATACCAAGACATTTTGGACAATTCCATGCTCCCAACATTGTGGGAACAGTTTGGAGCTGGCCCCTTCCTCTTCCAACATGACTGTGCACCAGTGCACAAAGCAAGGTCCATAAAGACATGGATGACGGAGTCTGGTGTGGATGAACTTGACTGGCCTGCACAGAGTCCTGACCTCAACCTGATAGAACACCTTTGGGATGAATTAGAGCGGAGACTGAGAGCCAGGCCTTCTCGTCCAACATCAGTGTGTGACCTCACAAATGCGCTTCTGGAAGAATGGTCAAAAATTCCCATAAACACCCTCCTAAACCTTGTGGACAGCCTTCCCAGAAGAGCTGAAGCTGTTATAGCTGCAAAGGGTGGACCGATGTCATATTGAACCCTATGGATTAGGAATGGGATGTCACTTAAATTCATATGCGAGTCAAGGCAGGTGAGCCAATACTTTTGGCAATATAGTGTACATTGTATCAACAAGGTAGAGCCTTTGTTTATATTTTGATCATGTGTTTTATAATTGTTTTGCTCGTCCCATATCGTTTTGTTATGTTACTTGGCATTGCTGCCCCTTACTGATGGTTAGAATTAATCTATACCAACATTAAGGATGGGGGGTGGGGAGTGGGATGGGGTCAGGACCCAGTACTAATTTTCCGTTTCTTGTATAGTACAGATCACAATATGTTTTTCAGACGCAGGAGCGTCATCCTCTGTGAGTAAGGCTGGCCGACCACTGGGTCCGAATTTGTGCGATTGTCTGTATGCGATCGTCATTGTCAGACCCATCCCTCAACACGCAGGTGTATCAGCCCTCGTCCACTGCCTCCGACTTCCATCGGACGACTTCAGATAATTTTTTTCCGACTACAACAGACTAGCGATCTTTCTCCTTTGAATGGGACTAGTCAGATGAAGCCAGCGATCTGATACAAGTTACATTGAAAAAATATGAATTGTATAGTTAAACCGCTGATCGACAGCAAGGAAATTGTCCCATAGAGAAGTTTATTATTATTATTATTATTATTATTATTATTCAGCTGTTTATTATTTTCATCCTCAACAAAAAAACTTTTTATTTAACGATTATGGTGTTTTTTGGAATTTTTTTGAGTATTTTTTTATTTGCATTTTTTTTTAGGCAAAATTCTCGATTCACATCTTTTTTAAAAAAAGTAGTTTTGTTTTTTTCTGCCATTCGGCTGCTTTTTTTTCTCCTTTCTTTTCTTTAGTCTGGCTGCGATCGGCGGTGCTGTCCCTGGTGCTGAAGGTTTTTTTTTCCCTGCAGTGTTCGGTGAGGTTTTTTTTTCTGTCTTCAGCAAACTGTCCGTCGGTCGACCAGGGTCGTCCACGGATGGTTTCACTGGATGACCCTGGTTGTGCGACGGCATTGTCTGCACCCAGTGGGCGGCCAGTCTGGAGCTGAAAAAGAGCAAATTGTGTCTCCCCAGATGCTCATCAGAACCACAAGCGGCTGCTCGACCGTAAATGTCAAAGGAACTCTCGTATAATCAGAGTTGTGCAAAACCATGATGCCTGAACTCCCTAATTTTAGTGGCTCAAGACACGCTTCAGATTGCATGTATGTGGTTTCATGGGATCACGCAGCACAGATGGAGGGACACAAGAGGCCTGTTTGTTCTCCATGTCCTTCAGTTTGCAGTGAGATGAGGTCACCATGAAACATAGAAAAAAAAATACCTCTGCCTCTTGATCCTCGCTCAGAACATCTGTTTCCATTGGTCCTTCTACACCGTGCTGTCTATGGCTGACGATGCTGAGCATGATGTCATATACCGATATCGTTATTCTCAGAGCGGAGACATGATAGCGAGCGAGCAGGGGACGGGAGATCTGTCCTGATAAAGGCGCACATTACTTGTACTACTCACCTATATCTAATAGAATGTTTAGAAACAGTATCTCTAATGATCAGGAAAAACTACATTTTTCTGCAAACCCTGAGACTGTTTCTATTTCTTACAGACACTGTGAGTAGCAACATTTACGTAGTCGCCGCATGCGTGTGTCTGATCGTGGTTTTGCTGGTCTTCATGCACATATGTTTAAGGTGAGTCTCCTTAATGTACGTTGCGTGCATAAGCCGGCGCTGGTTGGTCAAGAATAAAATGTGCACGCAACACAAAAAAAAAGAAATAAAGGAGAATGGGTTACCATGGTATGGATTAAGAAATGGTGGTCGCCACCCGGTGGTGATGGCAATAAACAACCTCAATACAATCAAATACAATGCAAGTAAAATGGTGTAAATAGGATAAAACAATATAACAGACGATTACAGTCTCATGCTGTATACTCCAGGTTGTAAAAGTCTTATTGATTGTGAAGGTCTTAATAATCAGTGCAAGGAAGAATAATAAAGGTCATACAGTATCTGGTATTTGTGGAGTCAGCTGCCTCTCCACACCACTTGGTGGTATATCCATTTTCCACCTTGTAAGTCAGTATAAAAGAAAGATGTGCTGGAGTTGGCGCTTCTTGTCCGGTTAGTGGTTCCTTATGCTGCACCCCGTGGCTCAGAAGTGTAGTTTTGTTACATTGCTACCATCCTCCCTGTCCATTTGCTGGTGTCTCATCGATCAGACACCAGATTTGTAGGCAGCCGGTGACTTCAGAAGGTGCACAAGATCACCTATCAGCCTCAGCCACCTCCTCGGCGAATACAAGCATCCAGGACCCGGGATAGGCGTAAAATAAGGCGAATTTTATTAGTAATAAAATATACAGTATACCAAAACGCGTTTCGCATAAAATGCTTCCTCAGTTGGTGCTACTGTAAATGTGATCATGTGTGTGAGTCCTTTAAATAGTCCTTTTCCATCTGTTGTTTGTTTTGGTGTCCTTAGCAAGGACCCACACACATCATCTTCGATCCCAGGCAAAACGTTGCTAAGGACAACAAAACGAACACCGCCGCTTGCCTTTAATGTCTGTATTACGACCAAGAGGCTTTCTCAGCAGCTCGAGATGTGATACGACCGAGCCGCAACTCGATTACACCAGTGACGCTAAGCGCCAAGCTGGTATCAGCCACAAGAGTCCAGGGGACTCCATGGCGATGGACATGATCTGCTGTACGGCTCGAGTGCTGTGCTTTGCGTCCAGGTTGTGAATGGACCCCAGGTTTGTAACCAGGAATGGTAAATGTCGCAGATTGTTTCTTCGCTGCAGACAAATTCAATCACCAAGGAGGAAGTGAAGTAAAAGTCAATGTTTTAGAGGAAATTGTGGGTTGTGTAACAAGTCTGGCATAGGGCCACGATCACACCCTGTAACAATAATAAGATTGCAACAGCAACTTGTAACTGTAACAGCAGGATATCATTAATTTCAACTTAAAGAACAATAAACAAAGAACACATATTCATCGATATCAGGGGAAATGGCGTTAGTGCTACTCCAGATGCTGCCTGAACTCTTCAAGCTAGAGTTAACCCTTCGAAAGGCAGCTGAGCAATAACCCCATAATGACCAGGTGAGTTTTACCATTATCTGTCTGAAAGTGCCCGCTGCTGTTTTTACGTTTCTGCGCTGTTTGCGTTTAGCTCTAATTTTCCTCTTACTCATTTATGGAACCCACACATATTATATACTATTTTTCACGTCATTAAATTGACTTTTATTAAATGGATGCCATTATTTTCATCGTATCTTATAATTTACTGTAAAAAAAAAAATGAAATATGATGAATTTTTTTTTAAAAAAAAACACTTTTTCAAGCTTTGACCCCCCAAAATATACAACTGCCAAAACCCCCCCCCAGCTAAATAGATTCTAAATTTTGTTCGGAGTTTAGAAATACCCAATTTTTTTACATGTTTTAAGCTTTTAAATTTAGCAAATAAATAAATAAATTATGTGAATTCTTTTGTGCGTCTGATCATCTGTTTTCTTGGTCTCGTTCCATAAATATTGTCATTTCCTTTTTCTCAGATACCAATTGTGTGGACAGATGTTTCCTCCGGTTCCCAAACCAAAAAATGACCTGAAGGAGATTTTTCTCAATGTGCCCCCCGCTCCAGATTTCCTGGTAAATGCATTTTGCGAATGTAAGGGTACACGGTCCCGCGGTAGCAATGAACGTATTATCTGAAGCTGTCAGGATAGTTGAAAGGACATTGTAGCCGCCATGACGGTTCAAAGGAATTTGAGTAAAGGAGGTAGAATAATGTTCCAGTTAAATATGAAATGTGTGTGTTTATGCATGTTTTTAGGTGTGTGTGTATGTGTGTGTTTATGCATGTGTTTAGGTGTGTACACGTGTGCAGGTATATTGTGACTGTCAGTTTAGTTGATGGGGAGGGGGTTGGAAACCAGCGCTAGTACTTCAAGGCTAGGTGGTGTAGTGCTTCAATAAAGGTGTACTCAGGGTCCTGGTCGTGATCAGGTCCAGATCTTCCTGTTATATATTGATATAAGCATATAAACAATGTGCAGAATATTTCCTTAACCTCCCTAGCGGTCTAATTTTTTCAAAATTTTGTGTCTAAAAGCGTCTCAATTTTTTTTTGGAAAGGAAACATGTTGTTTTATATAGTAAGCCTGTAATAATTAGGAATAACTCACTGAAATCCGTGCAAACAAGAGTCTAGTAAACACACTGAGTCAGATAAAGTTTGAAACACGAAATAATACTTTATTATCCCAAAAATAATTATCCAAAATAATGCAAATAAATTATATTCAATAATATAATCAAACCAAAAACACTGAAATCTTTCCGAAAACAAGGGTGCAATATTAGTCACTGCATATTGCCTCAGTGTAAACATCCTTGGTATGATATATTATTTCAATTATGTACGCTCTTATTTATACAGCAACATTCATAATGCATACAGTCTATCAATAATTATATTTTCATATAAGAGATCTTCAAATCATATATACAGTAAAGTCCAGTCTTAGAATGTGTAGGGTCTGTTTCTGATCTGTTAGTGCCACCTAGTGGCCGTTCATGAGCAAGTCATGCTGTTGTGGATTTTACATTGAAATATATATATATTTTTTACTGTCTTCTAATTTGCTGCCTGGTCCCGCCCCCCCCTGCATCATGTGACTTGCAGGGAGCGTTACCAGGAAGCAAGTCGCCGCGATCACACTGCGGGGGACAGTGAGGGAGCGCAGGATGAGGTGAGTATGCAGCCCGAGTGTGGCTCGGGGTTACCGTTCGCGGTAGCGAAATTTAACCCTGAGTCACACTCGGGAATACCGCCAGGGAGGTTAATATTTGTTATACAAAATAGAGGTAGTCTACTCACATTTATTTGTGCCTTTTCCCCCAAATGACACCAAAATCAGGGCGGCCGGTGACTCGGGGAGCACGGATCTCCCTAGTCTCCTGTTAGGTCCTCAGGTATGTATTCGGTAATGCTTCTCAATAGGATGAAACAGGACAGGATAACACCAGAGGTATTTTAAAACTGATTTATTAAAACAATTAATGAATAAATAAACCGTAGACCGCAAACTCGTTTCGCTCAATAGCTTCATCAGTGGGTGTCGTCTGTGTCATGTTTAGTTGACGTCTGCGATTCGGTTTATTCCCAAATCACGATTCGTCCAAATCACTACCGGTCCATTATTCAGGAAGCGTTCCGAAATTACAAATCGACATAACGAAACGAGGCGATACATAGCGAATCAATTCGGATAAAATGTTAAATAAAGAATCGATTCATTATTACATCAAAGCGACGGGAAAGGGTAGGGAGGTGGAATGATAGACTCTAATAAACACGGTATTTTATAAGGCAAGAAAATAACTTGTAAATAGATCAAAAAATTGTGTAATATAATAATATTTAAATATAATCTGTCATTCCATATTACTAACATTATTAATATTTAAATGACTTCTGCAGGGTCATTATTTTAAAGTTGGCTGAGAGAACCTGTCATTTAAGTGATATAATTACAATGATAAATATTATTTCTTACTCCGTATCAGTGTGACTGGGTATATGCAAGTTTTAATTGCAGAAGAATTACAAATAAATTTAATAAAAGATGATAAGGCACCATTTATATAATTCTCATGACCATTGGATACCACAAAATGTTTTCATTATTTTATTTTTTATAGATTATTTATATTATTATTAATTCACATGTATCTATTTTACACCTTTCTGCGTTGGAACATTTTAAAAAAATAATTAATTTATTCATCGTGCATGTTGTGCTATTATTTTAAAGCCATTTGCACAGAGGGGGGGGGTCGATTCGCTAAACAACATTTTAATTTAATTATTTATTTTTTTAAGAATAATAAAAAAAATGGTTTTAGTGTACAAACCCGAGTCGGGGCATGTTGCAGCAAAATAGCATGCATTGCGTTTACAATTCATTGCGCAGAATTAACTGCATATTGATCAGGAGATTTTGAAATGATACGAAATGAAATATCGAAACAAATCGGCAGAGAAATGTATTTAATGTCATCCGAAAATGATTTCCGAATAAAACTAAGCACATTTTTCCACCTTGCACACCTCTACAGTTTGGACACTGAGTATTAGGGAGTCTGATAGCTTGGCAGAACAAACTGTTACGTGGTGTGACTATTATGCGGTGTGACTGTTACGCGGTGTGGCTGTTACGCGGTGTGGCTGTTACGTGGTGTGGCTGTTACACGGTGTGGCTGTTACGCGGTTGATTGTCACTCAGTGTGACTGTTATGCGGTGTGGTTGTTATGTGTTGTGACTGTTACACGGTTGATTGTTACGCAGTGTGACTGTTACACGGTGTGACTGTTGCGCGACGTGGCTGTTGCGCGGCGTGGCTGTTGCGCGGCGTGGCTGTTGCACGGCGTGGCTGTTGCGCGGCGTGACTGTTATGCGGTGTGGCTGTTGCGCGGTGTGACCGTTACGTGGTGTGGCTGTTACGCAGTGTGACTATTACACGTGTGGCTGTTACGCGGTGTGACTGTTACGCGGTGTGGCTGTTACGCGGTATGACTGTTACGAGGTGTGACTGTTATGCGGTGTGGCTGTTACACCGTGTGGCTATTACGCGGTTGATTGTCACACAGTGTGACTGTTATGCGGAGTGGTTTTTATGCGTTGTGACTGTTACGCGGTTGATTGTTACGCAGTGTGACTGTTACGCGGCGTGGCTGTTGCGCGGCGTGGCTGTTACGCGGCGTGGCTGTTACGCGGCGTGGCTGTTGCGCGGTGTGACTGTTACGCGGTGTGATTGTTACGCGGTGTGACTGTTACACGGTGTGGCTGTTACACGGTGTGGCTGTTACGCAGTTGATTGTCACGCAGTGTGACTGTTATGCGGTGTGGTTGTTATGCGTTGTGACTGTTACACGGTTGATTGTTACGCAGTGTGACTGTTATGCGGCGTGGCTGTTGCGCGGCGTGGCTGTTACGCGATGTGGCTGTTACGCGGCGTGACTGTTACGCGGCGTGGCTGTTGCGCGGTGTGACTGTTACGCGGTGTGATTGTTACGTGGTGTGACTGTTACGCAGTTGATTGTCACGCAGTGTGACTGTTATGCGGTGTGGTTGTTATGCGTTGTGACTGTTACGCGGTTGATTGTTACGCAGTGTGACTGTTACGTGATGTGGCTGTTATACGGTGTGACTGTTATGCGGTGTGGCTGTTACACGGTGTGGCTGTTATGCGTTGTGACTGTTACGCGGTTGATTGTTACGCAGTGTGACTGTTACGTGATGTGGCTGTTATACGGTGTGATTGTCACGCAGTGTGACTGTTATGCGGTGTGGTTGTTATGCGTTGTGACTGTTACGCGGTTGATTGTCACGCAGTGTGACTGTTATGCGGTGTGGTTGTTATGCGTTGTGACTGTTACGCGGTTGATTGTTACGCAGTGTGACTGTTACGTGATGTGGCTGTTATACGGTGTGGCTGTTACGCGGTGTGACTGTTACGCGGTGTGACTGTTACGCGGTGTGACTGTTACGAGGTGTGACTTTTACGCGGTGTGGCTGTTACACCGTGTGGCTATTACGCGGTTGATTGTCACACAGTGTGACTGTTATGCGGAGTGGTTTTTATGCGTTGTGACTGTTATGCGGTTGATTGTTACGCAGTGTGACTGTTACGCGGCGTGGCTGTTGCGCGGCGTGGCTGTTACGCGGCGTGGCTGTTACGCGGCGTGGCTGTTACGCGGCGTGGCTGTTGCGCGGTGTGACTGTTACGCGGTGTGACTGTTACGCGGTGTGACTGTTACATGGTGTGGCTGTTACATGGTGTGGCTGTTACACGGTGTGGCTGTTACGCAGTTGATTGTCACGCAGTGTGACTGTTATGCGGTGTGGTTGTTATGCGTTGTGACTGTTACGCGGTTGATTGTTACGCAGTGTGACTGTTACGTGATGTGGCTGTTGCGCGGCGTGGCTGTTGCGCGGCGTGGCTGTTGCGCGGCGTGGCTGTTACGCGGTGTGACTGTAAAGGGGCTGAATACGCCAGTATCTTCATATGGTAGGAGGGTAAATAATTCATGTGATGGGTGTGTGGGGTCAGCTGCGATGCCAGCAGCTTTGTGTACACAACGCGTGATATTTGTGTGGTCTCTAATCCTCCACTTTCACTCTTTTCTTTTCCGTGTGCTTTAGGTCGGCGAGCGTTGGGATTCGTGGGGGGGCTCTGTAATTATAAGCTCCATTGAAGTGGTCTGCGATTCTGAGAAATGTATTAATCCTCCTGTTCCCGCTGGAGATGTCCACAGACCACCCTTCTGACCATATCATCAGCTGGAGGAGAAAGGACAGTGGATGGAGAGTTCTTTAAAAATCGCGATTCCACCGAAGCATGATTAAGAAATGGCCCGTCTGGCGGCAACCAGCTGTTAATACAATGATGGAGCTCTGCCACATTGTAACACTCTACTTTGGACCCATACTACACGATGGATGAGGAGTTGACTCATTCACCGACTTGTACCAGGAAATTACAGACCAGAGAGAGGATAAAACAGCTGCTAAAGAAGCGTTAAAAGCTGATATCATGCCAAGATGGATGTGTTTTTGCAGACTCTTCAGCCTCAAACTCTGGGCAGGACCGACATGTTTTGACCTTGATGGTTTTTCGTTTCTAAGCTATGAAAGTGTGCTGGTACCTTACCTCAAGACCGTCTAAACCTACCTCGACAATATCCGTAAAAGGATAGAAAACAAGGTCCTTTCGCTGTGTTCGATTTTTGCCTTTTTAAAACAACTTTTCGGGGTTTTTTCTTTATTTTTACGAAGCTGATGAAAAACTTCCAGGTTGGCTCAACCACTAACTCTACAAACAGTAACGCCTGACCAATGATCAGGGTGCAACGTCTCATTTTGGAACACGTGATTCAAAAACTCGATTCTGGACTTTGAAATGTTGACTGTAACATTGTCAAATATTTTTCAAAGCTTCTAAACTTCAGGGCAGCTCAACCCGTCCATGTCAACTTCTCCAATGTTGCACCAAAGAACCAAGGAATCCATAGTTACATAGGCTGAAAAAAAGCCGTGCGTCCATCGGGTTCAGCCTTTCACACATACTGTGAAAAAATTCCTTCTTGCCCCCAGATGGCGTCAGATTTCTCCTTGGATCAAGAAGCTTTTACCCACATATTAAATATTATAACCCTTAATATTCTGTTTTCGCAGGAAGTCATCCAGCCGCTGTTTAAGGCCAGTGTCAGACGTATTGACGTGCCTTCCGACGCCCATCACAGAGTTGTGATGTTTCGACGGGTCCGGCCACACGCTGTAGCGCGCAAGAATTGCGTGCGCTACAGCGGATGTACTGAAAGCTCCTCCTCGTCGAAACGCTACGACGCACGTTCCACTGTGCTGCAAAGTGCGATACTCCATACGAGGAACGAGCCTTGCAGCGCTAAGCGCACTAACAAGCGCTCAGCAAGGTGACCACATGGGAGTCAGAGTGGAAGGAACGTCCAGTCTCACGGATGCTCCCTCCACTACTGAAAAACACTCGTCTTACACTGGCCTAAAAGTCTGTATAGTCTCTGACCCAACCACCTCAACAGGCAGAAAATTCCACGGCTTTATTGTTCTCACTGTAAAATAACCCTTCCTATTCTTTAGGCTGAATTTTCTTTCTTCCAGTCTAAATGGGTGACCTCGTGTCCTGTGCATAGTCCTGTTAATGAATAGGTTTCCAGACAATGGTTTATAATGACCCCGTATATATTCAGACCCCCTCTGAGGCCCCCATATATATTTATATAAAGTTATCAGATCCCCTCTCAGACCCCATATATATTCATATAAAGTTATCAGATCCCCGCTAAGGTGCCGTATGTATTTATATAAAGATTTCAGATCCCCCTGTGGCCCTGTATACAGTCTCATAAAGTTGCCAGATCCCCTCTAAGGTGTCGTATATATTTATATAAAGTTATCAGATTCCCTCTAAGGCCCTGTATATATTTATGTAAAGTTATCAGATCCCCTCTAAGGCCTTGTATATATTTATATAAAGTTATCAGATCTCCTCTAAGGCCCGTATATATTTATATAAAGTTATCAGATCCCTCTAAGGTGCCGTTTATAGTTATATAAAGTTATCAGATCCCTCTAAGGCGCCGTTTATAGTTATATAAAGTTATCAGATCCCTCTAAGGCACCGTTTATAGTTATATAAAGTTATCAGAGCCCTCTAAGGCGCCGTTTATAGTTATATAAAGTTATCAGATCCCTCTAAGGCGCCGTTTATAGTTATATAAAGTTATCAGATCCCTCTAAGGCACCGTTTATAGTTATATAAAGTTATCAGATCCCTCTAAGGCGCCGTTTATAGTTATATAAAGTTATCAGATCCCTCTAAGGCGCCGTTTATAGTTATATAAAGTTATCAGATCCCTCTAAGGCGCCGTTTATAGTTATATAAAGTTATCAGATCCCTCTAAGGCGCCGTTTATAGTTATATAAAGTTATCAGATCCACTCTAAGGCTAATCTGATTTTCTAAAACCTAGTTGAGGTTGATACGCCCTGCTCCTTGCTTTTTACAACTCCGATGACGCACCGGAGATGTATGTCAGGGAGTGTAAAGGAAAAACAACCATAACTCAACAATGCATCCCCTTATGACGGCTATTAAGCCTTACAATGCCACTTATACAACAGCTGTGTGTGTCAATCACTCAAGTCTTTTAATGTTTTAAAGAGGATATCAATTTAAAAAAATAGAAAAACTTAAATTCTTTCTGGTTTTGATTTACAGCTATTCTTCTGTTTTGGCAAATGAAAGGCATTGACCATAACCGTAACCCATAACGAGCTCCATTCCCTCTTGTTTGACCATTTTTATTTAATTACTTCAGGAATGTATTTAAATTGTGTCTTTTGTGATGATTCCTTTCAGCTGTCACAATAAAAAACGCACAATCAAAATAATAATGCAAGAATGGAGATAGGGGTCACCCACGACGAGTCTCTTATATGATTTAATACACGTGACTTTAAATGCAGAAGGTGTTTTGTTATATAACGCGTTGTTGAAGGAGATTCTCTGTGATCATCCGCAAAATGTGTACGTTTCATGATCTGTTTGTGAATGGTGTGAGGACGATTTCTCTGTTATATTGATTTTATTTAATCATTGACAAATGCACCGACTGGTCAGAAGAACTCACACCCTGTAATATCTGGTTGTGTCGCCTTTTGCTGTGATCGCGGCACGCATTCGCCGCGGCATCGTGTGGATAAGCTCATGCGATGTCGCAGCATTTATTGGCATCCAGAGCGGCATTACTTTGTGGCCAAGATCTTGTATTGATGATGGGAAAGTCGCGGCGCTGCGTAAAGTCTTCTCCAGCACATTATCCCAAAGATTAACCTCAATGGGGTTAAGGTCTGGACTGTGCGGTGGCCAATCCATGTGTGAAAATGTTGTCTCATGCTCCCTCAACCACTCTTGCACAATTTGAGCCCGATGAATCCTGGCATTGCCATCTTGGAATATGCCCTCTGTGCCATCAGGGAAGAAAAACCCATTGATCAAATCTGTGCATGCGCGTTCAGCTCCGATCCATCGCTATGCGCAGGCGCTACAGAATTTGCGTACATAAAGGGCTCTATTACATTTTTCGCGCAAACGTTAACGAGAGGGGCAAAACCCTTTGCGCTGAACATTGTATTACAATGTCTGCGCAAAAAACGCACGTTAACGTCTACCGCGGGTGAACCTGCGCGAACTTACTGTACTGCGCGCGTCCTATACTTAACATTGTGAGCGCAAATGCGTTTGTGCGCTGG
The DNA here is from genome assembly GCA_009667805.1 of Leptobrachium leishanense. NCBI lineage: Eukaryota > Metazoa > Chordata > Amphibia > Anura > Megophryidae > Leptobrachium > Leptobrachium leishanense. The sequence continues at coordinate 150,158,293 of CM019070.1, read as the reverse complement.
TACGCGGATGGTATTACAATCTATGCGCAGGAATTAACACACAGCGTTTCCGCGCATAATTTTAATGTCTTTGAAAAGCTGGTGTTAACGGCAAATCTGAACGTCCTGGCCGAAACCAAATACACCAGCCCAAAAAAAACCACAGCAACGTATAGTTACACATTCTACTCATACCCAAACAATAAAATGGAGAAGTTGTGTGTGGTTTTAATATTGCTGCAGCATATACAGTCAGATCCAGAAATATTGGGACATGGACACAATTGTAACATCTTTGGCTCTATACACCACCACAATGGAGTTGGAATGAAACAAACACAATGTGCTTTAACTGCAGACTGTCAGCTTTAATTTGAGGGTATGTACATCCAACTCAGGTGAACGGTGTAGGACTTACAGCAGTTTGCAGATGTGCCCCCACTTGTTAAGGGACCAAAGGTAATGGGACAATTGGCTTCTCGGCTGTTCCATGGCCAGGTGTGTGATATTCCCTCATTACCCCAATTACAATGTGCAGATAAAAGGCCCAGAGTTCATTTCAAGTGTGCTATTTGCATTTGGAATCTGTTGCTGTCAACTCTCAAGATGAGATCCAAAGAGCTGTCACTATCAGTGAAGCAAGCCATCATTAGGCTGAAGAAACAAAACAAACCCATCGGAGAGATAGCAAGAACATTAGGTGTGGCCAAAACAACTGTTTGGAACATTCTCAAAAAGAAGGAACGCACCGGTGAGCTCAGCAACACCAAAAGACCCGGGAGACCACGAAAAACAACTGTGGTGGATGACCGAAATAATTTTTTCCCTAGTGAAGAAAACACCCTTCACAACAGTTGGCCAGATCAAGAACACTCTCCAGGAGGTAGGTGTATGTGTGTCAAAGTCAACAATCAAGAGAAGACTTCACCAGAGTGAATACAGAGGGTTCACCACAAGATGTAAACCATTGGTGAGCCTCAAAAACAGGAAGGCCAGATTAGAGTTTGCCAAACAACACCTAACAAAGCCTTCACAGTTCTGGAACAAGATCCTATGGACAGATGAGACCAAGATCAACTTGTACCAGAGTGATGGGAAGAGAAGAGTATGGAGAAGGAAAGGAACTGCTCATGATCCTAAGCATACCACCTCATCAGTGAAGCATGGTGGTGGTAGTGTCATGGCGTGGGCATGTATGGCTGCCAATGGAACTGGTTCTCTTGTATTTATTGATGATGTGACGCTGACAAAAGCAGCAGGATGAATTCTGAAGTGTTTCGGGCAATATTATCTGCTCACATTCAGCCAAATGCTGCAGAACTCATTGGACGGCGCTTCACAGTGCAGATGGACAATGACCCAAAGCATACTGCAAAAGCAACCAAAGAGTTTTTGAAGGGACAGAAGTGGAATGTTATGCAATGGCCAAGTCAATCACCTGACCTGAATCCCATTGAGCATGCATTTCACTTGCTGAAGACAAAACTGAAGGGAAAATGCCCCAAGAACAAGCAGGAACTGAAGACAGTTGCAGTAGAGGCCTGGCAGAGCATCACCAGGGATGAAACCCAGCGTCTGGTGATGTCTATGCGTTCCAGACTTCAGGCTGTGATTGACAGCAAAGGATTTGCAACCAAGTATTAAGAAGGGAAAGTTTGATTTATGATTATTATTCTGTCCCATTACCTTTGGTCCCTTAACAAGTGGGAGCACATCTGCAAACTGCTGTAAGTCCTACACCGTTCACCTGAGTTGGATGTAAATACCCTCAAATTAAAGCTGACAGTCTGCAGTTAAAGCACATTGTGTTTGTTTCATTCCAACTCCATTGTGGTGGTGTATAGAGCCAAAGATGTTACAATTGTGTTGATGTCCCAATATTTCTGGATCTGACTGTATACTCAGATTGACTTTGACAGGTGCAAAAACTTAACGGGAGACAATTGTGGCTCTTAATTCTGATTGGCTGAATCGCATGAAAAAAAAACAATCCGCACACTGATTTCTGCGCACAACGTTGCTGCGCGTGCGGTTTTGCATGTCCGTTTTACGCGCGTTAATTTTTGACGGATGAAAAAATGCGGAAGGATTGTAATACCAGCGTTGTTTTACGCCCGTTAACGTTTAAGGCTGCGCGCAAAAATTCACGTGTTTACCAATGCGTTTTTGCGTGAAGAATGTGATAGAGCCCAAAGTGCGCAAGTCCTGTAGCTCTGCGCAATTCGCGGTTTCTACGCTACGAAAGTTGCATATGAGCACAAATTGCGTAGAAAAGCTTTAGGGACTTCCAGCGGAGGAGCGGCGCGCGGCAAGGGAAAAAAGGCGATTTAATATATATTTTTTCTAAAACAAATAATTAATTAATTAATAGGGCAACGGATGTCGGCAGGATCTGCGCAATTATTTAAGGGTATGAAAAGGGAACTGGGAGCTCTATTTTTCAATACAATATCCGTTTAATTAAAGTTTAATAAAAAAAAAAATCAATCTTTGTGCAGAGAAATTACGCTGAACGCACAAAACACGCAAGTACTTGATTAAATCATGCCCACCCAGGCCGTGCGATGTTTACAGCAGACATGGATGAACTCCAAGCGGGCTGGAAAGCAAAAAAACGTATACAGTGATCCTCGAGAGCGACGCAATGCGAGCAGCCAGCAAAAAAACGTTATGTTAAAGATATGGGGCCAAATTACAATCTTCACGCAAATGTAAACGCTCACTTGCGTGAGCATTAACGTTTGCTGCGGTTTTTACCGCATATTACGATCCAAACAATCCAAAATTTTCAGCGCGAGGTTACTGTACTTTGTGCTTAACATGGGGAGCGCAAAGTGTTAATCAGCGCTGGATTACAAAGTCCCAGCGCTGATTAACGTCCGGCTGTGGTCAGCAAAATGTTAACCACAGCCAGGACCTGGTGTTAACGGATTCCGCTTCTGCAGAATCCGTTAACACCAGCCTAAAAAAAAAAAAAGTTATATTCCCCTCCTGTCCCGCGGCGAGGACTGCGGCTCCAATCACCTCCTCCGGCTGGGGGAAAAAGTCCCCCAGTCTCTCCCTGCGTATCACTACGCCGACCGGCCAGATCTCACGAGGCGAGATCCGGCTGGTCATGTGACCGGCAGGGGGAACTCAATGGAGTCCTATGGAGTTTAAAACAATAAAAATGCATGGAAATAATAAAAAGGGCAGATAAAAAATAATATAACGGTCTGTTACAAAATAAAAAAATCTGCATTAATATAAATGGGAATCAAAAATTGCGGCCGGAAAAATACCTAAAAAAAATAAATGAATAAATAGACTTTTTGCTGCAAATGAAAAGAATAAATGGTTGAATGAAAAAATTATAAAAACCAATAATATTTTTTAATATTGAATCCTATGGGATTCACCTGTTTTAAACCTGCCGAACTGAATCACCAAAAATCGGTGAATTTCGGTGCAGTTTGGCGATCTCTGAATAGATTAACCTTTACTCTTCTATGGGACAATTTCACTGCCGCCGAATTGTGGCGATCTGTGGTGAACTGCACTGTTTTTCGCTGGCAATTCGTCACTATTTGGCAAACTGACAGCTTTCTGAATAGATGAACTGCTACAAAATTATACTGTACGGGGGAAATTTACCATTATGCTCACTATATGTATGCACGTTCCGTAGCGCCTGCGCGGAGTGATGGATCGGAGCTGCACGCGCATGCACAGATCCGAACCTTCGCTGGGTCTCTGAGAACGCTCGCTACCGCAGGTGGCCTCAGAGGTGACATCACCAGTGACGGATCTGCTGACCAGCAGCTTGCAAATTCTAAATACTGGCTGCTGGTGATGCTGGGTGGGGTGGAAGACACTCCTCTGCTTCACCCAGCATTTTAGCCAGATCAGAGGTGGGCTGGGAGGGGGACAAGGAGGGCACACCTCAGATCCTGAAAACTTTAAATTAATAAAGGGGTCAGGATGAGTAGAGCGTCCCTTTAAATGGTGGTGGCATCATGGAAGGATGCAACACTTTGCCCCTGAAGGATCCAAAAAAACTTAAAGGTAAACCTGAAAAACTCACCCATCATGCTTTGCGACACAGATCCTTAGGAAGAGATCTTTAATGAGTCACGTGGCAGACATAGTTTCTGTACAGGTACCGTAAGAAAAGTGTTGCATTCTGGATAATTGTAAACAGAATCACAAAGGTGCAAAGGTCACGTCAGGTGGAAATCTCTAGATCTCGAGAGCACAGGTAAAAAATAAACGATAAAGTGCATTTAATGAACATGTGCTTTATTAACAATGGCTCCCGGCCTCATCAGTTGAGAGCGACGCGGCTCCATCCGTAAAACGCAGAGCACGTACAATCCTTCCCAGGAGGCGGCGTGGTCAACCTTGAGTCCCATGAAGCATAGGGTGGCTTTGCTTCTGTCTTCCACCCGAAAGCTTGAGCTCCAAACAGGTCATAGCATGTATATTGTATTCAAAAGGCTAAACTGGAGATTATTGGACACCAGTAGGTGACATGGCTTGGTAGGACACCACAACTATAACTTCTTTTTCATACATTCAACTCCATTCAATGGTCTTGTAGTGCGAACCTTGTACTAACAGGTCAGGGAAATGGAGCTGGGTTCTTGTGGTTGGAGCTAATGAACAGTTGAGAAATTGTCTCATGGATTGCTCGGACTAGAATGGTTTATGCTACCGGCATGTATTCCCCAAAACCTACTGTGTGCTACTGGAATAAGTTACATGCAGGACTATAGGCAGCTGCTGTCACCAGAATGGGTAAATGTCACCAGACTGGTTATGTCACCAGACCGGGTATATGTCACCATACTAGGTATATGTCAAGAGACCGGGTATATGTCACCAGACTGGTTATATGTCATCAGACCGGGTATATGTCACCAGACTGAGTATATATCATCAGGCTGCATAGAGGTCACCAGGCTGTGTACATGCCATCAGGCTGGGTATATGTCACCAGAATGGGTATATGTTATGAGAATCGATAGAAGTCACCAGACTGGTTATATGTCACCAGAATGGATAGAGGTCACCAGACTGGGCATATGTCATCAGAGTGGTTACATGTCTGTAGACTGTCACCAGGCTGGTTACGTGCCACTAGATCCGATGTCACCAAGGGCTTGATTTAATTTGTACCAGTAGTCAAATTTGGCACCTTTTTCTGCCCAATTTAGGCCTTTTTGCGGTTCGGGAGATTCAGACTCGGGTTTACCTGCATTTCGATTCCCAATAAAAATTTGGTTCAGATATTGTTTCTAGTGGTTATACTCTTCAATGGAAATATCGGCTTTATTGATTCAATTCAAATTTATCGGAATGCTGATTGTCGATTTGTTTTCCAAATGATGAAAGGTGCCGATAAATGGATTTTCAGGCAGGAAATAGTGGGAATTAGACTGAAATCTTTGTTTAAACATGGGATTTTTCTAATAGCCCTGTTTAAAGGCAAAAATCTGTGTGATGCTGGATGATAACAAGGTTTATCGGGCATTTTACCAGACAGGTTTTTTTTTGGACCAGCGACATTTTCCGATTTTTGTCTCTGTCCGAATTTTTTAATCAAATCTACTGATATTTAAAAAAAACATTGACTGACGGCCAATATAATCAGCCAATAGAATCAAATCGAGCCCCAATTTGGGTATATGTCAACAGACTGGGTATATGTCAGCTGTCCGATACGTAGCATTACATTGGGTACATTTTATCGTCCGAGATACACCATAATGAACTGGGTAGATTCCGTGCTGCGATCAATGGTATTTCATGTGTTTTGCTCTATTTTAGGAGGAAAGGTGGTCAACACATGCATAATAGAGGTAGTATGACTAAGTGGTATGTTACCAGACCTCCTGGCTTCTACCTGCTCAAAAAATACAGAAAGGATGCTGGAAGACTGAGTGGTACCACAAGTGGAGAGCAAGCCCCATGTGATCTCCACATCTCCACTCGGACTAGGCCCTCCTGATGGAAGGAACCTTACTATACTCTGGTAGCATCATTGTAACCATTGTATTCATCCACATACATTCACATTTTCTCCATGAAAGTGTCAGAGCATCAGCAAACCATCAGCAGAAAGAACCCCACAGTAGGGGAAAACCCTAGAGGACACATATTCACATGGGGCCACCTGATACACATAGCCTACTCTGCGATAGCCAGCAACTACAGGAAGAAACAAAGTACCTGAGAAGAAAGCCATATTGTAGAGGTGGCATATGCAACATAAACCCAAATTACGACACAAAAAGAGCCGAATGCAACCAGGAGAGGAGGTGGGGAAAAGGGACGCACGAAAAAACGCGGGATAGTGAAAAAACAAAAAAAAAACAGTGATTTCTTTCCCCTTTATTACAGATTTCATACACTGCAGCCATTGTTTTTTTGCAAGAGACAAAGAAGGCTGAACCCGGAAGCCATTTTTTTTTCCGTCCTTTGAATGCTTCTTTTTCTTCTTCTATCACATGTGAATTAACGGTACATTTGCGTTTCAGGCGCTGTGGACTATTACGTCCACAAATCCACAAGGCGAAGGGCGACATGAGTTACAGTGGTGATCTGGGAAGCCAAGATAACATTTTTATAGGATTATTAACACATTGAGATGCGTTACTCGTCAGCGAGAATCCGGAGTTTACCTATAGATGGACAACAGTGCCCCCTTCTGGTCACATAGCAGAATGCAGACTGAGGTGAAACCACAATTAATGTCTATAAATTCCTAATATTTTCGTATTTTTCCACCCTTAGCACAATCCACGCAGAGGAAAATATTGCACATACCCCAGGAATCCAAATAACGTGCTCTTCATTATCTGCTCGGGATATTAAATAAGGAAAATGGTATATATATATTTTTTTATTTTTCTATTTTACGTTATTTCAGGGCGATGTGACACGGTGGGACCTTGCAGGTAAATAAAATAATTCCATTTGTAATTTTTATATAAACCTGTACAATTAAAGGAATTTTCGATGATTTCTTCTGGCCGATAAAGTACTTTTAGCTTATTGGCATTAATTTTGCAGGAAAGAAATATTTTAGGAAAATTACGTAAATAATAAAACCCATCTCCTACGCTACACTAAGAGAAATTTAGAGAAAATATATTATTTTTTTTTTTTATTTTTTTTACAGTCGTAGCTCACACCTGCATATTATCGAGATATAAAGTGCACATAAGGGACTGGTACTTGTGACGAACGCAACCCAGCCCTGCGCAGTAGGGTGAAAAATCTGGTCAAAAGTGATAATTGTAATATATATATATGGAATAATAATTCTTATTGGAATATAACTTTACCTTTCACTTATCTTGGAAGAACAGCTGGTTCGAGCACAAAATATATATATATTTAATATATATAGTAAATACATAGTGGAAAGTGCTGCGGAAAATGTAGGCTGCCTGGAAGGGTGATTACATTTTTTTAGTTTTAAAGAGAATGCCAGATCTTATAGATCTTGTAGATTCACATACGCTGGGATCAGCAGGGCCAGATTTACATCTCAGGATCCTGTAGGCACAGAAATCAGGTGTGCGTCCCCCCCTCCAAATAAAAAGTGAATTGGGGGGGGGATAGATTTTTAATTCTTATTTTGGGGGGCAAAGAAAAAATATTACATATTTTTCGAAAATTGAAAAACTGGTTCTGTGTGAATGGGGGCAGAATGCACGGAGGAGGGAAGGGGAACATCCAAGGATGAGCAGCTGGAGAGCTGGCTGCTCATGCTGCTCACTCATGCCGGCCTGCTCTCCCTGCCACGACCCAGCTCCGGGCTCAGGATTGTACATCTCAGCCACATCTAGGCAGAGTCTTTTTAGTGTTAGAAAGCAAGGTGTCCCTTGTGGTGGGCGCTTTAAGGGGTAGAATTAAACCAGGATAAACCTGCCATAATCCACACAATGGTCGGTGAGAAGAAAGGACATATTCCAACATAGCTGTTAACCAGGAATGGCTAAAGGGAAACATCAGCACCAGTCGTTAGCCCTTAGCGGCTCCCTGTTACCGACTCCATTCCGACACAGCTATTGTATTAGCGCCTCGAGCTGTACCAGCATGGAGCTGCTACACCAGGGGTCAGCAACCTTGGCCGTCCAGATGTTTTGGGACTACATCTTCCATGAGGCTCAGCTGTTCATTGGATTGGCTGAGCCTTGTGGGAAAGGCAGTTCCAAAATATCTGGAGGGCCAAGGGTGCAGATCCCTGTCCTACACGATACCGGCAGTGCCGCCCCCGCTGATATTAGCTCCTGGAGTCCACAGGACTCCAAAGAGACAAGGGGCGACCCAGCGCAATTGGGGTCATGCTGGGTCTGCAGAAGAACACTGCAAACTATTTGTTCTGAGTGTTCTTCTGCGTACGGCCAGAGGAGGCGGCTGATTGTGCTCCACTCTGCAACGTGGTATCGGAGGCAAGTATGGGTTTCTTAGATACATTTATTTATTTTAAAGTGTTTCGCAAAATCACTTAAGACCGGGATATCGAGGCGAGACTAACAAGCTTCCAGGGAATATCTTGTTATTCTCTGGCTGACCGGCGTATAACCCTTCCTATGCCAAGCATAAGAGCAGTTAACTTCCGTTCAGGCAGCTGCCATAGTCGAGGAATAGGTCAATGATTAGATTGACGAGTTGGTCCATTAAACCTGGGTACAGGAATAGGGCGCTATATGTTTTTAATAAACTGTTTATGTTTGTAAAAGAAGCAAAGGTTGTTTGTATTAAATATTTAATATTTTCACATAAATAAATTGTATTTGGGCTGCTCTCAGGAGTCCTCATGCGATGTGCTGCCACCCTGCTTCAACATATAAACAATACAGTAAAATCAGCTGCAACGCGACTCGTTCAACCAATCATCTGCAGGATATTAAAACATAAAGAAACGCAATAAGGAAGCATCAAAGTCGTGACTCAGTTATTTAATGAATAAACCATTATTTTGTGAATAAACCATTATTTTGAGAGAAAATGATCAGCTAAGCATGGGAGAGATCCAGTAAACAACACCAGGCAGTAACAATTATGGAGCCATGGTGTTAGCAAACATATAAATCAATATGTCTGGCCTCCGGGTAATTAGTGACGCTCTCTCCTCAGCACATAGGTAAAAAATCTGCGTGAAGTTGTAGATGTGTGTCTACCCGCCTCCATCAGTATAAAGAATCAATATAAAGAGAGTTAGTTCCCGTTTTTTAGCTCTCGAGATGGTGCATCGTAGATGGGGTGCACCATAGTGACAGTCACTGTGAATGAGGTGCGTCATGGAGACAGCCATCATAGAGGTGGGGCATCATTGAGACTGTTATCATGGAGATAGCCATCATAAAGGTGGGGCAGTATTAAGGTGGCTATAATGGTGATATCCATTGTGAAGGACTTGCATCTTGGAGATGGCCATCATAGTAGAAGCGCTTCATGTAGATGGCCATTGTGGAGAAGGCACATCATGGAGACAGCCATCATGATTGAGGCGCATCATGTAGATGGCCATCACGTTTGAGGCTCATCATGTAGACGGCCATCTTGATTGAAGGACGTCATGCAGACAGCCATCATGATTGAGGCGTATCATGTAGATGGCCATTGTGGAGAAGGCACATCATGGAGATGGCCATCATGGTTGAAGCACATCCTATAGATGGCCATTGTGTATAAAGGCCATCATATAGATGGCTGCTCAGGAGGAGGTGCATCATGGAGATTGTTTTCCTGGAGGAGGCACATCATAAAGACAAACATCATTGGAGGAGGCCCATCATAACGGCCATCTCAAAGGAAATTACTTGTGGTGATAGCCATCATGGAGAAGGCTCATCATGAAGACATCCATCATGAAAGAGGCACATCCTGATGACGGCCATTGTGAAGGAGTCTCATCATAGTGATGGGCTTTGTGTAGTTGTAGATTCATGGAGATTTCCATCATGGAGGAGGCGCATCATGGAACCTCCCATCAAGGAGCAGATGCATGGTGGAGATGTCCATCATAAATGAGGCACATTATGACGATGGCCATTGAGAAGGAGTCTCATCATAGTGATGGACTTTGTATAGAAGGAGCATCATGGAGATTTCCATCATGGAGGAGACGCATCAAAGAAACATCGATCACGGAGCAGATGCATTCTGAAGATATCCACCATGAATGACGCACATCATAAAGACAGCCATAATGTGGGAGGCACATACATGTGGACTGATAGAGAAATCCATATTCAATTAGTGCTTTCAGTTCATGCCCTTAAAATAAAATATAAGTACGCTGTATCTGAGAGGATTTTTTTTGTAAAACGCCAACACTCACCATATGTACCAAGGTCTGTGTGAGCCCTATAAAACTCTAGATATGATAAACTGTATATAACTCTATGTATAGCATATTATATACGCTCCGGGTGCAGGGTACGTTTAGAACTCTAGGCGTGGGATACTTTTATACACTCCATAATTCATATAATATATAAGTAAAAAAACAAGACTCTCTGATTTAGGTTATCTCACAGGACTCACTCATTAAAAGGTCTTCCTAAACCCGTCTCCGGTGCTCAAAGGGGGGGTCAGGTGAACCCTCGCAAAATCCTGGGATAAGTAAGATTCTCCTAATTGCTTTTAAACAGTTTAGCCAGCGATGTGCCACCACATGTGATTCGACGAGCAAAATATATACAGATACATCTCATAAGGAACTGGAAGAACCTCTTGACCGGTCACCATCTTATTAAAGCCACACAAAGAGCCACCCATTGCATTCCTGACTCGTTTGACATAGGAAGTGCCCACCATTTCTTCGATTCTCGCGGCCTACGTTCCAGCAGATAACGAAGGAAAGAAATGGGTGTCCAATGACTGTATTATATCTTTTATTGGGGTGAATCTATGTACCAATCGTTCAGATGTTCCTCACCTCACTTGACCACACATCATAAGAATCTTGCCCATTACTATAAAACTTAGGTTGCGACTGGTCTACAGGTCAAGAAGCAACAACATCTGGGGGTCAACCTTTATGACTGAGCTAGACATTACTCCTTAACTAATTTGACCAGAACCAGAGGGCTCCAAGCCATTAAACCTTTACTGGAAGCGACGTTCCTAACGACCATTTTCCAGCAACAATTTAATTATCTGGACTGTCTGCCCGTGTGGTTTTTTTCTACCCCAGACAATCGAAGATCTGCCATTTTGGGTTTCTTCTCTACGAACCTTTTACCTCGACACCTGGATTTATTTTTTAACCAAGTCCTCAGAATGTGACATCATTTTCTCTGCAATGATGTCACGACCTGCTATGGGCTCATGACATATGAGATAAAAAGGAATGTAATATATAAAATATGCTTGTTCCAAGATAATAAACTGTTACCGAAGGAGAGGAAGGACAGAAAGGTTTCGTATGAGACACCTGCAGCATTTTACAGCAAAAAACGTATATATATCTACATCATGTTAACCTTAAAAAACTCTATAAAACACTAGATATATCATAATAAAAAATATGCATATACGGCATGTAAACTGCTTTGGTAACATCGTATTCCAGATGTCGTCAGTGCATAAGATCCTCCCCGTAGGGAGAGGAGGAAGCTCAGGAGCTGAGGGAGATCTCAGAATATTCTGTACGGAGCCATCGCTTGTAGAGCAGAGTTATGCGTCCGTTCTCCAAGAACAAGATGGACTTCTCTGGGAGTCTTAGAGGCTCGAGGTCATAAACTGGAACGCGCAGTGAGAGATATCATTAAGGTGCTGATGGCTGATAAGGTGCAGGCGTTAGACGTGGAAGCGCCTGATCCTTGGGCGTAAGCATCTGAGGAAAGAGGAGAGAGGCGAGGTTAGATGAAAAGATTGACCAACGTCTATACTGCAGAACAAGTCTACGCTACCTGCTACAGAATCCCTGGCTCTGATTCAACAACATTGAGGTCTATGTTTGGATTGCACTCTACATAACATCCATAAATGCTCCTCCCTATCAGAGTTGGTTCTCACCGCCCACTCACTGGATATCCGAGGAATACGGATCGGTTCGCTGCTGCTGCCCTCTCCGCCCTCGCTGATAGGTCTGATTTCGATGATGTAATCTTCATCGTATGGCAGTGACAACTCCACTGATGTTTGATTGGTCTCGATTATGGAAGCACCACCTTGTCTGTTCCATCGGTAAAGAACCTATGTGGAAAATCCAAGATAAAACACTTAGGGCTTGAGTCAATTCTATCGGTCAAGTTTTCGAGAAAAATATTGTCTGCTAGCGGCCGATTTTTTTATGAAATATCGACCGATCCAAGTGAAAAAATTCTGCTCAAGCCGATATTCGAAAAATGACGCTGGTCCGAAAAATCTATGGCCAGAAAAACTCCCTTATAAAGCTTATTTTCTGACCAGCGTCGCACAGATTTGTGTGTTTAATCCTGGCTATTTAAAAACCGGATGGTTTAAAAAAGATTTCAGTCTGATTCCCCCAAATTATCAGCCTGAAAATCCATTTATCGGCACCTTTTAGAATTTGAATTTTTTTTTCAGAAATCGGCAAACTGATAAATAAAAATTGAATCGATAAAGCCGATATTTCGTTTTAAAGCATAGCCGCGAGAGCTGATATCTGAGCTGGGTTTTTGTCGGGAATCAAAAATGGCGTATACCCACATTTGAATATTCGGAACTGAAAAATGACCGAAAGTCAGTCGAAGAAGGTCCTAATTCTGGCCACCGACTGAATTAAAATGAGCCCTTAGAAAGGCATGAGGGTAAGGCCAAAAAAAGGACTCCAGCGGAATTCTTTGAAAGAGCAAGTAGCCCTGACTGAATTGTAGAGTATAAATTTTAATAAGGATGAACTTAAAGGACAAAATAGTGAAAGTGACCATCAGGCAGTTATCCAACCACCCGCCATTCTGAAAAAATCCAGGACCAATCAGAGTTAAATGTACAAGTCCGAGATTTCTATGGGTTACTTACTCTGTAGCCTTTGACCTCCGACTCATCTTCCTGAGCTGTTACTTGGTCCCAGTTCAGGATAATTTTGGAGTTTGAAGAATTCCATATGATATTTCCAGGAGGTTGACTGGGTGCTGGGAGTAAAGAAAAAAGTCACTGGCGTCCATTGGAATTGAAGACCTATACGGGGTTTTAGGGTGAATAGGCAACTAGGACTAGGTGAAGAATGAAACTTGCATTACCTAAGGAATGGATTACAGAGTGCATGTGACATTCATACAGGTTTGTGTATGTGAAGATGACACTTACGGGGCTTCCTGGTGGTCATATCAACAGTGGAGCTGGCAGGACCGGTTCCTGCACTGTTATACGCCCGTACATTTAGGTGATACAAAGTGTGACCCTGCAGGTGGCTTAGTTTGGTTGAGGTTTGATTTCCCAAAGTACGGAGTTTACGAGCGCTCTCCTCCTTCTCGTTCTGCTTCCAGTACCGGACCTTGAACACATGTAAAGCAGATGATAGGCCTTCTCTTTGAGGTGTATCATGTATATCTAGGTACTGTTACATTTCTTATTAAAATACATAGGGCACTATTACACTCTTCATGCAAAAATGTGCGCGTGCGCAAAAACGCATTAACGCGAGGGGCAAAACCCTTTGCGCTGAATGTTGTATTACGACGTTCGAGTATATGATGTCCGTTGTTAATGTCTAACGAGAGTGACCCTGCGCGAACCCTGCGCAATCGCAAGTTCGCATGCGCATCCCATACTTAACATTGTGAGCGCAAATGCGTTCGTGCGCTGGAAGGCGGATGGTATTACAATCGATGCGCAACGTTTTATGAACAACGTTTGCGCGCATAATTTTAACATCTTTGAAAAGCTGGTGGTAACGGCAAATCTGAACGTTCTGGCCAAAACGAAATACACCAGCACAAAAAAAAATACAGCACAGTATAGTTACATATTCTACACATACCCAAACAATAAAATTGTCAATTTGTGCGTGTTTTTATTATTGCTGCAGCATATATACTCAGATTGAGCAAAAACTGAACGGGAGACAATTGTGGTTTTTAATTCTGATTGCCTGAATCGCGTGAAAAAACAGTCTGCCCACCGATTTCTGCGCGCAACGTTAATGCGCGAGCGTTTTTGCACGTCTTTTTTATGCGCGTTATTTTTTGACGGATGAAAAAATGCGCTCGGATCGTAATACCAGCGTTAATTTACATGCGTTAACGTTTAACGCTGCGCACCCAAAAAATTGCGCTGCACGTACAAATTTGTGCGGAGAATGTAATAGAGCATAGAGTTTGAGGTCACCGTCCTGGATGTCGGTACAACGACACATGTCTTTGTAACTCATCCAATGCAAACTAAGCATTAGCTTAGGAAGCCATACCTAACAAAGGCTCTTACCTCATACCCTTGAATTCGCCCCTTGCTGAGACTCCCTGGTACTGCTATCCATGACACTTCAATGTCCCAAGCAGTCAGGCTGCGTGCGAACACACCTGCAGGGGCTCGTCCGGGTTCTGCAAAACAAAAAAGCAAAACAATCGGATTGGAGTTGACATAAAGCAGCCAGTCATCAGCAACAGAGAGATATGAGGCAACCACACAGCAAGAGAAACAAGAAAATAAAAGTGAAATGACACAAGTCGACACATGTTAACTGTTAAACATAAACAGAATGTCCAAGCGTGAGATAGGCATGGGATATTGGCCAGTACCTTCCTCCGCAGAATACACCACGGTGAGAGGACTGAAAGGCCCCTCTCCTCTGTTGTTGTAGACTCCGACCTTCACCTCATATGGGGAGAAAGATGGGAGACTCTCATTCCTGTAGGTATAACGTGAGGCATCTGCTGATGCCACGACTGTCTGCATCCAGCTGACCGTGCCGAATGGGCGAAAAGCAACCACGTACCCAAAACCTCCACCATTCTGGAGCTCTTCTGGTACCGGCTGTGAAGACAAAGGCATGTGCTAAGACTTAAATTACATTTTACGCAACCCAGTCCCCAAAAAACCCCCAAAACAACAAACCATAAGAGTTTTATACAAAATATTCGGAGTGGAAACACTGGAATTTCAGACGCTAGCAGCTTTGATTCACGTAGGCTTCTAAAACAAAGCATTTCACTTTATAGTCTTTAAGGCTTTCCACTCCCAGCAAGCACTGGATGGGACTTGCCCCGTGGATTCTTTCTCATGGGTTTCCGTTGGCCTCAGAATAAGACAGTATCATTCATATGCGTTAAAACGACAGGAATCCCATAATAAGATGAAAAGAATTTGAGGACCCAGTTATGGAGCAGCCGACCATCGGCTTGGCCCCATCGTGTTGTATTGAGACAGTCCTTTCTATCAGCCACAGTTCTCACCTCCCATGTGATGACCAGCTCGCTTTTACTGCCTCCTCCTCCGCTGACATTAGCAGGGGTCACCTCCGGGACTGCCAGAGAGAGACGGCACAGAGAGGAGAAAGAAAAGGAAAATAAGAAAGTGGCAGCTTCCTGAGCATATTCATGGATGGAAGCGAAAGAGGTGACAGACAGTATGTGGACACGCAATACAGAGGCAATCACTGTGAGAGGACAATAAGCGCTAAATGACCATGTGACACATTGTTAGAGGGGTCTGGGGTTTCAGCTGTTGGATTGTGAGGGTAAGGGCATTGGAAGCAAAGGGTTAAATAGATGGATAGATAGATAGACATGTATCTATGTTTCTATGTTTCTATGTTTCTATGTATAGAGATAGATGGATAGATAGATACAGAGAGAGATAGATAGATACAGATAGATAGATATTTAGATAGATAGATAGATAGATACAGAGATAGATAGACATGTATAGAGATAGATAGATAGATAGATACAGATAGATATTTAGATAGATATTTAGATAGATAGATAGATACAGAGATAGATAGATAGACATGTATAGAGATAGATAGATAGATAGATAGATAGATACAGAGATAGATAGATAGATAGACATGTATAGAGATAGATAGATAGATAGATAGATAGATAGACATGTATAGAGATAGATAGATAGATAGATAGATAGACATGTATAGAGATAGATAGATAGATACAGATAGATATTTAGATAGATATTTAGATAGATAGATAGATACAGAGATAGATAGATAGACATGTATAGAGATAGATAGATAGATAGATAGATAGATGCAGAGATAGATAGATAGATGCAGAGATAGATAGATGCAGAGATAGATAGATAGATAGATGCAGAGATAGATAGATAGATGCAGAGATAGATAGATAGATAGATGCAGAGATAGATAGATAGATGCAGAGATAGATAGATAGATACGGAGATAGATAGATGCAGAGATAGATAGATAGATAGATGCAGAGATAGATAGATAGATGCAGAGATAGATAGATAGATACGAAGATAGATAGATGCAGAGATAGATAGATAGATACGGAGATAGATAGATAAATACAGACAGATACAGATAGATACAGAGATAGATAGATACAGAGATAGATAGATATAGGATAGATAGATAAATACAGACAGATACAGATAGATAGATAGATAGATAGATATGTGAGCTAATCAAGTCTAAACTTGTTTATCACTGTTCTATTTATGTATCTATCTATATCTAACTTTATATATTTCTATAGCTATTTTCAGCTACCTACCCATCGTTCTATCCATCTATTATCTATCTATCCTTCTATGATCACTCTATTCATCGCTCTGTCTATTACTCAATCTATTTGCTCTATCTTTTTGTATCTATCCATCTTTCTGCCGCTCTATTTTTATCCATCTATCCTTCTCTCTGTCTCTCTATCTTTATCTATTTTTATCCATCTATCCTTCTCTCTGTCTCTCTATCTTTATCTATTTTTATCCATCTATCCTTCTCTCTGTCGCTCTATCTATCCATCCTTCTGTCTTTCCATCATGCTATCTATTGCTCTATTTTTATATAATTATCTCTCCATCTTTATCAGTCAAATTATCTATTTTTATCTGTCCTTCTCTACATTGCTCTATCTAATTATCTATTTTTATCTATCTAATTTTTTTTAAAAAAAATCTAAAATGTATCAATATTATAAAGAATGGATGTTCGATATTTCATTGCTGGATTTCCGGTGCTATTGACCCTCTGTATTTATTTCTGCTTACATTTCAGCAGGGTGACATAGACAAGAAAGTGAATTTTTTGGTGAATCAGGACATTTCTTTCCGGTCACGCGTCAGCTTTCTGCACGTCTCCTATTTATTCCCTGCTGTCACCTCTCACTGCCTATTTGCTGCTGGTACCCCTAGGTGGCAGCATTGCTCTTTTTAGCAATCTTCAGTAATTTCTTTCCTTTCAAAAACATTCATGAATCTCCTTTAAAGCCGGATAGACCGTCAGAAAAACAAATATATACAAATATATCTCAAACTCCGGCAACCCCAGATGTTTCTGAACTACAATTCCCATGATTCTCTGGCCATCTATTGCATTCAGAGAATTCTGGGAGTTGTATTCAATCAATTCATGGGGTGCCAGAGTTTGAGATCCCTGCTCTGTAAGGATTGGGCAATGCTTTTCATCCCACCATATAGCTACCACTAGCATGGGAGCTTGGACAATGCTTTTATCTTTTCGCTTCAAGGGCGAAACTCCCATGTGTATCCATGAATGGTGTAAGGTAGGACAAGTCCTTCATGTGGTCGTCAGGTTTTGCCAGCACGTTCGTTAGCATCTTTTACTCACGTGCCTCCTCGGTCCTCCTCTTGTCTGAAGGGGGACTGGGCTCTCCGATTCCTATCTGGTTAATGGCGATGACGCGGAACTCGTATTCGACCCATGGGCTAAGGCCAACAACCGTGGCTGTGAAAGATCGTCCGTCCACCACCTCCGGCACTGGAATAAAAATGGGAATCTCACAGGCCAGTACAAAACATACATATATATCACTCATATTTCTCCGATGTTTCTTGAAAATGTGTACATGTCCGGTGTGAAGCCAGAGCAACGACAAGTCCATCAAATACTGGCACTTGTAGCTGATGAAATTTTAAGATATTGAGGTGCTGCAATGTGAAACAACAATCAATGCCAAACATATAACAAAGGCGGAAGGTCCAGGCACTCCACTTGGCTGTGAATAGTGCGAGTTTATTGGGGAAAATGCAACATTTTGCCGTAAGTTGAGAAAGGCCGCCTTATAGCTGAAAGTCATGTTTTCTTTCCCCAACAAACTCACGCTATTAATAGCCAAGGGGAGTGCCTGGACCTTCCTCCTCTGTTGTATGTATGCTGGGCATGCTCAGGGTCTCATCAGCACCCATCTCTTTCAGCCTCTTTCGATGAATGTTGCCTCAAAACCCTATCAGGAGTGCATCTCTCCTCTCTATAGTGAACTCAAATCCCAGAACAGACTGAGCATGCCCGAAGTGCCCTCAGACTGAGCAGTTTTCAAAAATGCCCCAAAATGTTGACATGCTCATTTCCTCTCACCAACTGCTCCGTACAGCAATCAATAAATTGAAAGATACTCCAAGAGAGTGTATTCATTATATAAACTCAGCTTTTTAACAGCTTAGATGTACGTTTCAGCTTGATTTTTAAAATTATTCATTGCAAAAATGCCATTCTAGTTATAACTAACTTCTGAACTGTAGAGATCGCAAAGGTCCAGGGAGACGAGATGTGCAAGCTTTCCTATTTTTGAAGTCACGGATGGCTGATGTTACTTTTTACTGGTCTTGTATGTTTGGAAAGTTATGGTTTTGTGGCTGTAGGAGCTCAATGAGGGGTGAGAGAGGCTGACAGGAGAGGAAAGCAGCCACAATAATAGTCTGTGATATTCTAGTACTCTTCAATTGTTCCAAAAATATATTGTATCTGCTCTGCTGCCAACTGCATCATGATTCTCTTTAAATCTGGGAAATGCTCACCAAATAATCCCCAAATAATGGAATTATTTTTACCTTCACAGTTGACTATTTATAGGATATTTCCTTACACCCACCTGTGCTAACAGCCTGCCACCCCACCGAGAAGGGCGTCCGTGCCTGTACCGTGTACATCGTGATGGGGCTGTGATTGTCCACTCCTGGCATCCACGACAGTTGAGCTGTAGTGTCTGTGATCTCTTCCACCGTCAGGGCGTCTGGAGGTCCAGGAGGACCTACATGAGGGACACAAGGGATAGTGCACAAGTTAACATTCCCTGTACACAGAGCTACATGGAAACACGATGCTGTACAGCTGGAAAGATATTATTTCAGAGGGTTTTTAGAAACTAATACTGGTTAATTTTTAAATAAATAATGGCTGCTTCACATGGAAAAAACTTTGTCCGCAGCCGAAAAAAAAAATCGAAAAAATTTAATTGAGTTGGTAAAGCGCCATAAAAAAAGCATGTATCAAATAAATTTTTGCTACTGAGCATGCCCGATTGAAAATCCAATGTTTAGATCAGGGGTCGGCAACCTTGGCACCTCCAGATGTTTTGGAACTACATCTCCCATGATGCTCAGCGACTCGTTAGGCTGGCAAAAGTCTCCTGGAGATATGTAGTTCCAAACCTTCTGGAGGGCCAAGAGGTTGCTGACCTCTGGTTTAGATGAAGGTTTCCGTTTGATTTTCTCAGTTTCCCTCCGACTTATATACATTTATCAACACCTTTTAGCTCTTGATATTTTTTCGGAAAAAAATGAAATAATAATCAATAAATTTGTTTTGAGTAGTTAAATTAGAAAACTTCATTGCCGAGGACTGAGTCGAATTTTTATCGGCAATGGAAATGCCGGCACGCCCGCAAATAAATATGCACAACCAAAAAATGGCTGTATTGCGGCCAACGATAGATTAATTTCGGCGATCGGGCCGAATGGAATAAGGCCCTTAGTACAGGTCCTGTGAAACGCCAGGACTCCAGGTGTTTTTGAACTACAACTCCCATGATACCCTGGCATCTATTGCATTGAAGGAATTCTGGGACCTGTAGGCATAAACATCTGGGGGGCGGAGTTTGACAGCCATGGCTAAGAAGGTAAATAAAGCGCACGTGGCTAGGATAGGAGAAGTCTGCGGACTCTTTTTTTGTGTCCAATTAGAACAACCTGTCAAGTACCGGGAACAAATAATGGATGTATTTTTGGGAAAGTGCTTTTTTTAAGACGCTGAATTGAGGTCAGGATCAAAATGACCATCATTTTCTGTCTACTAGAACGTTTTGTGTGTCTGGGAAGAAGACACCGGGTCGGTAAACCCTATCACAAGGCAATGCATCTTTCCAGCTGTAAGCTAAAGCACGTAAAATAAAAGAAAAAACACAAAGAATCAGTAATACCTCTCACTATGAGATCGGCTCCGGCAGACAGTTTGTCTACGCTGGTGTGGACCAAGCAGATATATTTCCCAGCATGCTTCAGTTGGATGCTTCTGATCATTAAATCACCTGCCGAGTCTTGCTAATGGGCAGAAATGAGGACATGTAAGGTCGCTGGTCGGGCCGGGCACTCGGCACACACGCCGCTGTGATGTCAGGCCCCCGCGGAGAATACTATATGGCTGCCAGTCCCGTCCGCGCTGCTGTTCTGCCATCCTGCCCTGACGCATGGAAAGGAATCGCAAGTATCCCCGTGTGGGTTAATGGCAGAAAGCGTCTGTGTGTGGAGCAGAGGGAGAGCGCGGAGTCGCGGAGTTCAACGCTATGAGGGTAAATGAGCTGTGCGACGCTCATTACGCTCAGGAGGTCATGTTTAAAGGAACTTGTCTGGCAGACCTAGGCTGACTGCGTGAACAGACTGCATGGAGGACAGACACGAGGAGCAGCGGACGATGTGCTTAAATGTCTGGGGCATGTTAAAAGACTTCTTCGGTCGCAGGATTTACCATTGTAATGTCGCCACCTTGTGGTAGAATTTATTATCGGCACATTAAAAAAAGTCGATGGGTTAAAAAAAAAAAAGGCAATGTCTCACATTGGGTTTCGAGTTGCCAGGTCAGCCATGTTTTCGTGGACACATATTACCATTTCATGCAGGGGGAGCACAGGGAAAAGTGATGCCCTGCAACATGTGTAATTCATATGCCGCAGGAAGGAAATCAAGGCAGGTCACCTAGGATTCCTTTTTGATTTCCTGCAGCGTATGGATTCTACATGCTGCAGGGTGGCATTTTTCATGCACTGCCCATCAGCATGAATAAATTATAGGTGTCCAGGAAAACATAGCCGATCTGGCAAGCCTACGTCAAGTATGTAAAACAGTCAAGAATAGTATCGTGTTATTATAACATTATGTTGTTATAACAAAAATCACAGAAGATTATTCAGCGGAAAATAGGAGGAATAGGCTTGTGCACCGATTTTTTTTTCGGTTCGATTCGATTCGATTTTTCGGATTTTTAAACTTTTCGATTCGGCTCGTTTCGACCGATTTCTGTTTCGATTCGGTTCGGCTCGACTCGTTTTTTCGTGTACATTTTTCCCGGAATTTCGACCATTTTTCGTATTTTCGTGTCACTTAGCTCGTTTTTTGTATCGACTTTTCGTATTTTCAGGAAATTTTCGTTTTCGGAATTGTAAATGGTTTCGGAATATCGACCATTTTTCGTATTTTCGTGCCACTTAGCTCGTTTTTTGTATCGACTTTTCGCATTTTCGAAAATTTTTGTTTTTTCGGAACGTCTGTTCTCGTTTCAAAGCAATAAATTTCGATTTGACACATTTCAAGTACATTCGAAAATTCCGAAAATATTTCGTTTCGGCTCGGAAAACTTTTCGGATCTGCCATTTTCGGATCTAAAAATTTTCGGAAAATCGTCCGCATCTGAAAACACGAATCGGGAAATTTCGTGAAAATTCCGAAATTCCGAAACCCGAAACGCACATCCCTAGGAGGAACAGCACTCGCCTACCAAAGGTCCAAATAATCTCACTAAGTAACTAAAGTACATGCTTTTTCCTATTCCCTTTTCTTTCAGGGTGGTCTTGGTGGTTTTCACTCTAGAGCAGTGTTTCCCAAACCTGTCCTCAGGACCCTCCCCCCTCGCCAGGTTTGCAGGATATCTGAAGCTCAGCACAGGGGATACGATTTGCTGCTCAGTGATTGCAAGATTCAGACTACATTTCCCCAAGGTAATCCTTAAAACCTGGCCTGGTTGAGGGTCCCGAGGACAAGTTTGGGAAACACTGCTCTAGAGTATAGCGCTCTATTATTTGCTTTCAAAGCACCCATAAATACAAAGTCCTGGCTGCTGGTGACACTGGGTGGGTGGAGGAAACTCCTATGCGTCACCTAGATTTTAAACCAAAACAGGGCCGCAGGAACAGGGGGTGAATGAGGGGGTCTCGACACATCCTGACCATCTTAAAAAGATAAAGTTTCTAGAATGAGTAGAATGTCCCTTTAAAAGTAACATGACTCCCTGGTTACATTAAATTCAGAAGAGGCGGACCTTCCATCAGTGAATTCCACCATTTTTTCCCCTTTCGCAATCCAACTATCCTTTGATAAATGGGCCTTTGGTTCCGTCCCCGGAGAACCAGTGTAATGGGTAATTATGAAAAGGGGATGTAACGCTATTGGAAGGTTCCAGCGTTAATAAGTGGAGCCTTGAATGGGATGCCGAATGCGGGTAGAGATGAATCGAATGCTCATTCCTATTCTGAGCTGCAAAACGAGATGAAGAACAAAAGGAGCAACAGACTGAAAGAGATAAACGTGCCGAAAATATCTTCCTCGCCCGTATCGGCTTAATCCCACATGTTGACTTAAGGTAGTTTATTTTGAAGGTGACAAGACTTTGAAAACGCGTCTGTGTTCATCGCTCTTGTAATTGAAGACGCTATCGCTGTCACTGGATTTTCTGAGATATGCGGCATCGCGGAGCAGAGTAGGGGGGGCACATGAAACTGATTATCTATGGAAGATCAACTGAGTGAAGCAAAATAAGAAACAAATTCAGTCATCAGGATAGTATTATCATTTTTCAATCCATTTACAGGACGTGTATTCAGTACCATGAAGGTTTAATGCCACCACTCTTCTCTCTCGGGGCAGATTCCTCGATTCTACCGTCTACCTGCACCATTTACCAAAAAAGGTTTTAGTCGCAGAATAGTTTGGATGATAAAGTCCAGGAAAATAAGGTCCTTGGTGGACTTCTTCAAGAAAGAAATGGCTCTGAGTCAACGTCCAGGTCACAATTCAGGAGTTGGAACGTTGATGAACAATGTGCTTTGTCCCTACGATACTATTGGTTGGACCATGTTGATGACAACAGAGCATCCAGAAGACTTGTGAAGTCAGAGAAAACCCCTAAGGTTGACCTCAGCCCATTGATTAACTCAAGTTGACTGGTTGAGGTCATGGTCAAGCCTTGGTTGACCTTCAACAAGCAAAAGTGAATGTGTAACATGTATATAGAGAATGATCATAAGGGTTGAGCATCCGTTATCTGAAATGTTCCAAAGTCTGAGTGCCAACATGACGCTACCCATGGACACCTGACCGTGTGTGATGGGTAAGGGGCATAGTTATGGAAAATCCTGTATAAAATGCCCTTCAGGCTGTGTGTATAAGGTGTGTATATGGTACTTTGACTTGGCTCCCATCTAAGATATCTCATTATTATCTGCAAATATCCCAAAAAATCTCAAATGCAAAACACTTCCGGTCCCGAGCATTTTTGGCAGGAGATGCACGACCTGTATGCTGCGGTTTTTGTGTTCTATGACGACGTAAACAATCACAGTAACTGCAGAAAAGACCTTACGTAACTATTCTGGTGTTGGAGATATAGGATCCTGTCTCAGGGATCCAATAGAACCATTTGCCAAGGGTTAAAATGGATTATAAAACCCCAAAACATCGCTGGGTGCATCTCTTCTGACTGAGGAGCGACTTTGCTTTGAATCTCATGGAGGAGAAATGACGAACTCACTCTGAGTGCATCGTCTCCTCCAGTACATGGGAGGGGGGGGGATAGGTCTTAGAGCAAGAATCAAAAACTCTGGTCCCCCAGATGTTTCTGCAGCTACACCTCCCATGATTCTCTGGGCAGCTATTGAGTTCCTAGAATTCTGGGAATTGTAGGCTATAAACATCTTGGAGGGCCAGAGCTTGAGATGCCTGTCTTGAAGGTTTAATGCTGTGATACTCGGTTAATAAGGTGAAGCTCAGTTGAGTTGTCACTTGTTAGGGCGTTAAAGATACGCACACCCATTACAGAAATGCAGAGATCGCTCTCTGAAAGGACATATGAAAAGGTTGCACGCCGATCCCGCTAAACGCTGCAGGGCTTGCCGACATAATCCAGGCCAACAAGTTGTAAAACTATTTGTTCTACGCGTCGAAGCCTCCAGGCTTGACATGAGCTTTTCCGACGGAAATCGAGGGGGTGGAATGTCCAATCACTTGTAACAGCGGTGTTGCTCTTAGAACACAGGGCGGCTCGATCGGACGCGGAGTGTAATGTCAGGAGCGTCAGCGACTGTTTGGGACGACACTTTTTTAAAATGTTAATGACATGTGACATCCCGCCGCTCCTCCTGAAGAACAATAACCTGCTATTAATCTGACAATAGGAAGAGTGGGGCTCCTGCCGGGTGACGTCTACGACCCATACAGATGAGAGCCCCGCGTTATAGCATTGAAGAATTCCTGATTAATTGGGTCTGGTTCTTGCAGGGTTAAAAGCGTAGACACACGTTATGGAAAGTAACTGCTGCTCTACACAAGGTTTGCAGTTGCAGACAAGGCTGGACTGAAAGGACATGCAGTGGTTTGAAGCTCGGCTCCAGACTGGTTGCTTCAAAACTATATGGCAGCAAAACACAACATGCTATTGCAAGTGCTATATATTGTGCTACTGTATTGGGGTTGTGTTATTGCACGTCTGCATGGTGCATAGACAGGTGATAATTGCTGCATCAGAAAGAAAATCCAGTAAAATAAAAATTATTCTGGACACGAAACACTGGTCAATTAATGTGCCTCCAGAGCCAGAGCCATTAGTGATTGGGAAAGTCATAGCAAACACACACACACAGACACACACACACACACACACACACACACACACATTCTCAAACATACAAAGAACCTAGAGGTACACACACATCCAGACTCATACACTCACTATTAGCTTCTGTCCAATAGTCCCGGACACCGTAAGGAGGCTCAGTGATGACGCGTGTGTGGACTTGAAGCTAGCGCTATGTGTGACGAGAGTTGCCACAATGCGGGAGATATCAGCTGTGGCAGCTGTTCGTATCCGGTGAATGGCAAAGTTGCAGCGCGCTGTACTACATATCCCATAAACCTCCCCACTGTGCTACACCCATAAACCGCAACAGATACACCAGATCATAAGACTTACCCCACCCACGCGCTCGAAATGTTCTCCGTCTTTCTGGAAATCGATGAGCTGCCCATTGAATACCCAGGAGAAGGATATGTCCAGTGAGTGGTCGTGCGACACCTGGCAGGGTAAAACGATACTCTCGCCCACCGTTACATCCATACTTGTAGGGGGAACCAGAACCTGTGTGGGGTCTGAGAGAAGGACATTTAATATGTGTTCTGCCACTGTCTTAATTTTATGCCCAAAGAATTCTCTTACTTTTCAATCTCACCTTTGACCACGAGCGTTCCGGTGCTGCTGGCGGTGCCAAAGTGGTTACTGGCGGTGCAGCTGTAACTGCCGCCGTCTGCTTTGGTCAGGTTTGAGATCTTTAAGGTGCCGTCATCCAAGAGCGAGATTCTGGAAGGAGAGAGAACATTAGAAAGTTATTATGGGTGAAAGAATAACTGACAGGTATGTGTCACTCGGCACATAGATGGCAAAGACAACAGTAGAGACGCCAAGACGAAAGTCTAAAAGTCAACTCAAGAGCGATGAATGGATTAGTTTAAAACCGAAGAAACACAGAGGATGGCCAAGTGTAGATCATACGTAGGTGAATTCATGGAACCCACTGAATGGTTAAATATTGGGATCCATTGTACAACCTACATCTTTCGAGTAGTTCCATAGAAGACCCTTATGTAAACTTGCATTATGGGGATTGAACACAGTACAAGAGGCCAAACAAGGCCATGAGAGCACTAAGAATAGGCTGCAGCAAAAAATGTCTGACCTTCGATGTGCCCTTGCTCAAGTCTCATAAGGTTTTAGCTCAATGGCGCCATTACAAGACGATTCCATATGCAAATCAGACTGCTATCACCTAGAAAGGATGACCATAACTGAAACGCCGAGGAATTCTTCTTATCATAAGAGATACAATGACTCTTCATGATTGTTTCGTCCTTGTTAGGCGTCATCAGGAATGTAGAGCTCACACCTCTATAGGCAACTCGAAGAAGAGGTCCACGTCTGGACTACCCTCTAGCTACCCAATAACTTTATGAGAGTAAGGAGATCGGGCAATGGCATAAGTGGCCTGTCCTTCTCACAAACCTTGTTTTTGCTCATACTACGACAGGCGGCAAGTACCTACTGTGGCGTCCATGGATCTGAATGGTTGACCTGGTGGGCAACAGCAATTAAAACACCAAAAACTTGAATACTTCCAATGTCAGTGTTGAGAGAAAGTTTGGGAATCCTTCCGGGTGTCCTTTGTGTCTAATTTACTTTGAAAGATAACGAGACCTGACCTTGATTTAAGGCCAACATTGGAAGGAAAGACTCAACGCTCAATGGGAAAAAAATGCGAACCTCCAGACTTATCGGTGGCGGGCATGACAGGTCGACAGGGACAAGCGTTCTCGAAAAGACTGATTAACCTACTGATTCATATCCAAGGACATACACTGTATGTATGAAGGGAGCATAGATTTTTAACACTGTCTGCTTTGGAAAGTGATTTTCCATAAATCCACTGGGTCCTGGCAATGGTTTTTATAGAAAACCATTTGGTAGTGAAGGGGCTAAACATGGTGGAGGAGGGCTGGAAATACAGCCAGGGAGACACTGAAGAGGTTTGGATATATGGTCGTGGGTTGGGATGGGGGTCTGGAAATATAATTTATGGATTGAAATACATTTATGGGGGGTGGAAATCAGGAGATATGTGTATAGTCACGTGTAAATATGGAGACAATAGGGTATTGTAGCAGAAAAAGACTTGCCGGTTGACCATGGCTGCAATGCGAGGTGTATGGATCTGGCGTGTCAAGAATATGACGTGGGCAAGACAGGGAGATGATAGTGTAGGTAGACCAGGGAAGGACTGACTACACTTGGGGCCCCAAGCAATAAGAGATCATGAGCCCCTTCCCCCCATGGTGCCCCCTCCTAGGCAATGCTCCATTGCCCTAATGGTCAGTCCGACTTTGAGGTAGACACCAGGAAATCATAAGGCTCAGGCAACGTAGAAATAAGTGCATCGATCTATGAAGTGGGATCTGTGCCGGTGCTCTGTTTGAGTAAAGCCGGTTTCATCGATAAAGACACATATATTAGAGCAACACTGACCCTTTAAAAGAACAAAAAAACAGAGAGCACCGTGACAGTCATGGTCCTTTAGGGGCCAAACCAGGTAAAGGCAGGTGAGAAAACCATGATAAATCTCCATCTGGGTCCAACGTGACATTGACGAATTGCCCGGCGCTTTATGGTAGCAGTGATGAATTTGTAGGAGCGAGGGTAAAGAAAAATAATGACTGTAAACATTTCTCGGCTTCTTTTTTTCCTCCTTAAAACGCGTCACGCTCACAAATTGTACCAGAAACGCAGATGCACAAAAGCAAAGACAGGAGTGCAGAGATTTTGTCGAGGTGACTATGATTAATAGGCTTTTTCCGTAACGTAGCCGTCGCAGGGTCTCATTTTTCGGGCAGATAATTGCGCCTGTGCATCTTGAAGCCGATGAGTCTACAATAAACATATTTCTGCTGCGGACATTCCTGGGAAATTGACATTCCTGGGAAATTCCCTATAATGCGGGTCCGTGACTTCCAGGGGGAGGGCTGAGGTTTAGATTGTCCTTTTCCGAATTGAACATTAGCCGAGGCCACCAGGATACCCACGAAGACTGATATCGGTCTTGATACCTCTACTAATTAAAAAATAATAATAATAAGACGAATAGAAGAAATCTATGTATTGGGTGGAAGCAGATGGACGTATTGGGGAATTTTTCCTTTTGAGAGACTAGGAAAGCAAAGGAAACTTGATGAAACAGATGGTAATGCAGCGCCAGATGGTAGATATGGAAAACAGGGTGGAAGAGGAGACGGGAGCCATGAGAACACCGGAGAAGTGGGACATTTTTATCATTTATTCTTCCGAAGGAATTATAAAATTGCAACAAATAAAGATTTGCGGGTGGTCTCCATGAACCATGACACGTAACATTGAACTTCGACAGAGATGATGGACAGCAAATGACAGCGAATGACAGCGACAGAGATGATGGACAGCAAATGACAGCGAATGACAGCGACAGAGATGATGGACAGCAAATGACAGCGAGAAGATTCACATTTTTACTCAAATCATGTCCTAGGAACCTTGGGCACAAGAAGGTTCACATTTACAAGAATGGTTCATGGAGGATCTGCAGTGTCCTCTCCATAAGATTTAACGAGGGTTAGGATACACATACAAAACGAGGGGGGTTGCTGCAGCTTGGGTCTTGCATGGCTGTGGTGTTTTTGCACCTCTCAGAATTTTATTCTAATTTGTGCATGTTTACTCTGCTGTAACAATCAATTTAGATTTTTTGTTCCACCTGAATACATTGTATGCTTCGGCTGCAAACTGTCATTTTTGACTGTTGTCATTTAACGGCTGTTTCTGTTTCAGTGCCACGCGTAAACGCCGCACATCTCTATGAGTTCTAGTATCTTTGCACATAACTACCCTCACCTAAAGCTCCTCGTGAAATGTTTTTGCACATCTCAGAATTTTATTCTAATTTGTGCATGTTTACTCTGCTGTAACAATCAATTTAGCTTTTTTCTTCCACCTGAATACATTGTATGCTTCGGCTGCAAACTGTCTTTTTTGACTGTTGTCATTTAACGGCTGTTGTTTCAGAGCCACGTGTCAACGACGCACATCTAGCATCTTCGTGTATAACTACCCTCACCTAAAGCTCCTCATTTTCTTCTAATCTGTGCACGTTTACTCTGCTGTATCAACAATCAATTTAGCATTTTTTTCTTCCGCCTGAATACAGTCCTCTGCTCTTTTCCATCTACACCTCCTCCCTGGGCAAAATCATCAACAGCTTTGGCTTTAATTACCACCTCTACACTGATGACACTCAGATCTACCTCTCTACCCCTGATCTCTCTCCCCCTGTCCTTTCAAAAGTCAGTGACTGTTTATCTGGCATCTCCTCCTGGATGGCCTCCCACCACCTAAAGATCAACATGTCAAAGACTGAGCTCCTACTTATTCCTCCCTCTAATGCCTCCCCACCTCCTGACTTCTCTATCACGGTGGAGGGTATCACCATCTCCCCATCAAACCAAGTTCGCTGTCTTGGAGTTACACTGGACTCTGCTCTTTCCTTCATCCCCCACATCAAGTCTCTTTCCTCCTCCTGCCGATACCAACTGCGTAATATTTCCAGAATTCGGCCATTTCTTACCGCTGTCACCACAAAACAACTCATACACGCCCTGGTAATCTCCCGACTCGACTATTGCAATAATCTCTTATCTGGCCTCCCTCTGTCCCGCCTCTCCCCCCTACAATCCATCCTGAACGCCTCCGCCAGGCTAATTCACCTCACCCGCCGCTCTGTCTCTGCCGCTCCCCTCTGCGAGTCCCTTCACTGGCTCCCCATCCACTGCAGAATTAAGTTCAAAATCCTTATCCTTACCTACAAAACCCTCACTAACTCAGCGCCCCACTACCTGTCCTCACTAATCACCAAATACACCCCAGCCCGCTCCCTAAGGTCAAACAGTGACCTGCGCCTAGCTTCTCCCCGCATCACCTCTTCCCATGATAGACTGCAGGATTTCTCACGCGCAGCCCCCACTCTCTGGAACGCTCTCCCTCGTGCTGTCAGACTTTCCCCTAACTTCTCTTCCTTCAAACGCTCCCTGAAAACATTCCTATTTAGGGAAGCCGACCACCCAACTCACTGATGCAACCATCAATCACTCTCACCTTACAGTCCTCTCCTCCTGTTTCCAACCCCAACCCTCCCAGATTGTGAGTTCCTACGGGAATAGGGCCCTCATCTCCTCCTGTACTGTTTGTCAAATGTTGTTCAATGTATTGTAACCCTGTCTATACTGTGCTTATTGTACAGCGCTGCGGAATATGCTGGCGCTTTATAAATAAAGAATAATAATAATAATAAATACATTGTATGGTTCGGCTGCAAAATGTCTTCTTTTACTGTCATCATTTAACTGCCTTTGCTTTTTTAAAGAGCTGTGTGCAAAACGCTGCTCTTCTCCAGGACTTCTAGCATCTAAGTGCAAAACTACTGTCACCTAAGGCTAATGTCAGACGAACGCATTCTGAGCACACTGTGCGTCCGTGTACAACTGACGTACTTTTGACTGATGATACTGTAGACACCACATGGTCCGTTTTTTTTGACTGACGTTTTTTTTTTGACTGATGCAGATGGGAAATATAATTAATATGTAAAATGAAAAAAATTGATACATGATATGAAAAATCATTTTGTCCGTCAAACATGCTGGACGTCAAAAATGCAGTCCGTCTGACTACGTTCCATCACTCACACACAAAGCTACGCGGATGTGGAACACTCTGTGCGTCCGTCCTAGCGGTTTGATGTCCTTGCCTAAATTGCATCCGGTGCCACGTGCGTTGTGCGTCCGCACTTCTGTGCGGACGTACTTGGTGTGTGGGTCTCTATTGATCATAATTTTATGCTACGACAGATGTTAAAATGTGCGGCAACACGGACGTGATCAGTGCGTTCGTCTGACACGGGCTTAAAGCTCCTCGTGAAGTGTTTTTGCGCCTCTCAGAAGATTATTCAAATTTGTGCATGTTTACTCTGCTGTAACAATCAATTTAGCATTTTTTTCTTCCACCTGAATACATTGTATGGTTCGGCTGCAAACTGTCTTCTTTAAGGCTAGGGTCAGACGAACGCATTTTCGCGTTGTCTGTGAAAAAGTGCGTTCGAACGAATGGACGCATTTTTTCACGGAATACGCGATAGCGGTCATACGATGCGCATTTGCATCCGTGATTTTGTACGGATCATCAATAAAACACTTTGTGCGTCTGGACGTTATGTTGGCCGGACATTAGCAGCGTCTGACATCTCCCAATCACACACACACGCCTCTAGCGGACGCAGCGCACTCTGTACAACCGTACTAGAGGTTTTACGTTCTCGACAAAATGCGTTCGTTTTCCACTTGCGTTGCGCAGCCGGACTTTTGTGCGTCCGTACTTCGTATATTGGCCGTCATTGCCTGGCACTTGCTGCTAGTGCGGCCGTGATTAAGTGCGCCTGCACGCGCGTTCGCACTGCCTCAGTCTGACCCTAGCCTTACTGTCATCATTTAACAACTGTTGCCATTTTAGATCTGCGCGCAAAACGCTGCTCTTCTCCATGAGATCTAGTATCTACGTGCAAAACTACCCTCATCTAAAGCTCCTCGTGAAGTGTTTTTGTGCCTCTCAGCATATTATTCTAATTTGTGCACGTTTGCTCTGCTGAAATAAAGAATTTGTTTTTTTCTTCCGCTTGAACACATCGTATGCTCTGGCTGCAAACTTTCTCTTTTTATTCGGCTAGCATTTTTTTCTTGTGAAGTTTTTGCGCCTCTCAGAATTTTTATTCGAATTTGTGCATGTTTACTCTTTCTGTAACAACAAGTAATTTAGCTTTCTTTTCTTCCACCTGAATACGTTGTATGGTTCGGCTGCAAACCGTCTTCTTTTACTGTCATCATTTGACTTCTGTCGCTGTTTTAGAACAGTGAGCAAAACGTTGCGCTTCTCCATGATCTCATCATTTTGGCGCATAATTACCGTCACCTAAAGCTCCTCGTGAAGTGTTTTTGCACCTCTCAGAATATTATTGTAATTTGTGCATGTTTTCCCTGCTGAAACAAAGAATTTAGCTTTTTTCATCCGTCTGAACACATCGCATGCTCGGGCTGAAAACTGTCTCTTTTTACTGTCGTCATTTAACGTCCGTTAAACGCTGCATTTCTCCGACAGATCTTGCGTCTACGCGCATAATTACTCTCAAGTAAAGCTCCTCGTGAGATTCGCCGGCTTGATTGTCGATCTAGAAAGGTGTTTTTCGTGAACCCGGACCATTGTCTCCTCCCGCCTGGAGAGTCCCTTTAATTCACCTTAAAGAGCTACAATATTTTGATTGACAGCACTTAATAGCGAAAAAGCCAAATGCAAGCAAATACGAATCAGCAGGTCCTTTCATGTCGGCTCAGATACTTTTATTTTGCCGGTTGATATACATTGGAGGCCTTGACCCTGTTGGGAAATGTATGCAAATCAATTTCAGGAGCTATTAAAGGTCTGCTCTGTAATATTTACATGTCACTCTGGGAGGATTCGACCGAGAGAAATGTCAGATGCGCACCGAGCGGGTATGGACTGGAAGAATGGGAAATAACGGAGGGTTTCCTGGAATAAAGCCTTTAAAGCAAACCAGAGGCCTTCCAAATCCTCTGAGCTTCAGGTACAATCAATTAATTGTGCTGCGCGAAATCCAGCCGCTTCCATGCACAGCATCTCCGCTAATCCACGTGCAGCGCGCCTGCTTAAACAGGTTATAGGATGAAAAATGAACTTCTGGTCCTTCAAGGCATATATTAATATTGCACATGGTGCCTCTCAAAGTCGTACAGGTGGTTTCCCTTTAATTTGAGAGATATTGGTGCCTGGCGATTCTCCTCTGTCCAGGGCAACCTGGTACGCTTGATAAGTTCCTACTATAGGCCAGTTAGTCTTACGTCAGTAGTGGGGAAATTAATGGAAACCATGATAAAGGAAAGGATTGTTGAACATCTAAAAACACATAGATTACAGGATCAGAAACAACATGGGTTTACCTCAGGGAGATCATGCCAAACTAATCTTATTGATTTTTTTGATTGGGTAACAAAAATAATAGACACAGGTGGTGCAGTAGACATTGCTTATTTAGATTTCAGTAAGGCTTTTGATACTGTTCCGCATAGAAGGCTTATCAATAAATTGCAATCTTTGAGCTTGGATTCCAATATTGTTGAATGGATTAGGCAGTGGCTGAGTGACAGGCAACAGAGGGTTGTGGTAAATGGAGTTTATTCGACGCAAGGTCTTGTTACCAGTGGGGTACCTCAGTGGTCAGTACTTGGACCCATTCTCTTTAATATTTTTATTAGTGATATTGCAGAAGGTATTAATGGAAAAGTATGTCTTTTTGCTGATGACCCAAAGATTTGCAACAGGGTTGACGTTCCTGGAGGGATCAGCCAAATGACAAATGATTTAGGTAAACTAAAAAAATGGTGGGAGCTGTGGCAATTGAGTTTTAATGTGGATAAGTGCAAGATAATGCACCTGGGACGTAAAAACCCAAGGGCTGAATATAGAATATTTGATACATCTGAGGGTTGGGATTTAGGGGTTATTATTTCAGAGTATCTAAAGGTAAGTAGTCAATGTAATAGAGCAGCAGGAAATGCTGGCAGAATGCTTGGTTGTGTAGGGAGAGGTATTAGCAGTAGGAAAAGGGAAGTGCTCATGCCACTGTACAGAGCACTGGTGAGACCTCACTTGGAGTACTGTGTGCAGTACTGGAGACCGTATCTCCAGAAGGATATAGACATCTTAGAGAGAGTTCAGAGAAGGGCTACTAAAATGGTGTACGGCTTGAAGGAGAAAAGTTACCAGGAAAGGCTTAATGATCTTAACATGTACAGCTTGGAAAAAAGACGAGACAGAGGAGATATGATAGAAACATTTAAATACGTAAAGGGAATCCACAAGGTAGAGGAAGGGAGTATATTTAAAAGGAAACAAAGTAGCAAAACAAGAGGACATAGTCTTAGATTAGAGGGGCAAAGGTTTAAAAGTAACATCAGGAAGCATTATTTTACTGAGAGGGTGGTGGATACATGGAACAGTCTTCCAGTTGAAGTGGTAGAGGCCAAAACAGTAATTGAATTTAAGCAAGCATGGGATAGGCATAAGGCTATCCTAAACAAAAGATAAATCCAGGTAAAGTATCCATGTAATTGGGCAGACTAGATGGGCCGAAAGGTTCTTATCTGCCGACATCTTTCTATGTTTCTATGTTTCTATGTTCTAGATATCGTACACCCAGTTTTGACCTAAAGAGGGACTTTGTTGAGCTTGACAAGATACGGGACACCAGACAGGGTCCTTTATGATGGTGGAATAAAGATCATGAGAAAATTAATGCATCTTGTTGGGTTTCACCATCGCTCTGGTTCATCCCGTGGCCGTGGGGTCAAAGTGGTGGCCAGTGACCCTGGTCAAGATACTATATATCCACTTTCTCGACTCCCCTGTCCAGGGCAACCTGGCACGCTTGATAAGTTCCTACAGATATCGTACACACAGTTTTGACCTAAAGAGGGACTTTGTTGAGCTTGACAAGATACGGGACATCAGCATGATCCTTTATGATGGTGGAATAAAGATCATGAGAAAATGAATGCATCTTGTTGGATTTCATCATCGCTCTGGTTCATCCGGTGGGGTCAAAATGGTGGCCAGTGACCCTGGTCAAGATACTATATATCCATCTTTCTCGACTCCTCTGTCCAGGGCAACCTGGCATGCTTGATAAGTTCCTACAGATATCGTACACACAGTTTTGACCTAAAGAGAGACTTTGTTGAGCTTGACAAGATACGGGACACCAGTCAGGGTCCTTTATGATGGTGGAATAAAGATCATGAGAAAATTAATGCATCTTGTTGGGTTTCACCATCGCTCTGGTTCATCTCGTGGGGTCAAAGTGGTGGCCAGTGACCCTGGTCAAGATACTATATATCCATCTTTCTCGACTCCCCTGTCCAGGGCAACCTAGTACGCTTGATAAGTTCCTACAGATATCGTACACCCAGTTTTGACCTAAAGAGAGACTTTGTTGAGCTTGACAAGATACGGGACACCAGTCAGGGTCCTTTATGATGGTGGAATAAAGATCATGAGAAAATTAATGCATCTTGTTGGGTTTCACCATCGCTCTGGTTCGTCCGGTGGGGTCAAAGTGGTGGCCAGTGACCCTGGTCAAGATACTATATATCTATCTTTCTCGACTCCTCTGTCCAGGGCAACCTGGCACGCTTGATAAGTTCCTACAGATATCATACACCCAGTGACCTAAAGAGGGATTTTATCAAGCTTGACAAGGCTCGGGACCCTGGTCAAGATACTATCAGGGTTAGTCAAAGAACACCGAAATTCTGGTGGAATTTTGGCGCTATTTTGTTCCCCGCACTTCAGGGAGTCAAATTTGCCAACTCTGTAGGGAATTCAGTATTCAACACAGGGTCCCCGAAGTGCAGGGAAAATCCGCCGAATGCATCCAAAAAACTGCTGCAAAATCGCCGAATCTAATGGAAAAAACGCCGAAAAAACATCTGATCGATCCGATAAGCTGGCAAAAGAACGGCGAATGCACCTGATGATCTGCCACATACTGCCGAACGCATCTGAAAAAAGCCAACGACCCGCCGACCCGAGCTCGGACCAGCCACTGGAAAAAGCCAACAAACCACCGAACAGGGTTAAAAGAAAACAAAAACATTGCAAGTATTAAAAGCTGTTTGCAAGAAACGACAAAAATGCCTGAAAATCACATATTAGGTTGCGTAGCAACTGCAAATTGAGCAGCGCGACGGACTTGTGCACTTCTGTAGGACCTGTGCAGAATCCATCCCTGCCTCGCTGAGAACGCTCGTTAATGCAGACGGTCTCAGAGGGTGATGTCAGGCGCTCTCTGTCTGCTGACATCACTAGTGACCGATCTGATGACTGGCAGCCGGGAAATTCAAAATCCCGGCTGTTGGTAGAACTGGGTGGGGTGGAGGAAACTCCTCCACTTCACCCAGCGATTTCTCCATATCGGGGCAGCAGGGCGGAGGGGAGAAGAGCGGGCATGTCTAACAATCTGATCACTTTATAACACTCGTGGCCTGAATAAGTGGAGTGTCCCTTTAAGCTCTAGCCGCGGCCTGGAGAATCCCTTTCCTAAAATACGCAGTTATTGTGACGGCAGCAAAAAGACGCGGAATCATATAAATAAGTAAAAAATTCAGGACGTTTCAAACAGTACCCACCTAATAGTATTAAAGACACCTGAAGCTGGTCAGCTCGAGTTCTTTCAGCCTTCGCTTCGCCTTTATTGCCGCACAATTGCTGCGCAGTGTTTCCATACGCCGTGATTTATTACATTTCAATTTACACTGAGGGCTCCCATTATTTACCATTATGAAGCGGGCTGGCCGAGTCCCGGGCCGGTGCATTGCGCCGCTGGTACTTAACCTTTTGCGGTTTTACCCTGCATTAACCCTCACGGTGCCCTTATCCCTGGGAAGACATTCTCGATACGATCAGGTTAAGTGGAATCTGCGAAGTTGTGAAAGATTAAGTGTGTGGATTTATGTGCGAGTAGAGCGTCTGGAAACGATCTCTACCAGGTGTCTGGGTAAGACGAGCTTTACGTTTAAGTCTGTTTGTTGTTTGTGCTTTAATAAATAAAAAGTGCGAGTTCAATCCACGCAGCAACGCAACACTAAAGCATATAGTACACGTTACAGATGCTACAATGTAAACCACAGGATTCCGAGGGAAGCTTTATAACAGACGAGTGCATTGTTTTGCGTCAGAACTGATTTTTGGTTGAAATAGCGGCATTTCGGAGCACCTGAAATTCTGAGCTGCCGAAATTATGGTAGATACGGAAACCAATAAAATCATATCGAAGCCATCTTAAATTTTTTGGATCAATTCTAAATAATGTTGCCATCTGAAGAAAAAACAAACTGCAGACTTTGTACAATAGTAACCCTAACCCTAAAACAGACATAAACAGTAATTGCAACTATAACACAAACAGAACCAGTAAGGCCAACAGTAACCCTAACCCTAACAGTAACCCGACCATAGAAATAACCCTAACCCTAAAACAAACATAAAGAGTAACTGTAACCCTAACAGTAACCCCACCATATAAATAACCCTAACCCTAAAACAAACATAAAGAGTAACTGTAACCCTAACAGTAACCCAACCATAGAAATAACCCTAACCCTAAAACAAACATAAAGAGTAACTGTAACCCTAACAGTAACCCCACCATAGAAATAACCCTAACCCTAAAACAAACATAAAGAGTAACTGTAACCCTAACAGTAACCCAACCATAGAAATAACCTTAACCCTAAAACAAACATAAAGAGTAACTGTAACCCTAACAGTAACTCAACCATAGAAATAACCCTAAAACAAACATAAAGAGTAACAGTAACCCTAACTAACCCAACCGTAGAAATAACCCTAACCCTAAAACAATGATAAAGAGTAACTGTAACCCTAACAGTAACCCAATCGTAGAAAAAACCCTAACCCTAAAACAAACATAAAGAGTAACAGTAACCCAAACACAAACAGAACCAATAAGCCTAAAGTAACCCTTACCAGGGCCACCAACAGGGCATTATGCCCCATGCTGCCGTAAGGGGCCCGGGGGGGGGAGTCCCAGGCCGCCGGGCCCCCGTCGGCAGCTGCGTTGCCCTTTTACAGCTCCGGTATCAGACTCGATGAGTCCGAATCCGGAGCTGTGTCTCTGCTGCAGGAGCCGTAGGAGACACTGTGTCTCCTCAGGCTCCTGGCAGCTTCGCTGGCTGGCTGAGTGGGGCCAAGCAGCATGTGGGGGCCTCCCAAGCACGTTGCTTTGGCTCTGCCCCCTCCATTCAGTGAAGCTGCGCGCCTGAGATGGAGGGCCAGGGCTGAAGAAGAGCAGAAGATTGAAGAAAAGAAGATAGAAAAGAAGACGAGCTGAAGGAAGGAAGACAGCGGAGTGGTGAGCCAGGGCCCAGCCTGGACCCAAGGCCCAGACCCCAGGGCCCAGATGCCAAGGCCCAGACCCAGGGCCCAGACTCCAAGTCCCAGACCCAGGGCCCAGACCCCAAGGCCCAGACCCCAAGGCCCAGAACCAGGGCCCAGACCCAAAGGCCCAGACCCAAAGGCCCAGACCCCAAGGCCCAGACCCAGGGCCCAGACCCAGACCCCAAGGCCCAGACCCAGGGCCCAGACCCCAAGGCTCAGACCCCAGGGCCCAGACCCCAAGGCCCAGAACCCAGGGCCCAGACCCCAAGGCCCAGATCCAGTGCCCAAACCCCAAGGCCCCGACCCCAAGGCACAGACACACAGACCCCAAGGCCCAGACCCAGGGCCCAGACCCAGACCACTGACCCCAAGGCCCAGACCCAGGGCCAAGGCCCAGGGCCCCGATCCCAAGGCCCACCCCAAGGCCCAGACCCAGGGCCCAGACCCCAAGGCCCAGACCCAGGGCCCAGACCCCAAGACCCAGACCCAGGGCCCTGACCCCCAGGCCCAGGCCAGACCCAGGGCCCAGACCCCAAGGTCCAGACCCAGGGACCAGAGCCCAGACCCAGGGACCAGGCCCAGACCCAGACCCCAAGGCCCAGCCCCAGGGCCCAGACCCAGGGACCAGAGCCCAGACCCAGGGACCAGACACCAAGGCCCAGGGCCCAGACCCCAGGCCAGACTCAGGGCCCAGACCCCAGGGACCAGACTCCAGAGCCCAGACCCAGGGCCCAGACCAGACCCCAAGGCCCAGGGACCAGGCCCAGCCCAGACCCCAAGGCCCAGAGCACAGACCCCAGGGCTCAGACCCCAAGGCCCAAACCAGACCCAGGGACCAGACCCAGACCCAAAAGCCATCATATACAGCCCGTTACTGTGAGTTTTATTGCTGTGGATTCTGTGATACGCTCATACACACTGCACATTACTGGGAGTTTTATTGCTGTGCTGCTATGTTATGTCTTTTTTTTTTTGAAGGGGGAGCCATTTCTGATGGCTGCCCTGACCCTAACCCTAACAGTAACTCAACGGTAGAAGTAACCCTAACCCTAAAACAAACATAAAGAGTAACTGTAATCCTAACAGTAACCCATCCATATAAATAACCCTAACCCTAAAACAAACATAAAGAGTAACTGTAACCCTAACAGTAACCCAACCATAGAAATAACCCTAACCCTAAAACAAACATAAAGAGCAACAGCAACTCTAACACAAACGGAACCAATAAGCCTAAAGTAACCTTAACCCTAACAGTAACTCAACGGTAGAAGTGACCCTAACCCTAAAACAAACATAAAGAGTAACTGTAACCATAACACAAACAAAACAGTAACTGTAACCTTAACAGTAACCCTAATACAAACCGAAACAGTAACCCTAGAAGTAAATCAACCCTAGAAGTAACTCTAGCCCTAAAACAAACATAAAGAGTAACTGTAACCCTAACAGTAACCCAACCGTAGAAATAACCCTAACCCTAAAACAAACATAAAGAGTAACAGTAACCCTAACACAAACATAACCAATAAGCCTAAAGTAACCATAACCCTAACAGTAACTCAACGGTAGAAGTAACCCTAACCCTAAAACAAACATAAAGAGTAACTATAACCAAACACAAACAAAACAGTAACTGTAACCTTAATGGTAACCTTAATACAAACCGAATCAGTAACCCTAGAAGTAAATCAACCCTAGAAGTAACTCTAACCCTAAAACAAACATAAAGAGTAACTGTAACTCTAATAGTAACCCAAGCACAAACAGAACCAATAAGCCTAAAGTATCCCTAACCTAAACAAAAACAGTATATGTAACCCTAACAGTAACCCTAATAAAAACAGAACCAGTAACCCTAACAGTAACCCTAATAAAAACAGAACCAGTAACCCTAACAGTAGCTCAACCCTAGATGTAACTCTAGCCCTAATACAAACATAAACAGTAACATTGACCCTAATGGTAACCTTAACACAAACAGAACCAGACCAGTAAGACTAACATAACTCTAAGCCTAACAGCAACACAACTCTACAAGCAACCCTAACCCTATCTCTATAGAGGGAGATACAGAGGAGGTTTAGGGGCCAGAAATATGCACACCTGAGACATTTTGGACATTTATGGATACAAGCGGTGACTTATTCAGACTTTGGTTTCCTCACCTGGCGTTCTCTCGCAGTGCCTCTCTGCCCTTTCTCCAAGTGATGGCCGGCTTGGGAGATGCCTTTGGCTTGCACTCGATCAAGACGGTGCCTCCGACTTTGCTTAGCGTCACGCTTTTCACGAACGCCTTGGAGAAGTCCGGACCCACAGCTGGAGAGGAGGTTAAAATGTCATGAGGCTAAGCTGAACACACAAAACATCTACGAGCATCAATGAACATTTAGAAAATGCAAAGAAACTGAAAGCGAGCATAGACCACAACTTCACAGATCCAATGGGCCTGGGATCTACAGACTCCTTCATAGCTGGTTGATTCTTCACACAAACATATAATAAAAAAAAATTGCCCGGCTCCTAGAAAACAGGTACCTGGCTCCTAAATTAGGTTACTATACCTGATCCAGGTGGACTTATAGCGAAAGTGGAAGTTCAGAACCAGTCCACACCACACTAGAAGATAACCTCAGTTTTTCAGGTTTCCGTACAACACAACTATGCTTCCACTCCCAACCCTCAAATCAGGTCGTATTGATTCAATTCCGTCTTATATTAAATATGTATAATGATCAATCAGGGCCTCGTTGAAAACTGAGAACTTCCTCCCGTCATGGAAAATCCATTCCATCAAGAATTAAGTGCTTCTTTTATTAAAATAATATCTGTTGCTATTTCTGAATGAAACACAATGTCCATTCTTGCTCAGATGGATTTTTGTTAATGAAACATGTCAACACTCGACACGTCTGCCGGAGAAACTGGACGCTCACCTATAACCCTGAGCTCAGCGCTGGAGTAAATGGTCCCATGTTTGTTTTCGGCCAAGCACTGGTACATTCCGGAGTCTGAACTGTTGACGGACGTGATGGTGAGGGATCCATGCTCGATCTGGAGACGGCCCTGGGAAAGACCGGCAAAGATTCGTAACACGGAGTGAGGAATTTCACGTCAATGCAATGATAATACAGGTGTGACGAAACGGTTGCCTCAATGTTTATTTGCATTTATTTTTCCTTACATTTCATTGTCTCTGTATATAGAGTAGAGTGTTGAGTGATGTGCTGTGCTGTTGTCAAAGTGTGTATCTTTATGGTACAGTTAAAAGTTGATATAAAGCACTAACAAGTTCCATAGCGCTGTGCATGGATAAGACAGGATAACATGCAAGTTGCACTCACAGAACAGTAGGTGAGGACCCTGCTCAAGCACTTGCAATCTAACCTTTTGTCTGCTTCCACCCCCACCTGTAAGTAATGGATTCCTTTGCCTTCACATGCTTCCATCAACCCACACCTCCCCCCCAGCAACAAGTCATCCAGATGATTGTTATCTGACTCCTAAACCATTGTTCCAAGGCTGGGCATGTGTGGGGAGGGGGAGGCTTTGGGAGGATCTGGTATAGAGTTACGTAATGGTGTGGTTTTTACGTTTGTATGTGTCTGTACCTGAAAACCTGTAAATAAAGCATTCTGCATTTTTGGTGTGCAAGCGGCAGCATCACAGTTTATGTGTCATCTATTCTGTGTGGATACGAGCACCTTCTTGTACAGTGGAAAGGGGCACCCAGATGGAGGGTACCAAACATGGGGTACCCCGATCCGTAACAACAGTTTAGGCTGGGGCCACACGAAGAAAGAAAGTACGTCCGATGTAATGGACCTAGTATTGCACGGACGTGCTTGTGGATAACACACGATGCTCATGAATTTTGTAGTTGAAGATAAAAAACTTGAAATATGGAAGTTGAAGAAGCTGTTGTGTTTTGGAAGAGAAGGAAAAGAGCAGACAAGGTCAAGGGAGTAAAGAAGAGATGGACATGAACGAACAGCAAAAGGAGGAAAGGCAGAAATGAGGAAACGAGATAAGATGGAGAGATGGAAATAAACAGAACAAAGGGGTAAGGAAGAGAAGGAAACGCGGAAACACCGAAAGTGGACAAAAGGAATGGAGATGAACACACAAATCAAATAGGGAATAGGAGGGAAATGATAGAATAAAGAGAAGGAGAAGATAAAGAGACGAGTAATGGTGTAATATATATCCTTATAAGTCTATGAGACAAAATCGTTTTATCGCATCCTGTGACCATTATGCGTTTCTCAAATATACTCTACTCTTCATTTATCTCCTTTTACGCTTCCTCCAGAGCAGATCCTGCTCCTTCTCGCATGTTAGTAATAAAATGCTCTCTCTCTCTTACAGGTTTGTGTTTAATTTCTTACTTTGCTTTGTAGCCGTTGCCCGTTCTTCAGCCAACTGTAGGAAGGCTTGGGTCGGCCGCTGGCTTTGCACTCCCACAGAATGTTCTCCTCGATGGCTATGTGAGCGTCGTTAATCTTCTGAATCCAGTTTGGTGGGGCTGAAAAGGTCAATAGTCAAAGGTCACCTTGAAGACATGGGTCATTTGCAGATTAAAGCCACCAACAATACGTCACATACTGATTTTATTAAGCTACACTTTTAATCAGAGACCTCTGTTCCGTATAGAGTTAGTGTTACTTAATGCAGGTTCTGGACTCATGGTGGTCTTACAAAAAGCCCCGTCAGCTTCAGCCTAAAAACAAATATTGGGCCAAAAGTGTAAACTATAGGGATTGGTCGAGAGGCAACATTGTGGCACCAAAGACCAATTTAGTTGCAACAATGGAAAAAAATCACTGTTGTTGCAACTAAGGTGATCTTTAGCTATCCAGAGAAGGAAGAGTCAACAACAGCAGGTGAAGTTGATTCAAACAATAGTGAACAATGGTACGACCACTATCATGTTTCCATACAATGAGTAAACTAGAGCTATTCTTCATTCATTGTTGTTCTGGTGTTGTTTGCAACACTGGTGCATATACTTTGGCGATTTTAAAACCCCTTAGATACAACGTTGAAAACAATGGTGGACAATTTTGACTACAGTGAAGACTAAGATGGAAAATAAAGCATTTCTGTACTCCATTTTTATGTTGGACTGTGATATACAAGATCCTACAGCATCCAGACCATGTCCTCCCCCACATCAAAATATGTCATCTGCCCTCACACCATGTTCTTCCCATCAGGGTTTTTGAGAGAGAGGTGAAAAGCAGGAGAATGGCTGGAGAAAGGAAAATTCTAGGCCAAAATAGCCAAAGCAGAAAAATTCTCGCATTTATCTCACTTTCCAAATCGGCTATTTTGACCTAGAATTTTCCATTCTCCTACTTTTCACCTCTCTCTCAATAACCCTGCTAGTGTGTTCTCAGCAATGGCGGACAACTTTGACTATGGTGGAAACTATGGTAGAATCTACACTAGATACATCTGGAAAAAATTACGGTGGAAAAACTGTTGGAGACCCCCAAAGGAAACAATGTCAAACACTTTGGTGGAATCTATGGTGGAAAAGATGGTGAAAATTAGGGCAAACTATGATGGAAGTTCCTTAACTAGTGAATTCACCGTCGTTTCACCGAACTTGACCCACTGTAATTCCCAGACGTTCGTCAAACTAAATCCACTGTACTTTTTAATGAAAACCATGGCTAGTGACCAACCCCCTAAAGAGTGAAAATCAGAAACTTTGACCAGTAGTCTTTCTCTACTCCATTTTCCCTGTTGGGAGACTACAATGTTGTGATATATAAGATCCTATAGCATCCAGACCGTGTCCTCCTCAGACCAAAAAATGTCCTCTGCCCTCACACCATGTTCTTCCCATGTGTGTCCTGAGCGACGGCAGACAACTTTGACTATGGTGGAATCTACGCTACATAAATTTGGTAGAAATTATGTTGGAAACACTGGTGGAAACCCCCAAAGAAAATAATGTTGAACACTTCAGTGGACTCTACGGTGGAAAAGATGGTGAAAATTAGGACAAACTATGATGGAAGTTCCTTAACTAGTGATCTCCTCATAGTTTCACCGAACTTGACCCACCGTAATTCCCAGAAGTTCAAACTAAATCCACTGTTCTTTCAATGAAAGACTGTGGTTAGTGACCACCAACCCACTAAAGAGTGAATGTCAGAAACTTTGACCTGTTGTCTTTCTCTACTCCATTTTCCCTGTTGGGAGACTACAATGTCGTGATATATAAGATCCTATAGCATACAGACCGTGTCGTCCTCATACCAAAATATGTCAGCTGCCCTCGCACCATGTTCTTCCCCCGTGTGTTCTCAGCAACGCACTCGTACGGTCCAGCGTCCTCTTGCTGGAAATTCGGGATCTCCAGGACGCCACTGGAACGATGTCTGCGGACTTTGCGTGAGA
Organism: Leptobrachium leishanense; assembly: GCA_009667805.1. NCBI lineage: Eukaryota > Metazoa > Chordata > Amphibia > Anura > Megophryidae > Leptobrachium > Leptobrachium leishanense. Next base: position 150,113,865 of record CM019070.1, on the reverse strand, counting down.
TCGCTTTTCCATCTGCTCTCCGCCAAGTGATGGTCGGGACCGGGCTGCGGCGGAAGAGAGAGGGAGAAACGTTGTGAGTGCTTAGAATACTTTACGTCTTAGTGCTTTGCTTGTGTTGTACTTTATACATCATGCAGGGCGCAGAGACAGCCATGCTACGTGTTCATCCTGTAAAAATATAAAGGGATTACTCACTTCCCCAAAGCGAAACACTCCAACTTGACTGTGGATCCTTTCGCCGCGGCTATCGATTCTGGGAAATGCACCTCGATTTTCGGTTCATATTCTCCCATTACACCTACAGGAGAAAGAGAGAAAATACCGTAAACATCAGGAGACCCACAAATCTAAGATTCCAGGTTAAGGTGGCAACGCAGGCGGCACATAGCGTCACAAACGTGTCTTCCTGATGAAACTTGTCTTCCTGTTGGTTAAAGAAGATCAAAATATATTCTTGCACTTCTTAACCACTTGCACGTCCCATGTTAAGTAAAGGAGACGCCAAGTACAGTAAGGAACACAAGCCGCGAGACGCTAAGGCTCCTTTAATGACAAGGCTGGAATAGGACTTAAAACAAATTAAGCTAATAACGTCTGTCATTACGTTGTGCGTCTTGAACAATGAGCATGACGACAACCTTAGACTAGGGCTCCAGATGTTTCGGAACTACACGTCCCGTGATGCTTAGTCACGCCAAAGGCTGGCTGACCATCATGGAACTTGTAGTTCAGAAGCATCTTGATAGCCAATGTTCACCAAAACTGCCTTAAAGCAACAAGGAAGAGCCCCCACGGATTATACCTAAATGGCAACATGGGTGATGAGCAAACATTCACTTGAAGTGTGATTCGCTAACTTCCGAATTGGCCCCGAACTGCACCGAACAGTGAATTTCACCGTTTGGTGCAATACGGGGCCAATTTGCTTATTCACTAAGCTGTCAATTCGCCAAATACAGGCGAATTGACAGTGATATATGGTGCAATTTGTCAACGTTTGGCGGCACCGAAAATGTCCCATAGAAGACTATCGAGTCTTCTATTCACAGAAAGCCTAATTGTACCGAAATTCCAGCGCAATGCCCTAATTTTTGGGGTTTCAATTTGCAAGGTTTAAAACAAGCAAATCCCTTTCAATGTAAAAAATTAATACTTTTTTAAAGACCGTTTATTTTTCGCAAAAACCCGTTTTATTTTTTATTATATTCTTTTTGTATCTTTTGGATTTTTTAGACATTTTTTTATTAGTTTTAAAAGACTTTTTTATTATTTTGTAACAGACCTTTTCATTATTTTTAAAGGATTTTTCTATTATTTTGTAACAGACCTTTTCATTATTTTTTAAAGGATTTTTTTATTATTTTGTAACAGACCTTTTCATTATTTTTTAAAGGATTTTTTTATATTTTGTAAAAGACTTTTTCATTATTTTTAAAGGATTTTTCTATTATTTTGTAACAGACCTTTTCATTATTTTTTTAAGTATTTTTTTATTATTTTGTAACAGACCTTTTCATTATTTTGTAAAGGATTTTTTTATTATTTTGTAACAGGCCTTTTCATTATTTTTAAAGGATTTTTTTATTATTTTGTAACAGATCTTTTCATTATTTTTTAAAGGATTTTTTTTATTAATTTGTAACAGACCTTTTCTTTATTTTTTAAAGGATTTTTTTATTATTTTGTAACAGACCTTTTCATAATTTTTTAAAGGATTTTTTTATTATTTTGTAACAGATCTTTTCATTATTTTTTTAAAGGATTTTTTAAAATATTTTGTAAGAGCCATTTTTATCATTTTTTAAAGGATTTTTTTATTATTTTGTAACAGACCTTTTAATTATTTTTTAAAGAATGTTTTATTATTGTGTTACAGACCTTTCTCATTATTTTTAAAGAATTTTTTTATTATTTTGTACGAGACCTTTTTATTATTTTTTAAAGGATTTTTTATTATTTTGTAAGAGACCTTTTTATTATTTTTTAAAGGATCTTTTTTATTATTTTGTAAGAGACCTTTTTATAATTTTTTTAAAGGATCTTTTTATTATTTAGACACATTTTTACTACAATTTATTGGTTTTTCAATTAGGAGAATAGGAGACTTCCTTTTTTTTTTCAGTTTGGTGGAATTCGCCAATCCCAATTCGGTGTAATTTGGTGTTTTCGCTGACGTCCGATAACTGCTTTCGGGAATCCAATATCGTCAAAATACGTTGACCATTTGCTAGGTGGTGATTTTTGCATATCTTTGGTGAAACGGAATCGCTGAAGTGCGCCGAAACACAGAGCACCGAAATTGCAATTCCATTGTTTTCTGAATAGACCCTGTAGGATTGAATTGGTGGAGAATTACCAGGAATCGCAGGTTTTAGACCAAAATAGCCTCGGAGACTCGGAAAATGTTTCCCTCGGCTTATCTTGACCTAGTATTTGCTATGCTTCGGCAATTCCCCAATCCACCACTTTCTTTCTTGCCTAGAAGCCCATGTTCATGGGTAGAAGCCGAGGTTTGCCTGACATTGATGGACATGTCGAAGGGTCGAGCCTGAGCTCTCTCCTAACAAGCACGTCCGTTTGATGGAACATTTAATGCAAGTGGAAGGGGAATGGGGGGGGGGGAGTAGAGCGCTGCAGCCTGCAGTCCTAGCATTTAATAGGCTCCCTGCTGGGCGCTCCCCTTACATGTCAATAGAAGGCATCACTTATTAGTGAGGTTTGGGCAAAGAGCCTGGCTTTAACGGGTTCCATGCAAGTGCAAAATGAACTCGATTTCAAAGCACGGCGAATCCTATGATCTAGGGAAGCTTCTGCGTGATGGGAGTTGCAGCGGGTGGGCTACCGCTAGACAGACCCTGAAGAAATACTCTTATAGAACGTTACGTAATGATGTAAAAACATGTCTAATATTAAAATACTGCTGGACTATCCCATTTCCGAAACGCTCGGGACCAGAAGTGTTTTGGATTTGGGATTATCTGGGATTTTGGTTTTTTTCCATGTAATAATGAGATATCTTGGCGACCCAAGGCTAAACACCAAATTCCTTTATGTTACATACACACCTTATACACACAGCCTGAAGAAAGTTTTACACTAGGGATAGGGAGCCAGTATTCAGAAAATTACCGATTATCGGTATCAGCCTTTTGTTTGCTGATATTGCCAATAATTGGCCAAGTTGGCTCCCTATAGCCCCACCCCACGAAGTCCCTCAGCTTGGTGCCAATCCAGCATTGATAAGAGGCTTCTCCCACAGCAGTCTGACATCTTGGATGCCAGCCCTTGATGTAGGACCCCCCGCCACCCATTGACAGTCAGTATTGATAATCAGTATTGGCCTTTTGTTTGCGGATATTGCCAATAATTGGCCAAGTTGGCTCCCTACAGCCCCACCCCACAAATTCCCTCGTCTTGGTGCCAATCCAATGTTGATTAGAGGCTTCTCCCACAGCAGTCTGACATCTTGTATGCCAGCCCTTGATGTAGGACCCCCCGCCACCCATTGACAGTCAGTATTGATAATCAGTATTGGCCTTTTGTTTGCGGATATTGCCAATAATTGGCCAAGTTGGCTCCCTACAGCCCCACCCCACAAATTCCCTCGTCTTGGTGCCAATCCAGTGTTGATTAGAGGCTTCTCCCACAGCAGTCTGACATCTTGGATGCCAGCCTTTGATGTAGGACCCCCCACCACCCATTGACAGTCAGTATTGATAATCGGTATTGGCCTTTTGTTTGCAGATATTGCCAATAATTGGCCAAGTTGGCTCCCTACAGCCCCACCCCACAAATTCCCTCGTCTTGGTGCCAATCCAGTGTTGATTAGAGGCTTCTCCCACAGCAGACTGACATCGTGGATTGTCAGCCCTTGATGTAGGACACCCCGCCACCCATTGACAGCATTGCACTTGAGCGTGATGGCAACAGAAATGGGGATTCCCTCCCATCTTCCAGGGAATTCCCTATAGAGGAGATGCAGGGTTTTTTGGACCCCTGTATCTCCGGTACAGCAAGGTCAGCAACCTTGACCTTATTTTTTAACTACATTTCCCTTGGCGTGGGATTATCCATAAAAAGGATTATTCTCCAAGGACTCTAGTCTCGAAATGCCAACTTGCAGCCATATAACGCAACTCCACGGGTACAGCCATGTTGCACTAGTCAGCTGCAAATCGGCATTTAGTAAATACAGCCCCGGGTGTATTGGTGATGTTGAGAATTCTCCCAGCCCCGCCTTTCTTTTTCCGCTTGACTATATTGTCCTTAAACGTGCTGTTCTCCACCGACGCACCACACCGTGAGCAGCTTCTCTGTGATTGGCTTCATAATTACTTTCACCAGTTAGTGTGTGGCCCCTTGTAGGTGTGACGTCCTCTGTACGGAAACGACGCAGGCAGAGGCTATAGATTCCCAGAAGTGGACCCGAGCCACGCGATCATTCCAGGACGCTAACGAGACCCGGTAATACGTTATATGAATCTTTCTTACCTCGATCCATTCGTACGGAAGACGACAGTAAAGTTATATAAAGGACATCGATAAAACACAGCGAGCGCGATGAGTTACAGTGTGTACGAAGCAGCACATTAAACGCAACAATGTGATAATGATAAACATTGGGTGCTGTGCGCCTTTTTATGGGTTCGTGGCAAGTGGTGCGTGTAATGGTGGTGAGGTGTGACGCCTGCGCTTTCATAGATTGTTACCCATCACGATTATACCAAATGAAAGCAGAAATCCTTCTGAGACGCTCGGGATCCTGGATCTGATTGCAACAGTGAATATTTTCATGTATTCCTACTGCTGGTTGTAATCATTCTTCCCCAGTTATTCACTAACGTCCGAACTTGCCACCGAATTTCACCATACGGGAAATTTCACCATAGGTGCACTTTCGGGACAATTCGTCTATTCAAAAAGCTGTATTTTTGCAAATGCAGGCGACTTGACTGAGAAATACGACGCATTTCGCCGCAATTCGGTGGCACCAAAATTTCCCACAGAGAACTATCCATTTGTCTATTCGTAGAACGCTGAATTGCATCGAAACTTTTTTGTTGAAAAGACCTATTTTCGGTGATTTTAATTCGACAGGTTTAAATAAGCCGATCCAATAGGTTTTAATGTAATAAAATGTCATTTCTTTTTATAATTTTGCTTTTAAAGACCATTTTTTATTTTTATTTTTCTAAAAAAATCTTTTTTATTTTTTTATTTAAAATACTTTTTTTTATTATTTTGTCTCAGACCTTTTCATTATTTTTTTAAAGGACCTTTTTAATTATTTAAACACATTTTTATTACATTTTTATTGGTTTAACCTCCTGTTTGGAGAATAGGAGACTTCCAATTTTCTTTCCAGGTCGGTGGAATTCGCCAGTTCGGCGCTTACCGGCGCTCTTTGCCAACGTCCAAAGTCAATAACTGCTTCGGCGACTCCATTTTCCATTAAATAGTGAATTCACCGAATTTTCGGCGTAATGAAATCGCTGAAGCAGGGGTGGACTGGTAAGACTTGGGGCCCCTGGTCAATAAGAGATCATGAGGCCTCTCATTGTGGGGTTCTGGCATGCAAGGAGGCTCTCCAACTGACCTCCACATGCAGGAGTCTCATGGTCAGGCCTGCCCCATGCTGGCAAACTCTTAGGGGGTCCCCATGGGGCCCCCTCCTAGGCCAGGGCCCTCGGGCAGTGCCCTATTGCCCTTGTGGACAGTCCGCCCCTGCACTGAAGTGAGCCGAAAAGCACCGAAACTGAGCTAAATTTTGTGAATCGACCCCTAGTAAAGCAGTGCAATGTCCTGGTGATGTCATACTGCATTACAGCCTGCTAATGATACATTTCTACTGCTCATATCCTAATGATGTCATACAGAATTACAGCACATAAAATGACTGCATGCTCATGAATAAACATGTGAAGGGATGTGCGCTCACAAATTTAACCAGCTCAGGGTCAGATGGATGTTTCGAGAACCATGGAGCGGCCAGACAAAACTCCAAACGTCAATCAGTTAAAGATGAAGGAACCAAACACTCCAAGATCAGTTTGTTGGGCGAGCAGCAACGTTTAGGCTGATGCAACATCCTTTCTCAAGCTCAGTCCCCAGGTTGGCAAAACCAGTGCTGATAGCCTAGTAAACTGGACTTTTTACAGCTTGGAGTGTAGGGTTCCTTCGTCTGTTATAGAAGGCACGTTCATGAAGTCACACGCGTTACTGCCTCTTGTGCCCTGGCGATGCACATTTAACAGTACAACGATGATGTCATATGACATACTGTGCTGCCTGGCAAGGATTAACCTAATTATATGTGACTAACGTGCTGTGACTGAGTGCAACATACCATCTGTCCTAAGAGTGAGGGGAGTACTCGGCCCCAGCTCCCGACTGTTAGTCACGGTGTTGGTAACCACGCATGTGTAATTCCCGGCATCAGAAGGTTCCACTTTTGCAATGTAGAGATTCCCAGTCACTTGGGACACAAACCGGCGGTTGTCCTGCTGCACGAACGGTGGGTACTCGTTGAATATCCAGGCGTACACCAGCTCTGCAAGAAAAGGAGACATCAGGAGATGCAACGCTATTTTAAAAGGCTCATCCTATAATAATATTCCAGTACAAGTGTATAAATCTTGGGTAGCAACGGGAACCATGGTTCGTCAAAGAGGGCAGCAAGGTTCATCGATGGGCAGCTCTGCCACTGGCAGTGGAGATCCAAGTCACAAAATGACAACCACCAGTTTCTACCGATGCCGTAATTAAAAAAAACATGGCCAATGTTCCCCTTTAATTCACTTCCTCCTCGTTGCGTCTTCCCTTAAAATTCCATCTCAACCAATTTGTAATAACCTGATATAAATATAACCCATCTCTTAAGCTTAGGATCCTCAAAATCCAGTCTGATCTACCTCGATCAAATTATGTAGACACCAGTTTGTTGAAAAAAAAACACTTCCAAATTATTGTTGTTAATGTGGAACTGGCCCATCCTTAACCGTCACGGGAGACTCCATTCTTCTACAATGGTTTTCCACCAAACGTAGGTTTTGGACCAATGACATGGCTTTCTGTAGCTATCTGTTCGAGTTGGGGTCAGGACTGAGTGTCGATCAATTGAGATTGTCCATGTCCATATCAACAATCCATTTATTTCCTGAGCTTCATTATGAGTCCAGACGTTCAGTAAACTGGAAAGGAAGTCCTTGCCTCGTATTATTGACGCAGACATAATGGTACAAAAAAATCCAGCGTGCCATCGTGTTGCCATCTTAAATTGCTATTTCAGTGCAAGTCAAAGACCTCGTTCAAACCTTGAAAGACAGCGTGGAACCTCTTAAATCGCCCACCAGGGGTCGGCAATCCAGAGAATCCTTTCCATTGAGCTGAATAAAACATCAAGAGTCCATGAAGCTTCCACTGGTCGGCTCTTGGTGATAATTCATGCAGTTTGAAGGTGGTGCGCGATGACGAGTGTTGTAACTGCAGGCTAACCATGTACTGCGGTCCATAAGAATTGCGGATGTGCTGGTCCATTTGTGTCCATTTCACATTGACAGCACTGGACTTCTTAGAGTCTATGACATATGAGAAATTTCCATGCCAGATTCTTTGAGCAGAATGAAGGAAACCTGCAGTGGATTCTTTGATGGAAAGTAACATCCAATGACAGTTTCAGTGGTGGTAATAAGGTGACATATTATAAGGTTAACCCTTTCACTATCCATGGTTGAGTTATGGTGCTTCAAAGATCGACCTAAGGTGCCCGAGAACACGTTAACTCTATCTGGGCTTATTCTGGAGAACTTCAAGCATCCTCTGTATGTAAATAGGCTTCGGAATATGTCCCTTAAGTTACAGTGCTTCGGTCATAATGGGTGAAGTAGAGGAACTAGCTAGAGCTGCAGATGACCTGTCTATCGGACACTTTCTCTGTAGGTTTAGATACTATCCTGCAACTAACCAGCAGTGGGAGACCTCGACCTATAAAATACCGCATCCAGTCTCTAAATGCACTGGAATAATAATTACTGTAAATTTAAACTGTGTGTGTTTATCTGTGTGTATAAATGTGTTTGTGTCTATGTGTGTATAAATGTGTCTCTGTCTGTCTGTGTATACATGTATCTGTGTGTGTATCAATGTGGTTGTGTGTTTCTGTATATTAATGTGTTTGTGTGTATATGTGGGTTTGCGTGTGTGTGCGCGTAGGTTTCTGTGTGTATGTAGGTATTTGTGTGTACATGAATATGTTTGTGTGAGTAGGTTTTTGTCTTTGTAGGTGTCAGTGTATGAATGTGTTTATAGGTTTCTGTGTGTGTAGGTGTCTTTGTGCGTGGATGTGTTTGCATTTGTAGGTTTCTGTGTGTGTGTGTCGGTGTCTGTGTGCATGGATGTGTTTGCATTTGTAGGTTTCTGTGTGTGTGTGTGTGTGTGTCGGTGTCTGTGTGCATGGATGTGTTTGCATTTGTAGGTTTCTGTGTGTGTGTGTGTATGTGTGTGTTTGTGTAGGTGTCTGTGTGCATGAATGTGTTTGCATTTGTATTTTTCTGTGTGTGTAGTTGTGCGTGTATGAATGTGTTTCTAGGTTTCTGTGTGTGTAGGTGTCTGTGTGCATGGATGTGTTTGCATTAGTATTTTTCTGTGTGTGCGCGCATTAATTTGTTTCTAGGTTTCTGTGTGTGTAGGTGTCTGTATATGTGTGTGCATGAATGTTTTTGTATTTGTAGGTTTCTATGTGTGTCATTGTGTGTGTGTATGAATGTATTTGTCTAATTGTCTAATTGTGTTTTTGTTTCACGCGGTATAATGGGAATAAGCGCAGATGACAATTTTTCTCCTTGTTATGTTTTATACATGTTGCTGGGCTGGGTACATTTGGTGGTTGCAGCCGCCCCATCGGGGGAATAGGCGCGACCCCACCCCTCCTGTACTATGAATGTGTTTCTAGGTTTCTGTGTGTGTGTGTGTAGGAGAAGGTGTCTGTGTGCATGGATGTGTTTGTATTTGTATGTTTCTGTGTGTGTGTGTGTAGGTGTCTGTGTGCATGGATGTGTTTGTGTTTGTAGGTTTGTGTGTGTGTCTGTGTATAGGTGTCTGTGTGCATGAATGTGTTTGTATTTGTAGGTTTGTGTGTGTGTGTAGGTGTCTGTGTGCATGGATGTGTTTGTATTTGTAGGTTTCTGTGTGTGTGTGTAGGTGTCTGTGTGCATGGATGTGTTTGTGTTTGTAGGTTTCTGTGTGTGTCTGTGTATAGGTGTCTGTGTGCATGGATGTGTTTGTATTTGTAGGTTTCTGTGTGTGTAGGTGTCTGTGTGCATGGATGTGTTTGTGTTTGTAGGTTTCTGTGTGTGTCTGTGTATAGGTGTCTGTGTGCATGGATGTGTTTGTATTTGTAGGTTTGTGTGTGTGTGTAGGTGTCTGTGTGCATGGATGTGTTTGTATTTGTAGGTTTGTGTGTGTGTGTAGGTGTCTGTGTGCATGGATGTGTTGTATTTGTAGGTTTGTGTGTGTGTGTAGGTGTCTGTGTGCATGGATGTGTTTGTATTTGTAGGTTTGTGTGTGTGTGTAGGTGTCTGTGTGCATAGATGTGTTTGTATTTGTAGGTTTGTGTGTGTGTGTAGGTGTCTGTGTGCATAGATGTGTTTGTATTTGTAGGTTTGTGTGTGTGTAGGTGTCTGTGTGCATGGATGTGTTTGTATTTGTAGGTTTCTGTGTGTGTGTAGTTGTGTGTGTGTAGGTGTCTGTGTGCATGGATGTGTTTGTATTTGTAGGTTTCTGTGTGTGTGTGTAGGTGTCTGTGTGCATGGATGTGTTTGTATTTGTAGGTTTCTGTGTGTGTGTGTAGCTGTGTGTGGGTTAAGAGATAATTTAAAGTGATGTTCCATAAAACATTGATATTTTCCAGTGAGTTTATGAAAAACCACTTTGTATTGAAGACACTGAAAGTCATTAATCTGTTTAGTATGAACCATTTAATCAGGGATTGATTTTGATACATATTAACTATAGTACATAGAAAAGACGCGTATTAACCATATCCTGTCCACTACAGGCGCTAAGCGTTACCTCCGGAATGAGCAGGGGGGCCGCACAGCAGCACCATCCCTTGTCCTTCTCGTACGTACACCGTACTGCGCGTCATGGTCTGGAAGGAGTCAAGGTCTGCAGAAAAACAAACAAAACAAACAAACAAGAGTTACATTTGGGGATCAGTCAACATAAACACCTCCTTCTGGACCCAGAATAGAATCACATTCGGTCCCCAGCACAATATAACGCATCGATGGGAATATGCGGATATGATTTAGCAACGTGGGCTGAATTATATCACAAGGACAGGAACAGTATCGCTCAGAATGTAACAGTAACAAGCGCTGCAGGATGTTCTATTAGCAGAAGTTGTCTGGGGTAAAGCACATTTCAAGGAGCTGTCAGTGACATGTGTTAGTGGTAGGAAGTCACATGCTGTTTGTGTTTGTCCTTGGCTTGTGTGTTCACCTCATGTCCAATATTTAACACTTTAGGGATAATTCCAGAGTAAAGCCAAGGGGGAACAAGTGGGAACAGAGTTCACTCCACTATTTTTGCAGAAGGAACCAAGTTCCCATTGGTCCAATACAGTATAAACCTGGTATTCATTTGTTCAATCCAGGGGCAGACGGACCAATAGGGAACTGCCCAAAGGCCCTGGCCTAGGAGGGGGCACCATGAGGATTCACACAGGGTTCAAAATTTTATTTCCTAAAGTACTAGCAAGGCTGAAAAGTTACCCCCTACTTATGATTCTCCTACTTCTGATCCCTTTTAAGGATGGTGTCAGACGAGTGCACTATGTACGCCCATACTGACGTGCCTCCTGGTGTCCGATGCAGCGTTGTGATGCTGCGATGGGGCTGGCCACACGCTACAGCTGTTAAATAAATAAACAAACAAATCAATATACCTATTCATATTTACCAAAACATGCAACCCAGAAGACTTCTATATTCCTCATGTAAGCGTGGCAAGCGTAACGCAGCACAACTTTAGCCAACGGGAAAGGAATAAGACACCCACACAATGTGCAGAGTAAAACTGCTCTCAGCATTCTTCCTTTTTTCAGGTTCTAATATAGAACACAAGGGTGTGGTACAACAGCCAATCATGAAACAGATCACGTCAGAGTTAAAAAGGTGCGGATACATTTTTCACATCAGGGATCATTTACAGAGTTGCACTTAACCATATATGGTTTACATTTTTACTTTTAGAGAGACAAACTGAGCTAAACGGGGCATGTAATGAAGGGAAAAGATAATTATTTTACAGTAGTAAAAAAAGTAGGCGTGCTTGCGTCCGTTTAGATAGCCACCCCGTTGAAGCGCTACAACGCACATTCGATGGGGCTACAAAGCACGATCCTCCATAGGAGATTCGAGCCTTGCAGCGCTGAGAGCACTAACTGCACTCAGCGAGGTGGCCAGACGGGCGTCAGAGTGGACGGAACGTCCACTCTCATAGACGTTCCGTCCACTCGTAAAAACGCTCGCCTGACCCCAGCCTTAAAGCCCCAGATTTAAGAGAAAAAAAAATGGGGATTTGGCTACATTTGTTAACACATTGCATAAGCCTGCCACAATGTCAATGTACTCCACCGCGGCAGGTCCTACCCTTCCTAACCTAATGCATGCCTTTACTAGATTAGCCCGCTTGCTTGAGACACACATCCTCATGGGGCTCTCTGTAGTGCAGGGTTTAAATAGGCTCTGCATTAATGCATCTGTGACAGGGTGGGGTGCAAAACCAGTGTCAGGGAGTGCTCATTTCCCCTGTACATGCATTAAAATCACATAGGGGCATAGAGACACGACACTGAAAGATAACTGCACATAAATTCCTCCGGCAAACGCCACGGTCACAAACCATACAGCCTGCGAGTCGCATCACATACACAATATCACCAATAACATCACAACAGAGACCGTGCTACTCAAATGGAGCTGCCAATAAATGCACATTTACACCCACAAAATCCCATAAAACTTCACATAAATGAATGCTATTAAGGGATTTAATGAAGCATGGCATGACAAAGCCTATTCCATTCCATATTATTATTCCCTACACAAGCAGCAATAGGATGTAAATCCATCTTAACACACCGGATACACCCTGACGCTCCCACCCTCTCTGACATTTCCTCTCGTTTAATGGGAATATTTCACAATGGCTGGATGGAAGCAGCAGTGTTCTCCATGGTGCTGAAACCTGTTCAGCACCACGGAGACCAGCTGCTCGGTGCTCCGGTGCCCTGAGCAGCTGCTCTCCATGGCGCTGAATAGGTTTCAGTTGCAAGGAAAGGGTCCCTTGTATCTTTTTTTTTTTTTAATCATTATAAAATAAAAAATAAAAATGAAATACAAATTGATCCGAAAAACTAAATAGCGATCGTCCGAATTAACAAATCCGTCCGAAATACGAATTGCGGTAACATAACGAATGTACCAAAATGAAAAAAAAAAAAAACAGCCCGAAAAGATCTGATACGAATCGAAAAATTTGGCTGTGCACATGTGTAGCGAACAATAATGCTAAACAAGATAAAAAATCATTGGCCACCATGGGATGAGTCCGTCCCGTGAGCTGGCATTGGGAAACTCAGGAAAGGGCTGGTTTAACCCACTAATGGTGTGGCTACTTCTTTCATTCTTTTGTCATTTTGTTTCTGTATGTGTCTTGTAGGGTAGAGAGGGCGGGCGTTATTTTCTATATTCTATTAAACCCCTTCATTACCAAGGGCTTTATGCAGAGGTCAAGTCGAGCAGGAACTCGTGGGAATGTAGTTCCCTCCACTTTTTTTGCAGAGGGAACTGAGTTCCCATTCGCCCCAGCACCTAAAGTTTTTTCTTAAGGTTTCATTTGTATCTTTCCTTTTGTGTCACAATAATTAAATGATTTTTATGTTAATTATCATAACGAGTCCCTAAAGCTCAGCCTGGCTACAGTTGTAGCATCTATCAAATGTCAGTGAGGGCTAAAGGCAAGATGTAAATGATATCATCATGGAAGGAAGAGGATAGGCAGAAATATTGAGGAGTTCCCACACTTCTTTCAGTTGACCTTGACCCATGGCTTTATGTTGAGAAAAAAATATATAGGGTAAAATAACAGTTTTGCACAGAGAGGGCTATTCCATAATAGTTTTTGATCCAGAACTTTTCATATATTCATTTATCCAATACAGAAATACTACTGGGATGAAAGGTTTTAAACACTAGCTTGTGTCCCTTATCTTGCACAATGTCACAAGGGGTCCTGCATTATCAGCATACAGGCAGAAATATGGTAAAGATAGATAATAAAATGGTGAGATCCAGTGGCGTAGCGTGGGTTGTCAGCGCCCGGGGCCAGGCAAGAATTGTGCGCCCCCCCCCCCAACCTGTGGACACGTTATCGATATTGCCCCAGCTCACACATGGATATTGCCCCAGCTCTCACATGGATATTGCCCCAGCTCACACATGATTATTGCCCCAGCTCTCACATGGATATTGCCCCAGCTCACACATGGATATTGCCCCAGCTCACACATGAATATTGCCCCAGCTCTCACATGGATACTGCCCCAGCTCACACATGGATATTGCCCCAGCTCTCACATGGATATTGCCCCAGCTCACACACGGATATTGCCTCAGCTCATGGGATTTGCCCCAGCTCATGGGATTTTCCCCAGCTCACACATGGATTTGCCCCAGCTCATGGATTTGCCCCAGCTCTCACATGGATTTGCCCCAGCTCACACATGGATTTGCCCCAGCTTACACATGGATTTGCCCCAGCTCTCACATGGATTTGCCCCCAGCTCATGGATTTACCCCAGCTCACACATGGATTTGCCCCAGCTCTCACATGGATTTGCCCCCAGCTCATGGATTTGCCCCCAGCTCATGGATTTGCCCCCAACTCATGGATTTGCCCCCAGCTCATGGATATGCCCCCAGCTCATGGATTTGCCTCAGCTCATGGATTTGCCCCAGCTCATGGATTTGCCCCCAACTCATGGGATTTGCCCCAGCTCACACATGGATTTGACCCAGCTCTCACATGGATTTGCCCCAGCTCACACATGGATTTGCCCCAGCTCACACATGGATTTGCCCCAGTTCACATATGGATTTTCCCCAGCTCTCACATGGATTTGCCCCAGCTCACACATGGATTTGCCCCAGCTTTTACATGGATTTGCCCCCAGCTCATGGATTTACCCCAGCTCACACATGGATTTGCCCCCAGCTCATGGATTTGCCCCCAACTCATGGATTTGCCCCCAGCTCATGGATTTGCCCCCAGCTCATGGATATGCCCCCAGCTCATGGATTTGCCCCAGCTCATGGATATGCCCCCAGCTCATGGATTTGCCCCAGCTCTCACATGGATTTGCCCCCAGCACATGGATTTGCCCCAGCTCTCACATGGATTTGCCCCCAGCACATGGATTTGCCCCAGCTCTCACCTGGATACTCGGGCCAGCTCCAGCAGGGGTTGAGGGGACCCAGATGCCGGGCAGCGTGAGAGTGCCTGCCCGGTCCTGAACAGTCCGTCCTGTTGAAGTGGAGTCGGCTGCGTGCGTGCGCAGGTCACGTGGTCCGGCCAGTCAGGTGGTACAGAGACTCAGTACCACCTGATTAGCCAGACCACGTGACCGGCTGCGCCTGCACGCAGCCGCCTCCCCTTTAACCGGACGGACTGTTTAGGACCGGGCAGGCACTCTCGCGCTGCCCGGCATCTGGGTCCCCTCAACCCCCGGGCCAGTTTTAGGGGCGCAAATGCGCCCCTAACAAAACTGCGCCCGGGGCCACGGCCTCCCCAGCCCCCCCACGCTACGCCACTGGTGAGATCTCCTGCTTATGGGGATTTGTAGTGATCATAATGAGATTATTAGCAATGTAATATCTGTATGTGCTGCATAATGCCTGTGTGTGGCAATTACAGCAACACCTTGTATCTGTATGTGCCTATTACAGCAACACCTTGTATCTGTATGTGTTGCATAATGCCTGTGTATGGCAATTACAGCAATACCTTGTATCTGTATGTGCTGCATAATGCCTGTGGCTGTGTATGGTAATTACAGCAACACCTTGCATCTGTATGTGCTGCATAATGCTTGTGTATGGCAATTACAGCAACGCCTTGTATCTGTATGTGCTGCATAATGTCTGTGTATGGCAATTACAGCAACACCTTGTATCTGTATGTGCTGCATAATGCCTGTGTATGGCAATTACAGCAACACCTTGTATCTGTATGTGCTGCATAATGCCTGTGTATGCCAATTACAGCAACACCTAGTATCTGTATGTGCTGCATAATGCCTGTGTATGGCAATTACAGCAACACCTTGTATCTGTATGTGCTGCATAATGCCTGTGTATGGCAATTACAGCAACACCTTGTATCTGTATGTGCTGCATAATGCCTGTGTATGCCAATTACAGCAACACCTTGTATCTGTATGTGCTGCATAATGCCTGTGTATGGCAATTACAGCAACACCTTGTATCTGTACTGTACATGGATTTACACTCATTATAGCCCCCTGAATCGTATCCCTGTACAGCAGCGACTGGCCCCACAGCTCTCCCTGTATTCTGACAAATCCCTGGCTGCTGTAATGCAGCAGTAAAATTTGTTGAGGTTTTCGTTACCGTGAGTGTGGGATTGCTACTGGTACTTTCTGTACGGCTTTATCCTCATTTTTAGATGATCTCTGTTAAGGTAGGACCTGGAAAAGAGCCACAGCAGGGCCACCAGATCGAAGCACTGAATGAATCCACCCATCATTTTTATTGCATCTCCAGCAAACTCCCCAATAGTGTCATTAATGGCGCGGTGGGAGGAGTTAAGGGGAAACGGCTCTCCCTCTCAACATTAGCTTCATGTGTCTGCAGATCCAATGGTCTGGATTAACAGCTTTACAGACTGCTGTGCGTCAGCCGCCAGCGTAATGATGAGGATAAGAGGCCAACGCAAACCATTGACCTGGCTAATAATCTTTCAATGAGGCACGTAATTCTAACGAGGTATAATTGTAATTTAAGAAATAACAAGATGAAGACGCCGATCTCCTAGTCTGACCTTTATTTTGATTTCTTTTTTCCCTTCTTCTTCGGAGAGTTATATTTAATTAGAACAAACGAGCTTCCCAGTGCAGGCATTCAATGCCTCCCGCGGCACGTCTGCTCTGCGGCCTGATCCATGCGTGACGCCGTCTTTCTTTCTCACGGTGTCCTGCTGTCCGCCATACAAAGTGCCCTGCACTACAGGCGTCTTGCTGCTCGCCTTCTGCATCTCTCTCCCCTTGTTGTGCCTTTTATTTCCATTAAAAGAAGCCTGACATGTGTCCCTCGCTGTGTCCTGTTGTCCGTCTGCATGTTGGCATCTCTGACCACCTTTGCTGTTAGATTTCCTGCAGTGAGATGGACCCTAAGAGGGGATGAGTTCCTCCTCACTTGATTTATTGATGTTGACCTGTGCCGTGATATAATTTGACTGTCACTCTTGCAAATAAGCATTTCTTTTTAATTTTTTTAATTAATTGACCCTTGCACGATAACACGCTGATTATTTAATTAGTATCAGTCCAGCAAGGGCTGGGGGAGGGGAATCAGCGCCAGGAAAAATCACCACGAACCTACTGCAGACAGTCTCCAGGCAGCAGGTGCTCTTTGAGACATTGAAATAGAGTA
Organism: Leptobrachium leishanense; assembly: GCA_009667805.1. Lineage (NCBI taxonomy): Eukaryota > Metazoa > Chordata > Amphibia > Anura > Megophryidae > Leptobrachium > Leptobrachium leishanense. Next base: position 150,097,132 of record CM019070.1, on the reverse strand, counting down.
AAAAGAAGGGAATAAAGAGAAAAAAAACATATAAAGAGAACGACAAGGGATCTCAACAGAGACATAGGGTAGGATTAGCCCAAACGGAGCACAAGAGTGTTAAATAGAAGGGGAACAGTCCCAGAAAGCGAGACAGACACTTTGCTACAGAGATCTTAACATGTACAGCTTGGAAAAAAGACGAGACAGAGGAGATATGATAGAAACATTTAAATACGTAAAGGGAATCCACAAGGTAGAGGAAGGGAGTATATTTAAAAGGAAACAAAGTAGCAAAACAAGAGGACATAGTCTTAGATTAGAGGGGCAAAGGTTTAAAAGTAACATCAGGAAGCATTATTTTACTGAGAGGGTGGTGGATACATGGCACAGTCTTCCAGTAGAAGTGGTAGAGGCCAAAACAGTGATTGAATTTAAGCCGGCATGGGATAGGCATAAGGCTATCCTAAACAAAAGATAAATCCAGGTAAAGTATCCATGTAATTGGGCAGACTAGATGGGCCGAAAGGTTCTTATCTGCCGACATTTTTCTATGTTTCTATGATGGATATCCAATATGAAGACATTGACGATAAGAGAGAACAGACCTTGACGGTTTGGCAGAGGATACAAGAACATGTAAAAATGTTTAGTTCCAGGTTTGCTGGGAAAGGAAATTACCAAACAGCACTTGGAAATTAATCTAGGGCATAAATACTTTAATAACCATGTGCTTTATACAATGACCACTTGTTTAAAGTAGACAGATCACCGTAGTACAACCATTCTGGTACAGTACAGTCTACTGTAATGTTAGGGGTTAGACACCCCTCTACTACTGTGGTCTAACTTCAATATGCAACACAAAGGGCCTAGCTCCCCCCCCCTCTTCAAACATTACCAGCTACCGATAGGTCAACATACTCCTACATATCACAAAACCATCTCAAGCATCTCATTATCGCTTGGTCCTGTTGAGCCAGTGAGAGGCTGAGATCCCTGTGCTTCTTTTCAAGGGCAACGGTGCTTGCTTTCCCACGAGGAAAGACTGAGCATGTGCAAAGTGCCTTCAGACAGGACAGATTTCAACAAATGTCCATAAATCCTGACATGCTCAGTTGCTACTTTAGCTTGGTTCCACGTCCTTCCATTTTTATCATTCAGGAATGTGGAACCAAGCCCAGCCTTATCTGAATTTGTAAGCTAACGAAGTCTTGGTGTTAAAGGGTATTATTAGTATAAAAAAATAATACCCTGACCCCTTATATTGAGTTTTTTTGCTCAGCTGCCCCTGTGGACAGGCCTTCACTGATCTATTATAATATTATACTGATTCTGGTCATCGAATGACTGTTCTACAGGGAGCATCTTGTGTCTGGCATCCTGTCCTCCTTTGAGCATTAACTCAATTCATTAGTAAGCAAGGTGGTCATAAGAAATCTTGGGGCCCCTTACTGAACCACTGGACGACCACCCCAGCTTCAGTAAGTTAATACAAAATAATATATTTTTCCTCCTCCCTTGCTTACATTATTTAACAGGGAATGGGCCAAATCTGTGGTGGCCCATCGAGGGGATGCTGTGGCCAACCGGAGATATCCTGGTATCCTGGTTGGTCTGTCCTTTTGGCAGTTAGACAAGCTGCCACTGGGTTTTGCAATATACAAGCTTTGTATTGTATAGGACCAATGAGAATGCTGTTTCCTCTGCAATATAGTAGTGGAACTGCGTTCCCACACGTACCTCCTCAACTTGACCCCTGGTTCTATCCATGATTCCTATTGGATAAGGACACATGCCGTCCATTTCTAAGCTCATTGTGAAATTTGAAGTAGCAGGTACTAGATGGCCTATCCTGAGTGAATGCGGGATGACTATTCTCATGTTAGTTATGAAATAAAATATTCACATGAGAATGAAAAACATGGCCTACATCTAAACGACTGACTTCACACATTTCTCAGAATGCAAAGACTTACATGCAAACTGAAGTAAAGCCTCCCGAGAGAGGATGGTCCCCATCACATTGGTGGCCTCGCACTGAAAAGTTCCACCGTCCTGGTTCCGATCCGGGGAGTCGACAACTAGACTTCTGTCTTGAACGCGATACCGATAATCCTGGGCGCTATCCAGCAGGGACCCATTTACTCTCCATCTGCAACACAGAGACAATTAATGAGGAATGGCATGCGCTGAAATGATCCAAAATCCGAAAAAACAAATAAAATGTGAGCACCAAACTGACACAAAAAGAAGAAAATCCCACTCCTGACCTCATGTGATGGGGGGGGGGGGGACACACATTTATTAAAAATACTGTATAAAATTAATATATGGAAAGATTCCAAAATCTCCAAAAATCCCCAATTGCAAGAATTTATGGTCCACGGCGTTTTGTCTAAGGGAGATTCAATGATCTAGACACCCCCTATTTATCTCACGTCTACAACAAGGCCTGGGTACCCTTTGATTAAGAGCACCGGCTGTCTGTTATAGAGATCTTTGTGAGTTTCTGTAGCTCCTAATCGGCTTGCTCTTCTCATGAAGGCGGCAATGTTTTTTGATTCCTCTCTTTCATGGGAGCGATCAAATATCGAAGCTGTGTGATTGACAGCTCAGCCCGGGATGGCTCAAAGGTGGAGGGGTTCAGATAGCAAGGATGCTTGTTGTGTTATTAACTCTGAAAGGTTCAAAAGGTTTTTCTCACACATCCCATTACTTAGCTGTAGTGCAAACATTCACACACACTCATATGTATATATATATATATATATAAACAAGTATATAGACCACCCCTTTCCCTAAAACAACTATCCTTCTTCAGCTGACACTCGCATGCGGAATCACAACAGTGTAGGGGAAGGGTTAATGGTTCCAAATTACTGAGCACCCAGCATCCCTATCTGCTCAGAACATCTGTCATTTGACAACGCTCTGACTCTGTAGGCATCTTTAGTTCAGCAGCAGCTCTGTGGGAGTGTCTCATTTCTCCTGCTGTGAGAGCCATAAATCCCTCCTCAGGGAAACACGTCGTGCGGCATGCCGCAGCACTGACAGGAACCTGGAAGCTCAGGGAGACTGCTTTGCAAAGAGGTTTTTAAAAGCTCTCCATCTGTCTGCAGTTTTGCTAGCACAATGTATAGACAGATTTTGGATATCTTTCAAATGAGCAAAAGTTGCTTTGGGCATGATTGGTGCACTTTAACCACACTCACCGTGTTACAGGTTTGGGGTGACCCTGCACCTCGCAGACCAGCCGCAGAGTCCGATCTTCTGAGTCGAGGGGGAAGATGAGGTTTGCCGGCTCCTGCGAAAAGACTGGGCCTTGCAAAGTGAGTTCATCTGCAAGGACAAAACAAAAGCACAATAATGAGAGAGCTGAAGAAACCGTTGTGTACCAAACATCGTTAAATAACAACCCAGAGAATGGATGAAGCAGGGGAGACACGGAGAGCTCCAGAAGAACGCACAATGATGCAATGCAGATAGCAGTAATGAATGACCAGGAGACAATATGAATGATCCAAGCAGCACTGATTGATGGGCTGTGACATTCACGTCATGTATGTGTATCCATATAGTCACACAAATCTGCTGCTATGGCATTACATACGCTCACTATACATATGGATTTGTACACATAGGGCCCTATTACTTCTTCTCGCACAATTGTGCGTGCACGCAAAAACGCATTAACGCGAGGGGCAAAACCCTTCGCGTTGAACGACGTATTACGACGTTCACGCACAAAATGTGCGGTAACGTCTAACGCGTTCACTGGTTACTGCGTGTAACGGTACTTTGAGCGCATTTTTGCGCGTCGGTTTTATGAGCGCAATTTCCCGACAGATGAGATAATGCGCGAGGAATGTAATTCCAGCGGTGATTTTCATGCGTTAACATTTAACGCTTCGCGCAAAAAACACGTGTTTAGCGTGCGTCTTTGCGTTAAGAATGTAATAGGGCCCATAGATTTTACACACTATTTATACACATAGATTTACACACAAAAATTTTAACATTTGGGTTTAAACACACACACACACACCATTTATAAATATGGATTTACACACACAATACACACACACACTATTTATACATATGGATTTACACAGACACACATACACACACACACTATTTATACATATAGCTTTACACACTATTTATAAATATGGATTTACACACACAAACACACACACACTATACATATAACTTTACACACACACACTATTTATACATATAGCTTTACACACTATTTATAAATATGGATTTACACACAAACACACACACACTATTTATACATATGGATTTACACACACACACACACACACACTATTTATACATATAGCTTTACACACTATTTATAAATATGGATTTACACACACACACTATTTATACATATAGCTTTACACACTATTTATAAATATGGATTTACACACACACACTATTTATACATATGGATTTACACAGTATTTATAAATATGGATTTACACACACACACACACTATTTATACATATGGATTTACACAGTATTTATAAATATGGATTTACACACACAATACACACACACTATTTATACATATGGATTTACACAGACACACACTATTTATACATATGGATTTACACACACACACATACACACACACACTATTTATACATATAGCTTTACACACTATTTATAAATATGGATTTACACACTATTTATAAATATGGATTTACACACACAATACACACACACTATTTATACATATGGATTTACACAGACACACACACACACACTATTTATACATATGGATTTACACACACACACATACACACACACACTATTTATACATATAGCTTTACACACTATTTATAAATATGGATTTACACACACACACTATTTATACATATGGATTTACACACTATAAATATGGATTTACACACACACACATACACACACACACTATTTATACATATAGCTTTACACACTATTTATACATATGGATTTACACACTATTTATAAATATGGATTTACACACACACACACACTATTTATACATATTGATTTACATACACACACTATTTATACATATGGATTTACACACTATTTATAAATATGGATTTACACACACACACACTATTTATACATATGGATTTACACACTATTTATAAATATGGATTTACACACACGCACACACACACACTATTTATACAAATAGCTTTACACACTATTTATACATATGGATTTACACACTATTTATAAATATGGATTTACACACACACACACACACACTATTTATACATATGGATTTACACACACACACTATTTATACATATGGATTTACACACTATTTATAAATATGGATTTACACACTATTTATAAATGTGGATTTACACACACACACACCACAACACACACACTATTTATACATATGGATTTACACACTATTATAAATATGGATTTACACACACACACTATTTATACATATGGATTTACACACTATTTATAAATATGGATTTACACACACACACACACACTATTTATACATATGGATTTACACACACACATACACACTATTTATACATATGGATTTACACACTATTTATACCTATGGATTTACACACTATTTATAAATATGGATTTACACACAAACACACACACACTATACATATAACTTTACACACACACACACACTATTTATACATATAGCTTTACACACTATTTATAAATATGGATTTACACACATACACACACACACTATTTATACATATAGCTTTACACACTATTCATAAATATGGATTTACACACATACACACACACTATTTATACATATGGATTTACACACACACACATACACACACACACTATTTATACATATAGCTTTACACACTATTTATAAATATGGAGTTACACACACAAACACACACACACTATACATATAACTTTACACACTATTTATAAATATGGATTTACACACACACTATTTATACATATGGATTTACACACTATTTATAAATATGGATTTACACACACAATACACACACACTATTTATACATATGGATTTACACACTATTTATACCTATGGATTTACACACTATTTATAAATATGGATTTACACACACAAACACACACACACTATACATATAACTTTACACACACACACACACACACTATTTATACATATAGCTTTACACACTATTTATAAATATGGATTTACACACACACACTATTTATACATATAGCTTTACACACTATTTATAAATATGGATTTACACACACAAACACACACACACTATACATATAACTTTACACACACACACACTATTTATACATATAGCTTTACACACTATTTATAAATATGGATTTACACATATACACACACACACTATTTATACATATAGCTTTACACACTATTTATAAATATGGATTTACACACATACACACACACACTATTTATACATATGGATTTACACAGACACACACACACACACACTATTTATACATATGGATTTACACACTATAAATATGGATTTACACACACACACATACACACACACAATTTATACATATAGCTTTACACACTATTTATAAATATGGATTTACACACACACACTATTTATACATATGGATTTACACACTATTTATAAATATGGATTTACACACACACACACACATACACACACACACTATTTATACATATGGATTTACACACTATTTATAAATATGGATTTACACACACAAACACACACACACACTATTTATACATATGGATTTACACACACACACACACACACACACACTATTTATACATATGGATTTACACACTATTTATAATTATGGATTTACACACACACACACACACACTATTTATACAAATAGCTTTACACACTATTTATACATATGGATTTACACACTATTTATAAATATGGATTTACACACACACACTATTTATACATATGGATTTACACACTATTTATAAATATGGATTTACACACACACACACACACACACACTATTTATACATATGGATTTACACACACACACACTATTTATACATATGGATTTACACACTATTTATACATATGGATTTACACACTATTTATAAATATGGATTTACACACACACACACACACTATTTATACATATGGATTTACACACTATTTATAAATATGGATTTACACACACACACACACACACTATTTATACATATGGATTTACACACACACACACACACTATTTATACATATGGATTTACACACTATTTATAAATATGGATTTACACACACACACACACACACTATTTATACATATGGATTTACACACACACAAACACACACATACACACACACACTATTTATACAAATGGATTTACACACTATTTATAAATATGGATTTACACACACACACACATACACACAAACACACACTATTTATACATATGGATTTACACACTATTTATAAATATGGATTTACACAAACACACACACTATTTATACATATGGATTTACACACTATTTATAAATATGGATTTACACAAACACACACACACACTATTTATACATATAACTTTACACACTATTTATACATATGGATTTACACACACACACACACTATTTATACATATGGATTTACACACACACACACACACACACACACACTATACATATAACTTTATAGACACACACACACTATTTATACATATAGCTTTAAAAACTATTTATAAATATGGATTTACACACACACTATTTATAAATATGGATTTACACACACACATACACACACACAATATTTATACATATAGCTTTACACACTATTTATACATATGGATTTACACACTATTTATAAATATGGATTTACACACACAAACACACACACTATTTATACATATAACTTTACACACTATTTATACATATGGATTTACACACACACACACACACACACTATTTATACATAGAACTTTACACACTATTTATAAATATGAATTTACACACACACACTATACATATAACTTTACACACACACACACTATTTATACATATGGATTTACACATACACACACACACTATTTATACATATGGATTTACTCGAACACACACTCTATTTATACATATGGATTTACACATACACGCACACACTATTTATACATATGGATTTACACACACACACTATTTATACATATAGCTTTACACACTATTTATACATATGGATTTACACACACACACTATTTATACATAGAACTTTACACACTATTTATAAATATGAATTTACACACACACACACACTATACATATAACTTTACACACACACACACTATTTATACATATGGATTTACACATACACACACACACTATTTATACATATGGATTTACACACACACACACTATTTATACATATGGATTTACACATACACACACACACTATTTATACATATGGATTTACACACACACACACACACTATTTATACATATGGATTTACACACACACACACACACTATTTATACTTATAACTTTACACACTATTTATACATATGGATTTACACACACACACACACTATTTATACTTATAACTTTACACACTATTTATACATATGGATTTACACACACACATACACACACACACTATTTATACATATGGATTTACACACACACATACACACACACACTATTTATACATATGGATTTACACACACACTATTTATAAATATGAATTTACACACACACACACACTGTACATATAACTTTACACACACACTATTTATACATATGGATTTACACATACACACACACACTATTTATAAATATGGATTGAGATGACTCATATAAGCGAGATGATACATTAGATTAATGTCACTGTGACAGTTGTGTGTTTGTGTTTTGCGAAGATAAGCACTGCTATCTGATTGATAAAGTTAATTGCGTGTCTGCAATCACCTGGGGTCACACCACTGATATGATGGTCATGAGAAATGTGGACCTGGAATGTGCGGCAGATAAGCCCTGATTGGTCGGTTTAGTCAGCCCTTTATTGATTTAACTCGCTCTATGTATGTTTTTCCCATAGTGCTTTACACTTATATAAAATAAATCCATAGCTAGGGTTAAACACAGGGGAGTATAGACTTTACACTTACACATAGAAACACTACCCGGCGGGGCATAACGATGCTACACAAGATGCCCAGTGAGCTTGCAATCTAAATTTATTCTTACTTCATGCAGTGCTATGAACCTCAGGAACATTCAGCAACTGTCTGTTTTAAGTCACTTCTTCACGGGCTGCAACAATGTAACTAAACACACTTATTTTAGAGATTTCACTCAATAGGACTGTCCGGTTTTATTTGTTCCTGGCACCGTGGCCGCTTCAATAGTGGGACTCTTGGATATTATACATTTTTTATTTCAATTGTCATATTTTATTCAGGTTTAATTCAGTTTTTTTAATTTAAATAATTTATTTAGCAAAAACAAGAGTGTGGATAATACACTGTATAAAAGATGCTCCGCTCTACAAGTTGCTGTGTAAGGTCTCCTGTAACTGTGTCTATTCCATGGATACACCCTGTATTGTGCTATACTGTGTCTGTTCCATGGATACACCCTGTATTGTGCTATACTGTGTCTATTCCATGTATACACCCTGTATTGTGCTATACTGTGTCTATTCCATGTAAACACCCTGTATTGTGCTATACTGTGTCTATTCCATAGATACACCCTGTATTGTGCTATACTGTGTCTATTCCATGTAAACACCCTGTATTGTGCTATACTGTGTCTGTTCCATGGATACACCCTGTATTGTGCTATACTGTGTCTGTTCCATGGATACACCCTGTATTGTGCTATACTGTGTCTATTCCATGTATACACCCTGTATTGTGCTATACTGTGTCTATTCCATGTAAACACCCTGTATTGTGCTATACTGTGTCTATTCCATGGATACACCCTGTATTGTGCTATACTGTGTCTATTCCATGTATACACCCTGTATTGTGCTATACTGTGTCTATTCCATGGATACACCCTGTATTGTGCTATACTGTGTCTATTCCATGGATACACCCTGTATTGTGCTATACTGTGTCTATTCCATGGATACACCCTGTATTGTGCTATACTGTGTCTGTTCCATGGATACACCCTGTATTGCGCTATACTGTGTCTATTCCATGTATACACCCTGTATTGTGCTATACTGTGTCTATTCCATGGATACACCCTGTATTGCGCTATACTGTGTCTATTCCATGTATACACCCTGTATTGTGCTATACTGTGTCTATTCCATGGATACACCCTGTATTGTGCTATACTGTGTCTATTCCATGTATACACCCTGTATTGTGCTATACTGTGTCTATTCCATGTATACACCCTGTATTGCGCTATACTGTGTCTGTTCCATGGATACACCCTGTATTGTGCTATACTGTGTCTATTCCATGTATACACCCTGTATTGTGCTATACTGTGTCTGTTCCATGGATACACCCTGTATTGTGCTATACTGTGTCTATTCCATGTATACACCCTGTATTGTGCTATACTGTGTCTATTCCATGGATACACCCTGTATTGTGCTATACTGTGTCTGTTCCATGGATACACCCTGTATTGTGCTATACTGTGTCTGTTCCATGGATACACCCTGTATTGTGCTATACTGTGTCTATTCCATGTATACACCCTGTATTGTGCTATACTGTGTCTATTCCATGGATACACCCTGTATTGTGCTATACTGTGTCTATTCCATGTATACACCCTGTATTGTGCTATACTGTGTCTATTCCATGGATACACCCTGTATTGTGCTATACTGTGTCTATTCCATGGATACACCCTGTATTGTGCTATACTGTGTCTGTTCCATAGATACACCCTGTATTGTGCTATACTGTGTCTATTCCATGTATACACCCTGTATTGTGCTATACTGTGTCTATTCCATGGATACACCTGTATTGTGCTATACTGTGTCTATTCCATGGATACACCCTGTAATGTGTGCCTATAACTGTGTCTGTTCCATGGATACACCCTGTATTGTGCTATACTGTGTCTATTCCATGGATAACACCCTGTATTGTGCTATACTTGTCTATTCCATGTTACACCCTGTATATGTGCCTAATACGTGGTTACTATTCCATGCTATACACCCTGTATTGTGCTATACTGTGTCTGTTCATGGATACACCCTGTATTGTGCGCTATACTGTGTCTATTCCATGGATACACCCTGTATTGTGCTATACTGTGTCTATTCCATGTATACACCTGTATTGTGCTATACTGTGTCTATTCCATGGATACACCCTGTATTGTGCTATACTGTGTCTATTCCATGGATACACCCTGTATTGTGCTATACTGTGTCTATTCCATGTATACACCCTGTATTGCGCTATACTGTGTCTATTCCATGGTATACACCCTGTATTGTGCTATACTGTGTCTATTCCATGTATAACACCCTGTATTGTGCTATACTGTGTCTATTCCATGTATACACCTGTATTGTGCTATACTGTGTCTATTCCATGTATACACCTGTATTGTGCTATACTGTGTCTATTCCATGTATACACCCTGTATTGTGCTATACTGTGTCTGTTCCATGGATACACCCTGTATTGTGCTATACTGTGGTCTATTCCATGGATACACCCTGTATTGTGCTATACTGTGTCTATTCCATGTATACACCCTGTATTGTGCTATACTGTGTCTATTCCATGTATACACCCTGTATTGTGCTATACTATGTCTGTTCCATGTATACACCCTGTATTGTGCTATACTGTGTCTATTCCATGGATACACCCTGTATTGTGCTATACTGTGTCTATTCCATGGATACACCCTGTATTGTGCTATACTGTGTCTATTCCATGGATAAACCCTGTATTGTGCTATACTGTGTCTATTCCATGTATACACCCTGTATTGTGCTATACTGTGTCTATTCCATGTATACACCCTGTATTGTGCTATACTGTGTCTATTCCATGTATACACCCTGTATTGTGCTATACTGTGTCTATTCCATGTATACACCCTGTATTGTGCTATACTGTGTCTATTCCATGGATACACCCTGTATTGTGCTATACTGTGTCTATTCCATGGATACACCCTGTATTGTGCTATACTGTGTCTATTCCATGTATAACACTGTTATTGTGCTATACTGTGTCTATTCCATGGATACACCCTGTATTGTGCTAATATGTGTCTATTCCATGTATACACCCTGTATTGCGCTATACTGTGTCTATTCCATGTATACACCTGTATTGTGCTATTGTACTGTGTCTATTCCATGTATACACCCTGTATTGTGCTATACTGTGTCTATTCCATGGATACACCTGTATTGTGCTATACTGTGTCTATTCCCCTGTATTTGCTATACTGTGGTCTATTCCATGGATACACCCTGTATTGCGCTATACTGTGTCTATTCCATGTATACACCCTGTATTGTGCTATACTGTGTCTATTCCATGGAACACCCTGTATTGTGCTATACTGTGTCTACATTCCATTATACACCCTGTATTGTGCTATACTGTGTCTATTCCATGGATACACCCTGTATTGCGCTATACTGTGTCTATTCCATGTATACACCCTGTATTGTGCTATACTGTGTCTGATTCCATGGATACACCCTGTATTGCGCTATACTGTGTCTATTCCATGTATACACCCTGTTTGTGCTATACTGTGTCTATTCCATGTATACACCCTGTATTGTGCTATACTGTGTCTATTCCATGTATACACCCTGTATTGTGCTATACTGTGTCTATTCCATGGATACACCCTGTATTGTGCTATAACTTGTGTCCTATCCATGGATACACCCTGTATTGTGCTATACTGGTGTCTATTCCATGGATACACCCTGTATTGTGCTATACTGTGTCTGTTCCATGTAAACCACCCTGTATTGTGCTATACTGTGTCTATTCCATGTATACACCCTGTATTGTGCTATACTGTGTCTATTCCATGGATACACCCTGTATTGTGCTATACTGTGTCTATTCCATGGATACACCCTGTATTGCGCTATACTGTGTCTATTCCATGGATACACCCTGTATTGTGCTATACTGTGTCTATTCCATGTATACACCCTGTATTGTGCTATACTGTGTCTATTCCATGGATACACCCTGTATTGTGCTATACTGTGTCTATTCCATGGATACACCCTGTATTGTGCTATACTGTGTCTGTTCCATGGATACACCCTGTATTGTGCTATACTGTGTCTATTCCATAGATACACCCTGTATTGTGCTATACTGTGTCTATTCCATGGATACACCCTGTATTGTGCTATACTGTGTCTATTCCATAGATACACCCTGTATTGTGCTATACTGTGTCTATTCCATGGATACACCCTGTATTGTGCTATACTGTGTCTGTTCCATGGATACACCCTGTATTGTGCTATACTGTGTCTATTCCATAGATACACCCTGTATTGTGCTATATACTGTGTCTATTCCATGTATACACCCTGTATTGTGCTATACTGTGTCTGTTCCATGGATACACCCTGTATTGTGCTATACTGTGTCTATTCCATAGATACACCCTGTATTGTGCTATACTGTGTCTATTCCATGGATACACCCTGTATTGTGCTATACTGTGTCTGTTCCATAGATACACCCTGTATTGTGCTATACTGTGTCTGTTCCATGGATACACCCTGTATTGTGCTATACTGTGTCTATTCCATAGATACACCCTGTATTGTGCTATACTGTGTCTATTCCATAGATACACCCTGTATTGTGCTATACTGTGTCTATTCCATGTATACACCCTGTATTGTGTTATACTGTGTCTATTCCATGGATACACCCTGTATTGCGCTATACTGTGTCTATTCCATGGATACACCCTGTATTGTGCTATACTGTGTCTGTTCCATAGATACACCCTGTATTGTGCTATACTGTGTCTGTTCCATGGATACACCCTGTATTGTGCTATACTGTGTCTGTTCCATGTATACACCCTGTATTGTGCTATACTGTGTCTATTCCATGGATACACCCTGTATTGTGCTATACTGTGTCTGTTCCATGGATACACCCTGTATTGTGCTATACTGTGTCTATTCCATGGATACACCCTGTATTGTGCTATACTGTGTCTATTCCATGGATACACCCTGTATTGTGCTATACTGTGTCTGTTCCATGGATACACCCTGTATTGTGCTATACTGTGTCTGTTCATGGATACACCCTGTATTGTGCTATACTGTGTCTATTCCATGGATACACCCTGTATTGTGCTATACTGTGTCTATTCCATGGATACACCCTGTATTGTGCTATACTGTGTCTGTTCCATGGATACACCCTGTATTGTGCTATACTGTGTCTATTCCATGGATACACCCTGTATTGTGCTATACTGTGTCTATTCCATAGATACACCCTGTATTGTGCTATACTGTGTCTGTTCCATAGATACACCCTGTATTGTGCTATACTGTGTCTGTTCCATGGATACACCCTGTATTGCGCTATACTGTGTCTGTTCCATAGATACACCCTGTATTGTGCTATACTGTGTCTGTTCCATGGATACACCCTGTATTGCGCTATACTGTGTCTATTCCATGGATACACCCTGTATTGTGCTATACTGTGTCTGTTCCATGGATACACCCTGTATTGTGCTATACTGTGTCTATTCCATGTATACACCCTGTATTGTGCTATACTGTGTCTATTCCATGTATACACCCTGTATTGTGCTATACTGTGTCTGTTCCATGTATACACCCTGTATTGTGTTATACTGTGTCTATTCCATGTATAACCCTGTATTGTGCTATACTGTGTCTGTTCCATAGATACACCCTGTATTGTGCTATACTGTGTCTGTTCCATGGATACACCCTGTATTGTGCTATACTGTGTCTATTCCATGTATACACCCTGTATTGTGCTATACTGTGTCTATTCCATGTATACACCCTGTATTGTGCTATACTGTGTCTGTTCCATGTATACACCCTGTATTGTGTTATACTGTGTCTATTCCATGTATACACCCTGTATTGTGCTATACTGTGTCTGTTCCATAGATACACCCTGTATTGTGCTATACTGTGTCTGTTCCATGGATACACCCTGTATTGTGCTATACTGTGTCTATTCCATGTATACACCCTGTATTGCGCTATACTGTGTCTATTCCATGGATACACCCTGTATTGCGCTATACTGTGTCTATTCCATGTAAACACCCTGTATTGTGCTATACTGTGTCTATTCCATGGATACACCCTGTATTGTGCTATACTGTGTCTATTCCATGGATACACCCTGTATTGTGCTATACTGTGTCTATTCCATGGATACACCCTGTATTGTGCTATACTGTGTCTATTCCATGGATACACCCTGTATTGTGCTATACTGTGTCTGTTCCATGGATACACCCTGTATTGCGCTATACTGTGTCTATTCCATGTATACACCCTGTATTGTGCTATACTGTGTCTATTCCATGTATACACCCTGTATTGCGCTATACTGTGTCTATTCCATGTATACACCCTGTATTGCGCTATACTGTGTCTATTCCATGTATACACCCTGTATTGTGCTATACTGTGTCTATTCCATGGATACACCCTGTATTGCGCTATACTGTGTCTATTCCATGTATACACCCTGTATTGTGCTATACTGTGTCTATTCCATGTTACACCTGTATTGCGCTATACTGTGTCTATTCCATGGATACACCCTGTATTGTGCTATACTGTGTCTATTCCATGGATACACCCTGTATTGTGCTATACTGTGTCTATTCCATGGATACACCCTGTATTGTGTTATACTGTGTCTATTCCATGGATACACCCTGTATTGTGCTATACTGTGTCTATTCCATGGATACACCCTGTATTGTGCTATACTGTGTCTATTCCATGGATACACCCTGTATTGTGCTATACTGTGTCTATTCCATGGATACACCCTGTATTGTGCTATACTGTGTCTATTCCATGGATACACCCTGTATTGCGCTATACTGTGTCTATTCCCCTGTATTGTGCTATACTGTGTCTATTCCATGTATACACCCTGTATTGTGCTATACTGTGTCTATTCCATGTATACACCCTGTATTGTGCTATACTGTGTCTATTCCATGTATACACCCTGTATTGTGCTATACTGTGTCTAGTCCCCTGTATTGTGCTATACTGTGTCTGTTCCATGGATACACCCTGTATTGTGCTATACTGTGTCTATTCCATGGATACACCCTGTATTGTGCTATACTGTGTCTATTCCATGTATACACCCTGTATTGTGCTATACTGTGTCTATTCCATGGATACACCCTGTATTGTGCTATACTGTGTCTATTCCATGGATACACCTGTATTGTGCTATACTGTGTCTATTCATGGATACACCCTGTATTGTGCTATACTGTGTCTATTCCATGTATACACCCTGTATTGTGCTATACTGTGTCTATTCCATGTATACACCTGTATTGTGTTATACTGTGTCTATTCCATGGATACACCCTGTATTGTGCTATACTGTGTCTATTCCATGGATACACCCTGTATTGCGCTATACTGTGTCTATTCATGTATACACCCTGTATTGTGCTATAAACTGTGTCTAGTCCCCTGTATTGTGCTATACTGTGTCTATTCCATGTATACACTGTATTGTGCTATACTGTGTCTAGTCCCCTGTATTGTGCTATACTGTGTCTGTTCCATGGATACACCTGTATTGTGCTATACTGTGTCTATTCCATGTATACACCCTGTATTGTGCTATACTGTGTCTATTCCATGTATACACCCTGTATTGTGCTATACTGTGTCTAGTCCCCTGTATTGTGCTATACTGTGTCTGTTCCATGGATACACCCTGTATTGTGCTATACTGTGTCTATTCCATGGATACCCCTGTATTGTGCTATACTGTGTCTATTCCATGGATACCTGTATTGTGCTATACTGTGTCTATTCCATGGATACACCTGTATTGTGCTATACTGTGTCTATTCCATGTATACACCTGTATTGTGCTATACTGTGTCTAGTCCATGTATACACCCTGTATTGTGCTATACTGTGTCTATTCCATGTATACACCCTGTATTGGCGCTATACTGTGTCTGTTCCATGGATACACCTGTATTGTGCTATACTGTGTCTATTCCATGTATACACCCTGTATTGTGCTATACTGTGTCTATCCATGTATACACCCTGTATTGTGCTATACTGTGTCTGTTCCATGGATACACCTGTATTGTGCTATACTGTGTCTATCATGTATACACCCTGTATTGTGCTATACTGTGTCTATTCCATGTATACACCCTGTATTGCGCTATACTGTGTCTATTCCATGGATACACCCTGTATTGTGCTATACTGTGTCTATTCCATGGATACACCCTGTATTGTGCTATACTGTGTCTATTCCCCTGTATTGTGCTATACTGTGTCTATTCCATGATACACCCTGTATTGTGCTATACTGTGTCTGTTCCATAGATACACCCTGTATTGCGCTATACTGTGTCTGTTCCATGTATACACCCTGTATTGTGCTATACTGTGTCTATTCCATGGATACACCCTGTATTGTGCTATACTGTGTCTATTCCATGGATACACCCTGTATTGTGCTATACTGTGTCTGTTCCATGGATACACCCTGTATTGTGCTATACTGTGTCTATTCCATGGATACACCCTGTATTGTGTTATACTGTGTCTATTCCATGTATACACCCTGTATTGTGCTATACTGTGTCTATTCCATGTATACACCCTGTATTGTGCTATACTGTGTCTATTCCATGTATACACCCTGTATTGTGCTATACTGTGTCTGTTCCATGGATACACCCTGTATTGTGCTATACTGTGTCTATTCCATGGATACACCCTGTATTGCGCTATACTGTGTCTATTCCATGGATACACCCTGTATTGTGCTATACTGTGTCTATTCCATGTATACACCCTGTATTGTGCTATACTGTGTCTATTCCATGGATACACCCTGTATTGCGCTATACTGTGTCTATTCCATGTATACACCCTGTATTGTGCTATACTGTGTCTGTTCCATGGATACACCCTGTATTGTGCTATACTGTGTCTATTCCATGTATACACCCTGTATTGTGCTATACTGTGTCTATTCCATGGATACACCCTGTATTGTGCTATACTGTGTCTATTCCATGGATACACCCTGTATTGTGCTATACTGTGTCTGTTCCATGTATACACCCTGTATTGCGCTATACTGTGTCTATTCCATGTATACACCCTGTATTGCGCTATACTGTGTCTATTCCATGTATACACCCTGTATTGTGCTGTAAAACCAGGCATCACTGGCAGAGCTGATGCAACACTTAAGAGACGTGTCAGTAGCAGCGGCGCAGCTCCTGGTCCCCCCGGGGCGTGGAATAAACAGCGTGTAATTGCACCTGTGGGGCTGTGGTGGCTCTGCCGCCCTTGGGACGCCTTGTTTTGAAGTGGAAGCTGCATGAGGAAAGGTGGAAATGTGTGAGTGTAATAAACTCTGCACAAATCCAAGGTGAAAAGGCTCAGGATGTCGGGGTCAAGGGTCGCAGAATGTGTGTACAATACATATGGGAGCACAATGTATCAGGGGGAACCAAACACAACCGCAGGCTAGGAGTGGGGTGGTGGGGGTAGAAGGTGGGGGCCACAAGAATAAATGGTTAACTGGAGAGAGGAGAATTAAACTGGAATTGTGACCCAGGGTGAAGCGGGGGGGGGATCCTGTGCAAATTATACTACATTTTTTATTATTTTATTTCTGGATCACTAACGCTTTCTGTGGCGCAGTACATAAAGGAGAACCTTTAACTTCTTTAATTTCTACAAGCAGCTAAATCCTATCAGGGTCTTATCCTCTAAATTGTGAGTCAGCAACAGAACCCCCCCCCCCCGACAAAATGACTGTGTCCACCCATGACTTGTCTTGTATGAGAAGTGCGACTTATCACCTAAACGCTGATTTTATAAACAAGGATTGGGCTAAGGTTGATATTATATGACATGTCACTGGTAAAGTATATATTATATGTGTCACTAGATCCCCCTGTGATAAGGTTTATATTATACATGTCACTGGATCCCCCTTAAAGTAGGATAAATATTACATGTGTCGCTGGATCCCATTGCTGTAATGTATTTACGTGTCGCTGGATCCCCTTGCGGTAATGTATATACGTGTCGCTGGATCCCCTTGCGGTAATGTATTTACGTGTCGCTGGATCCCATTGCTGTAATGTATATACGTGTCGCTGGATCCCCTTGAGGTAATGTATATACGTGTCGCTGGATCCCCTTGCGGTAATGTATTTACGTGTCGCTGGATCTCCTTGCGTTAATGTATATACCAGTCGCTGGATCCCCTTGCGGTAATGTATTTACGTGTCGCTGGATCCCCTTGCGGTAATGTATATACGTGTCGCTGGATCCCCTTGCGGTAATGTATATACGTGTCGCTGGATCCCCTTGCGGTAATGTATATATGTGTCGCTGGATCGCCTTGCGGTAATGTATTTACATGTCGCTGGATCCCCTTGCGGTAATGTATTTACGTGTCGCTGGATCCCCTTGCGGTAATTTATATATACGTGTCGCTGGATCCCATTGCTGTAATGTATATACGTGTCGCTGGATCCCCTTGAGGTAATGTATATACGTGTCGCTGGATCCCCTTGCGGTAATGTATTTACGTGTCGCTGGATCTCCTTGCGTTAATGTATATACCAGTCGCTGGATCCCCTTGCGGTAATGTATTTACGTGTCGCTGGATCCCCTTGCGGTAATGTATATACGTGTCGCTGGATCCCCTTGCGGTAATGTATATACGTGTCGCTGGATCCCCTTGCGGTAATGTATATATGTGTCGCTGGATCGCCTTGCGGTAATGTATTTACATGTCGCTGGATCCCCTTGCGGTAATGTATTTACGTGTCGCTGGATCCCCTTGCGGTAATTTATATATACGTGTCACTGGATCCCCTTGCGGTAATGTATATACGTGTCGCTGGATCCCTTTGCGGTAATGTATATATGTGTCGCTGGATCCCCTTGCGGTAATGTATTTACGTGTCGCTGGATCTCCTTGCGGTAATGTATTTACGTGTCGCTGGATCCCCTTGCGGTAATGTATTTACGTGTCGCTGGATCCCCTTGCGGTAATGTATTTACGTGTCGCTGGATCCCCTTGCGGTAATGTATATACGTGTCGCTGGATCCCCTTGCGGTAATGTATATACGTGTCGCTGGATCCCCTTGCGGTAATGTATTTACGTGTCGCTGGATCCCCTTTGCGGTAATGTATTTACGTGTCGCTGGATCCCCTTGCGGTAATGTATTTACATGTCGCTGGATCCCCTTGCGGTAATGTATATACGTGTCGCTGGATCCCCTTGCGGTAATGTATATACGTGTCGCTGGATCCCCTTGCGGTAATGTATTTACGTGTCGCTGGATCCCCTTGCGGTAATGTATTTACGTGTCGCTGGATCCCTTTGCGGTAATGTATTTACGTGTCGCTGGATCCCCTTGCGGTAATGTATTTACGTGTCGCTGGATCCCCTTGCGGTAATGTATTTACGTGTCGCTGGATCCCCTTGCGGTAATGTATTTACGTGTCGCTGGATCCCCTTGCGGTAATGTATTTACGTGTCGCTGGATCCCCTTGCGGTAATGTATATACGTGTCGCTGGATCCCCTTGCGGTAATGTATATACGTGTCGCTGGATCCCCTTGCGGTAATGTATTTACGTGTCGCTGAATCCCCTTGCGGTAATGTATATACGTGTCGTTGGATCCCCTTGCGGTAATGTATTTACGTGTCGCTGGATCCCCTTGCGGTAATGTATATATGTGTCGCTGGATCCCCTTGCGGTAATGTATATACGTGTCGCTGGATCCCCTTGCGGTAATGTATATACGTGTCGCTGGATCCCCTTGCGGTAATGTATATACGTGTCGTTGGATCCCCTTGCGGTAATGTATATACGTGTCGCTGGATCCCCTTGCGGTAATGTATTTACGTGTCGCTGGATCCCCTTGCGGTAATGTATATACGTGTCGCTGGATCCCCTTGCGGTAATGTATTTACGTGTCGCTGGATCCCCTTGCGGTAATGTATTTACGTGTCGCTGGATCCCCTTGCGGTAATGTATATACGTGTCGCTGGATCCCCTTGCGGTAATGTATTTACGTGTCGCTGGATCCCCTTGCGGTAATGTATTTACGTGTCGCTGGATCCCCTTGCGGTAATGTATTTACGTGTCGCTGGATCCCCTTGCGGTAATGTATATACGTGTCGTTGGATCCCCTTGCGGTAATGTATTTACGTGTCGCTGGATCCCCTTGCGGTAATGTATTTACGTGTCGCTGGATCCCCTTGCGGTAATGTATTTACGTGTCGCTGGATCCCCTTGCGGTAATGTATATACGTGTCGTTGGATCCCCTTGCGGTAATGTATATACGTGTCGCTGGATCCCCTTGCGGTAATGTATTTACGTGTCGCTGGATCCCCTTGCGGTAATGTATATACGTGTCGTTGGATCCCCTTGCGGTAATGTATATACGTGTCGCTGGATCCCCTTGCGGTAATGTATTTACGTGTCGCTGGATCCCCTTGCGGTAATGTATTTACGTGTCGCTGGATCCCCTTGCGGTAATGTATTTACGTGTCGCTGGATCCCCTTGCGGTAATGTATTTACGTGTCGCTGGATCCCCTTGCGGTAATGTATTTACGTGTCGCTGGATCCCCTTGCGGTAATGTATTTACGTGTCGCTGGATCCCCTTGCGGTAATGTATTTACGTGTCGCTGGATCCCGTTGCCTCAGGATTATTATTACACGTTTCACTTTCACACTGTTATTACATGTCTCTGCGCTTCCCCGCGGCGTGTGACATTGTGTGACAAGATGTCACTGGAGCCGTAATGAACGTCCTTAAAATGAAACAACGCCAAGATATTTCATACGAGAGGAATGCGAGTCCTCGCTGATTTAAGTTTTATTTTAAGTGCTAATATAAATTCAGCCCCAGCAAATTAAAACAAGGAGAATTAATTGGATATGCAAATGAGATTATCTGGTATATAAATCTAATTACAAACCAATTTGCTCTAACAGCATGAAAAAGAACAATGTATCCCTCGCAAACAGCACCTGTATGTGCGCGGCGTGACGCGACGGACACCACGGCGCCAGGTCTTACACCAAAAGGCTCCGTGTTACCATAGGTCCTGACGTAACAGGAATTAGCTGATCCCATAATATAAAACGAAGCCGGGAAATCACAGAGTGAGAGAATGACAAAAACATTTAGAAAAGGCCATTTTAAAAATGGCCACGAAAAATAACCTGAAATGTCCAGCATGCAGCCAGATTCTACAGGAATTCCCAGTTAAGTGAATACGCCCTCGTGTACGACATGGCGGACAGAATTGTCTAAAGCTACACCTAAACACCTGTATCTATCCAAAACCTGTAAGGCTAGGGTCAGACGAAAGCATTTTTCCCCGCGAACGTCAAAAAGTGCGTCCAAACGCATTGACGTATTTTTTCACGGAATGCGCAAAAACGGTCAGACGACGCGCATTATCGTGCGTGATTTATTACGGATCGTCAGTAAAAACTTTTTTGCGTCTGGACGTTATGTAGGCTGGACATTAGCAGAGTCTGACATCTCCTCCTAATCACGCAAACACGCCGCTATGCCGCCGCAGCGCACTCTGTACGTCAGTACTAGCGGTTCTGCGTTCAAGAAAATACGTTCAAATTCCACTTGCGTTGCACGGCTGGACTTTTGTGCGGCCGTACATCGTATATTGGCCGTCATTCCCCTTCATTTGCTGCTACTGCGGCCGTAATTATGTGCGCCAGAATGCACGTTAAAAGTGCGCTGGTCTGACCCCAGCCTTAAACTAAACATAAATCTGAGGCTAGGGTCAGGCGAACGCATTTTTTGCGTCGTCTGTGAAAAAGTGCTTTCGAACGAATGGACGCATTTTTTCACGGAATATGCGATAGCGGTCATACGATGCAGATTTTCGTCCGTGATTTTGTACGGATCGTCAATAAAACACTTTTTGTGTCTGGACGTTATGTTGGCCGGACATTAGCAGCATCTGACGTCTCCTAATCACGCACACACGCCGCTATGCGGACGCAGCGCACTCTGTACGTCAGTACTAGCGGTATCACGTTCTCGAAAAAATGCGTTCATTTGCCACTTGCGTTGCCCGGCTGCACTTTCGTGCGGCCGTACTTCGTATATTGTCCGTCATTGCCCGTCATTTGCTGCTACTACGGCCGTGATAAAGTGCGGCTGCACGCGCTTTCGCACTGCGTTCGTCTGACCCCAGTCTAAGACGCCACATCTACAAACAACACTTATTCTCCTTAACCCCTTCACTACCAAGTGATTTTCAAAAAAAACATTGTCAGGAACCAGTGGTTTTTTGAAGAATGAAGAATCATTTTAAATTAATTATACTGAAGGAAATATTTTAAAATACTCCCAATGATTTTTTTTTGATGTACTAACATATTTGGCCAGTAGATGGTGCCAAATTGAGTACCATCTGCAGTGCATGTTTCACTGTCACAATGTATCCGCTTCCTGAATGCCGATGTCTGACATTCAGTTTGCTGATTTTACACAGTTTTATGCCAACAGGGCTAAAACTTTTGGGTTGCACCTTCTGCAGCCCAAAAGAAATCGAGGCACCAGCCGGTGCCTTTGAAACCTGAGATCTCGATATCGGTAGTCAAGGGGTTAAGTCTAGCCTTAACCCTAGGCTTTCAGTATCTAACCCAACCCTTCCCCCCCGAAACTCCAACTGGGGTGGTCAATACATCTCATCCCAAAATATTATCTCTACCAAACCAAATTCCCCTTATATAAACACCGTAAGCTAAACCCAACCCTTATCCCCAAATAAAACCATAAACATTAACCCCTATATCACCATATCTATATGAACCCGACTACAATTCATTCCCTACCTTTTGACATATTTAAGGCAAGCCTTATTCGCATATCTAAGCCCCGATCCAAACCCCATGTGTGATTTATAGATCTACCCGCACCACTAACCCCCAAATTACACCAAATCCTTTAAATCTAACCGGCCACATCCAAAAACAGCCCTTATTCCTCCTAAATCTAGTCTTAACCCTAGTCTTCTGATACCGAACCCAGCTCTTACCACCCCAAACTCAGTTCAGCCGTGGTTACAGATATACAGGGTTATTCAAAGACAATCGAAAAGTCACCATACGTTCGGTGACTTTTCGTTCGCTTCAATTCGGCGCGATTTGGCGATCCTATTTGGGCGACCCTGCGGTGTATTCAGCAAGCACCACAGGGTCCCCGATGTGCAAGGAAAACCCACAGCAAAAACCCGACGAACACTCACCGCCAACCCGCCGGACACTCACCGCAAAACCCGCCGAATACTCACTAAAACCAGCAAAACAGCTGGATTAACCCCGCCGACCACGCCGGAGAAACCCGAGCAGCCGTCCATCACAGCGCAGAGCAGCCGCCGGAAAAACCCGACACCTCAGACGAATGGAGTGAAAAAAAAACGAAACAGATCGCAATTCGCATGAATGTTTGAAAAGTGAAACGCTGTTTGCAAAGAAACTACTGAACGAAAATGTCTGAAATTTACATATAAGATCCAATGAATGATAATAAAAAGGACTGTTACAGAAAAAAGAAAAAACGATTTAAAAAAACAAACAGAATTTTTTTTCGCAAAACAAATCCCCAAAAATGCCTAAAACGTCCTAAAAAAATCTAAAAATAAAGAGACTTTTTGCTGCAGAATATTATAATAAACGCTCAAAAAAAGGATGATCAGCGCCCAAATTCGTACCACCACCGGTATCCCAATGCCAAATCAGATCTATAGAGGTTTCCCCCAAACCCGTGTAACAACAAGCATAGAAATACGTATCTGGTCGCGTGATGGTAATCGCTTCTTGGTATTCAGGTGGTTCTCATGATTTGCGTTATCCACATGGATTATATAAAAAAGAAGCAAAACACAAAATACATATGATAGTGTATTAATAAAATATTGGTGCAATCCTAATAGACTATTCCACTCACACAAGTGTAGAGCCCTGTCACTGGCTCTGAGTGGTAGAGTGCATCTGGGTCCTTTTATTCTTGTTATTCTGAAGGAGACCCACCCCTTCACATTCGATAACTCCTCTTAAACATCGGATATGGAAGAAAGCATAAAGACAAAAAAAGAACTTTCTTGTGCAGATCGACCAACCATTGTATAAATGGTGCAAACAGAGTGTCAACTCACATTTGATGGAGCTTATAGCCAAGCTCTAGGTGGTAGTGCCAGTGGGTTTGTTTGATTAAAAAATACCCCCAAAAAAAATCGGACTTTTAAAAAAAATAAAAAAATTCAGAAAAATGCTTAAAATATCCTAAAAAAATCTATAAATAAAGAGACTCTTTACTGCAGAATTTTACAATGAACGGTTTATTAGATATTGGATTAAAACGGGAATATTTTTAACATTGAAGCCTATGGGATTCCCCTGAATTAACTTGCCGAATTAAACCACCGAATGGCAGGGCATTTCGGGAACCTTTCACTGCTGGTTTGTGTTCTCTGAATAGCCGAAGCAGTGCTTTTTTATGGGGATTTCACTGCCCTCGAACAGGCACCGTATGTTCAGGCAATTCGCCAGGATTTGGCGAATTGCCTGCTCTCTGAATAGCCGAATGGCCAAGAAAAGTGACCGACCTTTCTCAAGCAATTCGGATCTCTTTGAATAACCCTGCAAGTCTTCAGCACAAGTAACAGTTACATTCTATCTCCTGCTGATGAGGGCAAATGAGCCTGAAACATGTACAGGTGTGAGTGTGCCTGGTCGCATAACCTGGCCTTTGCTAAAAAAAAGCCATCTATTATGGCATGGCACTGGTAAGGAGGGTTCGTAGGCTCTTACTTTATGGAAACGTGTGCCCACTTATCCATCCATTGTTATATATATATATATATATATATATATATATATATTGTGACGTGCGTCATTTAGATTTAGGGTGCGTGGGCATGGAGATGGGTTTGGGGTGCAGGCCTGATGTTCGTTATTATTTTCATTTTCCTCTCGTGTGCTGAAGGTTTGTGTAATCTGTGTTTATGCAAGAATGTTATTGTCTATCTGTTATTTGTTGAAAGGATTAACGTCGGAGTTTACCCTGTCAAGAATGTTCTTATCTATATCTATTTGAGTAGGTTGTTAATCTGCTGGCTGTAATATGTTATCCCTATTCCCATTGTCCTGCCTCGTTAGAAATGTTAAGTAATGTTTGAGATCTGTCACATATATATATAAAAAATATACTTTTACTATTAAAAACCTCCGAAAGAATTAAATCGAGTCCCGGGTATTTAGTTGATTTGCATAAAGAACTCGGTTTGAAGAAGTGTTAAATAAAGACAGGTAGAAGTTGGAATTATACAGCAGCAAAATGACAGGGTTTTAACCGCTGCTTTATATGCCTGAGATTAATGAAGGATTGTGTAACGTTTGAGATGGATACACTACCGGCAAAGAGCAGGTAACACAATTAAAAATAAAGTCTGTGATTTAGAAACTCTGCACATTTAATTGACAGATAAGAAGCCGCTTGCTGTACCGCTGTCTCTCCGTATTAGGTTATTGGCCTTTTTTTCACCCTTTACACGTTTTTTTTTTGTTTTTTTTAAAACCTCGCTATATAAATTTTTAGCGAGTTCCCGAAGACACATAACGACATCAGGATACGCTGAATACTGTAATTATTAGTGTGACCGTAAGTGAATCCATTTCTGGGCCGGGTACATGGGATATGGGATACGAGGAAATGTATACGAGGTGTTAATTAGAAGCGCTCGCAGCAGGCGCTGACACAATCAATTCCTTTGAAAAACCAGATAATTCCAATATTATTGTCATTATGATCTCATTATGGGGCACAGACGATTTACGCGACGCTTGTTGCGGCACTTAGTGGAGTAGTGGCTTATTATGGCGCTGAGGAAGCCTGCGAACTACATTTCCCATGATGCTCCAGCTATCCTAATGCCAGTCAGTCTCAATATACAGCACACGTTTTCTGTGGTGCCACGTTTTATGGGTCATTACAGGCACAATCTGTATTAAAGGTAAATATGATAAGACAGAGATGATCCTGCTCACATTTCATTACGTTTCACACATTTTCTTGCCATATATTGTGACCAGGTAAAACAGGGCCAAGTACTTATTTTGGGTTTAAGGTTGTGGAACTACAGCCACACCACCAGATATTTACTAACAACAGCTGCCATAATTTTCTGCAAAAGTCATTTTTTTAAAGATTATTTGATGGGCATTATAGCTACAAAATGCCCCGATAGTTTCTAATTCTTGATCAAACTATTCCCTGTATTGTGTCCTCTCTGTGTATTGTGTGTGACAAATAAGTAAGTCCCAGACTCCCTGTATTGTATCTTCTCTATGTATTGTGTGTAACACAGACAAATCAGCAAATCCCAGACTCCCTGTATTGTGTCCCCTCTGTGTATTGTGTGTAACACAGACATATCAGCAAATCCCAGACACCCTGTATTGTGTCCTGTGTATTGTGTGTGACAAATAAGTAAATCCCAGACTCCCTGTATTGTATCTTCTCTATGTATTGTGTGTAACACAGACATATCAGCAAATCTCAGACACCCTGTATTGTGTTCTCTATATGTAACACAGACATATCAGTAAATTCCAGACACCATGTATTGTGTCCCCTCTGTGTATTGTGTGTAACAAATCAGTAAATCCCAGACTCCCTGTATTGTATCTTCTCTATGTATTGTGTGTAACACAGACATATCAGCAAATCTCAGACACCCTGTATTGTGTTCTTTATATGTAACACAGACATATCAGTAAATTCCAGACACCATGTATTGTGTCCCCTCTGTGTATTGTGTGTAACAAATCAGTAAATCCCAGACTCCCTGTATTGTATCTTCTCTATGTATTGTGTGTAACACAGACAAATCAGCAAATCCCAGACACCCTGTATTGTGTTCTCTATATGTAACACAGACATATCAGTAAATCCCAGACACCAGACACCCTGTATTGTGTTCTCTATATGTAACACAGACATATCAGTAAATTCCAGACACCATGTATTGTGTCCCCTCTGTGTATTGTGTGTAACAAATCAGTAAATCCCAGACTCCCTGTATTGTATCTTCTCTATGTATTGTGTGTAACACAGACAAATCAGCAAATCCCAGACACCCTGTATTGTGTTCTCTATATGTAACACAGACATATCAGCAAATCCCAGACACCCTGTATTGTGTCCTCTATGTGTAACACAGACATATCAGTAAATCTCAGACACCAGACTCCCTGTATTGTATCTTCTCTATGTATTGTGTGTAACACAGACATATCAGTAAATCCCAGACACCCTGTATTGTGTTCTCTATATGTAACACAGACATATCAGCAATCCCAGACACCCTGTATTGTGTTCTCTATATGTAACACAGACATATCAGTAAATCCCAGACACCCTGTATTGTGTCCTCCATGTGTAATGCAGACATATAAGTAAACCCTAGACTCCCTGTATTATGTCTTCTCTGTGTATTCTGTATCACAGAGATATCAGTAGATCCCAGACTCCCTCTATTGTGTCCTCCCTGTGTATTATGTATAAAGCAGAGATACCAGTGGATCCCAGACTCCCTGTATTGTGTCCTCCCTGTGTGTTATGTATAAAGCAGAGATATCAGTAAATCCCAGACTCCCTGTATTGTGTCCTCCATATGTAACACAGACATATCAGTAAATCCCAGACTCGCTGTATTGTGTACATTCTTTGTATTATGTATAAAGCAGAGATACCAGTAAATCCCAGACTCCCTGTATTGTGTCCTCTCTGTGTATTATGTGTAATGCAGACATATCCATAAACCCCAGACTCTCTGTATGGTGTCTTCTGTGTACTATGTGTAATGCAGACTATCAGTGAATCTCAGACTCCCTGTATTGTGTCACCTCTCCTTGACACAATACATGTCTGTGTATATCGGGGTTCTCGGTGCACTCAAGCTATGGTTTCATGGTTTTCATTTTTTTTGGTTAACTTCCGTGAATATTCATTTATTTACAAGCACACACATATACTCAGGGTCATTTCCTCGCTGAGTGTACATTGGGGTATGTTTTCACCTCCGTACGATGCTTTGCCTGGGCCGAGCAGACTGGGCTGCGACACAATTATTGCGCGGCTGTTAGGCCAACATAAGCTAATTGGTAGCAAAGTGCTAATGGAGGCCAGTGGCTTCTGTGCATTCATTTCACTCCCTCATTAGCGTAAACCCCGGCGAGATGTAAACTGTATCATCAAGATAGACCTGAGTTAAGATTGGGCCTGACAACGGTGGAAGAAAATTCCAAGGAGCTACTACATTCTACAGAGCTTGGGTATCGCCCTGTTACTAGAACTATGGACCACTGAAAACCCCCATCCTCAGTATAAGAGAGTCACAGGGGTGCGCTTGGACACACATACAGACGTTTCCTTGGAATTGATCGATAAATCACTGATTTCTGTTTAAGTACATGGGTGTTCAATCACAGATATCAGCGACACGTCTGGTGACACTTATTTCAGGACCAAGGACAGGGCCAGTAAAACCACACACATTTCTGTACCAAGAGACACATCTGGTTGTTCGCTTTTTTGAGTGAGCAAGGCACATTTCAGAGCCGAGGGACACATTTGGTGACTTACTTATTTCAGAACCAAGGATAGGGCTAGTAAACTGCACATTTCTGCACCAAGCGAGACATCTGGTGACACTTATTTCAGGACCAAAGACAGGGCCAGTAAACCACACATTTCTGCACCAAGCGAAGCATCTGGTGACACTTATATCTGGACCAAGGACAGGGATAGTAAACCACACATTTCAGAGCCAAGGGACACATTTG
Organism: Leptobrachium leishanense; assembly: GCA_009667805.1. NCBI lineage: Eukaryota > Metazoa > Chordata > Amphibia > Anura > Megophryidae > Leptobrachium > Leptobrachium leishanense. The sequence continues at coordinate 150,067,025 of CM019070.1, read as the reverse complement.
GTGACCTACGTATTTCAGGACCAAGGATAGGGCTAGTAAATTGCACATTTCTGCACCAAGTGAAACATCTGGTGACACCTATTTCAGGACCAAGGACAGGGCCAGTAAACCAAACATTTCAGAGCTGAGGGACACATTTGGTGACACTTATTTCTGGACCAAGGACAGGGCCTGTAAACCACACACATTTCTGTACCAAGGGGAATGTCTGGTTGTTCACTTATTTCAGTACCAAGGTCAGGGCTAGTAAACCATACGTTTCTGTATGAAGGGGAACCTCTGGTGGTTCAATTATTTCAGGACCAAGGTCAGGGCTAGTAAACCATACATTTCTGTACCAAGCGACATGTCTCGTGCCAGCTCACTTATTTCAGGACCAATGTCAGGGCCAGTAAACCACACATTTCTGTACCAAGGGGAATGTCTGGTGGTTCACTTATTTCAGTACCAAGGTCAGGACTAGCAAACCATACATTTCTGTATGAAAGGAAACGCCTGGTAGTTCACGTATTTCAGTATCAAAGACAGGGTTGGTAACCCACACACTTCAATACCAAGTACAGGCAATAAATCACATTATAAATCAGGGCAGGTACGATGACAAAGTCCAAAATGGAAAAGATTGTCAACCTCACAAAAAACCCGAGGATATCAAAACATTTAAGATCCAGGACAGGGCTTGGGAATCACTAAATTCCAGTCCAAGGACAGGGCGCAAAATTGCACATTTCCGTCCAAGGACAGGGACAGGAATTGATTTGCTTCAGTCCTAGTGACACAGATTTCAGTCCAAAGCCAAAGGCTTGAAAATCACCCATTCCAAATACAGGATTGGCAAATTCACCACTTCCATTCCAAAGACAGGGCTGGGGGAATTAAGCATGTAAAAACCAAGGGCTGGTCTACAACCCCTTAATTTCAGGGGATACAGCTGATATGTTATCTGATTCAGTTACAAAAAAAAACAGAATAAGGAAAATTCAATTCATTTGAATTTCATAGTGAAAAATAAGGATGGGGATTGGTGCACTAAGACCAAGGACAGGGTGGGGGCAATGATAGGTTTCAGCATCAAGGACAGGATCTCTTTATTACGTAGATGAATTCTAAGAGCTGGTTGAGTGAATTTCAAACAAAACCATAGGGCTGAGAAATCAAATGTCAGATTCCAAAATGGGGAATCCAAAAAAAAAAAAAATCACTAACTTCAATATGAATTCAGTATTTATCCAGTTTAACCTCTAGGGGAGAGTGTTTCACAAACATGATCTCAGAACCTGATGACAGGCCAGGTTTGCAGGATATGTGAAGCTCAGCACAGGTGATATGATTTGCTGCTCAGTGATTGCAGGATTCAGTCTGCGTTTCCTCAAGGTGATCCTTAAAATTCGACCTGTTATTGGGTCCTGTGAGGCTTAAAAAACACTGCCTTAGGACATAACCAGTAAAATGCCAATTCCATACTATGAATGGGACTCTTGAACCAGAGTTTCTGTTCCCAACACAAGGTTTGAAAATGAAGCGATTCAGGACAGACCACGGATTCTGTGAATTAACTTGTTTATTTCCAAGGAAAGGACCAGTAAAAATCGAATTCTGTAGAAAGGATCGTGCCAGCCAATAAATCACCATTTCCGTCCTTAATATAAACTCTGTGATTCAACATTTTCAGCACAAAGAACAATAGCAATAATATCACTCATTTCACAAACACCACCCGGGCTGTTAATTCATCCATTTCAGTATCAGGGACAGCGCTGGTGATACACTCATTTCAGTATCAAGGACAGGGCTGTGATACACTCATTTCAGTATCAAGGACAGGGCTGTGATACACTCATTTCAGTATCAAGGACAGGGCTGGTGATACACTCATTTCAGTATCAAGGACAGGGCTGGTGATACACTCATTTCAGTATCAAGGACAGGGCTGGTGATACACTCATTTCAGTATCAGGACAGGGCTGGTGATACACTCATTTCAGTATCAGGGACAGGGCTGGTGATACACTCATTTCAGTATCAGGGACAGGGCTGGTGATACACTCATTTCAGTATCAGGGACAGGGCTGGTGATACACTCATTTCAGTATCAGGGACAGGGGTGGTGATACACTCATTTCAGTATCAGGGACAGGGCTGGTGATACACTCATTTCAGTATCAGGACAGGGTGGTGATACACTCATTTCAGTATCAAGGACAGGGCTGGTGATACACTCATTTCAGTATCAGGGACAGGCTGGTGATACACTCATTTCAGTATCAGGGACAGGGCTGGTGATACACTCATTTCAGTATCAGGGACAGGGCTGGTGATACACTCATTTCAGTATCAGGGACAGGGCTGGTGATACACTCATTTCAGTATCAGGGACAGGGCTGTGATACACTCATTTCAGTATCAAGGACAGGGCTGGTGATACACTCATTTCAGTATCAAGGACAGGGCTGGTGATACACTCATTTCAGTATCAGGGACAGGGCTGTGATACACTCATTTCAGTATCAGGGACAGGGCTGTGATACACTCATTTCAGTATCAGGGACAGGGCTGGTGATACACTCATTTCAGTATCAGGGACAGGGCTGGTGATACACTCATTTCAGTATCAGGGACAGGGCTGGTGATACACTCATTTCAGTACCATGGGCAGGACTGGTGATATACCTATTTCAGTACCTATTTCAGTACCACGGACAGGACTGGTGATATACCTATTTCAGTACCACGGACAGGGCTGGTGATATACCTATTTCAGTACCATGGACAGGGCTGGTGATATACCTATTTCAGTACCACGGACAGGGCTGGTGATATACCTATTTCAGTACCATGGGCAGGACTGGTGATATACCTATTTCAGTACCATGGACAGGGCTGGTGATATACCTATTTCAGTACCTATTTCAGTACCACAGACAGGACTGGTGATATACCTATTTCAGTACCACGGACAGGGCTGGTGATATACCTATTTCAGTACCATGGGCAGGGCTGGTGATATACCTATTTCAGTACCTATTTCAGTACCACAGACAGGACTGGTGATATACCTATTTCAGTACCATGGACAGGGCTGGTGATATACCTATTTCAGCACCATATCAAGGACAGGGCTGGTGATCCTCTCTTTCCAGTACCAACGACAGAACTGGTAAAGTTCTTCTTTAGGAAGCAAGGACGGGGCTGGTGATGTACCAACTTCAGTATTAAGGACAGGATTGCTGATACTCTTGTTTCAGTCCCATGGACAGGGCTGATGATACATTCATTTCAGTACAAAGGACTGGGATGGTAATACCCCAATTTCAGTATCAAGGACAGGTTTATCACCCATATCAGTATCAATGACTGCATGAGAACCCACCACTGTGCACTACAAGAAGCTCATAGGATGACCATATCCAGGTTTGCATGCATCCACACATACAGTATCAAATCTTTCCAACTTTCAGAGCTTAGTACATAGCAAACATACAGGGTTATTCAGAGAGCACTGAAAAGTCTCCCTGTTCTCCGCACTCCAGGGAGTCAAATTTGCCGACCCTGCGGTGATTTCAGCATTCAGGGTCCCTGAAGTGCAGCGAACGACCCGTCAAATGCATCCAAAAAACCACCGCAAAACCACTAAAATCGATCTGAAAAACTGCTGCAAAACCTCCGAATCGATCTAAAGAAACACTGAAAAACCACCGAATGCATACGACATTCTGCCGAATCAATCTGAAAAAAGCCGACGACCCACCGAAGAGAACACCGACCAGCCGCCGGAGAAAGCTGACAAGCCACCGAAACGGGGTAAAAAAACCCCCAAAAAACCAAATGCAACTTTTATATGGCGTTTTCGAAAATAGCACTGCATGAAAATGCCTGAAAATGACATAAAAAAATTGAAAAATACTATTTCTTTTTCACACCAAACCTGGTCATATTTATTTTATTTATTTATTTTATTTATGAAGGATTTTACCAGGAAGGATACATTGAGATTTCTCTCGTTTTCAAGTATGTCCTGGGTTCGATCAGGCCTTTCCAATAATATCAAACATGACCCTCTAGGATCGCGAGATAAGGGGATCCAAAGGATCCCCCTATCTCCACTTGGCAGCTAGGGGGTTAACTGGCCCACTGACATCCTCACGCATATGGTGAGGATGTCAGTGGGTGGGGAGTGACCCAATCTCCAGGTTTGTATTGCGATCCGGCATTGAATTGGTTAATGCCAAAAGACTCTCCCCTTTCCAGCGGTGTAATTTTTTTTCTACCACAAATGGTTGGGGAGATAGAGGGCTCCAGGAGCCCCCCTCCCCTTCCTGAATTTTGCCAATGACGTAATCACGCAGCGTGATGATGTCATCGCATCTGCCGGCCCCCAGGAAACGGCGAGGGAAGCTTCCAGCTTGCCAGACACACCGCGGGAGCTGGCGAGGGAGGTAAGTATCGGCGGGAGGGAGGTTAGGAACTGTTGACGTACCATGTACATCCGCGGGTCTAAGGGAAACCGTGGCCATGACGTACGTGGTACGTCAGCAGTCGGCAAGGGGTTAATAAATATTTAAGAAAGACAGGGAATTTTGTTTAACATTGAAATTTATGGGATTCGTCTGTTTAAACCTGCCAAATGAAACCACTAAAAATCAGGGCACTTCACTGACATTTCGGGGCTGTTCGGTGTCTTTGAATGGATTAACCATTGCTTCGTTATGGGGATTTCACACGTCGAACAGCACTGTATTTGGCCAGAAATTCGCCAATATTTGGTGAATTGCCAGCTTTTGAATAGCCGAATGGCCACGAAATTGCATCAATTCACCGTTCAGTGCAATTCGGTGGCCAGTTCGGCTCTCTTTGGACCCCGATAACATATGCATAAGAGTTGGTTTGATGTGGCTGTGCTACAAGAGTACAAGTGCTGTAAAATCCCTGTAAAGCTGCAGAATCCATTCCTCAAACAGAACACATTGGAAGCATTTGATACCTTCAATGGTGGCTCGAACGCTTAGTTATAAAAATGTAAATTAAACAGGGTTAAGATGTTTAGAAGGAGAGAATTTATGAATTTCCTTCTCAAGCCATGAAGGATTATTTTTCCATCTCAAATGAAACCTAAGAGGAGCTTCAATGCTTCAATGCTTCTTTCTTATTTTTTTACCTCCCGTTTTCAATTCAAATGTTTCAACCGTAGAATGACCCGAGGCCGAACGATTTGCCTTGTTCCACTAGAACTACACAATTATTTGAAAATTATAGCAATGTGCCTTGTCATATATTTTGCAGCATTATTGTGTGTATCAGCGCATTTTTATGATTTGATTTCTCTTTCTTAAGTGTTGACAAACATAATCTATCAAGCCTTTAAAGAGAAAAAAAAAAAGAAAAAGAAACCACGGCTCAACGAATCTGATATTAACACAGCAGTCTGGATGTCTTAACATCTTCCAATGAATATTCTTCTAAGGGAATTATTCATTACAGGATTTGTTTACCTCGGCGAACTCAGTAAAAAAAAAAAAAAAAAAAAAAAGTCCTCTTCGTCTATCATAAATCCCTTTAAATTGCACAGATACGTTACTATCAGATACACATGTTCCCAGGTTAGCCGCGTATACGATCATTTAAACAAAGCCATCTGTCCGGCGTGAATTAATAAATGCAAATAGAAATGAGCTGGAAAAACAAAGAATCAATCAAACTAACCAAAATGTAACAACACGCAGACACTCTGATACATAACACGCAGGGAAAAAAAAGTCACGTAGTACGAAGAAAAGTCTAAATTCATTTCCTCTGGTAAATTAAATCTCCAGAGGGAAAATACAGACGAAACCACCTTTTAGAGATAATAAAAAAATACTGTAAAACAAGTACAAGTGCCGGATATAGGGTGAGACGGATTATTATCTACGAATAATTAACGGAATTAAAGCCGCACTCTGCACTTAATGCCCAGTAATGGAAAGGCAGATAGCAGAAGAGGTATATATATATATATATATATATATGGGGAAGCGTGTCTCGCTTCCTCAGGTAATTCAAGAGAGAATGAAGGATGGAGAGTAAGGACAGGGTAACCTCATGCAAGACGCTCCGGGGCATGCAAGAAGATATTGATAAATCAAGGCACAGCATGAGATCGAGCGACAGAGTTACATTGTGATCACGGTGTTGCAGGCCAA